>JAWDJD010000004.1:299364417-299964417 GCA_035047305.1 Bradypodion pumilum
CCCCGTTTCCCCCTCCCTTTGCATCCGAGGCTCCCGCTGCCGGGGGTGGGGGGGAGGATGGGGGAGGGGAGGATGGTGGTGCAAAGTGTGCCCTCTCCCCCACTCCATACGTGGGCTCTCAAATTTGGATGCTGAGCCAAAGGACCTGGTTTTTTCACTCCCCCCCCCCAAGAAAGCAATCTTCGCTTGGGCCACTTGCGGAATGTTGAGACATCAAGAGGGCCTCTGAGCATGTATGGACGGCCTCACCTGGCAATTAGCAATTACATTTCTCCAGCGCTCTGGTGCCTAGTCATGCCTGCCACATGACCACGAAAATGTCTGCAGAAGCAGACAGTGCTGGCTCTTCATCTTTGAAACAGAGATGAGCACTGAACCCTAGAGTCGGCTTTTGAGCAAGGGCAACCTTTACTTCTGTCCCATTTTTGTGAGAGGAAATTATGGTAACCCTAGTCAAAACTGGCTTGTTCATGTACACATATTCTGAGATTTCTGGCCTTGCCATGTTGAGTCTGCTGAGAAACTCTACTTGTATCTTTCTTTTTTAACAGGAGTAAAACCAGAATATGGAAACATTACTTTTTGGTTACAACTCCCAAAATTCTCCAGCCTTATTGCAAACAAAACCACAAAACATATATTTTCATCCTGGACTATTTACTGGATTTAGTTTATTGCCTGTTCTTGTATAAGATAGTGCCAGCTAGTTTTAACTGTAAAATTTTGATATTTTATTCCTATTACAGATTTATGGTTGTTTTATAATTTATTACATTTCATGATTTTTAATTTTGCACCCCAACTTGGCAGGTTTCCTTTAAAAGATAGATGATAAATCTTTTAAATAAATAAACAAAAAAAATATGAATAGGCATTCTGCAAAAGCTTGGGAGAAACTGACAGATCTACAGAGAACACAGCTTTCAACCTTCTTCCTATAATAAGGCAAGATGTTGGAACAGAGGTGTTCTAGTGGAAGGATGCATTTTAATAATGAAAAGAGATTCTGAATTATTTAAGGTAAGGTTCTGCTTCACTAACAAAAATTTAAGGCCCATCTTTTTGAAATGAGCATGAAGCAATAACAACAGTCTGATCAAGTGACTGCATCAATCTTTTCTATCAGAGAGCATGTAAACTGGACACTTACCCATAATTTATAAAGAGGAAATGAAACTATAAGTGGTTCCTGCTTTTGATAATTTAGCACAAAACACAAGTGGAGAAATCATGGTCCTTTATTTCCCACTAACCCCTTTTCTTCTTGGGATTTGTAAAGTGGTAGGTAAGGGTGCACTTTTATCTTTTGTAATTTTACATCATTTGGACAGAAAGAGATAATTTTCAAAGCATCAAACAGCATTTCAAACTTTTTACATTGCACAAGGATACCACTAATTTAATATAAATAAATATACATATTTTATAGAGTAACAGAGGGAGAGAGAGCGGCTGAGATATTATAACAAGATGTTTCAGCTTTCATTTTTCCCAGTTGCTCTGAATAAGACCATATTGCACCAAAATGGCAGCAATCTAAAACAAGGAATAAAGTATTTCAAGGGTGAATGGATGGTCTCATGTATCATTGGGTGCCAAGCTCATTCTACCCTCTTGCGTACAAAGTACTTGAATCTGCAGGCATTTGTATCCCAATCACTAAAAAATCAAATAGACCACTGCATTTAAATTATGGTGCCTACCAACTGCATGTTTTCCTGAAATTGATTTTTATCCTTACATGTGCACAGGTATTATAGAGTTTGGAATCATAAGGCTGTTTTGCTGATGGATGTTCAGAGGTTGCTCACAACAGATAACTTTACTCAGTTGCCCTGTGATAGTTAGGAGATGTTGGATGGGTATACATATTACACATGGAAGGTGTTGTTCATTGTTGTTTGTTTCAAAACTCTGATAAAAATGTTTTTCCTTTGAAAATATGACTGCTGTCTTGATGTAGAATCAGTGATACATAGAAATGATTCTCTCTTCATATCAAGCTTCCTGTGATAGCTTTCCACTACTGTCAAAATCTACAGAGGTTACTTGGGAGAACTGCCCTCAAGCTGTCACTCAGCAATCCTGGATCACATCCTTGCATTTCCAAGTGTTGCAGTGCCTGTGTGTACCTTTAAAAAAGACACTAGGTAGACAAGTCAATAGTGGAGCTACAGTATATACATTTTTGAATAATCAGTTTATGATCTCAACGTGAAAATAGAACTAAACAGAAGCTAGGCACCTTAACTTGGAATATCATAGCTGTTTTGTTTAATTGGTGATTAAGATAGAAATAATACAAAATACAGGGGGAAGCCAAGTGGCTTAGGAAAACTCAGAGAGAGAGGGAGAGGGAGGGAGAGGGAGAGTATTAGGACAATATAGTGTCATTGAATCACTGAGTTGGAAGGATTTTTTAGTCCATCAAGGTCAATGCAGGACTCCAAATCAAAGCCAATCTAACAGATAGTTGTCCAACTCTTTCTTGAATGCTTCCAGAGTGCTCACCACCTCTTGAAGTAGTTGGTTCCACTACTCTGTTAATCCCCCGACCCGATATTCAGCCTAATTCTAGCTTTCTCTAGTTTCACCCTTTTATTACGCATCCTGCACTCTAGGATGATCGAGAATGGAAACTGCCCTTTTTCTTTATGATTATATTCCAAGTATTTGAAGAGTGCTATCATATCCTCTCTCAGTCTCCTTTTTTCAAGTCTGAACATGCCCAGTTCCTTCAGTCTTTTTTCATATAGCATGTTTTTCAGTCCTCTCATCATACATGAGCCAAGCTTCCTTCTTAGGAGGAATGCTGCCTGAACCTGCTGTCTGTCTTGCTGTTCTTCAATGCTGTGATGGGAAGAGATATATGTTGTGCATGTCCCAGATTTAAAATATCTTTCTATAAAGGTGCTAGTATCGATAGGCTAGCTAGTTTTGTTGTTCTCTAAGGCAAGAGTCCCCAACCACCAGGCTGATTGTGGAGGTGGTGGTAGGAGTGAGGGTGGGGGCTGTAGGTTGAGAACACCTAACAAAGTAGAGGAGGAGAAGGAGGGAGGAGAGTAGGAGGAGAGTGGCATTTTGTTTGAAGCACTGGAGAAACATTTTGAAACAGGAGAAACAAGATGAACAAAACTGAAAACTGAATTACAATTCATTGTATTCACAAATATCATATGAGATGTAAAACTGGGTAGATACAGCACTTAAAATATTTCTGGTAGGTTTTATCTTTATAATACACCTGTATTTACTGTATTTGTGTATTTGTAGACTTCCAGTCATGTAACTTTCTAAGTTATTTCAAATGAAAAGCCAAGCCAACATGGACACCCAACAAAACAACAATAATTGTTATGGCTAAAAATAATCTACACCAGCAATAAAATGGCCTATTGTCTGGAAACATTGATACCTGTCATTGATGTACAAATAGCAACACAATAGCAAAGTTCACCAGGTACTTTTCCCCATGTAAATCCCAAAGTTAATCAACATTTTGAAACTTCCAGAGGGTGGGCAAGTAGCTTTTTTAATCTGTTGCATAAAACAACAAAGAAAGATCCTAGTGGCAATTTAAAAATTAACACATTTTATATGCCACATTTTTCTGGACTACAGCCCATTTCATCAGATGCATACATGAAATATATAAAACAAAGCTGATGACCACACTTGATTTAGACCTAAGCTTGGCATTTTCTGGATGTGACAAAGCCTCAGATCTTTTCTTGCTTGGTTATAAAAAAAGAACGAATTTAACAGGAATTAATTTCCAAACTCCATTTTAAAACCCATCTCCCTGAAAACCACTTCTTTTTAGAAACTTGTAGGGCCTTTAAAACCTATTTGAGAAGGCTGTGAGAACAGAGGAGAGGAGAAAGTCCCATGCACTATGCTAAGCAATATTTGAACCAGTTCTCTGTAATTACATTATTCTGTAAATATGTAATAATTGGGAGGAATGGACTAAGAACACAGAGATAGAACAGTTTATCTGAAGAAACCAGAGGCAGAAGATGCAATCAGTATTAAACAACTGGAGTGGCTCTGGCGCCCGCCCCAGAGCCACTCCACCGCCCGGGTTGGGGCCAGGTGTGCCTGCTCGCTGCCTCGCCCTCCGAGACCCACCTGCTCGGAAGGCTGAAAAAGCCGATGATGCCGCCGCATCGGAGGACTCCCGCGCCCGCCCCAGAGCCACTCCACCGCCCGGGTTGGGGCCAGGTGTGCCTGCTCGCTGCCTCGCCCTCCGAGACCCATCTGCTCGGAAGGCTGAAAAAGCCGATGACGCCGCCGCACCAGAGGACTCCCGCGCCCGCCCCAGAGCCACTCCACCGCCCTGGTTGGGGCCAGGTGTGCCTGCTCGCTGCCTCGCCCTCCGAGACCCACCTGCTCGGAAGGCTAAAAAAGCCACCGCCGCCGCACCAGAGGACTCCCGCGCCCGCCCCAGAGCCACTCCACCGCCCAGGTTGGGGCCAGGTGTGCCTGCTCGCTGCCTCGCCCTCCGAGACCCACCTGCTCGGAAGGCTGAAAAAGCCGACGCCGCCGCACCGGAGGACTCCCGCCCCCGCCCCAGAGCCACTCCACCACCCGGGAGGTTTGGTTTGGCCATGGACTTTGCCATCAAGACTTTGCCACCTCCCCCCCATGACTTTTTTCACCAGCTGGTGAGGAGAGAGGCACAGCTGTTAAGGCTGTTGTGTTCCTCCGCCCTAGTTGGGCTGGAGGCTTGGAAGTCGTCCACATCCACTTAATTGTGTATGTATGAAATGTACTATGGAATTGTGCTCAAGTTGTTATGGTATTATTGTGTAAATTTGTATCTTATGAGGTTGACTCTTTGTGTAATTCTCATTGTGATATTGCTTAATTATTTATATTTTGTATTGTATTTTTGCATATTCTGATGTTTTGATTGTATTAATTGTGTATTGCCTTCTGTAGCTTATTGTATACCCTGCTCTGTTTATTGTATTTGTATATGTTGTAAGCCGCTTTGAGTGGCACTTGTGTCAGGAAAGCGGGATAGAAATTAAACTTAATAAGAAATTAAACTTAATAATAATAACTGTTAAAAACAGAGAACAAAAAAAAATGGAATGTAACTGCTTAACAACAGAAGGCAGAACAGCCTGTGTGTTGAAGTAAGACTGGTGTTTTGTGACTACATAATATTTGCAAAGATGAAAAAGAATGCCCTATTATTCTGAATTCAGCCATTTCTATAATACTCAGCATACTAGGGTATGACAGAATTGTGATAGGCTATCTGTCAAAATGTTGATGACATGTAGAGTGTTGATATAAATAGCTGATGATGCACACTGTCTTGAAATAAGCATGTATTTCAGCACATTGTGGATCATCAGACCTTCATTTTAATCATATGGCAGTAAACTGCTAGGTTGTATCAGAGGGAGAATTGCGGGTGCAGAAATGGAATTTTGTTCTGCCTGTGTTATGTATGTATGCATGTTCATTATACTGTAAGGCAAGATTGTAACCACTCCAGATACAAACGATATCAGCTATGAAGGAACGCGAGCAGACAGCCTATAGAGGGCAGCTGCGAGCGTTCACTCTCACATGGTTCACATTGCTCAATCACGGACAGCCGCGGGAAAACCTTCCCCGCATTCAGCAGCTGAAGAAAGACCTGCATTCAGCAGCTGAAGCAAGACCTGCATTCAGCAGCTGAAGCAAGACCTGCATTCAGCAGCTGAAGCAAGACCTGCATTCAGCAGCTGAAGAAAGACCTGCATTCAGCAGCTGAAGCAAGACCTGCATTCAGCAGCTGAAGAAAGAGGCGTGCCTGGGCGAGGCCACGCCGGTAGCAACCAATCAGCTACCGTGCTACAAGATTCAAATGTAGAGAGCTACTGTATATATTGAGATGTATCACCGCCATTCCTCATGCTTCACTGGAACCTCATGCAATGCAATAAACCTGTGTTAAACCAACCTTTCGGTTGTCCGGTTGTCTTTGGTCCCATACACTAAATTGGCGACGAAGGTGGGATATGGCTGCCCACGGGACCAAGACATGCGCCGGCTACGAGATCAAGAAGCAGGGAGACTTGGAGCTGTTTGAGATAGACTTCAACGCAGCGCTGGTGGAGCTCGAAGTCTCCGATGAGGCCAAAAAGAGGGCCATTTTCGTCCGCATGCTCGGACACGAGACCAAGAGGACCTTGGTGGACCTGATCGCCCCGAGGAAGGTGGGCGACTTCAAAGCTTCAGAGCTCCTGGCGGCGTTGCGCGCCCATCTCCGGCCGGCAATAGCGATGTTCCCCGCTCGGAGCGCGTTCTGGAGGCGAGTCCAGGCACCCGGAGAATCGGTCGATGAGTTCGCCGCGGCCCTGCGGTTGGCCGCCGGCCCTTGCAAGTGGGAATTCCCCGACGTCACCCTCCGGGACTGCCTGCTCTGCGGTCTGAGGGACACAGAGACTCAGCGCGCGCTGATGAAAAGGGAGCCGCCTCCCACGTGGCAACAAGTCCTCGACGCGGCACAGGCCGCAGAGGCCACGTCGGCCGGGGTGCACGAACTTCAGGACTGGCGCCCGAAGACCGCCAAGGCAGAGAGTTCGGTGCGCGCGGCCCGGCGGACTTCGAACTCGTCTTCTGCAGAGAGCAGCGACGACGAGGACGTCCGGAGGGTCCAGAGAGAGGGCCGGCGCTGCGATGGCTGCGGCGCCGCCCACGCCCGCACCAAATGCCCATTCCGCAAGGCCGAGTGCCACAACTGCGGCCGGCGCGGGCACATCGCCAAGGTCTGCCGGAAACGACGCGAGGCCACCCGGAGTTCTCCAGACCGCTCGGCGAGGCAGGACCGCACCACGAGGCAGGACCGCACCACGAGGCCGAAGGACGGCACACGGACCACGAGGACGCGGGACGGAGTAGGACGAGTCTCCGACGACAGCGAGGACGACGCGCCGGTTTGCAGCGTTTCCACGGAGCACCCCCGTTACTTCGTTGAGGTAGTAATACAAGGGGCCCCTGTTAGGATGGAGGTGGATTCGGGTTCCTCATACTCCATTATTTCCCAGGGGGAGTTCATGAAAATCGCCCCCCGCGTGCGGCCCAAGCTCAAGGCGTTGAGGGCCACGCTGAAGGACGTGCAGGGAAACCGCATCCCAGTGTTGGGGGTTGGGAAGTTCCAGGTCCAGTTCAAAAAGTACACCGCAACGCTTCCCTTAGTCGTCCTCAAAGGGGGTAAATGCAGCCTCCTCGGGACTCAATGGTTCCAGCCCCTGGGGTTGTTCATTGGGGGGGTGCACGCCGTGGGAGCACACGCCGCCGGGACTGATCCAATACAGAGCGTGTGCGACGCGCACCCCGAGGTTTTTAAAAAGGGGCTAGGAAAATTCAAGGGCCCCCCAGTGACTTTCGACCTGGACCCTGGAGTGCGTCCAATCAGACTTAAACCGCGCAGAGTGCCTTTCGCACTAAAGGACAAAATTGAGGCGGAATTGGACAAATTAGTGGGCCAGGGGATTCTTGTTCCTGTTGATTCTGCGGAGTGGGAAACTCCAATTGTAACAGCGCTCAAGGCCAACGGGGAAGTCCGAATATGCGCTGATTACAAGTGCACCATCAATAAGGCGATCCGCCCTAATGCGTATCCGGTGCCGGTAGTCAGCCACTTATTGGCCAGGTTACACGGGGGGAGGTGTTTCGCCAAACTCGACCTGGCCCAAGCCTACCAGCAACTCCCGGTGACCCCCGCCGCAGCTGCTGCACAAACCATAGTCACCCACAAAGGGGCGTTCCAGGTTTCGCGCCTCCAATTCGGCGTGAATTCGGCGCCCGGGATTTTCCAGTCATTGGTGGAACGCCTCCTGAAGGGGTTGGAGGGGGTGTTACCCTATTTTGATGACGTATTAATTACAGGGGGGAGCCGGGCCGAATTAGCAACAAGGTTGGGAAAGGTCCTGACAATATTCGAAAAGGCGGGGTTGAGGTTGCGGAAAGACAAATGCGTCTTCTTCGCTACAGAGGTTGAGTTCCTAGGGTTCCGTGTTACTCCCGAGGGAATTAGGCCAGCCCAATCCAAGGTAGCCGCCATCAAAAAGGCCCCTCGCCCCACCTCCAAGCCCGAGTTGCAGTCGTTCCTCGGACTGCTCAACTTCTACCACTCCTTCCTCCCGCGGAAGGCAGCCGTAGCAGAACCGCTACACAAATTGTTAAAAAAGGACGAGGCATGGAAGTGGGGCGACGTCCAGGAAAAGGCTTTCAATGACCTGAAGCGACTCCTGGCATCAGATGCTGTACTGACCCACTTCAATCCCAAACGCCCGGTGGTCCTGATATGCGATGCATCCCCGGTGGGGGTGGGGGCGGTGCTTTGCCACGTGCTGGAGAACGGTAGGGAGGCCCCGATAGCTTTCTACTCTAGATCCCTGTCCCAAGCGGAGAGGAATTATGCTCAGACAGACAGAGAGGCGCTAGCAATAATTGCGGGGACCAAGAAATTTCATGATTTCGTGTACGGCCGCCCCTTCACCATAGTGACTGACCACAAGCCTTTGCTGGGCATCTTCACCGCAGACAAGCCCACACCCCAGATCCTGTCCCCGAGAATGCTCAGATGGGCCATTTTTCTCAACGCGTATCAGCACGCGTTGGTATACCGGCCCGGGAGGGAGATAAGCCATGCCGACGCTCTGTCGAGGTCCCCCATTCCCCGGGATTGCTGCCACGTGGGCGGAGTAGAGAGGGACCACCAGGTATTAATGATAGAGGTCCTAGACTCCCCTCCAGTAGTACCGGCCGAAATCGCCAAAGCGACAGGCAAGGACAAAGCGCTGGCCACAGTTTGCTCCTGGGTGCAGAAAGGGTGGCCCGTGTCTTCCCCAGCAGCGGAATTCGACACATTCTTCAAAAAGAGATTAGAGTTGTCCCTGGAGAGGGGTGCCTCTTGTGGGGACAGCGGGTAGTGATCCCCACGTCTCTCCGGCCGAGGGTGCTTAAACTGCTGCACGTCAGCCACCCGGGGATCGTACGCTCTAAGGCACTAGCCCGCAGTTACTTTTGGTGGCCCCAGTTAGACGCCGACATCGAACACATGGTCGGCACTTGTGAGGCGTGCCAAAGCTCAAGGCCAGAAGAGGCTCGCTCGCCACCTAGGGAATGGGACGATGCGAGGGGACCCTGGTCCCGAGTTCACGTAGACTTTGCTGGCCCATTCAGGGGAACGCTTTTCCTCCTCGTGGTGGACGCGTTCTCTAAGTGGTTGGAGGTCATTCCAGTCTCGAGCACATCCTCGACCACAACCATTAAACAGTTAAGGAGGGTCTTTTCCACGTTCGGTTTACCCGACACCCTCGTCAGCGATAACGCTAGCTGTTTCACGTCCGCCGAGTTCAGGGCATTCATGGAACGCAACGCCATTCGGCACGTCACCTCCGCCCCCTTTCACCCGGCCACCAATGGCCAAGTAGAGCGCCTCGTGCGCACCACGAAAGACGCGCTACTGCGCATGGGTCCCGGAGACCTCGACCTGAAATTGTGCCAATTCCTGCTGAGATACAGGGTCACCCCCTTAGCGTCAGGGTACTCCCCCGCAGAGCTGTTGATGCGCAGGAAGCTGGCCACGGGGATATCCAAGCTAGACCCCACGAGAGTAGAGGACAAGGGGCGGAACATAGGGGTGGAACCCACCAAGAGTTTCGGCATAGGCGCCCCAGTATACTGCAGGAATTACGCCAGCGCGGGGCCAGCCTGGGTGCCGGGCACCGTAGTAGACCAAACCGGCCCCGTCTCATACCGCGTAGAGACCAGTACAGGTTTCCTGTGGAGGCGACACGTGGACCAACTCAGGCGTAGGATCCCCGGAGAGCAAGACGAGGATGAGGCCAGCATTGATTCAGCGTTAGGGTACTCCCCCACCCGTTTAGCCCAAGGGGGAGGAAAAGGGGAGCATGGGTCCCCACCAAGGGGGGAGGAAAGGGAATCGATCCACGGAAATCTTTTGCGGGAGTCCCTGCCAGAGAGGAGGAGCCCCGGGTTGCGGGAGTCCCCGTCAGAAAGGAGGAGCCCCAACCACACTCATACCCCGCGGAAGCCGCGGAAGTCCCCCCGAGGCTCAGAGGCCCACAGAGGTTTAGACGTTGATTTACAGTACCAGGGGGAGTTAGCGGAGTGGTCCCCCACCCGTCCTAGCGAAAAGAGGGGTTTCAGTTCAGCCCCTGGTACCTCCAGTCCCAGTAGCCCCTGTGAGTTAGAATGCAATTTAGCGCCCATGTTCCGGAGACCGACACCTCCAAGACCAGAGGCATCAGCGAGTCCGCCCACCACCACAGTCTTAAGGTCCCCCGAGCAGGGATCAGAAGGTAGCCATTCACCAAGGGCGACCTCATCGGTGCCGCGGTTCACACTAGGAGGGTCCCCGGGGTCCGAGGGCAATAGGCAGGGATTTACCTCCCAACTGTTCATCCCATTCCCTTCCCCAAGCGCAAGGCAGGCACGGACGCCCCACAGAGCCACTAACGAATCCCCGTTTCCCGTTGCAGGACAAGCGCCCGCGGAGTCAGGGATCACAGGCTCTCCAGAATTAGGGCAGGCGCAAGCACGCCCCAAGCGAACGTGCGGCAAGCCACAATGGTTGCGGGACTTCGTCCCATCCTAGGGGGGAGGGATGTTATGTATGTATGCATGTTCATTATACTGTAAGGCAAGATTGTAACCACTCCAGATACAAACGATATCAGCTATGAAGGAACGCGAGCAGACAGCCTATAGAGGGCAGCTGCGAGCGTTCACTCTCACATGGTTCACATTGCTCAATCACGGACAGCCGCGGGAAAACCTTCCCCGCATTCAGCAGCTGAAGAAAGACCTGCATTCAGCAGCTGAAGCAAGACCTGCATTCAGCAGCTGAAGCAAGACCTGCATTCAGCAGCTGAAGCAAGACCTGCATTCAGCAGCTGAAGAAAGACCTGCATTCAGCAGCTGAAGCAAGACCTGCATTCAGCAGCTGAAGAAAGAGGCGTGCCTGGGCGAGGCCACGCCGGTAGCAACCAATCAGCTACCGTGCTACAAGATTCAAATGTAGAGAGCTACTGTATATATTGAGATGTATCACCGCCATTCCTCATGCTTCACTGGAACCTCATGCAATGCAATAAACCTGTGTTAAACCAACCTTTCGGTTGTCCGGTTGTCTTTGGTCCCATACACTAAAGCCTGTGCCACTGAATTCAACAAAACTGATAGACAGCATACAACCACAGGGGTTGGGGGAGGAGGTTGTTTCTTTCCTGGTAGAGAAATGGCATTAAAAAATGAAACAACCACTTCAATTTGGGAAACCGCTATACTCTTCCAACAGAATGGGAAAATGCAGAAATGGCTATATGATTTTGGGAAGTGAGGTAGCTGTCTTCAATAACAAATACCTATCAGCCAAAACATGAACTTCTAACCTAATCAGGCTGATTTTGGACTGATTTATATGAGAGCTGGATCTAAGCAGAATAGTGAGATTCAAATGTAATTGCAAAATGAATGCACAAATCCATTTTGATTCAGAGCACAAAATGAATCCAATGGGTACAAATTGCTTCTGTCTACTCATTTAAAAAAAAAAACAAAGCTAAGAGATGCCTGGTACACAAACTCCAGATGGTAGAAATTTGGCAGGTTTATATTTTAAGGTTTATTATGTCCAACTTGTTAATGTACACTTACAAAAAAAATACAGCTTATTTGAGTTTCCAGTGCAAGTCAGTAGGAATCTTTTGAATTCCAGTGAATGTCAATGGAAGATTTGACAATCAATCCATGTTCAGTGCACAGGTTAAATCAGATGGGGACATACATTAGTCTGGACCAAAATGTAATTCATTCTGAAACCCTGGATTGGGCTCCATCACCCAACAATATATTGCTCTTCACAGTAGCTGGTTTATCACCAGTGTCATAGTAAAATATATCTAAAATTGTGATTGTATGTGTATTTTTGCGATGGGAAGACATTTCCTCTCACATATCACAATGCATTTGACCATTCTTTCATGTGTGCTATTTGTGGATGCTAGAAATGTCATCATAATGGTAACTGCTATGAGGTTGTCTATAGCTAAACAATGGGAAACTGGCTGTAAAATAGAAGTGGAAGAAAGATACTGCATAGGGAAATATGGAACAGAGCAATAAATGATAGATTAACATCAGAATTAAAAGTAAAAAAGGAATTATGAAGAAATCAGGCTTTAGAGAAATAAGGGGAGAATTTCTGGACAATATTTTAATAAAAGGGAAAGGAACAAAACCAAGGGAAAATATATATCATTTTGGAAATTGGGGATAAGTTTAAGTTAAATCGATTGTAGATTGAATAAAGTATCAAAATATATATACTACCATCCTGCTGGGTGAAAGGTGCACATAATATTATTGTAAGATATTGTTGTTATAGTCCTGTTGTTTATTTTAATTTCTTTTTTCTTTATCTTGCATTAAAATGATTAAATAATTTAAAAAGTCAGTATTTCTGGAAACTAGTAATAAAATTCCTAGTTATTTCACATTCTAGAACTTGAAGTGGATTTTACCCTCTAACATAGGAGTTCTCAACTTTTTTAGATGGGGGCCAGGTCACTCTCCCTCAGACAACTTTGGGGGCCATTTTGCCCTTTCTCCACCACATGGCTCTTCCTGGTGTGGTGGAGGTGGTGGTGAGACCACATGAAATGTTGCCATGGGCCACATTCGGCCCATGGGCCTCAGGTTGAGAATCCCTGCTCTAACAATATCTAAACTTCTAAAGCAATGTAGCAGCAATGATACAATTTCTTTCACTTCCTTGGTTCCATGAATCCGAGATATCCAAACAGAGTGTAAGGAGGACTGTCAAAAGGAAACTCCTGACTCATACTGCAAGATTTGTACATATGCCTCCATTACTGTAAGATCTTCCTACTTAATCAGATATCCTACATAAGCATAAAAAGGAGGAGGAAAATATGTCATTGACAGTTTTAGCTATGATGATTTACTTACATTTTCTTTTTTTAAAAAGCTAGGTTAGTCAGTGAGGATAGGACTTTCATTTTGCAATGCATGGAGGAAAATGTGAGACTTTCACTATCATTTTATTTTGTCTATGGTTGAGAGGCTCCAGAATATGACTCTGCCTTTTAACAAAAGCAGGGAATGCTAAAATTTAATTTTCTTTCATGTCCCCTGTTTTCATCTCACCATTCTTAAAATGACTGGTGAATTTTTAATCTATGTATCCGTGAAACAAAACAAGGGCTGCAATTGCTGTTTGATCTGAAAGGATGACAGAAAAAAATAAAATAAAGATACATCAACCCTTTGGATTCTTCTGCTTGTTTCTGTTGCTTTTGTTACACACTGTCATATTGTCTCCAACCTATGGTAATCCTATGAATGAGAGATCTCCAAACGTTCTGTCCTCAACTGCTTTGTGGAGCTCTTGCAAACACAAATTTGTGACTCCCCTTATGGAGGCAGTTCATCTAATTTTTTTAATCCTCCTCTTTACCTAGTGCTTTCCCCCTTTCATTTTCTTTCTAATGATGAGTTAATGGGGAGTAGGTCAACCAGATGGCTTCCATCTGCTGCAGCAGTAGGATGCAATTTTTTTTAAAAAAAGAATCACCTCTTAGTAAAAACATTAAGAACACCACCACAAACTCAAGGAAGGACAGAAGTGAAGACCAGCAAGCTGGGCTCCATCCATTCATCCCTACCTTCCTTTCCTGGCAGTTACACTGACAGGTACCTTTAGTGTAAGGGACCAAAGACAATGAAACAGCCGAAGGGTTGGCTTAACACAGGTTTATTGCATGATGATCCGGAGGAACATGTGGTAATGGCGGATGGGTAGCTCAATATATACAGCTGGCTATACATTTGAATGTGGCTCGTTGACAGACTATTGGTTGCTGCCTGCGTGACGTCGTAGGAGGTCACGCCCTTCTTGACCAGGTGAGGAAGTCGCGGGGAATCTTCCCGCGCTGCTGAACCAGGTGGCTATGATCCATTAGAGCTGGACGCTCGCTACTGCCCTCTGGTGGTCACTAGCTCGTGTTCCCTTATTAGGCTTACATTGATACAGGTGATGGTTATAATGTTGCACACAGAAAGGTTACATTGATAACACATGGTAAAGGTACATTGTTAAAGGCACTGCTTTACAGAACACAACAGTACCTCAGTTCTCCTTCTCTTTTTTCTTATCTTGACAGGGAAGAAGACCATCAAGCCCACTTTTTCCATGACCAGATTACCAATACAAGGGATATGCTGGGTAATGCCATTCATGTGAGGCAGCAGTTCAGCCTCTGCCTGGGGAGATGGCAGCAGTATTAACACAGTAGCATCATTGTTATTGGCAGTTGTGGAGGCAGATACGGTGGAGGTACTGTACTTTTATTGCTGGTGATAGCAGGAGCACCAGGCTAGAGCTAGAGTGTGCTTCTGCTGCTGCTTGTGGGCTGCTTCGTCTTCCCTCACTCCTTGAGAAAAAGTGATAGTTGTCCCATCTCAGGCCTCACCTTGGCACCATAGGAAACCCTGCATTTTTAAAATACTAGGTTGTAGAAGGAAAGTGGGTAGAGACAGGATCTGACGCTTAAAGTCACTTCATGCATAAAACCCAGACTTTTTTCTTCTTGAATTGCTACCCATCCTAAGACTTGTCTCCCTACTTAGAGATCCAGGAGAGCATGGCAATGTTGTGAGATTTGAGCCAGTGCCCTGAGATCTAGGAAGGATATCCCACTATGGTAATAGAGTAGACTGCACAGCCAGCAACTCAACTCTGTTAGGCAGTGGTAAATAACCTGACTCCCTAAAGGGGCCAACAGCTACTGGTGGATGAGCTGCTTTAGGTGGGGTGATGGTCCCCTCAGTGGAGGAAATGCTACAGGAAACCATCATATTGGTCACAATGGAAAAATGAGTGTATGAGGAAATCTGATTCCCAATGGTCATGGAGGCGGAAGAGCCCATGCCAGATGAACTGGTTGTGAAGGTGCACATTGTCCACATCCTCAAGGCTGCGGCAGTCCATTGCAATCCCGGTATCAAATCCTGAATGTCTCATTTCATATGTGCCACAGGAGATGACTCCTTGATCATAGTGTGTGGGTCACTTCATGGCAAGCAGGGATCCACTTGAAAAAAATTCACACCAATGTCATTTTCCTGATTCAGGAAAATTGCATTATTGGATATGAGTTTTTGCCAACAACATACCTGAATGGACAGCCCATGGGAATAGATGGAAGGATTGTCTGTGAATGGGAGAAAAAAATGTCAGACAATGTTGATTTTAAGAGAAGATAATCACTAACTAATTTTCTTAATAGAAGAAATAGTTTCCGCACTCAAGTGTGCCTGAATGGATCGGGAATTAATATATTTAAATGAAAGCAATGCCTATTAAAGATGGCTGTTGGTCTTTAGCATTCACCAAGTATTTAAAACTAGGAAAACCACAATACTGTTTAAAGCCCAGAAGAGAACCCATGTAGGTTTCCAGACACCATGTCTCTCTATTTTTCTGCTGTTACACATTAAATATTAAAATGCTTTAAGTCTTACCTCAGTGAAAAAACTGTCTTCACTTGATACCAAGGTTGGGTAATTTATGTGAATCTTAACATCTGGCATTATGTTCTAATGAGTTCACCTTTAAAGGAATGCTTGTGTGCTAGGGGGGTTTAGATGCAATTAGACACATTAGCACTTTTCTGGATTGTTTGGGAGTATTTTCATAAGGAAAATATGATTGGTGCAAACTGTTTTTTAAAAAAGCATTAGCACATTAGGAAATTTACAATCATGTGAAATTAATAATGTCCTCAAATAAAGAAGAGCATTTGTATAAAAGAAATGTCAGAGCTTGTAATTATTATTTTTCGGGTAGGTGCAGCTCCAGATGTATTAATTGTCCAATCTTCTTTACATGGTCAATAGTCAACATTAATAAAATGCATAGATTTATAATCAGTGGATTATCCAAAAGGGTATTTCTGGCTCCCAAGAATGGAAGAGGGAGGAGATTTATTTTTGCATATTCCTTCCCTTTTTTCTCTCATACCCCCCCCCCCCCCGCCAATGTACTCTGGATATTTGTGACTCCTCTGGTTGTAGCAGAGGAAAACATTGATAAAAATCCTATTGCAGGCGCACCCCCCAATAAAGGACTCAGACACTGGTAAAAGTGGATAACGGCATTGGGCCACATTTATTGATTCATGCCCTAGTCCGAATTATAAATTTCTATTGGTAATTGACCAATCATAATTCTTTAAGGCAAGCAGGCCGAAGTAACACTGGTAAGGTACCACCCAAAATTGCCAACGGCAATTGTTACAATGTATCTATTTGTATCCATTTGTTTGTTGACAACAAACAAATTGTTGACCGTAGTCAATATGTAACTAATGACCCCACCCTCTGACGCGTATCCGTGAAATCACGGGGTGATGCATGCTGTCTAGCTGTAGCCATCACCCCGTCGCCTGGTTCGTCGTTGACCGGACAACGTTTAACCAACTTATGCCTGTCTAGTGTTGTCCAGTCAATTGCGAACCTGCCGGATACCTGTGGGTCATAAATGTTTACCTTACCAGTGATACCCGCCACATGGGGAGGCTTCCCAAAAGGCTCACTGCCCCCCCAAGACCGTCAGCTTGGTCAACAGGCCTGCTCGCCATTCCACTAACCAGAGGTCCATACCTCCCTGCGACAGATGGGCCCCATCCCCTGAGTAAAGCTCGTAATTTTGCAGACTGATGGCGGGGAGGCTAATGACGCGTCCCCCGCCCTTGTCGGCTCAGTCAAGAGCCCCGAGGCCGAACGCCCCCCTGTAAGTGTACCGCGGTATCGTGTCCGACCAATTGAGGGATGTGGCAGGCCACACATGATGTGAGTAGGGCAGGTCACTGCAAACCGCAAGCTTCTGCGATAGGCCAGTGACCTGCCCCAAGCCATCGCCCCCAAGGTACATAACCAGGACATCGGGCGAGTCAGCATCCCTGATGTAGAAAAGGAATGGCAACAGTTCCCGCCATAACATGCCGCGCTTACCATACTACCTGAGACGTGCGGCTGCACCCAGTCCCAGTCGGGGTCCCCACTCTGTCGCCGCAGCGTAACGCGCTGCCCTGTGCAGCGTAACGCGCTGCCCTGTGCAACGTAACGCGCTGCCCCATGCAGCGTAACGCGCTGCCCTGTGCACATGGCTACGGCCCACCAGCCATACTGTCACCGGTGTAAAACGACACCCAGGGTCTGTCAAGGAAAAAAGGGGGGGGAGAAACAGTGCAGTGACTAAACTGGTACTCACGGTTGAAGAGGGCGAACACAAAACCGAAAACATTGTGATCCCCACCCTCCCGTGCGGCGTATTTCAGCCCCGGAGTACCCAAAAACAACTGCAGTAGAAGCCGCCCCTATCCTGAACGAATGGGTGCCGCAACGAGCCCCAGAGGGGCCAACACTGTCTAGTGCCTTCCCGGCACCCTCCAAATTGAAATTTAGTAAGAGAAGACCCACCTTGGTGACAGAAAAACTGGCCATGGTGCGTGCCAAACAGTGCAAGGAAATCCTGTAGGGCACCAACCGGACAGATGTCTGCCGAGGAACATCGTAGCAGTCTACTCCACTGCCTACGCCGTGCTGATTCGTTTTAGAGGAGCGTATCCCCAACTGAGCCCAATATTGTTCACACAGACATCTTCGAGTTCCAGTGCCCTACGACTTGCATCCGCCTTATACAGCATCTCAAGCTCGCCGATGCGGAGCGCTCCAAAAAAGGCCACCGTTGTAGCCGCATGAAATGGGCTGCCTCATCTTATCAAAACAGAGGCCAGGCCAGCCCCGGGCCAATTGGGTAAAAACCCCTGGGGAAATCGGGTGGCGGTCGTCCGGGCAACGCCCACGCGTGCGCACCCACCCCTCCAAAACATGTCTCACACGGAAGTCAGAGGTGCTGTCCACATGACCCCCCACCTTGGCCATAAAAGCCAACGCTGAAAGCTTGGATGCTATAGTGCGAGGTGCAAGGCCCTGAGAATGCAGGTAAACCATGAACCGCAGAACATGGGTTACCGGGATCGGCCAGGTTCCTGGCAGTTGAAATTGGGTACAGAATGCCCTGAAAGAATTAATTGCGTGGTGATACGCCTTACGCATGCGTGGCGCTAGCGACAGGCCAATCGCCCGGTTCACCTCTCCTTGCCAATGGTCCATATCTCCTCCGGGAGTGGCGAGGGAAATTCCTCCGCATCCAGGGCCAAGGCACGGAACCGGGAGATCTGTAGGCGGGACAAAGCGTCAGCAATATCATTAGTAACCCCTGGGACATGCCTGGCCCTGAAAAGAACGTTGAGGCGCAGGCTGCGCAACGCAAACTGGCACACTGGGTCCATAACCCTGGGCGATTTAGAGGTCTGTGCATTGACAATGTGGACAACAGCCACATTGTCACACCAAAATGGACAACCGAGTTGGCCCACTCCTCGCCCATAGCATCAAAGCATCCCGGATAGGGAAAATTCCAGATACGTGAGACCACGCAGGCGACCCGTGCCTGCCCAGGATGGTGGCCACCCACCATAGGCCCACTTCCAATTGAAGTACATCCCATAACTCAGGGATCCCGAGGCATCGGACTGTATCTTAAAGCAAGGGGAAGCCAGGAGCTCAGACCTCCAAAATGACACCCCATTGAAATCCCTCAGGATCTGTAGCCAGACAAGCACGTCTGCCCTGATACCCCGGGTAAGTCTAACCCTATGGTGGGGCCTGGATAATCCTGCCATGGCGTCGCGCAAGCGCCGAGCAAATGCCCTGCCCGGTGCGACGACCCTGCCAGCGAAATTGAGGTGACCATGTAGCACCAGCAGTTCCCTCAGTGATGCCATGCGCTTGGCCAGCAAGTCCGAGATAAGGGCCACTAGCTTTGACACCTTATCCCGCTGCAACCTAGAAGCCTGCGCTACCATGTCAATCTCCACCCCCAGGAATACTAGCTGTGTAGGTGGGCCCTCGGTCTTTTCGGGCGCTAAAGGGACACCAAGTTCCTCCATTAGCGTCTGAAATGTGTTGAGGAGACGTGTGGATGTGTCCCAGCCCTGTTCAGCCCCGAATAAAATCATCCAGGGAATGGGCTACAGACCGGGACCCTGATCTGCGAACAAAAGCCCACTCTAGGAAGGTGGAGAAACGCTCGAATGCCGAGCCCGAATTGGAACAGCCAAAAGGCATGGCATCATTGAAATAATATGCTCCCCGGAACGGGGGCGCAGGGACAGGGCCAACGACCCTGCCCGCATAGACCTCCTTATCATTGCTGGCAGCAGCCACCTCCTCCCTCCCCCTAAGGGATAAAGATTGGGGGCATCCTGAGGGGACCTATCACCCATGAAAGGGATACGTAACCCCTGCCTAAAACCCTGAAGGAGATATCCGCATCCTCTCCCTTCGGGTACAATGTGAGCCAGTGCTCCAACATGTCCACATTAATTGGGGAGGGAGCCCTTCGGTGAACTAGATCCATCTGCGGCAGTCTTGCCAGCCCCCTGTCCACCCCTCCCTCTGCCCCGCATCCCTCCAGGCCTGGGACAGGCAGAGGCCGCATGGGGGCCAGCACAGGGGGGACACTAATGTCTGTATTTGCCATTCTTCCTATTGCAGGAACCATTGGACGAGAAAGTCCAGCACAGCAGGCGGGCTGGAACCCCCTGCCCCGCCCCCTGGCAGTGGACCTGTGCTGGGGCCGCCCGCTGGACCGCATGTCCACAATGGTATCTCTCCCCGGGCGCGGGGCGCGTGGGCATCATGTACAAAAGCCACAGCCTCTGGCATGGCTCAACCCACCTAATCTCGGGGTGCCGGGGAATCCGCATATGGAATTACACGTCATAAGCCAACCACGATCGGCCCGGAAAGTCAACCATCACTAGGTAGATGTTGTCCAAATACTGGACCATCGGAATTGCCAAATCCGGCCGGGCCCTAAGGTACACCGACATGTATATGAGGTAGGCCGGCAACCAGTCGGCCCACGTACGTGGTGGCTTGCGATGACGTGCCTGCTCCTTATCCTTCTCATCCTGCCCCCCCCTACTCCTTGGTGGGCCCTCTGTTGAGGAGTGAGAAGCTATCCACGTACTCCCCCCGCCAGATCTTCTCTTTGGTGGTCTGTGCCAAATGGTCACCCAGCGGTAAGGAATACCCCGCCGTCAGCAAGGCCGACACAGGCACAACAGGAACTGCTGGCATCTGAAAGGGGGCCTGTACTAACCCAGCCACCCCCAAAACATTCCCCACAGGGTAGAAAAAAACCCCCACCACGGGGCCCTGGGTGGTAGTTGTCGTCGCCAGGTGGGGCGTCAGCGGCTGGACCGCCGCCCCACCCGCGCGAGGCCAAGGCCATTGGAAACCCCCCCAACGTGGCCACGTGTGTAGGTGCACTAGCTTGGACCGCATACTCACATGCTGCACCCCCGTAGGCCGCCCCCACCGGGGGTTGCGGCCCACTGGGGGCGTCGGAGCTCACAACCGCCGTCGAGCTCGTCGATGGGGCCTGACCCGCACCGGTCTGTTGAATGGGGAGCTGCGAGGCAGTGGCCTAGGTCGTGCCACGCGCCTCAAGCAGCTCGACCCGTCCCGTCGCCTGCCGCTGCGCAGCAGACGACGCGTCGAAACGAACCCCAAAGGGAGACCAAGAGTGGCTAGCCCGGGCCAGGGATGCCTCGAGGGCCGCAACGTGGGCCAATAAAGCTTCCACGCTGACATGGGGCAAAGGGCGCCGCGCTTGCATTCTCTTTCCATTAACAGGAACCTCCACTAAATGTCATCCATCAAAGGGAACATACCTAACTGAACTGACTAACTGAAGAGAAATACTTACTCACTCATCAGTTTTCAAGTTAGGCAGCTCTAAAATATTCCAATGAATTAAGATTCCCCTTGGCACTCAGGCATGTGTATACAGTATGCACTTTTACTTTATAACAAACTGTGGGCTAAAACCAAACCAGTCATTATTCATAACCCTCAAATCAATTAAGATTATTAAGTCACCTCTTAAGTAACCTTTCTTGTTGCAATGGGCCCATCCTAGTTGTGACCAGAAAGAAGACAGCTATAATATTTTTGATCCCTGACAATCACAATGAGAGGAGATTGTTTTGGGTCAGTGGATAAGTTCTTGCCCTATAACAGTAATGGTGAACCTTTTAGAGACTGAGTGCCCAAGGGGGCGGGGGAGATGTGCAGTGATGTCACGTGGGTATATGTGCATGCACCCACGTGATGTTGATGTAGGTGAAGGTGTGTGACTGAATGATGGTTAGAACAAAACATTATTTTGTCACCTGCATAGCTCCTCCACACCAGCAGAGAAAATGTCTTGTGTAGTTGATCCTTCACCTTATAGTAAAGGAAGGATTAGCCATGGAAATCAGACAATGAAAGCCAACTGCATTCCCAGTATGTTTGCCTGGCTGGCACCATTACAGCACTGTAGATCTTTTCCAAGAAGCACCAATGTGACTATAAGACAATATTTTTAAATCTTCTTATCCAGAAGTTTTGCACCATAAACTTGCCAATGAAGAAAATGACCCAACTGTCATTTTTAGAACCACTAATGACAATAATTTCAATTAATACTGAGAACATCTCTTCATTCAACGAAGAACTCTTTGTGAAGAGTGAAGAGGATCTTCACTTTGCCATGAACAGAAATATTACATCTTTTTTCTCCAAGAATCTCAAGAAGGAACTGATCAATCAAAAGTTCCTGTCATATGTCTAGTTGCTGAGAGGCCTCACAAACAATACATAAGGGCTATTTTAATGAAACCATCTATTATACTCTTCTCCATGAATTATACTGAAGACAACAACATAGAGATTTTGATGGTTGAATTAGCTGTGTGCACCAGGCATAAGCTAAACTCTCCTTTAGAAGGTCTTTCCTTCTATCATAAAAACAACCAGCTGAAACCAAACCCTTTTAAAAGGGACTGTATCTTCTTTTTGTTCTGTGTCTGGGCCAAATGTGAAACTGTCAAAATGAAGGCACCTAAAAAACAGACAAGCAGAAATAAAGTACCTAGTTAGCTGAGAAGGCAAGATTTTGGAACATTGCCTTACACCAAAGTATCTGTTTAAGCAAACACCAGTAGGATTCTGATAATTGTGTCCAGTTTTTAAAATTGATTTGTGATCCCGCCCCCCCCCAAAAAAAAAAAATCCACAGGGAAAATTGAGTGTTTTCAAGGACATTTGTTCCAATATATGACATTCTCAAAGGTGAACATTTCAGTGCACAGTTAGCAATAGAAATTACACTTATATACTGCTCCATAGCTCTTAGTGCACTCTCTGGGCAGTTTACAGGTAATTAACATTTTGCTTCCAACATGCTGGGTACTCACTTTACCAACCTCAGAAGGATGGAAGGCTGAGTCAAACTTGAACCCCATGATCTCTGCCCACATTAGATGATTCAATCTCGTGCATTTCCTGTATTTTATAATTGATGTAGTTGAATTCATTATTCAGGAAAGTGTGGTTTTTCTGTATTGTTTTTTGTGTTTTGTTTTGCATCAAAGGTACAGTACTGAAATAAAGTTCTTAAAAGTTACTTGATTGCATTGATTACAAGAGGGGGCATAGAAAGCTATCATGAATCTGTGAATTACACAGAGGTTTAACATTTCAACATGAAATAGACTCCTAATTAGGAAGTGCAATTCCAAGTAGTTAAACAAACAAAACCACAGCATGGTTTCTAACTGATTCTCCTGGTTTTTTTTAAACAATTTGTAATTTCAGCTGATTTAAGAATCTTACACCAAGGTTCTAATGATGCAATCAGCATTGGTTTAAATGATAACAGCATGCTTTAAATAAGGTTCTTAATTGTGTTTCCAAGATTAAAATTCTGTCTTGTTGTTCTTCTCTCTTCTCCCCAACCCAACCCATCCCAACCCATCCCAACCCTCCCATCCCATATCCAGAGTCAACACCTTCTTTCCATGGTGGCAATGTGGTATATTCACATTGCTGCCTCTAAATGAATGTCAACTTGTTTTACCTCGAGTGGAGTCTGATCGATACTTCATTAGGCTGAATTGTCTTGTGCCCATGCAACCTTGAAGCTGTGGCTTAATTACCACCGGTATTATGCAGTGCCTGTGAAAGCTGGGCTCAGCTGTGTTTGTTGGGAACAAAAGCCACATGCCTACCTATGTTTAGTGGGGGGAATACTCTTTGGAACAGATGCCATTGACTATTTGATGAGTTAACAATTCCTGATGATGGCAACCTTTTTTCTTAATGTGTAGACTTCCCCAGTTTACATCTTATACCTCAACCATAAACATCCTGAAGAAGCAAGCAATGGCTTAAACACCCAGATATTTTAACAGGTAGTAGTATTAGCAGTTGCAAGAGTTCATGTATTTTCCTCTCTGAGCCACAGTTGATTTGGGATAATTTTTAAATTAACAGCAAAAATAACATTTGTTTGAAGAAGAAGATGGGAAAGTGCAGTCACATGGCAATCATGACAAATGACATCTTTTGTCTAAGAGTCATGTTTCCCCACTAGATTGATTTGTCATCCTCATTTTTGACATTTTTCATCCTGCTATGAAATCACATTGACAGAATAAGATATTTCTACACTTAATAGTTGGACCAGGAAAGATGGCTCCTTGCCTCCATTTATTTTTGTTTCATGGCTGCACATTTTGATTTGTAAGCTTTTCAGTGCTGAAGTCAGAATTCTCTTCCATTTGCAAAATGAAAAGTTTGCCCTGTGCTGTAGATAAATGGCAGAGGGATGGCTGCATTGACAGAGGAGCATTCTGTGATGCAAGGGAAAATATAATCCAAGTGGTGTGCTGGGGAATAAGGTTCTTATTCTAATTAAATTGCCCTTCAGTTGTGCACTTTTCCATAGAATAAAGTTATATTCTTATTGAAGTTACACACTAAATAATATATTGAACTTCAGTGTTGGACCTACTTATAATACTAAGTGTAACCCCTGTGGATTGTTCAGTTCACCTCAATAGGTGAAGTGTTTGGAAGGGGCTGTGATTCAAGATTTCTATTAAAAAGAGTGAGAGAACTGCTGCTGTTCCCAAAAGCAATACTGTTTCCCTGAATGTAACATTCTGCATATGAATTAATAATAAGTGTAACAGCTTCCATCATCATCATCATCATCATCATCATCATCATCATCATCATCATCATCATCATCATCATCATCATCATCATCATCATGTTTATGTTTATGTTTATGTTTATTTAACTTATATCCCGCCCTACTCAGCACAGGCTGACTCAGGGCAGCTTACAACATGTTAATACAATGAAAATACAATATGACAGCAATACAATTTAACAAGAGCACAAATAAAGGTACAAGATCCACAAGTTATGAGATACAAAATATACAAATTACAAAGCATATGCAAGTTACAAAATACCAAGATACAATTATAAAATCCAAGTTACAATTACAAAATTTCATATACAATGCATACACATGATAGATAGATAGATAGATAGATAGATAGATAGATAGATAGATAGATAGATAGATAGATAGATAGATAGATAGATAGATAGATAGATAGATAGATAGATAGATAGATAGATAGATGCATTAATTGGCTTTTGCACCCAAGAATGCCTATTTCATCCCATTCCCTTTCAGGGCACCCATTCATCTCAATCAGGGTACTACATACAAAAACCCAAATGTACCCTAAATATGCCATAGATATCCATGTGAAAATATATTTCATACTGATTATAAACTATGATTGCTAAACCAATCCATCCTGGGAAGAAATGCATAGGAGAGTGTTGTTGTGAAATGTGTTCTAAATCTTCTTTCAATGCAGAATCTTAGCTTTCCACATTTGTCTATGTCTTTGACCAAGATAATGTGATATTTCTCACTGTCATTATACACAATAAGCAGTGAATGTGCTGGCTGAACAAAACTTTTTTTAAAAAAAAATCCATACAGTTCAACTCTTAATAAGGAAGAGCATGAAGAGATGTTCCATTGAAAAGTGAAACTTATTAACTAAATTGTGAATGCTCTCCTAATTCCAAGCACCTGTGGATTATTGAGTGTGCAAAGCATAGTTTATGCTGAACATGGAGCTTTTATCATCTGTCATTTTCTTCTTCCCAACTGCTTCCTGGCTCAGTTTGCTTTTGCTGATGTATGAAATGAGTTCTAAAAGCATATATAAAAGGCTGTAAATAGAATTGTCTCTTATGGTCATCTCTGTAATGCTACCTGTGAACTCTTGCAGTTAATTGGACTACAACTGGTGGCAAATCTCTTTGCAGACAGTGGGGAGTAGAAAAATATTGGCTGTTTTTAACATCCTCTTTCATGATATTTGCCTCTCCTCAACTTTTCTTTTCAGGAGACTATGAAGCTGCATCTGCTGAGGAATATTGGGGAAAGTCATGTTAAAGCGATAGAGACACTTCAACTTGAGATAAAATGGAAGTTACACCATTAGCTTCACAGACCTTGCTCCTTAATCCAAAGTGTGGATTACTTAGCATGGAAGACTGTTTGCAAAGGAGTTAGAGTTAGAGCACTAGCTCAGTAATAGATCTGGGTTACATAGCTGTCAAGTATCCCTTATTGGCCGGGAAAACCCCTTATTTTACCCTCTTTCCCGCATCACCCCTTATTAATTAGACTGCAAAGCCCTATTGCTGCCATTGGAGGGCAGCACAGGATAAGTATAGCTATTAAGTATCCCTTATTTGCCAGGAAATTTCCCTTATTTCCAAATCCAAAACTTGACAGGTATGCTCCTGTTTTGTTTCGATTTATTATTAAAGTCCACTTAGCTGATGGTTTGAAACAATAATTCTTAATGGTAGATTTGCTGTTTCAGATTTTCACTCCAAGAATCCCTGACTGCAAATCACATTAGCTGGGGGTTCTGAGAGTCAAAGTCTGCAACATCTGAATGGCCAAAGGCTGTGAAGTACTGATGCAGGTTCTCTTCCTAGGGTCTTTGAGAACTTGGAGATGTGTTACTTTTTCATAGCATAAGTCTCAGAATGCTTCAGCAATTATGGCCATTAGCATGGTGCTCAACTATTGCTGTAGAACAACCATAATCTGCCATTCATTTTTATTGTTTGCACATAGCTTGCACTTAGTCCGAAAGGACCCATGCTAAATGGCCACTGGCCAGGAACCAGGCCTACATATCTTCTGACTTGTTCCTAAGCTAAACATTAGGTGGCAACTCAAGTACCTGTTGGGGACTGCGGTGACTTAGTGGTTAAGATGCTGAACTTGCTGGCTGGAAGTTTGGCAGATTGGCAGTTTGAGACCCAAGTGCTGCACAAGGGAGTGAGCTTCCGTCTCTGTCCCAGCTCTTGCCAACCTAGCAGTTCAAAAGCAAGGAATTACAAGTAGATAAATAGGTACCACTTTGGTGGGAAGGTAAACAATGTTCTGTCTAGTCATGCCTGCCACATGTCCATGGAAACATCTGCTTGCTCTTTGGCTATAAACCGAGATGAGCACTGAACCCTAGAGTCAGAAATGACTTGCTTTTGGGCAAGGACGATCTTTACCTGTTACTACTTTTTGAAACTTCTACCTCCTCCTACATTTCTAATTATGATACATACCATTGATGGGTTTTTAAAAAATAAAACCAGTTGTCAATTAAAGTGGGTGGAAAGGAACTGGGTGCCCAATTTTATTCCCCTAGCAAATGACCTTTGTCATCTTTTTGTGGAATTTCCACATACACAGCCAGTTGAGATTTGACTTTAACACAAGAGAGAAAAAACATAGTCACAAGCGTGGAGATTTGTACATACAGTCTGTTTAATAATCTAGGGCTTCAGGACTCACTGGCAAGCATATTTTAGAGGCTGTGTGATAGGTTGATGTTGTTCAGAAGGAGATCAGTTTCTGAATCCTGAGAGCTATTGCTTATCAGTGAAGATAACAGTGACTTGCATGAAGCCAGTATGTGGCAGCTGCCTATGTTCCTAAACCATTGTCCATCATCTACCCAAACCCAGTTCTACCAAACAAACCATTGCAACTCTTTGGCAGTACAAGCTTCCAATAGCACTAGAAGACTCTACCTGTGCAATAGATGGAAGCTGTATCCAATAGTGGCCTTTAAATCATCAGCATGGGGCACCAGCTAGAAAGATAGGAAGCTACCTTGTGCTGAGTTGGACTATTATTGTCATGTCTGACAGTAATTCACTAGAGATTCTTTCCAAGTCACACCTGAAAATTCCTAATGATTCCCTATTAACCTCTGATCTAAATACAGTAAACCCTCACATAAAGAGTGCCTCACTTAGAGACTAAATTGCTTAAAGAGCAGTATTTTCTCCAAATGGTTGCCTCGTAGAACAACTAAAAACTCAACAACTGAATTGGGTTTGCAATCCTCTCACCAGAAGTCATGATCGGTCACTTACCATGGCAGCAGTGTATCACTTAAAGAGCAACTCACTTAAAGAGCAATCCCATGGAACACATCATGCTCTTTAAGCGAGGTACCACTGTACAGTAAAACCCTGGGTTACAAAATTAATCTGTTCCGAGGGGTTTTTCTTATAGCAATTTTTCTGTGAAGCGAAGCATGGTTCCCCAAAACATTCCAGAGGTTAGAAAAGAGTCAAAAGAGCCATAAATGTTTCCCTTGATAACTCTTTTTAAAGTGGCAAAAACACAATGAAAATTTTCAAAGTAATCTTTAGAAAGACTTTGGAACAGAAAAAAAATATTTTTTTGGCATTTTATTGAGCTCTGGAGCGGATATTTTTTTATTTTGAATGCATATTCATCACATTTTTAACATCACCATCTAGTGTCCAGCCCGCAGATGTTGAGGGGTAGGGGGAAGTTCCGGCACTTCCTGGTTGTGTTGAGAGCTCCTGCCGTAGCCAAAATGTGATGAAGAATTCCAAAACTGGAGTGGAAATGCTCCAAACACCCTCCCACCAATGTGCGGAGCATCAGAACACGCACACACACACACACACACACACACACACACACACACACACACACACACACACACCTCTTTCCATAACATGATTTCCCCCCATAAATCAGGACATGAGTTCCTCAGAGTTTCAAGTTTCCTTCCTTAAATTGAGTTTTCCATTACCTGAGGTGTCCATAACCCAGGGTTTTACTACATAAACAAGAAAATGCTCTGGTTAATTTCTGAAATCAGATCAAGTTGAGCATGTTGAAGGTGATATAACAGGGCTAAACCGTTTATTGGGTAGTCACAAAATGAAGGGTAGTGGCGCAGCACTGCTCATTATATACACTCAGAAATGAATACATTTGGGCGGGAAGAGACAGGAAGGGAGAGGAGAGCGGTTACTTTGGAGGTTATTGGACCGGAGTAAAAACTGTACAAACTACATAGTTTAGGTGGGAATGCAGTCCCTCGATATTTCCAAGACCAAGAAGAAGGAGACAAAATGGAGGATTGTAATGATCCTAAAAAGTTCACAAACGTTACCGCATAAATTTTATTCAAACACAACACTGTTCTTTGTGAGTCCCCCAAGAAACATACTCGTGACTTGGAGGACACAACTGTGTGTTCCACCCAGGCTTCAATGGATCCATTAAGCAATCCTGCTTCTCTATGCCAGGCTTGAAGTATTTAGTTGCTTAAGCAAACATTCTTTAGCATCGCAAAGCTTTTTCCCTTTTCTAAGACAGTGCAATGAGGGTGTGTTTTTTTTTTTGACTGACACAATCCATACGAAAGAGAAGACACAGTTAATTTCGGTAAATCTGAAATAATAAGTGCTGAAGGGTGACAATGTAGACAGGAAGGCATCTGTACAGTATATGGTTTATTACAGGGAGATGGTAATGCTGGCAACCTCTTCTGTATTGATTTAAGAAACATTTTAAACAACAGGAGAGGATTATATGCTTTCACTCCATCTTTATCACCATTCCCAGTGGCACAATGATTCTGATGGTTCAGTTACAAGGTTGTAGCAGATAACTAAAACTCACTCATGTAACTCAAAGCCTGTGATGTACTCATGGAATTGTATTCACATTTTCTTCTTCTAGCATAACTCCCACTTGCAATACCATACAAACTGGCATTCCAAATGGCCAGAATTTTATAAGTTTGATTTTTAGAGCTCAGAACTCAAATGTCTTAACAAGAAATCGATTAAGTTAAAAAACAGGAAGACCCAAAGTTTTCTCACATTTTTGCAGGACTAAAAGGCTAGGGGAACCCCATACATGCTCTGCAGTGTTGGGCTCTCTGTATGGTCCAAAATTCCTGTACATAATTAGCATTCATAAATTCAACCAAATACCTTCATACTGAAGAAAATGTCAATCATTGTCAATTGACCATTTGAAAGTTACAAAAGATGGGTTACTAGTGTAACTATTTCTTCATTTTTTTCATGGCTCCTTTAGCATATCAGTGCTAACATACTGAATTATGTATTTGCTTAAAACAAATTAGATGCCTATTGATTTCTTGGGAATTGTATTTTCCTGTGTTCAAACAGACCTGCAGTGGCATAGTGGTTTAGATACTGACCTTGATTACCGGAAGGTTGGCAGGTCAGCAGTTTGAGACCAGAGTGTTGCATGGTGGAATAAAGTTCCATTGGCTTTACCAGCTCCTGCCAACCTAGCGGTCCGAAAGCAAAAAATTGTAAGTAAATAAGAACCACCTCGGTGAGAAAGGAGACAGCATTCCATGCACTCCAGTATCTAGTCATGCCTGCCACATGGCCATGGAAATGCCTGCAGATACAAACAGAATGCAAGCGCGGCTCTTTGCGGGCCCCCCCATCGGACGAAGGCATCCGGGTAGTTAGGGGGCGTGGCCAGCTCCTCTATAAAAGGGGTGGCCACGAGGCAGCCGAGCTGCCATTTTGCGAAGCGACGGAGCGGAGAAGTTTTTCCCTCTTACCTCCGTCGCTTTTACCTTCACCAGGAAGCCTCTTGGCTGCTGAATTTTCTCCTTTTCGGCTTCCCATCGGTTAGCTGCCTGCGAACGCGGCTCGTTCTGCGCGGAGGCGCCAGCCGGGTCGGAGGACCGCGGCCGCGCCTACCCAGCAGCCTCCTTTGCTGGAGCTCACCGGGACCGGTGGTATGGGGTTGATTCCCCCTTTAGCCTGGGGCTGGAGGTCTGCGTACCGGCCCTGTAGGGGCCGTGGCCCTCGGCCCGCAAGCAGTGGCCACTGCCTCTGGCGTGGCCCATTCTGCGGGGCCTTCCACGTTGGTGCGCAGCTGCCTGCGGGGGGTTTCAGCTCTCTCCCCTGGCAGGGTTCTCCCCGGCCCTGGGGCCGGGCCTGGGATCATGGCCCTATATTGGCCCAGGGGTCCAGGGATCTGGACCCGCGCTTGCAGTTAGTGGGCCGGCCGGCCCTTTGCCCCCTCTTGGGGGGCTGCGGTGGCTCACATGGTTAAGACACTGGAAGGTCGGAGTTTGATTCCCGGGCACTGCATGACGGACTGACAGGGCCGCCATCAAAAATTTCTGGGCCCCATACTGAGCAATCCTATTCTTGGGGGGCTACGTCAGTGTGGAGGCCCTTCTGGCCCGCGTTGCGGCCCTCGAGGCTTCACTGGCCAGGGTAACCACCCAGGGGACCCCTTTTGGGGTGCAGATTCGTCCATCGTCTGCTGGGCAGCGGCAGGCGGCGGGACGGGTCGAGCTGACTGAGGCGCGTGGCCCGGCATCAGCCACTGCCTCGCAGCTCCCCGATCGACAGGCCGGTGCTGGTCAGGCCCCGTCGGCGAGCTCAGGTGCGGTCGTGAGCTCCGACGCCCCCAGTGGGTCGGAACCCCTGGTGGGGGCGGCCCATGGGGGTGCAGCATGTGAGTATGTGGTTCAATCTAGCGCACCCACACACATGGCAATGTTGAGGGGGGGTTTCAATGGCCTTGGCCTTGCACGGGTGGTGCAGCGGTTCGGCCGCCGACGGCCCACCCAGTGACTCCAGCTCTCACCCAGGGCCCCGGTGTGGGGGGTACTACTTGCGCAGTTGGGAATGTTTTAGGGGTGACCGGGTTGGTCCAGGCTCCTTTTCAGATGCCCGCAGTTCCCGCTGTTCCTGTGTCGGCATTGCCGACTGCGGGGTATTCGTTGCCCCTGGGGGACCATTTGGCCCAAGCCACCAAGGAAAAGGTCTGGCGTGGGAAGTATGTGGACATCTTCTCCCTCCTTACCAGAGAACCCACCATAGAGGAGAGGGAGGGGCAAGATGAGAAGGATAAGGAGCAGGCACGTCGTCGCAAGCAGCCACGTACGTGGGCCAACCGGTTGCCGGCCTACCTCATACGTGGCGGTCTACCTCAGGGCCCGGCCGGATTTGGAGATTCCGATGGTCCAGTAGTTGGACCACGTTTACCGGGCGATGGTCGACTTCCCGGGCCCGTCGTGGCTGGCTTATGATGTGGAATTCCGTATGCGGATTCCCCTGCACCCCGAGATGAGGTGGGATGAGCCCTGCCAGACGCTGTGGCTTCTGTACATGACTCCCACGTGCCCTGCACCTGGAGAGAGATACCATTGTGGACATGCGGTCCAGCGAGCGGCCCCAGCGCAGGCACCCCGCCAGGTGGCGGGGCAGGGGGTTCTAGCCCGCCTGCTGTGCTGGACTTTCTTGTCCAATGGTTCCTGCAATGGGAAGAATTGCCGATACAGGCATGAGTGCCCCTCTTGTGCCGGCCCCCATGCTGCCTCCACCTGTCCCAGGCCTGGAGGGATGCGGGGCGGAGGGAGGGGCGGACAAGGGGTTGGCAAGACTGCCGCAGGGGGAGCTGGTTCACCGAATGGCCCCCTCCCCAATTAACATGGACATGTTGGAGCGTTGGCTCGCATTATACCCGAAGGAGGAGGAGGCGGTTTACCTGCTTCAGGGTTTTCGACTGGGGTTCCGTATTCCTTTTGTGGGTGATAGGTCCCTTCAGGATGCTCCCAACCTTTTGTCCCTTAAGGGGAGGGAGGAGGTGGCTGCTGCCAGCATTAACAAGGAGGTTTATGCGGGCAGGGTCGCCGGCCCTTTCACTGCACCCCCGTTCCCTGACCTTAAGGTGTCACCCTTGGGCTTGGTGCCCAAGGAGTTACCGGGCAAGTTTCGCCTGATCCATCACTTGTCCTACCCCATATCATGCTTGGCCTTTGAGTGTTTCAGCACATTCCTGCAGTGGGCTTTCGTCCGCAGGTCAGGGTCCCGGTCTGTAGCCCATTACCTGGATGAATTTTGTTCGGGGTGAACGGGGCTGGGACACGTACACACATCTCCTCAACACATTTCAGACACTAATGGAGGAACTCGGTGTCCCTTTAGCGCCCGAAAAGACCGAGGGCCCATCTACTAAGCTAGTATTCCTGGGGGTGGAGATTGACTCGGTAGCGTAGGCTTCTAGGTTACCGGGGGATAAGGGGTCAAGGATAGTGGCCCTTATCTCGGAATTGCTTGCTAAACACAAGGCATCCCTGAGGGAACTGCAGGTGCTACATGGTCACCTCAATTTCGCTTGCAGGGTGGTCGCACCGGGCAGGGCGTTTGCTCGGCGCTTGTGCGACGCCATGACTGGCTTATCTAGGGCCCACCATAGGGTTAGACTCACCCGGGGTATCAGGGCAGATATGCTTATCTGGCTCCAGTTCCTGAGGGAGTTCGATGGAGTATCATTTTGGAGGTCTGACCTCCTGGCTTCCCCTCGCTTTCAGATCCAGTCTGCTGCCTCGGGGTCCCTGGGTTATGGGATGTACTTCAATGGGAAGTGGGCCTATGGTGGGTGGCCACCAGCCTGGGCAGGCACAGGTCACCTGCGTGGTCTCACGTATTTGGAATTTTTCCCTATCCTGGGGGCTTTGATGCTATGGGGTGAGGAGTGGGCCGACTCGGTCGTCCATTTCTGGTGTGACAATGCGGCCGTTGTCCACATTGTCAACTCACAGACTTCCAAATCGCCCAGGGTCATGGACCTAATGCGCCAGTTTGTGTTGCGCAGCCTGCGCCCCTACGTCCTTTTCAGGGCCAGGCATGTCCCGGGGGTCAATAATGATATCGCTGATGCTTTGTCCCGCCTGCAGATCTCCCGGTTCCGTGCCTTGGTCCCGGATGCGGAGGGATTTCCCTCGCCACCCCCGGACGAGATATGGACCATTGGCAAGGAGAGGTGAACCGGGCGATTGGCTTGTCACTGGCGCCACGCACGCGTAAGGCGTATCACCATGCATTCAATTCTTTCAGAGCCTTCTGTACCCAATTCCGGCTGCCAGAATCCTGGCCGATCCCAGTGACCCATGTACTTCGGTTCATGGTTTACCTGCATGCCCAGGGCCTTGCACCTCGCACCATGGCATCTAGGCTGTCAGCGTTGGCTTTTATGGCCAAGGTGGGAGGTCATGTGGATAGTACCGCTGACTTCCGTGTGAAACATGTTTTGGAGGGGTGGGTGCGGTAGCGTGGGCATTGCCCGGACGACCGCCACCCGATTTCCCCAGGGGTTCTTACCCAATTGGCCCGGGGCTGGCCTGGCCTCTGTTTGATAGATATGAGGCAGCCCATTTCATGCAGCCACAACGGTGGCCTTTTTTGGAGCGCTCCGCATCAGCGAGCTTGTGATGCTGTCTAAGGCGGATGCAAGTCGTAGGGCACTGGAACTCGAGGATGTCTATGTTGCCAAAGACTGGGCTCAGTCGAGGATACGCTCCTCTAAGACAGATCAGCATGGCGTAGGCAGTGATGTAAGACTGCTACGGTGTTCTTTGGCAGACATCTGTCCGGTTGGTGCCCTACAGGATTTCCTTGCACTGCGTGGCACGCACCATGGCCCGTTTTTCTGTCACCAAGGTGGGTCTTCCCTTACTAAATTTCAATTTTGGAGGGTGCCACGAAGGCACTAGACAGTGTTGGCCTCTCAGGGGCTCGTTGCGGCACCCATTCATTCAGAAGGGGGCGGCTTCTACTGCAGCTGTTTTGGGTGCTCCGGGGCTGAAATACGCCGCATGGGAGGGTGGGGTTCACAATGTTTTCAATTTGTGTTCGCCCTCTTCAACCTGAGTACCAGTTTAGTCACTGCACTGTTTCTCCCCCCCTTTTTTTTTCCTTGACAGACCCTGGTGTAGTATTACACCGGTGACAGTATGGCTGGTGGGCCATAGCCGCGTGCACAGGGCAGCGTGTTACGCTGCACAGGGCAGCGCGTTACGCTGCATAGGGCAGCGCGTTACGCTGCACAGGGCAGCGCGTTACGCTGCAGCGACAGAGTGGGACCCCGACTGGGACTGGGTGCACCCGCACGTCTCAGGTGGTGTGGTAAGCGCGGCATGTTATGGCGGGAACTGTTGCCATTCCTTTTCTACATCAGGGATGCTGACTCGCCTGATGTCCTGGTTATGTACCTTGGGGGCGATGGCTTGGGGCGGGTCACTGGCCTATCGCGGAAGCTTGCGATTTGCAGTGACCTGCCCTACTCACATTATGTGTGGCCAGCCACAACCCTCAAGTGGTCGGACGTGATGTTGCGGTACGCTTACTGGGGAGTGTTCGGCCGCGAGGCTCTTGACTGAGCCGACGCTCCGTGAATGGGGCTATTGCCCGGTTCCTTTTTGAATAGGGTGGGGGACGCGTCATTCGCCTCCCCACCATCAGTCTGCAAAATTAAGAGCTTTACTCAGGGGATGGGGCCCATCTGTCGCAGGGAGGTATGGACCTCTGGTTAGCAGACTGGCGAGCAGGCCTGTCGACCGAGCTGACGGTCTTGGGGGGGGCGGTGAGCCTTTTTGGGAAGCCTCCCCGTGTGGCAGGTAGCACTGGTAAGGTAAACATTTATGACCCACAGGTATCCGGCAGGTTCGCAATTGACTGGACAACACTAGACAGGTATAAGTTGGTTAAACATTGTCCGGTCAACGACGAACCAGGCGACGGGGTGATGGCTACAGCTAGACAGCATGCATCACCCCGTGATTTCACGGATACGCGTCAGAGGGTGGGGTCATTAGTTAGATATTGACTACGGTCAACAATTTGTTTGTTGTCAACAAACAAATGGATACAAATAGATACATTGTAACAATTGCCGTTGGCAATTTTGGGTGGTACCTTACCAGTGTTACTTCGGCCTGCTTGCCTTAAGAATTATAATTGGTCAATTACCAATAGAAATTTATAATTCGGACTAGGGCATGAATCAATAAATGTGGCCCAATGCCGTTATCCACTTTTACCAGTGTCTGAGTCCTTTATTGGGGGGTGCGCCTGCAATGCAAGCGCGGCGCCAAAATGGCCGCTGCGCTCTTTGCGGGCCCCCCCCCATCGGATGTAGGCATCCGGGTAGTTAGGGGGCGTGGCCAGCTCCTCTATAAAAGGGGTGGCCACGAGGCAGCCGAGCTGCCATTTTGCGAAGCGACGGAGCGGAGAAGTTTTTCCCCTCCACCCCCTCCCTAGTTAACAGTGTGATATTTGGGTCGCTTCGGGGCCGGGTGGGAATTTTTGACTGGGACCCACAATTGGCTCTCGGGTCCTGGTTTTTTCGCCCATCCCACACTCTTGCTATGGTTTGATATAGGGGTTTCTGTTGCTGCTGTTGACTTTGGTCACATGGGCGGGTAGCACTGGTAAGGTAAACATTTATGACCCACAGGTATCCGGCAGGTTCGCAATTGACTGGACAACACTAGACAGGTATAAGTTGGTTAAACGTTGTCCGGTCAACGACGAACCAGGCGACGGGGTGATGGCTACAGCTAGACAGCATGCATCACCCCGTGATTTCACGGATATGCGTCAGAGGGTGGGGTCATTAGTTAGATATTGACTACAGTCAACAATTTGACTACAGTCAACAATCCTAGCAAGATTGAGTGGCTGTGGGTTCTGGGTCCCGCATTATCCCGGGAGCTGCCATCCTTGGTCTTGGATGAGGCTACTCTGCCCAGACAGACCCAGTGAACAACTTGGGGGTCTTCCTGGATGTGTGGCTGCTGCTAGAAGAACAGGTGGTGGCCGTGGCCAGGAGGGCTTTTGCACAACTTTGTGTAATTTGCCAGTTGTGCCCGCTCCTGGATAGGGATTTCTTGCTCATGGTCACACATGCACTGGTCACCTCCAGACTTGATTATTGTAATGCTATCTACATGGGGCTGCCCTTGATGACGATTCAGAGACTGCAACTGGTCCAGAATGTGGCGGCCCGGGTAGTGATGGGGTGCGGGTGCTATGTCCATGCCTCACCTGCTTTGGGAGCTGCACTGGTTACCAGTTTGCCTCTGGATGCAATTCAAGGTCCTGGTAATGACCTTTAAAGCCCTTCATGGTAGTGGGCCAGGTTACCCAAGATACCGCATTGTCCCAAGAGAGTCTGTCCATCCTACCAGAGTGGACCAGGGGTTCTCCCTCAGTGTTCCATCTCTTAGAGGGGCTCGCCTCTCTAGCATAAGGAGGAGGGCCTTCTCCATGTCCGGCCCGACCCTGTGGAACCTCCCACCAGTACATCTATGGCTACAGACAGAATTGCTGCCCTTTAGGAAAGGGCTTAAAACCTGGCAGGCAGGGTAAGTATGGGGAGCTGACGGGGCGCTGACACCCGCTCATTGGCTCTGTTAAGAATTATATGTCCCTTTTACTGTTGGTTGGGGAGGGGTGGGTTTCTTTTAAGTTTGGATAGTTTTTAATAGTTTTAATTGAATTTTTAAGGGATATTTCTATAACACCTATGTTGTTGCCACTGCCCTGAGTTGCCCTTGGGCAAGAGGGTGGCATACAAATCCAAATAAATAAATAAATAAATACAACTGGCTTTCAAGCATGGGAGAACTTTACCTTTATCTTATGTTCATATATTTTTAAATTTCAAATCCTTTCCCTTGAATCAATAAGGATCATGCAGATTTTGGAAAATTTATATTAAAATCGAAAGGAACAGAACATTCAGCTACTGATACAGACCAAATTCGACAGATACTGCTATTCTCAGTATAGAGAGGATCATGTTGTAATTTCATGCCACATAGCAAGTAAAGATCATTAATTCTTCTGAACTCAACAGGAAAGAGAGTGAAACCCTAACTGAGCCTCAGAAAGGCAGGTATGTACACTCAGATTCAACTCAATAGTGCAAGAACAGAATAAATCTCAAGTTCTTTTGCAGGTAGGGTTGCTATAATTCTCTCCCACCAAACCGGGACAGCCATATGACATCATTGCATTCTTCAAACTGCGCAGGCATCGTACAGGGCTCTCAGGGAGACCGTGGCTCTAAAACCCTGCAGAATCCTTGTCCTGGGCAGACAGCCTTCGTCAGTTTAAAATAAACTGTAATCAAGAGGTTTTTTTCTTGTGTGATTCTTCTTGCAAAAGTCTATTCTTGATGGTTTTATTTTTATTTTTATTTTTGAATAAAATTTATTGGGCCACTCTTGAAACCACCCTTCTTGCCCCTGAGGTCACCCTCCCCTTCACACACACCCTACTAAAATAGAAGCACCCTCAAACCCCACATGAGGATCCATTAGAAGAAAGTTCTAAAGAGGGGCCTGGAATGGCAATGCAATCCATGGCACCTCCGTTTCCCTCCAGAAGGAGAAAAGCAGGAGACAGAAATGGACTTATTTTAGAGGAGGACCTTTGCGATGGAGGACTCTTCACTTTCTGTCCACCCTGTTCCCTTCCTCTCTAGGAATATTGTCCCTATGCAATTAACCCTTTGCAGTCTCGTGAAGAAGGAATCTTCCATCCCAGTGTATTTATTATTATTATTATTATTATTATTATTATTATTATTATTATTATTATTATTATTATTATTATTATTATTATTATTATTATTATTATTATTATTATTATTATTATTATTATTATTATTATTATTATTATTATTATTATTATTATTATTATTATTATTATTATTATTAATTTGTTTCCACTTATGTGTGCCATCCACTTGCAATGGCCAGACATGGTGGAGGTTTGGCTTCTTAGATATGGGTATTTCTTGCTCCCTCCTGGCTTTTGAGGTAAAGGGCTGAGGACGACTCCTTGTCCCCCAAACTTCAAGGTGAGCCAAGGGATTTTTGCAAAGAGTTATTTCACTGCCTCTGTGCCTTTCTTTCAATTATCTCGCTTGAAAGTGTCTCCTCTTCCCGGCAGGCTTCTCAGGGTGTTGTTTTGCCTTCGTCACTTTCAAGCAGAATAATTGAAAGAAAGGCAGGGAGGCTGTGAATCGACTCTTTGCAAAAATCCCTTGCTTCATTTGTTCAAATTTTAAAATCCAGGACTTTTACATTTTTTTCTTGAACTGGCAGGGACAGCTTGGATCCAGGAAAATCCTGGAAAACCAGGACATATGGCAGCCCTATTTGCAGGTTAATGTTAAAATTTCAAGTTCAGCATTGCCCTTTTAATGTGGATCATTGTTCATTCTTTTAAGTAGTCTCTAAGCTTTTCTGGTTGCTTCTTGCCATGTCAAGCTCTATTATAGTGTCTCTCCAGCAAGTTCATTTTGTTTCTGCAAGAGGCAAGCTCAAATCTCTACCAACTGTTATCATATATTTATTAAAAAGGATTTTCTTTGAAGCGTGAAGCTGAGATATATTTAAGGATTAAATAAATAAATAACATTTTATTTTTATTTATACACTGCACTATCTGATGCCCATAAGAATTAGGGGCGGCTCTAAATAAACAAACAAGCAAGCAAGCAAGCAAGCAAGCAAACAACAGCAACTTCTCATATTGCTTTTGCCTAATTTGCATTCTTATACTGCCATTAAGCCAAGAAAGTGACACATGATGATTAAATGGTGATTGGGATGAAGGAGATCTGACCCATCTCAGAACAGGCAAAGCTGATCTTAATAGAATGTAGCAGAAAGAGCTTAGGTTGGATAGTTGTTGATACTGGCAACAGTAAAAGTGTTGTTATTAAAGATGTCCTTGCTAGTGAAGCTGCCAGAAGTGACTCTTAATCTCTGTTTGACCAGTATTGGAACTATCTGCCTTAGGTGTTGACTCTCATCTGGAACAACAATGGCATTCTATGCTTTGTTCTCAAGTGTGATATGTCTATCTTTCAGATGCCTGGTTAGTCAGAGAATAACATGGTGAAATGATGTATCTCAGATAAGCTTCTTTCTTAATTAATTTGCTTTCTTAATTAAATGATATAGAGCATGAGCCAAGGAACCAGATATAGTTAGACATATAAAATGCAGAAAGCTAGAATACTTTAACCATGTAATGAGAAATTAACAATACAGATTTTTGATCATACAAGGTTTTAAAAATTGAGAAAGAAGTAGAAAAAGATATTTTGTTGCATTGAATAACCTGGCAAACTGGATTAGATGCAACATGATACCATTGTTCAGAATGGTCGCATCTACAGTCATGATAGCTGTGACGATCTTCAACCTCTGGTATAGGGAACAAGATATATATCAGTATATATTTTGGAATGGTTAGTTAATATTTTCATTATGAAAAAATTCTGGAGTTTGACAAAGAATTCATCCTTTTTTCACTTCATTTTCTTCTAGCTCTTTACTCACATCTCTGTAGGCAGGTGGGCACCTGAGGGTAACTGCTGAAATACACTAGGGTACTAGACTGAAATAAATGGCAGTTCATAATGCAACAGCAAACCACAGACAAGTCACAGTTGTTGAGATATCCAAACAAACCAAAGTTCAACTAAGCAAACCATAATTTAGTACAGGGGTGCCCAAACTTTTCAGGCCACAGGCCAATCACATGGTTCAGTGAGCTAGTCACATGGTTCCTCCCACCGGAAGCAGAAGTAAAACACGCCTTGCAATCTGTTTTGCAACAGATATGTTTTGCAACAGAATGAGATAGATTTTAGGCTGCCATTTTTTTCTGCTTAAACCAGGGATGCCCAAACAGTGGCCCATGGGCCGGATCTGCCCCCTGATGCCAATTCATCCAGCCCATGCTGCCCTCATTGCTCCCAGAAGTGGAAGTAAAACATGTCCATATGGGAGCGATGAAGATGCCATGGCCTGGATGAATTGGCATCTGGGGCCAGATCCAACCCACAGGCTGTAGTTTGGGCACCCATGATTTAGTACTATATTTGAATGTGGTCAGGGAACTGCTAACAGATAAGAATTCTGTGTGTGTGCATGCACATGCACATGACACACACACACAAACATACACACACAAAAAAAATCTTTTCCTGTTTGTTGAACTTGTAATTGTTCATTTTTCACGGTTTTATGATAAACGTGATCCGTGTCACTAGCTTTTCAAAACCCCAGCACCTTCAGATCTGCAGGGAGCTCAAGGACTGAGCTTCTCTTTGCCAGAGGAGAGAGAAACCTGGACTTAGCTACTTACCATGGTGACTGATATGCTCCTGCAAATTTCTATTTGCTCTTTGCAACATCTCCCCAGGGTTTGCAATTTCTGGCAGGCTATAAACCAGCAGGGGCAATAGTCTCTAATTCGTAATCACTGGGTCCACATCAGAAGGGGCTGGATCAAATGCTGATGGGCTTGCCTTTATTTAATTAGGGGATGTGAGCATTTGTAGCTCAGTAGTATAATTGTGTAAAATGTAGTCTCATTGTATTAAAGTTGTTTTCTCTTCTTTGGATACCATTCATTTTGTAGTAACCACAGTGCACCGTGGATCCTTGTTATTAGCATTAATAACATTTGGCATGATGCATATATTTCAACAAAATTTGTTTTTTGCAAGAGAGAAAAAACACACAGATAGCACCTTGTAGAATTGAATCAGCCTGTCAGCTTCTGAATTCTTACCTTTTCCCTGTGCATAAACCCTATTATTAATGTACATTATTACTTCAAGTATGTCAGAAAAGGAGACAAACAGTCAGAAGCAGAAATTTCTTCCTAATTCACTCTGCCTAGCCAGCAAAATGTAAGGCAAAATTATTCAGGGGAAAAAAAATACAATTTTCTGTCATCTCTGCCATACACTGATAACAAAGCTACAGGCTAATATGTTTTGATATTTTTGTCACTCGTTTATCATGTGACCTTTCATGCTATCATTAATACAGCTGAGGGACAGAACAGACATACTGAAATAAGGGTGTGGAGAAGTCAGATTGCTTCTCTAACAACTAATGGTCAGTCACAGCAATTTATGCTTTTTTTCACAGTAGCTCTGACTGAAGAAGAGAAATTGTTATTAAAATTTGATATTACTGTCTAGGCTCTGCCACCTAGAATTTGCAACTTTTAACTCTGATGAAAATGTCGGGAGGAGGGTTTCATAAATTTCCCTTTGAATTATGATATTAATACAATACGACATGCTTGCTTAGATATTCAAAGAGTGGAAAGGGGAAAATCAGATTCAGATTGGAACATGGAATATTTTCTCCACCCTTCAAACATTTTGACTAAACAACTTAACTGAGTAACAACATATCTGAATAACATGCATACAAACAATGGCTTCTATGAAAGTAAGCAGCTCTCTTTAGATCAGAAGATATTTAAAAATAAAACCCTAATGAAGGTTTTGTATTAATCAGCATGGTGTTCAGGTAATGCAGTACATCATTTTGATTTTCTTTCATGATACAAGATACATACATTTGCATTCATGGTGACAATACTTCTAACAACTGCCTAGACTTTTATGTTGGCTATAGTCACTATTCTTTTTAAAATTTCAGTATAAACCTAATTTACATCTGATATTACTGTATTAGAAGTATTTTGCACAATGCACCACAGCTGAAAATTAACATTATGATGTCTTAATAAATGCAAAATGTACAACCTCTTATGCAAAAGAAAGAAACTAATCTTACACCATATCAAAATGCTGCAGTTTAAAAATATTAGTATTAAGAAATGTTTGCAGATTATACAAAGGCAGTGTCTAAATTTAATGTCTACCTAGAAAGAGTTTATAGGTTAAGATACATAAAATCCTGATTGACCCACAACCACCTCTGACACATTGCTTTTGTGTACATTTTGAATCAGATATGAGAGAAAATAATGACATGAAATTGCAAACATTCACTAAAACAATGTTCAAAAACTTGGAAGTACAGCAAAATGCTGTCTTGAACTATGCCTCCTCAGGGAGAGATTCTAATTTAATACATTATACAATTACGTTTACATACAAAAGAAAACAACAGTAACTTCCATATTTCAGCATGCTTTAAATAACTCCCAAAGAGAGATGATTTCCCTAAGTGTACTGAATGTGGAATTTTGTTTTATGCAGAAAATGGAATAATTGTTTTCATACCCAGAGAAAAATTCTCAACACCTGAAATATGCAAGTAAAAGGTTTATGAATATTAGTAATTCAATATATAGACATAATGTATTTGCAAGTTTTTGTGAGCAGGAAGAAATTATAAAATATTTCATCATACGGATAAAATATGTGATTTTTAAAAAGCAAGATGGAATAATAGTATTGTCCACCATTTACATGTGTGCATCATTGGTTTTGTAGCTCTTTGTAACTATGAGCAAAGCACAAACATTTGAATTTATCATTTATATTAGATTTTTCACAATATTATTCCTTTTTTAATATACAGATGCACAGTGCTAATGTGGATTGCACGTTTAAATGTTTTATTCCATTTGCAGACTGTAAAGGGGGAAATCTATTCACAATTAGTGCTTTTTCAAATTAAACAATTAATGTTGTAGCATTTGACATAAATGCTATGTTTCCAATATATAGTTCACGACTAAAATTTGGTCTGAAGCATTGTGAATTTGAAAAATTTGGGCTGCCTAATTAATACAACTGGGGGGGGGGTATTTTAGTTTAAAATGGGGTTTGCAAATACATGACTACTAAGTATGAAATAATATGGCTTGGAGCTTTTTAAGGTGTTTATTAAGCAGGAGGTGTCTTCAAGCCTAATAAATGCTATGGATGCACTAAGATAAATTAATATTTTATAAACGGAAAGGGTGCCTCTATATTGTGAGTGTATGACCATTTCTTAATGCTATGCCACAAACAATGAGTTTTCTTCCCTTACCACTCTAGACCTAATAGCAACCGTGACCTGGAGATGGATCCTCTACATAAAGCACACAGCAGTAAATGCAAACGTGTCTTCATACTTGCTGAGCCTTCTACCACTGCAGAACATAGATTATTCATCCAGCCCCCTGCATTATAGACAATTCCATTTTCATTTTTATAGAGGATGCATATGGGGGGAAAGAAAGGTGAGAGGTGGTAAAGAGGGGGAATGCTGGATTATTAAACCACAACAGCTTCAACCTTAATCAAGCTAACAACATCTAACTAATTTCACATAGATTGAATGAGCTTCAAGTTTATGATTTTGAAAAGAAAGATTTAACATTTCAGTCTTAGAATACAGGAATGCAAGAATAGATTTTAGACATTTCTTCTTCTTTTCTTCTTCCTCTTCTTTTTTGCTGAATAACCCAAGTTTATTGGTGTTACACAACAAGGCCAATAGCTTCTATCACTTAGCAGGTTTTTCTTTACAATGCAAATAGAAGATGCCCCCCAAATTAGAGCCTCCCTTTGATATTTATTTGCATTTTGAACTTGGAATAGATTTCGTTGCACTATAAAGCAACTAAAAATAATCTTAGAAGCACTGGAAATGCAGGAGTGCATGAAAAGATGCTGTGGGGTGTTTTTTTTCTTCTGACTGGGTGGCGTGTGTGTACATTTTGCTTAACAGGATGTGATGCAATCATTAATGCTACTGTTAATTTGACTGCAGACCACAATTGTCCTCTCTCATGCTAGCCACATCCATTTTTTTTACCAAACTAGTTTAAAACAACAAAACCCTGGCATTCACGTTTGCATGTAAATAAAGCAAGCACCACAAACAAAAGCCAGCAATCTTACATACTTGCCTTCAGTGGTAAAAGGATGGAACGCCTGCCTGCTACCAATCAGCAAGTGGTTGCTATGGTTACAAGGTCAGGAAATATGCCTTTTCCCCTGTTGTCCAAGGCTTGCACATGTCACTTCTGAAACTATGAATTTTATATACAGGTCAGGAGATGCATACCGAAGAAATAAATAGTGTATTGGACCATAATGACAGCTAACGTTCAAATGTCCTTGAATTTTTTTCTTAATTCTATCCAAACACATTTTGTCATTTTGAATGGGTTGGAGATTATTATTATTTTTGTACAAAACTGTAGCAATTCCTTCCTATAATGAAATTTTGCAACATAGGTAGAAATCATGCCTTTTTATAGTGAAGCTGCATTAACGTTTTGCTTCAAAAAGAATCTTGTGTTGCTTAGTTTAATTTGCTGCTCTTCCTAGGTTTTTTTTGATTAAAAATTACAGTAGGTGCAATTTTAAAAGCAATGTTCACTGCTTTTTTTAAAAAAACCCACAAATTTATCAATGCTGTATTTATGTAGATACCACATAGGAGTTAAGCTGTTAGTTAAATGCAGATAGTTATGTGTGAAACTATAACAACCTCTTTGTCCATATATAAAAATATAGTATATGGGATGTACCAGTATAATCCCGTAAAATGTAAAATGATCATATTTGTAAAATGAGTATTTGTAAAATATCAGGAATTCAACCCATTTATTGTTTGTGTATCAATGAAGACTTGCTAAGAAAATTAGTGAAAGGCCTCTCCAGGAATTTTGCTTTTTGCAACAGATAAGGTAGGTCAAGGAAAGATGGTTATTTTAGGGTCTATGTTATTTCTGACTTGTATTCTTTTGCATTAACTTCATAAATGGTCTTCCTTTTCAAAATAACCTGCTTAAAGTTGACATTCTTTATGACTCAGATATGACGAGAACCATTCTTTGTTGTCATACTTGCACTACTTAAATCTTCTCCTGGTGAAATGATAAATAAAATATCTAGCAATATTTGATGCTTTTGCTGTTAATTAAAAAGCTTGCTACACTCAGATGCATCCTTTTATTCAAGGAGCCTCATTTTTATTTTCTTCCCAACTGAAGAATGATTAGAGAAGGAAATTATGTGTACCATTTACTAACACAACCTCTGGCACAGATACATCAGCCTGTTCTAACACTATTATTTTATTCCTACATACTGTGTGTAAATTTTATGTATGACTTTTTTTAATGAAAGGTTAAAAAATACATCCTAACTTAAAGCACAGCTCCTTGATATATTGTCTTTCAAAGTTTCTTCATGAACCACATTTATTATTTGCTTTACAACTCTGCTGTGGTTCTTAAAATGCATTCATTGGCGAGAAAAAAGCCTAAAATATATTGAAACAGAGATACAAACACAAAGGGAAAGAAACATGTTGTTCCTCTTTTCCTTTTGGATTGTATCTTTTGTTCAGATTAATATTCCTCTCCCCACTCTCCCTCTCTCTATCATTTGGCCAGGAAAGATTAGTCTGTACCTTGATAACAATCCTTCCAATTTCCCCCCCCCTTTTTTTTTTTCTTCCCCTGCAGAAAGCTGCATTCAAATGAGAAACTAAGCACAGTTCTTTTCAACAGGCAATTTACCCCATGACGAGATATGCTTTCACTTATTTTTCTCTGACATTCTCGCATCTAGCAGCACAGCAGGTATCCAGAGGTTAGGCTTCAAATAAAGGATAACTACATCTTTATATTAATATATGCCATTGTATGAATGTCATATTATTGCAGCATTTAGTTCCTTTAATTGTTTCCCCCCTAAATTATATATGATAAGGTAGGTCCCAGACAAGTGGAGGGAGGGGAGAGAACTACTCTCCCAAACTATTCCTTTGTCATTATTAAGATTGCTCTGTTTGTGTGTTATCTTTTTTTTAAAAGAAAGAAAAAGAAACAGGTTTTCCTGCATGTAATGCCACTTGAAATTAGTAAATTGTTCTGAGTACTTGGGTTTACATCTGAACTACATGATACCTCAATGAACCATTTACTACCTATATTTCTGATCATTTCAAATATCTGTACCTGGTATCTCATACTGGAAGTGGAAGGGGTAGACACCACAGAATATTTTAAACGCTTCATATCAGGTGGTCAAAGGCAAATCTCCTCTTACTGAAAAGGGTGGGTTATTTTTCCCCCCTCTTGGCAGCCAGAAGAATGGCATCTTTCAGTTCTCATGATTATTCTATGAGACCATATCAGGCTGTGTGTGTGCATGCACACACATTATATTTTGTGACTATTTTAAAACTTAGCCAAGATGAGTCCAGGTTACATGTCTTGTGGCCTTGTGTGCAACCTTGTCCATTAACTGACACCTGCAACTTTGATGTGAACCCTCAGCGCTCTGGTTTCTGTGGTTCATCCCTTTTTGTGGTTCTGTAGCGATCTCTGCCCTAGTCCTGAATCCTGCCTTTCTTGTAGACTCAGCTGACAATGGGCAGCCTTGTCTTTCATTTCCTTGATGTACTTTGTACTGCAGTATGGCTTTTGTTAGTATTGATGCAAACATTACCATAAACCACCACCTAGGGACAGAAAACAATTGACTAACTGTTTTCAAATCCAATACACTTAAGTTGATCAGATACAAAGTTTAAGTACAGTTAGCTTGGAAGAAAATGGGAGGAAAAACTGTCAGTGCTGTGTGGTCTCAGCTTTGTGATTCGAAAAAAATAAATAAAGAGCAGTGGAATGTAGCTGTCAGGACAAATGGCAATGAAATCTATTCAAGAGGTAGATATTGGAGCCAGGAACATGTTCCTTCATTCCCTGACAGGATAGTTTTGCTTCTTTTTGGCCTCATTTAAATGATCTTTGCTTTTTATCAGTTTAAAGACTAATTTCAAGAAAGAAAAGCAATGGGATTAGAGAGAGAAAACAACCATGTTATGAGCCAGTTCAGATTCTGATGAGATGTGCATTTTAAATTGGCTGATGTTAAATTTCTCCTTAAATTCTAAACAGCAGGCTAACAATCATGGCACTCATTATAGTAGAATATTTCATATAATCTGGAAGAATTTCAAAGTTGACTGTGTAGTAAATGCAAAACTATGCCTGACCCTTTTGGAGGAAGGAGCAGTAGCAGGGTCAGAGCCTTGTTAGATCCTAGATTCAAGCCTTTGTAACAGAGGCTATTCAGATTCTGTTTCTGTACGATGCTTCAAAGATGTCAGTTACGTCTTTGAAGTTCCTTCCTAAATTAAGCAGTGGAGAACTTGAGAAAGTGAAACAACAATAAAAAAAATCACAGAATGAATCAGGTTCAAGGTTTTATGTATATTTTAAATTGGATAATATTCTGTTTCTTATTAAGCATATGAAAATACTGTATCACTTTCGAATTTGCTTCTTTTCTTGCAGGACTAAAGTGTTGCAATGAAACATAATATTTGGGAATGTAAAAATAAAAGCCTCAAACTGTGCTTGGGCTCATTATAAATGAAGTGCTCTTACTGGATTAGGAAGTTTTCTGCCTTTTGAAACAAACCAAACACACCTACATTCTAATGTGATTGTACCAACCTTACCTTAAATTAGCAATATGAGCACCACTTCATCTTTTTGCTGAAAATACAACAATGTATTCATGTTGTGACCTGCCTGCATCATCACTACATATTCAGAGTTAGAATCCAGTCATTGAATCATTACATTCAAATAGCCTACGTCTTTACAGGATTGCAAGTCTAGATAGTTGTTTTTATCTTGTTGTGTTAAAGGAAACCCAATAATCCTGAATTTTGGTTGTTTGTCAGCACCTGCCAAGATTACAATGCTAAACAAATTAACCATGTTGCTAACATTTTGACTGATGTATTTTACAGTTTGATTGTGTTATAATTTCACACAATAATCTAATATGTAATGATGGAAGGTAGCAAGCTCACTTTTAATAAAACCTTAGCTATCTTTTATCACACTAGCTCCCAATGGCAAACAGCTGCCTTTTGATATAACAAAAGTTACTTTTGAATGCCTATACTTAGAACTAGGGGGTTAATACAGAAATTTATGCAGATAAATCATGCGTTATTATCTGAGAGAGAGATTTATGTAAATGAAAAACTTGCTTAATCTCTGTGTCTGAAAGAGTTGTTTTTAAACATTTCCCCCTTTCCTACTTATTTTTTCTTCTTATGAAAAAATTCAGGGCATTATATAAAAAGGAACAAAATACCCCCCTTCACAATTTATATTTATTTATTTATTACATTTTTATACTGCATATCTGGGATATTTCCCACTCTGGGCAGTGTACAGACAAATAACATCAACATAATAAAACAAACAACAAAATAAAATAAACAGCAAAATAAAAACATGATGGTATCTAAGGGCAAGCAGCTCAAACCTGGCTAGCTAACCTATTGTCAATGGCATGATATCATTAAAGGGTTCCTTAAAAATGAAAGTTTTAAGTTGTTTTTTAAAAATGTCATGATTATCACAATTGTAATAATATTTGAAATAAAGTATTATTAGATATACCTTCCCTATAGCTATATAGTTATAGAGCTTCAAATATGAGTCCTTACTAGCATGATCATTGTCAAGTTTAGCACAAAGATTGTTGTACTGTAAAATAACCATTGATGTCATTCATAAGAACGTTGTTTAACATCTCAGTAATTGTACTGCCTATTGGAAGTATCACACAACTGTAAAAGTTATCAATAATAATTGACTGAATCTCTAAGAGGCGGGATATCCAAGTTCAGTTCACACAATAAAGATGCTGGAGAGCCATCATGATTTAAGTGTTGAGTTCAATGTGTCATAGCCTCCCTGACATCACTTTATTTTTTAACCATCACGCAGTGGACCGTATAAGATATATAGGAGCTGGTGGCTTCGGCTGCTTGAATTTATGTTTGAAATCTCTGGCTGAATTGTCCCCTAATTGGGTTCTTAAAATAGATTTTCTTGCCTAAGTATAGTTGTGGTTGTGTATTATAACCAAGTTTCTGTGTAATGCAAACCATTGGTAGGAAAAAATAATAGTCAATTACTAATAGTGGGATATTGATTTAACGTCATATTTGAAAAGAAGAATGAATAATAGATCAAGAAGAGAGGGGAGTCACAAAAGAGTACCCTTTACCATTGTACAACTCCAGAAGTTACACATGCATGATAGTCACACTTCACTATTATTTCTAAAGTAACTTAAGCATATTTATTGTTTCATGTGAAAGATGACTTCTCCAGATGTGTAGTACTGAGATGATTTTGTCACTTCTTCCATTTCTAGGCCAGACATGAAATTGCCAAAATGAAGTTACATTCTGGTGAGTTCATTCTGCAGTTCCTTTCCCCTGACCCAGTGTGAGAACGATTAGCTGGCAACACCAGGGTATGCCCAATTGTGGTTCAAAAATACCACAATCTTTGAGGAGGATCTTTCCGGTTTTGTTACTGAAAGGAAGTATTTGGTATTTAGAAACTGTATTGTAAACTCCACTGAAATTAGTGGGACCTAATTTATAGTCTGATCACCTTTCTATAATCTTATATATGGTGAGTAGAGTGTAAGTCCTCTGAAACTCAGTATTATTTCCTTCTAAACAAACATGCATATGCTTAGGCTGCAGTGGGAATTATTTGTTCATTTCTTTGTTACTAGAATGAACAACAAAACATCGAGATTCTGGTGTAGCTCTCCCTAAGCTTATTAGTTTAAACATGGCTTATTGTTGGCAATTTTGTTTTCTGGTACAATATTCACATTTATGGCCATGTGTTTTTCCATGGTGTTCCAAAAAGTTTTTCTCGCACCTTGTTTTCTAGTCATCCTACAGTACATGGGGAGTGGAGGGGAGAGATGTTACTATCCTCTTCCCATTCACCATTTCTGGTCTTCATTGGGCTGTTGGGAGCAGCTGTAAGCATCAGTGGTATCGTTTGGGCTATAGAAGCAACAGAAAGCACACCTGAACATCAGAAATAGTGGGACCAACTGATAAAACAATGGGACAGGTTCATCACATTATTTCTACTAAATCCCATTACCTTGAGGCAATTCCCAGGATGGAATTTAAGCTAGCTAAGTAAAAAGCATGCAACAAAGAAAAAATGGAACTGGCCAAACAAATAGATATACAAATAGGTATTTTGTTATACATCAAAAGAAACTGCATTTGGGACAGTTAAAATCCCCCCTTTGGAATGGAAGTAAGGGAAACGGAGGGGGAAATGAGAAAATACAAACTCTTTGGCATATATATATATGGCTTTGTTGTTTAATATCTGTATGTCCATAAGCTTTTATCTTTCTGAAAGCTAAATTGTATCAGAATAGAATTTGAGCAAGGACTAATCCAGAAAAGGTATTTAGTTTCAGAACAGTTTCAATATGTATTAACTGATTGTAAAAATGTGCTATCACTTAGAAATGTAACAAGAGTTAAGAGATGAATGAAAATTATGCTTTCTTAAACTGAAGTGGACTTGATCTCTCCAAGGAATACCTCTCCGATGACACTTTATGTCAAGCTGCAATCATGGGTGAAGTTCTGAGGCTCTGCAGGGAAGCCCATAGTGGACACCTATGAACACAAAGCATTGTTGTGTCATTTTGTTTGATGAGCAGGAGTCCCACATGTTGAGGTGCTAAGAGTAAAAAGGGATCAAGGTAGTTTGGAGGTACTTGAAGGTGCACAGGCAAGTCCAACTAACCAAGCCAACAAAGTAAATCTGAAAAACCAGGGGAGATAAATTCCCTCCCCACAGGTGAAATAAAAAGGCAAGACACTTTCAATATTTTGGTCAAAATATTGAAAGATAAAGCAAAGATCATTTAAACGAGACTAAAATGTTGATCTTGGAGTTCAAATCTGAAACAGCAAGTCTACCAATGAGAATCTTTGTTTCAAATCATCAGCAAAGTGAGGTACACAGAAAGAGCCTCCTTGAAGATTGTGGTATTTTTAAACCACAATCGGGTAATGACACCAGTTTGTTGCCGGCTAATCTTTCTCACCCAGGGCCAGGCGAAAGGAACTGCAGAATGAGCTCACCAAACGATGCCTTCATTTTGGCAGTTTCACGTCTGGCATCGACACAGAAAACAGTTTCTTTGGCATGTTGCTACTGTGATACAAATGCAAAATATACTACAGAATGGTATGTTTCCTTCTTAGTTACTTTCCCAGTTCATGATTTTACAAAGTTTTTAGCTTGTACTCAATGTAGGTTAAAGGTATTACCAGGCTATTCTTTTACAGCACAATCACCTTGTGTTTTGTGTAGGATTTTACAGATAGTGATTCTATTGGTAATGTCCCTGTGTTTTCCCACTAATTTCTTTTTCATTTTTTCTTTCTACAAAAAACATCTGTTAAGGTGGACAGGACAGAACAGCTGCACAATGCTTTTTGATTGCTAGTGTCAGGCGGCAACCTAAATGTCATATGCAAAAGGTAAAGCTCACTAAGCATATTACCAATGATTAAGGAGAAAAGTATTAAGATATATTAAATATCAAACTCTAGGCTGGCATCAGGGGTCAGCTTCAAAGGCCAGGTCCTTCTGAAATCCCGTCATCCTTTTTCTTATGGATTCCTAATTCCTCAAAATCTAATTATCACTTTTGTAAAATTAAATGGAAAAAAGTTTATGCTTTTACAGTGACTTCTGCTAGCTCACTAGATTTTTCAGTGTGTTCCTCTATTGTTTCATGAAGTACTTTAGATGTCCCCATCAGTTTCAAAAACAAAGTCTTGGATCCCACAGAAAGAGAAAGTAACATGGGGTTGTTGTTGTTTACCATTGTTCAAACACTGATCATCACAGTCTTGGTTCAAATTCCTCTTATGTAAGGATGTCCTAGATGCCTTGTTGTGCAACAGGCAAAAATGTTGGACTACTTGTGCCACAGTTCACAACATGAAAAAAATTGGCACAATAAAATGATAGCCATGTTCCTTACTTGTCTTCTTCAACAGGGATGCTGCTATGCAAAACAAATATAAATCCCCACAATCTGTGGAGTAAATTATGCAATTGCTTTACTCCCGATAATAAGCTCTGCTTTCCAGATTCATTACAAAAATTTGACCCTGCTGGCCAGTGAAATGGTTGTTGCCCAAACAACTTTATCAAGTGAAGTTATAGATCCCTGGTTCTTATATGTCAGTGATGGTGAACCTTTTAGTAACTGAATGCCCAGTCTGCTACCTGAAACCCACTTATTTTTGCTAAGTGCCAACATGGTGAGGCAAACTCTGTGGTGGGGGAGGGAGGAAGTGCTCCCATTGAGCTGCTGGGCAGAGGGATGGGGTAAACTCTGTGCTGGGGTGACAGCATGTGCCCACAGAGAGGACCCTGAGTGCCCCCTCTGGCACATGTGCCATAGGTTCACCACCAGGCCCATGGTGGCTATTTGGGACACCGGGATAAGTCCCGGTGCACCACAGTGACTAGCGTCACCAAGAGGTGGGCAAGTGAATTTTTTTTAAAAATGAAGGCAAGTGATGCCTTTCAAACTTGGCTCTTCAGAGAGCACTAAGGCAAAAACAGAAATGCCCCCCATGCCCCCCAATGGTAGCCATCCCAGGCCTGTTCACCACCACTGTTATATATCTTTCATTCCCTTAATTTATCTTCTGTGTTCCTGCTTTGCCCCCTTCCCCCAAAAAAGTAATGTCCTTTTTTTAATATTGTTAATTTGAGGATCAGAGTAGATAATCTGGAGCAGCATGTAATGGAGTACAATTATACTAATAAATCCAGTATAACAGATAATTTTCAAACAACATCAAGAACATTTGAGAGCAGCTAACATGAAATCTTCCATGGGACACATTAAGAGATATAGAATACAATTACATAGGTATAAAGTTACCTGTTCTTTTCTACAGTCACACTTTTGTGTCAGTGTAAAAAAAATCATTTTAAAGGTTCACTTTGGTTTTGCCAGTTCCATCCTATTAATAATAATAATTTTGTGTGAGAAATTATTCTGGGTTGAAATATTTTTTGCTGGAGAAACTCTGCTAATAACTTTGAAGTAACCCAGTTCTCTGTGTGTCTGAGGGCTAGACTTTCCTAGGGTTCTATTCATTTGAAGAAATGGACGTGTGGTGCCAAAATGGCCACCACGCACTTTGCTGGCCCCACCCCTGAGGCGCGGGCACAGCGTCAAGGCAGGGGGCGTGGCTGGCTGCCTTTTATAAGGGGCGGCTCAGCCAATGGTCCCCCTCCTTTCAATTTGGCTGGCCCCGCGCGCGCCTGCTGCCCCTTAGCCAGCCTACCTCTGTCGGCTCGCCTTGCCCGGGCACGGGCCTGACGAGACACATGGTTTTGTCGGCAGCTTCCAGCCACACGTGACCAACACAAGCCAGCTGGCTCGGGGAATCTCCTCTGCCGCCGCACCGGTTTGCAGCACGGTCGGCCATTGGCACCCAGCCTTGCACAGGAGCGTGCTTTGCCGGGGTGTTCCCCACCGCCGGCGGAGCTGCCCTTGCCCGGGAACGGGCTTGGGCTCCCCTGCCCACTCTCCCTTTGGGTGCCATGGCACCTAGGAAGAGGCCCCTACAAGGGGCCTGTGCTGGCGTGCGGCGTGCACGCGCTCCGGCACGGCCCGCGCCACCCTCCTCTCCTGGCCATCGGCCTGCATCACCCCCTAGTCCCAGGCAATGCCAGGCCATGGGCCGGGCCGCCCAGGGTGGCTGCCTGCCTTCGCCCCAGGGGGCTCCGCAGGCTCAGGAGCACCCCCTCCGTTGGCCCCACCTGGGCCTGTTGCGGGGGTGGTGCACTCTCCTTCCGCCCCATGGCGACTCCTCTGGCGTCGGTGGAGGGCCAGTTCGTGGTTCTCGAGAGGGCTTTGGGTATCCCACCGGCATTTGGGGCCCCAGGACTTGAGGCCACCCTGGGTGGCAACCAGGGGCCCCAGGATCTAGCAGCGGTGGAGCGGCGCCTGGCCAGGCTTGAGGCCGCACTATTGGCCAGGCCGGTAATGGGTACCCTCTCAGCTGCCCCCCCGGCTGATCTGCGGGCACCCGGGCCTCCTGTGGTGGTGGGCACTACTCTGGGGACAGGGGCCATGAGCTCAACTGCGGTCGTGAGCTCCGATGCCCACTCCCGGTCGGAATCCCCAGTGGGGGCGGCTGGGAGGGGTGCAGCTGGTGAGTATGCTGGTCAAGTGAGAACATCAAACACACTCCCTCTTGTATCGCCAGTGGCCCCTCACCCATTGCCTCAGCAAAACCAGGTTGCATGGCCCTGGCTGTTGTCGCCACCTGTGGTACCTCCTGTGCAGGCGGCCCCACCTATTATGGTGGGCCAGAGTGCACAGGGTGTTTGGCGCGCACCTTATCCCCTGCCCCCGCAGGGTGCACAAGTGGCCGGGCCCTCGCTACCTTACCCGACATGGCCTTACCGCCCCCCTACTAATCCCGGGTATCACTCTGTCCACTCCTCGGCTTTGCCGTCTGCGGGGTTGATCCTTCCCTTGGGTGACCATCTCCTCCCAGCGACCAGGGATAAAATCTGGTGCAGGGAGTATGTGGATCTTTTCAGCCTCCTCAACAGGGAGCCTACCCGCGATGAGAAGGACAAGGAGGATGAGAAGGACAAGGAGCTGGCCCACCGTAGGAAGCCCCCGTGTACCTGGGCCAATTGGCTTCCAGCGTACTTGATTTATGCGGTCGTCTCCCTGAGGGCACGGCCCAACTTAGCGATTCCCCTTTTCCAGTACCTCGACATCATCTATCGAGCGTACGTTGACTTTCCTGGCACCGCGTGGCTAGCGTACGATGAGGAATTTCGTATGCGCGCTGCCTTACACCCGGAGATGCGTTGGGATGAACCCAACCAGCTCCTGTGGCTGTACTATATGACGCCCTCCCGCCCTGCCGCGGGTGGTCGCTTCCACTCGGGTCACACCGTACAACGGCCTGCCAGACGGCGGGGCAGGGGGTTCCAGCCCGCCTGGTGTGCTGGTGGTACTCCTCCACGGCAGGGTGTTCCAGGTGCAACTGTAGGTACCTGCATGAGTGTACCAACTGCTCCGGCCCTCACCCGGCCTCCACCTGCCCACGACCCGGGAGAACCCAGGGCAGGGGCAGGGGCTCTCAGGGCGCCCCCTGGCCCGGTAGTGAACTGGGTCTGCCTCCAAAAGGCCCCCTCCCCAATTAAGTTAGTGATTCTGGAACGATGGTTACGGGTTTACCCTAGGCATTCTGATGCAGAGTATATCCACGCGGGTTTTTCCGAGGGTTTTCGGATCCCTTTTGTTGGCCCCCGTTCACCCCAGGATGCCCCTAACTTGTTATCTCTCCTCGGCAGGGAAGAGGTGGCTAGGGAACAGATTCTCAAGGAAGTTGAAGGGGGTAGAGTAGCTGGACCTTTTGACGAGCCCCCTTTTCCTAATTTGAAGGTTCCCCCCTCAGTCTAGTCTGAAAGAAAGTGCCAGGCAAATTTAGGTTGATTCACCATTTGTCGTTTCCTGCTGGCATGTCTGTCAACGATGCGATACCGGATGAACTCTGTTCGGTCCGCTATACTTCGATTGACCAGGCACTTGCTATGGTTCGGGCGTGCGGGCCAGGGGCGCTCTTGGCCAAATGTGACATCAAGTCGGCCTTCCGCCTCCTTCCCGTTCACCCAGCCAACTTTGATTTGCTGGGTTTCCGCTTTCAAGGCAGATATTTTGTCGACAAGGCCAAGCCATTTGGGTGCTCTGTTTCTTGCTCTGCCTTCGAGCGTTTGAGTTCATTCCTTCATTGGGCCTTTGTCTGGCAGTCGGGGCAGCTTCAGTCGCCCACTACCTGGATGATTTTCTTTTCGGTGCCCCAGCAGGCTCCGGTGAATGTGTATGCCTCCTTTCCACTTTCCAGGTTCTTATGGCTGAATTCGGTGTCCCTTTGGCTCCTGAGAAGACCGAGGGTCCGGCCACCACTTTGATTTTTCTGGGGGTCGAGATTGATACCATAGCGCAGACCTCCAGGTTTCTCCCTGATAAAATAACCCGGATTTCAGGTGCCATTCTGTCCCTATTGGCCCAGCGTAAGGCGTTCCTCAGGGAACTGCAGGTGCTCAATGGTTACCTTAATTTTGCTTGCAGGGTGGTGGCTCCTGGCAGGGCCTTTGCCAGGCCCCTATGTGATGCCATGGCAGGGTTAACCAGGAAGCATCATCATGTCTGCCTGACCAAGGGCATCAAGGATGATCTCAAGGTCTGGCTGGGGTTTCTCTTTGACTTTAATGGGACCTCTTTTTGGCGTGACGAGCGCACGGTGACTCCCGTGTTCCAGGTGCAGTCAGATGCATCCGGGGCCTTTGGCTATGGGATGTACTTCGATGGCCACTGGGCGTATGGCAAATGGCCAGCGTCGTGGCATGATTCCGGCGTGCTTCGGGACCTCACTTTTCTCGAATTTTTCCCCATTTTAGGCACCCTTCTCCTCTGGGGTGAGGCATGGTCCAACTCAGTTGTGCATTTTTGGTGCGACAATGCTGCTGTGGTACATATTGTCAACGCACAGACTTCCTGGTGTGCCATTTTGTTTTGTGCGCCCTTCGTCGCAATATTTTGTTTTGAGCCAGACACGTCCCGGGTATCAATAATGATATTGCTGACACTTTGTCTCGCTTACAGATCGACCGCTTCCGGGCGCTGGCACCAGAGGCCGATGAGCTGCCTGTACCGCTCCCTGCAGTGATGTGGAGTTTTGGCATGTAGAGGTGAACCGCACCATAGGACTTTCTTTAGCTCCTGGCACCCGCAAGGCCTATGCGTGCATCCTCCTTGCGTTTGAAGAGTTCTGCCGAGGGGCCAGCCTCCCTATGGATTGGCCTGCCCCTGTTGACCACTTACTCCAATTTATGGTGGTTTTGCATCATCGGGGTTCAGCTCCCCAGACGATTGCTGGCCGCCTGGCCGCCTTGGCTTTCCATGCGAAGGTCAACGGCTTCCCTGATACTACGACTGATTGTAGGGTGCATACGGTGCTCGAGGGTTGGGCACGGGAATGTGGCCCTCTCCAGGACACACGCAGGCCCATTTCTCCTTCGATACTCCGGCAGATGTCGGAGGTTTGGCACCAGGTTTGCAGGGATCCTTACCAAGTGCTCCTTTTCCGCTCTGCTACCATGCTCGCCTTCTTCGCGGCCCTCCGGGTCAGCGAGCTGGTGATGGAGTCGGCGGGGGATTCGTCTCATAGAGCACTTGAGTTGGATGATGTTAGGGTTGGCGCCGACAGGGTTCACGTCACTATTCGCTTCTCCAAGACTGACGAGGTGGGCAGGGGCAGCGTGGTTACATTGCTCCGGTGCGGGGATTTGGCTATTTGCCCAGTGGCGGCGCTTACCGCCTTTTTGGCCGTTCGCAGCCCGGCCCAGGGTCCCCTATTCCAACACTCCAACGGTTCCCCGCTCACCAGGTTCCAGTTTTGGAAGGTCACAGGCTGGGCGCTAGCCAGGTTGGGGCTGGCCGTTGTACGCTTTGGGACCCACTCCTTTCGCATTGGGGCAGCTTCTACTGCTGCAGTACAGGGTTACCCGGCGGCTGACATCCACTCCTTGGGGCGCTGGGGTTCAGATCGTTTTAAGGTTTATGTGCGCCCTTTCCAGCAGTAGTTCCTCGCTCGTTCCCCCCTTTTTCTTTTGTTTTGTTTCAGGCATCGAGCGTCTCCGTTCACCGATGAGGGTTTGGATCATTGGGCACAATTATGTGTACTGGGCCGCCCGTCACGTGGCTTCCACCTCATGGGGTCCTCACATCAGTGTCGGTGCCATTGCCTCACTCCATTGGTTCAGCTACAGGGGAATGCGTTGGAGTCATCTGTTACCGCTGGTCAGGTCTATGATGGGTCAATGCCCCCCGGAGGTCTTGGTTTTACACCTGGGTGGCAACGATTTGGCCCAAGTACTTTGTCTCCACCTGATTTGCGACATTCGCAGGGACTTTGCGTTGCTGGCTCAGTCTTGGCTGGGTGTCCGTATTATGTGGTCCCAAATGGTCCCGCGGATTTCCTATAGGGGCGGGGTGAATGCTTCTGCCGCGGACCGAGCCCGTAGGTCAGTGAACACGCTTCCTTGATGTGCATGCGATGGGATCCATGGTTCCCCACCCCCTGATACGCAGGCAGGATGAGCGCCTATACAGGAGTGACGGGGTGCACCTGTCGAGCCAAGGCCTTGATCTCTTCCTGGCAGCACTGCAAACGGGCCTGTTGACTGCATGTGCGGTCGGGCCGGGGTGTTGAGTTGCTTACTCCGCCCTGGAGTGTGGCCGTGTGCTGGTTTTGGTTTGAGCGTCAAGTCGCTTACTCCGCCCTGGGTGTGGTTGTGTGTTGTTTGGTGGTGGGGCGGGAGTCGCTTACTCCTCCCCGTGTGGCGGATAGCACTGGTAAGGGGAAACTGCATTAGTAATTAATAAGGCAAGGCAATTGGCTGGCCATAGGGAGGACAAGGTTAACCAGATTTGTATGGCCAGTCAACTTGCTGGGGATAAGTTACAGCTGAAAGGGGTCAACGACATGCTGATGAGGAAGCATTTTGTTGACGGAAGCTTACACCCAGTTGCTGCTGCAACAGGTGCTTTTAGTTAGTGTTTTAGTTATAATTTTAATTTGCCCCTTGCCAGTGCTATTTTGGCCCGTTTGAGCCTTAACCATTGTTAAGGTAGGCCTATTTGATGATCAACAAAAGTGGCCCGAATTTTCACCCATAAAGTACATGTCTGCGTCGTTATTGGGGTGTGGGTACAGCAATGTGCAATTCTTTCTTTTTTTTTCAATAAAGTTTTTATTTATTTTCAGGGAAAAAAATAACAAACATACAAAAAAAACAATAACAATACATTGCAATATTACATAAAGCTCATAAAAGATAACACATACATGGTAATTAAACTAATTATTTGTAATGAAACACACACTGTTAAATACCCACATTGTAGGCTATTACTATAACCATAACATTCATAAGAGCTTTCAGTATTACAGCTGATTATTACTTCTTTACTAATTACACATCACCCAGTGAATATTTACAATGCCCGGAGAGTTTAGTATCTGTATCATCTCCAAAACCTGCTTTGAGATGGTACAGGTCCAAAACTATCCCTAGCCATAAGAGAACGATCCACAAACGGCTTCCAAATATTCCAAAACCTGTTTTCCTTCAATTTATCCCTTTTTACTTTTATCTCCCATGTCAATTTGTCATTCAATGCTAAACTCCACATTTCCTAATACCACTCTCCAGTCTGTATAATTACATCATTTTTCCAATTTCTGGCGATACATTGTCTACCTGTAGTTAACATAATTTCCAATAATTCTTTTTCCACCTTGTTCAAACCCATACCTTCCACATCTGTTAGCAAAATGGTACCTGACACCAACTTAATTTTTTTACCCATTATTTCCCCGATCTCTCCTTCTATTCTTCTCCAAAATTCATCTATGTTTTTGCAACTCCACCACATATGTTCATAAGTTCCAACCGTTTCTTTGCATCTCCAACATAAATTATCCCTTTTATTATCCATCTGATGCAACCTCAGTGGTGTCAAGTACCATTGCCACAACATTTTATAATTATGTTCCTTAATTCTTACTGACATTGTCCTCATTATCCTCTTTTTCCATTTGTTTCTCCATTCATCTTTTCCTATTTTTATATTCAAATTTTGTTCCCACTTCAATTTCAAGTCTTCCTGTGGATCACTACCCTTATTTAATAAAGTATAGAGTTTGCTTACTAGACCCTTAATATTCTTCTCACCTTTTCTAATCTTTAAAACCAATTCTTCAAATTCAGTCTTTGCTCTATCTATACCTAGTTCTCTTCCATATTTTTTATTCCAGTTATCAACCTTCAATTTCTGAAACCAATCCAATTTTAACTTTTCAAATATTTTTTCCTCTTGGTTTCATCTTCACAAACTCTTAGCCATTCCTTCACTAGGAACACTTCATTTTTATCCAATATTTCCTTTTTTTTCCTTGTCTATTTTTATCAGAAAACACACCATAGCAGTCAATTCCAAGATTGGAGAGGGATCTGGGACCAGGTCTTTCTTTACTCCTTTCCACACCCTCATGAGCCCTCTCATCATAGTATTACTTGTATTTATCGTTTGATCCTTAATTCCCAAAAAGATCATTTTACCAATATTCCTATAATCTTTCATCTCCAATTCCTCCCAGATTACCTTTTCTCTTGCCAAGATCTTCACAACATTCTTAATTTGAAATGCTCGATAGTATGCTAACAAGTTTGGCATACCCAAACCCCCTTCTTTCTGAGGCAGGTACCAAAGCTTCTTTGGAAGTCTAGATTTTTTACCTCCATTACAAAAATTATTGAACATCTTTTGGAACTCATTAATCTCCTTCTCCTTCAAATGGATTGCAAGTGCATCAAATAAAAAATTAATCTTCGGCAGCAACGTCATTTTGCAAATTGCAATCCTCCCAAACCATGACAGTTTCAACCTCTGAAAACTTTGTATTTTATTCTTAAATTCTGCTTTCAAGATGTCATAATTCAGTCTTCTAAGTTCTTCCAGTTTGTTTGAAATAGTTATCCCCAAATATTTCAACTTTTCTTTAATTTGTATATTAGATGTCCCCACTATCTTTCCCATCTCCTTTTCCCCCATATTACACAACATCATTTCTGATTTATCCCAATTTATCATCAATCCAGTTATAGCCTCAAATTCCTCCAATTGGTCTTTAATCCTATCCATTACCGCCTCTGGGTGTTTCACCATTAACAGCGTGTCATCTGCATACATACTCACTTTATTACCCAATATCCCTTCTATACTTGAATCCTCCCTTATATTTTTAGCTAAAATTTCGATTGCCATGATAAACAGGATAGGAGATAGTGGACAACCCTGCCTGGTACCTGCCTCGAGCTTTACCTCATCCGTAACCTCTTCATTTACTCTGATCCTAGCACTCCCTTTTTGGTATAATAGATCAATTACCCTTCTAAATCTATCCCCAAATCCATAATTTCTGACTATTTCCTTAATCGAAGACCATTGTAGTGAATCAAATGCCTTAAAAATATCTAAAGATAATAAACCCACCTTTTCCATTGTTTGATTGACATTATCAATTAGATCTAATACCCTTCTAGTCAAATCAGCCATGTGCCTACCTTTTAAAAAAACAACTTGGTCAGCATTTATATATTCCCCCATGAAACTGTTTAAGCGGTTAGCCAGTATTGCTGTGAAGATCTTGGCGTCCTGATTTATAAGAGAAATTGGTCTGTATGATTCCACTTTTTCCAAATTCGTTCCCGGTTTTGGCAGCAGAACGATTATGGTACTGTACCATGAAGTCGGAATTTGTCCTCCATCTAAAATATAATTATATAGCTTCACTAACTTTGGAACCACAGAATCTTTAAATTCCTTATAAAACTCTGTCGATAATCCATCATCTCCCGGAGCTTTCCCCATCTTCAGACCACTAATTACCTCATTTACCTCTTTATCAGTAACCCGTTCCTCCATTTTTTCTCGATGTTCCTGTTTTATTCCATTCCCTAACTGCCTCTCCAGAATCCCTTTAAGCCTCTCCACATCTATCTCCTTTTTTGCATATAATGCTTGATAAAATTCCTTCACGATTTTACATTTATCCCTATTCTTATTACATCTTAACCCTTGTTTATTGACCAACACCCCAATTTCTCTTTTTTCCATTTTAGCCTTAGCCGCTCTTGCTAGTAATCTTGAATTTCTATTACTAAATTCAAAATACTCTCTATTTAAATATATCAAATCTCTTTTAACTTTATCTATATCCTTACCCATTAATTCTGCCTTAAGTCTTTGTAATTTAGCAAAAAAAAATTATCCTTACTTTTTGAGTGATCTTCCTGTAATTGCTTTATTTCTTTTTCTTTTTCCACCTGGTCTGCCTTATACCTTCTATACTTTATACTCGCCAACCTTATGCTTTCCCTCTAAAAACTGACTTCATGGCATCCCAAACAACATTAAAATTTACTTCATTATTATCGTTCCACTGCCAACTTTCCCTCCAACTTTCCATAATTTGTTCTTTACATTTTTGGTCTTTAAATAAATTAGGATCATACCTCCAACTTCTTCCTCTTCGATTATCTTTTTGTAATCTCAGTTCCAAAAGTACTTTAGCATGATCTGATTCCTTAAAAATCCCTATTTCCATTCCCTCAATATTTTTAATCAAATTTTCTGTGAGCAGAACATAATCTATTCTAGAGTAGGTCCCATGGACGTGTGAAAAAAAAGAATATGCCCTTTCCGAGCCCTTGATCTCTCTCCAAGAATCCTTCAAACCCATTGCAACCATCCATTTGTCTAAAACCTTCCCTTTCAAACCAGTTCCACATCTTGCTAAGTTCGTACAATCTAAATTTGACCTTATCAAGTTAAAATCTCCAGCCACAATAATTTTTGCAACATTTTCTAGCTCCACAACTTTCCGAACCTTTTCTAAGAAATCCGCTTGATGTTCATTTGGAGCATAAATATTTACCAACATTATTTCCTCATCTTCTATTTTTCCTCTTATGATCAGATATCTACCTTCTTGATTGGCAACACTTTTTATTATCTCAAATCCTAATCTTTTAGAAATCATAATTGCCACTCCTCTCGCTTTTGAAGTACCAAACGCCATCTCATAGTGTTGTATCCATCCCAAAAAAAGTTTGTTTGTATCTTTTGACTTTTGGTGCATTTCCTGTAAGAACACTATATCGGGTCTATCTTTCTTCAAAGCCAATTCCAACCTCCGCCTCTTAAGAACAGAACCTGTACCCTTTACATTCCAGGTTAATATTTTAATATTTCCCATAATCTATTTCCTCTCTAGCTTCTAAACTCTCCATTGGGTGTGCCACCACCGACCCCTTCCCCCCAAAACACAAAATTCTACATAAAACACACAATATCTCTCTCCCCGCTTTCTTCACAAAAAAAGGCACCTTCGATAGCCAAAGAGGGGAAAGGGGAGACATGCAAGATGTGCCTACAGACTAGTGCTACGCGCTACCCACCCTTTTATAATGTTTAGATAGTTTTTTTTATATATATTAATCTGTTTCTCATTGCTCCTTACTTGCCTCCTCCTCCACCATGATCAATGACAACTCCTCTTCTTCTTTTCCCTGCGGTGTTCCACCTGTAGCACCACCAGCCTCTGCCCCCTCATACTCCCTTCCTATAGCACCCGATTCCAGCAAATCTTTCTTAAAAGTTACCCACCTGCTTTCACCAGCTCCAACTGACTCATATACTCCAGTGGATCGGTCCCTTCATCAATTACTTGCATTCTTTTCTCATAAAAAAACACAATTGCTGTGGGAATCTCCACTTATACCTTATACCTTTACTCATCAACAGTTTGGTTACAGGTCTCATCTTGTATCTCCAAATTCTTTCTTTCATTGAGATATCATTATACACTTCCACATCAGAACCATCAAATTTCAGGGCGCCAGAACCAGCTTGTTTCAAAAAAGCCATTACTCTAAGTTTATCTCCCCAATTTGCAAATTTTACCAAAACATTTCTTTGAACCGCCTTCCCTCTTCTTGGACCCACCCTAAATGCACTTACAATATCTTCCTGTACAAATTCCTTTCCCATGTTCAAACTGTTTAACCACTGAACCACTCTTTCTCTTAGCTGGTCTGGCGTCCGTTCAACCACCTGATGGATCACAATGTTCTGCTTTCTCATCATATTTTCCACAGCGTCAATCCTTTTCTCATATTCATCCAATTTCAGCTTATTCTCCCGCACCGCCTCCTGAGTCCCTTTTATTTCCTTTTTTTATAACATTTACCTCATTTTGGACCAATTTCACATTTCCCTCTATTTTTTGCAAACTTAAATCCACTTTTTTTGAAAAATCCATAACAGATGATACCACCTTATCCTATTTTTTCATCATTTCATTTCTATCTTTCACCCTTGAGTCCTCATTTTCTCCAATTTCTGAAACAATTTACCAATTTCCACCATAATTTGGGTATGATCATAGGGTTCAGGTGGTGGTGATGAAGGCTGGGGAACCTCTTCCATTAGTACTTTTTCTTTCCTCTTAGACTTCACCACTGGTTCTTCCTCCTTTGCTTTTCCTCTTGTACCTTTATCCATAGTGATGCCCACTAAGAAAATCCAATATTGCAGCACGTTGTAAAATCGTAGCCAATCCACTCAAACCTATACCGCTGCAGCCAATACTAACGCCTGTCCAAACAATTCTGTCGAAGATTGAAGAGAGGAAGAAATCCAGCAAAAAGTTAATTGTTGTAATCCATAAAAGAGCAGGAACCGGAAAGCAGCCCAAACAAAAATAATAATCCACAGCAGGCCCGTTTCCCCAAAGTAAACAGCCCAGGTATTTGCACTCCCAACCAAAAAGATAGGAGCTCCAAGGAAACAGTCACCCAGATTTTTTCATTTGAATCAAAACCGCTAGGAAGAGAGGTAAAAAAAACCCCCCAAAGTCCAAGCTGTATGACAAAAAACAAGGAAGAGGAGCAATATATCAAGAAAAAAAGTGTTAGTTATAATCCACACAGTGAAGGGGTAAAGAAAAAATAATCCTTCTCTTGGAGCAAATGAATCAAAGGGTCCTTTTCCAGCGGGTGCGTCAACTTCAGGGGGAAACCCCCCTTCTTCCTCTGTAAATCGGCAAACTTTCCCCGCACTCCTTAATTTTAGCCTCAAAAAGCACTGGAACCATCGGAAACTGAAGCCCAGACAAAGTCTTCTTTAACCACTTTACTGTTGCCAAACCACACCGCGGTTCTCCTGGAGCGCAAAGAAGCCATAAACCAAAGCACAGCCACTTTCGTTTTCCAGGACCGCCGCCCTTAACGGATCGACAACCCGCTTTTATCCACTTACACACACACTTCCAAGTCCGGGCTCTTCAGGACAAAATCCCCAGTTACCTTTAGCTTTCAGCATAAACTTTCATAAACTCACTTTCTTGCCGATTTTACTGCGACCTCGAATCTCCGCCGTCTCGCTGGTCCCGTTCTCGGCTCCTTGATAGGAGAAGCCGCAGCTTCCATTGCGCGCCTCTCCTGCCCAGGATACCTCCCAAACTTCGACCGCCCAGCTACAAACTTTCCGAGTAGGCAAGCAGGAGTATTATCGGCAAAAAATACCACTTTAAAATTTCCCCTTTTTGCTCATTCACATTAATTACCACTTTGATAAGCGCGAGCGTCCAAATCGATATGTTACTCGTTGGCCATCTTAGCCACACCCCCGTGCAATTCTTTCTTGTCATATTACTGTATAGTCCTCCACTCTCTGCTGTTCCTTCAAGATTCACTAATGTTCTAAAGGAAAAGAGAATGTACTTTTAATGTAGATATGTTTTGAGTCTTCCATTAATAACTGTGACCTCTGTTCATATGTCATCACCAGCAGTGCCAGCACCCGGACACTGAAGGAGCTACTCTGGAGAATGGGAACACATTTGGGTATCTCTCTGGGCAAAGATTGTACTTGTCAATTGATCTTTTGCACTCCAGGAAAAGACCAGACTATGTATCTCATATGTGTCAAAGAAATGGTGCTGCTATAAATAATGGCAGTAACAATCAATGATTGGGCCAAACGGTAAGATAATATAAATATGAGAAAACTATTTGTGGCTGAATCAGGGTTCTCAAAATGACCAAAAAGGTGACTTGAAATAATACCAAAAATATTCCAAAAAGTTATTTAATACTACTATCAAAAGTTCAGTTTTTCTAAATCATAAATTAAAAATGGAACAATCTCTCATCCGTGTGCTGAGTAGGGCGGGGTATAAAATAAAAATGAAATTAAAAAATGGAAAGTCCAACATAAATCCGTAATTCAACTCTCAGACGTTCAGATTTTCAAAAATCAGAAATTCAAAATAGAACAGTCCCTTCAAAACGTATTTATAGTAATAGATATATTTCACTTAGGTAAGGTATATAAAATCAAAAGTCCAACATTAATCTCAAAGCCTCTCCGGTTAAATCAAATGGCTTTTCAGAGCTTAAGTCTTTCATCAGGAAATCTACAAAATGAATCAAAAATTACAATTAACAATACATAATATGGACTATAATCCGGGAAGGATAATATTTAGGTACAGTTACAACATGCCTTGATGATAATTATAATTGAATCCAATTTTGTACTATTGTATCATTATAAAAAATACAATAATTGTATAAAGTCTTACTTTAACTGCTATGAACATCGCATTTTAAGGTCTTCTTACCTTGATAAGTATTGTAAACCTGTTTAATATAAGTACATTTAGAGTATTTTTCTGCTGTTATAAATAATGACATATTTCTGTTTATACTAACACATTATTTTAATCACCTCTGTATTTTGCCTTCCAAGGTCTTTTCTGATCACTCAATACAAAGTTCAACAAGAGATTCTTCTTCTTTGCTTACTCTTTTACCACCATTTGGTGTAGAGGGAGATGCAAAGTTCATTTTCTGTCACTTCTAGCAGCCTCTACCAGTGTTATTTTGTGTTCTTGAAAATGGTCCATGGGGTCGCAAAGGGTCGGAGTCGACTGTGCGACTGAACAACAACAATATTTATTTCATGTTATCTCTCCATTATTCTCTGGGTCTGCCTCGTGGTCTTTGTCCTTCTCTTCTTTCCACGTATGCCGTATAATAAGATATGGAATTCCAAGACATTTTCTCCCAATAGGCAAATCATTTTATTTGTTGTCTCTGTATCGTATGTAGTGCAAGATTGGTTTTGTTCCAATTCTTCCCTTATTACCTCATTCCTGATTTTATTCCTTCTAGTAACTCCAGCAGCCATTCTCAGACATTTCATTTCCATGGTGACCAGCTTTTCTTTATGTTTTGTTGTAAATGTCCATGTTTGGCACTAGTAACATAAGGTGGGAATAAATATGCTTTGTATGAGGTATTTCTTTGTATTGCCTTGTGTTGTAAGAGCACAGCTAACTGTCCTAGTATTTGGTTTGCCTTACTGCACTGTATGTTAATCTCTTCATTTGCCATTTTCAGTAAATGTTCCTGGGTATTTTAAATCTGCCCCCTTTTTTATACTTATTCCCTCTTTCTCAATATCTAGAGCAGGGGTTCCCAATATTTTCCTGCCAGGGGCCATTCCTGCCCCCGAAACTCAGCTGTGCAGGCCAGCGGCATTGTTGCTCCCAGTGCTTACGTTTTCAGCAGTGGCAATTGAGCTGTTTTTTTTCCCAGCAGCTTTCACAGCATCCGCCACTTCCCATGGTGGCGGGAGGGTTTTCGGAGCATTTTTGCTCCATTTTGGGAATTTTTGCCGCATTTCCACTGCATGTAGGCAGCTAATGCATGGTGGTTTGGGACTTCCTGGTTCCAGTGGGAACCCAGGCACTGCCAGAAGCTCTGCTCGGCACCGCAAGTCCCCAACCACAGCAGTTTAGCTGCCGAAATGCAGCAGAAACACAGCAAAAAAAAAAAAGTCCCATAAAAGAGCAAAAATGCTCCAAAATTTCTCCCACAACCATGGGAAGCTGTGCAAACAGCTTGGGGAAAATGGCATGATTGCTGCCACCATCACTGTGGAAAGTGATGTTTTGGGACTTCTGGTGGTAGGAGCTTCTGGCAGTGTCTAGGTGGCCACTGTGGGCCATATTAATGAGCTCTATGGGCCAGATTTGTCTTGTGGGCCATAGGTTGGGATCTCCCGATCTAGAGTACTGTGTGCTGTTTCCTTCCAATTGCCATTACCTGAGTCTTCTCTTTATTGATTCTCATATTATTTATCTTACATTCTTGGTTTATGAATTCAAGCTGTAACTGCTATCAATGCCTGGTCATATGCAAAAAGTAATTTGTTGATATTGTTTCCATTAATGGGCTTAGTTTTTTTTTTCTTATGCTGTCTATGTAGGTGATGAATAATAGTGGTGATAGTATATATCTCTGCCTACTCTAGATGTTACTGCAAAGGATTCTGATATCCCTTGACTTGTTGGTTTTGGAGACATGCTCTTATAAGCAAATCTCACTATTAGACAGAAAACATATCAATCATTGGAGGTACGCTCTCTGCTTACTGTGCAATTTGACCCCAAAATAAAAGGTAGCTGGCCATGAAATCCAAATCGGATGAAAATATGATTACCAGCTATGAACTGACTTCAAGAACCCCATGAAGATTTAACTGGGAGTCTGAATAGCTACCAACCATTTGAGCTGAAATAGGAATGACTATACAGTGGTACCTTGCTTAAAGAGCATAATGCATTCCACGGGATTGCTCTTTAAGTGAGTTGCTCTTTAAGCAAAACACCATTGTAAGTGACCAATTGTGACTTCTGGGGAGGGGGGGGGCGATTGAAAACCCTGATTTAGTTAAGCGAATTTTTGGTTGGTTTTAGTTGTTAAGCGAAATGGCCATTCAGAGAAAATTCTACTCTTTAAGCAAGTTAGTCTCTAAGCGAGGCACTCTTTATGTGAGGTTTTACTGTACAAGGAAAGAAAAGTTAGGCAAAGGAGTGGCAAATCAAAGCAAAACTATCCATCTTTTCAAAGCCCATTTGTGTAGTAACACATGTGTTCTTAAATAGCTGAATTGCTTCTTATTATTTTATAAGATAAAATCAACATATTTTAACACATCTACTCTTTCCTTAACTCACCCTTTTCCTGTTATGACACCACTAATACAAAAACATCAAATAATGGGGGGCTTTTTCCTTTCTTTTCTCATCCCAGCTAGAGAGCAAGTGTTAACATAAGGTGCTTCCAAGAAAAATAAGGCAACAGGAAGAGAAGAGGAAAGGAATTGGGCTCTTCTCTTCTGCAGGTTTCAAGATGTTTTATGCCCTCTTAAAAGCTTTGTGACAATAATCAATAATTTATGATACCGTAGTGCAGTATTTATAATAACAGTGTTTTTGCATGCAGTGCCTTGAATGTGTGCAAAAAATAAATTGTAAAACATTTTGCTTAGTTTTCTTTTCTTTTTTTAAAAAAAGAGGGGGGAAAATCTCACTTTTACCAGAGTAAGCGAGCAAAGTATGTCTCATGCCAAAAAGCAAGTGCCTAGCTTTGTTCGAGGAATGAAGTATTACAGTCAAATGCAGAGCAGTTCTTGAGCCTTATTTCATACCAACTATGTAAGTTTTGTGTGCATTGGCACAGTTTAAAGGCTCTTAAATCAGGGTTATTATCCTGAGATCAACACCTCTCATCCTCACCCCTACACAGATGCAGATCTAAATCTTTTCCATTTGGAGGAACTGCAATTAATAATAGGATTAATGCTTACAAAATTGGCTTTGTTATTCTGTATTTCTGTGCTTATTTCCTTTTGCTGATTTCAGAAAGGATATTGACAAAAATGTATCATGTGTTCAGTTACTCTAGTGGTCTTATGGTCAGCATTTGGGAGAAAGGGACCCTCCCTCATTGCATACGGGGAGAGCATTTCTAGGTAGGGCATATAGCGTACAAGCTGGAGTTTTGTGTGTTTGTTCAGAGTTATGGGGTCCACATTTGTTTCTCTGTAGAACACTTTATGGTGTTTGATGCCATTAAAAACCCAACCATTCCAATTCACCCCAGAGAGAGGACTTAATGCCTGTCTGGACAGGCACCAGGTTAGGTATTTGGCTGCAGATCCAGAGGTCAGGTGTCCAACTCTCCACTGTTCCTCCTGGGGATGAGCTACCCTGTGTACGCTTGGCCAAGCTGCACCGTCCCACAGTGCCCCACCAGAAGAAGGCAAAATAAACCAAATCTGTGTTGTCCATACTGTGAAAACCCTGGAAAGAGTTAATTTGACAGCATATAGCAATTATTATTTGCATATACAGTAATCCATTTTCTCTCTAGTGCCAATTTGGGTACCAATTCTTAGTCATAATGTTTTAAAACCACCAGTTAAAATGGCAACAATTTGAGAAAACAATGTTGCTGTCATGTTGGCAAAGCCAACAGAGCCATGTTTTCCCCATCTCTCCCTCAGTTGCAACCTGCTTATACTTTACCCAATTTATAAGTATAATATATATTTATAGCAGTTTATCCCTCCAGTGTCAATTTTGGGCTGAATTGTATGACAGGCTTGCATATAATTCATTTGTTGGTGTTATTTTGGCAAGATATTCGGTTTTTCATTTAAATTAATTTTATTTAATTCAGTGTATATAGCCTTGACTCTGCTATTTAACCATGTTGGCAACTTTGACTTGGTATCTATTAACATTCTAACTGAACTTCTATTATCGTATTTTAAAAAATCGACCATACTGCCTAAAGGAAATGACCTTCCAAATGGTATCTTTTCAGTTTCCTTTGAACTGTTGTGGCCAGATTTCAATTTCTGCCTTTGAAGTCAGACTAAGTTTTGGGGGGCAATTTCTTGCAAGCACTTATGTTGAACCTAATAGGATTATTATTATAGTTCCTGTTGCTAAGTAGCTCAGCAATACTTAACCCTTACAGTATACACAGGACACCAATTTCTCTTCTCTTGTTGGTTCTTTATTGCTCCAAGGCACAGAGATTTGTTCACTGCAGAAATTTTAATCTATCTGCCATGACATTAATTAGCATTTATGCTGTCATTCCAAAAGTTACATTTTCGTATTCTCTGTTTTGACTCCTTGCCTGATTTGTGGTGAACTTCAACATCCTTTTGAATGTGCTAGAATTCCTAAACATGTTAAATCTGTGATGACTGTCTATATGTCTTTTTCTTCTCACTTACATCTCTTTACAGATTTTGAATTTATTTGATTGTAAGTTTATATATACATGGCAGCATACAAATTCGACTTTGACATACTTTGGTTTTCTCAAACCAACAAAGAGCTTAGAGTGTCATGGGGTTTTATAGTCTTAAACACACGTGTGGGCAAGAACATATTTACTTATCAAGATATTCATTCCCTACCAGCAGTTTTGTAAGATCACTGGCAGACAAGGACAGAAGGACCCCTCTCTCACTCCCTTCCACCTTCTTTCATGAACCTCCAGTTGAAAGAGAAAGAGAAACAATGTGTTGGTGATTCTACTAAGCTAGTGATGGTGAACTTTGGCACTCCAGGTGATCTTGGACTTCAATTCCCAGAAGACCAAATCCCTGCATATGCACAGGAAACCCATTTGTGTGGATTCACAGGGACTTGGGCTTCTGGGAATTTAAGTCTAAGAACACCTGGAGTGCCAAGGTTCACCATCGTGGTACTAAGCAGTGCTTTAAAAAGTTGCTTTTGGGACTGCATCCACCAGAATCCCCCAGCCACCATGAAAGCTTTCCTTCTTGGCTTGGGGATTGTGGGGATTATAGTCCAAAAAGTAAATTTTCAAGCTCTGATCTTCAGTTAAAATTAGGTGTATGCAAATACTATCGGCCGCCGCCGCCAAGGGAAGCAGCCCAGTTTGCCCGGCAGCCGGCCGGTGAGATGAACCACAGCTGGGGGTCGAGAGGGCTACAAGAGCCGCCCTCCCCTGCCTCGCCGCCGCCGCCGCCGCCAAGGGAAGCAGCCCAGTTTGCCCGGCAGCCGGCTGGTGAGATGAACCACAGCTGGGGGTCGAGAGGGCTACAAGAGCCGCCCTCCCCTGCCTCGCCGCCGCCGCCGCCGCCAAGGGAAGCAGCCCAGTTTGCCCGGCAGCCGGCCGGTGAGATGAACCACAGCTGGGGGTCGAGAGGGCTACAAGAGCCGCCCTCCCCTGCCTCGCCGCCGCCGCCGCCGCCGCCAAGGGAAGCAGCCCAGTTCGCCCGGCGGCCAGCCGGTGAGATGAGCCACAGCTGGGGGTCGAGAGGGCTACAAGAGCCGCCCGCTGCCTTCCTCTGCTGGAGGACACGGGCGGGGGAGCCCTGTTTTGCCGCACTGTTCTGCAGCCTACATTGGACTCTTTCCATTGTCCATCCCCTGGTTTCGAGGGAGATGGGAGGTAGCTGTGCGGTGCACAGCTGTGCGGTGCACCGTGGGAGCGCTACCAGAGCCATCATTAGACTTTCCTCCCTCGGCCATTTCTTAGCCTTGAGGGAGATGAGGATTCTTGTTGGACTTTCCCTCAGTTGTGTCAACTTTGCCGACCTTACTGACTCTGCCCTCCTGGTTCTGCCTGCTGGGAGTGCTTGGGAATAATTGGGGGCCTTTTCAGTATGTTTTTGTACCTTCGCATTTTTGTATTACTGTTGCATTATGATGTATATTGCTTTATAGTTTTGTATTTTGTATATGAAAATGTACTTTTACCTTGCAATTTGTACTGTATCTCTGTATATTTTTGAATATTGTGAACCGCTTTGGGTTGTCCACAGGATGAGGAAAGCGGTATATAAGAATAAAATTCAATTCAATTCAATTCAATTCAATCCCTTCCCATTTATATCCTGATGTTTGACTTAAAAGTTGGGATTGATCCATCTGGGACTGATATGGATGTTAGCTGATTTGTTCTCAGGTTTCTGCAGATATTTATAGGTATTTCTTCATCTCATATTGAGCTGGGAAAAACTTGAAAATGTGGCCAATAAAGGACTTTGATCTGGGTTGGGGGCCATTATGCAGCACTCTCAGTTTTGGGAATCTGGTGGACTTTCAATTCATAAACTGCATCCCAAACAGATTATTTCATTCCATTATTTTGGACCTGCATTGAGAGTGGGAAAGATACTCCTTTAATGTTACCAGTCAATAGCCTGTTTTGGAAAGGTATGCTCACTCATTGCCTAACCCAAAACAAAGTGCTGCATACTTGGCACCACCCCTTCTGGAACATATGCAGGCACTTTCAGCAAAACAAATAGTTTTTTTGTGGGGGAGGTGGGCAACAGGCCAACACCTACTTAAAAGAAAGTTCTAGAACATAGGCACTGCTCAGTTGGATAGATGAGGAAGAAAATAGAGTAAATATGAGGTGATATAAAACTGAGCCCTATCCAGGGTTCAGTGATTTGACTTCCTAGGATAGGTCTGACTTTCATTGGGGCTTCAGTTGTCATTCTCCTTCTATTCTAGTGTTTCCTTCTTTTGTTACAGTGATGAGTGGCAAGAATCTTTGTTCAAATGTCCACATTTTAACCAGTGATGGGCACCAAAAAAATTTACTACCACGCCGTGGGCATGGCCTAACTGATGGGCATGTCCTAACTGGTGGGTGTGGCCTAACTGGTGGGCATGGCGTAAACAGTGGGTGTGGCCTAATCAGTGGGCATGTGACTGGATGGCCAATCTAGTCATGCCTGCCACATAGCCCATGAAAACATCTGCAAACACAGGCAGCACTGCCTCTTTGGCTGTAAATGGAGATGAGCACTGCACCCTAGAGTCAGATACAACTGGCTTTTGAGCAAGGGCAACCTTTACCTTTACCTATTGTTAGATCCAAAGCTGCCAGTTGTATCTGACTCTAGGGTTCAGTGCTCATCTGTTTATAGCCAAGAGTCAGCACTGTCTGTTTGTAGATGTTTCTGTGGACATGTGGCAGGCATGACTAGACACCAGAATGTTGTTACCTTTCCCACCGAAGTGGTCCCTATTTATCAACTTGCAGTTGCCAGGAGCTGGGACAGAGATGAGAGCTCAAACGGTCATGTCGGCCTTCCAGCTAACAAGGCAAGCTTCTTAACCACTGAGCTCAAGTGGCTAAGGCTCTGACTGGAAGGTGGCAGGTCAGCAGTTTGATTCCCAAGTACTGCAGGATGGGATGAGCTCCTGTCTTTGTCCCAGTTCCTGCCAACCTAGCAGTTCAAAAGCAAGAAATTGCAAGTGGATAAATAGGGACCACTTTGGTGGGAAGGTAAACAGCGTTCCGTGCACTCCGGTGTCTAGCCATGCCTGCCACATGACCATGGAAAGTCTGCAGAAGCAGACAGCACTGGCTCTTCGGCTTTGAAACAGAGATGAGCAACCTGAACCCTAGCATGGGATATGACTGGCTTTTGAGCAAGGTAAAGGTATCCCTTGCTTGAAAGCCAGTCATATCCAACTCTAGGGTTCAGTGGTCATTTCTGTTTTACCGTGGAGCTTCCTGGGCCAGCTGCGGTCTACCTTGAAGCAGCAGTGAATCTTTAAGGTGCCACAATTTTTTTTTGTTTACTCTGTAATATGCTTGCACAGAATAAAATGGCTACCAATTCTAAAGTTTTTTTCTGTGCAAGCAGGTAAACAAAACAAAAACACAAAAATGTCGTGGCACCTTAAAGACTCACTGCCACCCCCCCCCTGGGAAATCCCTTTAGTCTCTGCTCCCCTCTACACACACACACACACACACACACACACACACACACACACACACACACACACACACACACACACACACACACAAGGGGGAGTAAACAAAACAAAAAGACTCACTTACCCAGAAGGCGCCATGTCGGGCTGCTCCTTCCTCTTCCTCTTTCCTGCTGCTTCCTGCCCACCTCCTCCCTGAAGAGAGACAACGGCTCTTCCTTCTCCTCCTCCAGAGTGGTTGCTGCTAGCTGATGCCTCCTTAATAGGCACGGGTGCTACTCGGGTAGTGATGGAGGTGGCAGCATGTGCGTGCCTGGGGGAAAGGGAGGGGGAGCTGACATCACACCACCCAGAGCAGCTCACCCACCCCTGCTCCTTGTCTCCTTCTAGCAGCAGCAGCAGTTCAACTTTTACGATGCCTGGACCTAGTCCTGCAGGAAGAGACCTTCCTGCAGGATGTCTGTCCCGTCTGACTCTGGGCATTGCGAGAGTTGCCCTGCTTGCACCATGCTGCCTTGACACCCTGCTACTGCCAAGGGAAGGGAAAAGCTAGTCCAGGTGCTGCTGGTCCAGGCGGCACGGCGCAAGCTCTTCCCTAAGTTAAGTTCCCTCTCGGGGGAAGGGAACTTAACTTAGGGAAGAGCTTGCACTGCGCCGCCTGGACCAGCAGCGCCTGGACTAGCTCTTCCCTTACCCTGATGGTAGCAGGGTGTCCAGGCAGCATGGCGCAAGCAGGGCAACTCTCGCAATGCCCAGACAGACATCCTGTGTTCCTGCAGGACTAGTTCCAGGCATCACGAAAGTTGCTGCTACTGCTGCGAGAAGGAGGCAAGGGGAGCGGTGGTGGTGGTGGGGGGAGCTGCTCTGGGTGGTGCGACATCAGCTCCCTCTCCCCCCAGGCGTGCACATGCCGCCACCTCCACCACCACCACCCGAGCGGCACCCATAGCCTATTAAGGAGGCAGCAGCAGCCACTCTGGAGGAGAAGGAGGAAGAGCCGATGGCATCATCCGCTCTCCCATGAAGAGGTGGGCGGGGTGGGGAGGAGAGGGGGCATGGCCAGTCAGGTCTACTACCGGTCCACTCAGACCGGGATGGACCGCCTGATGCCCAGCACTGATTTTAACCTTTAAAATGCCAGAGAAATATTTGGTGATTTGCAGAAGATGCATGCTAATTCAGACATGTCTAAGGGCTTCTTGAATCACATTGCATCCATTATTGGACAGCACGGCTATTCCTGTTCCATTTTGTTGAGACAATTTTCTCCTAACCTAATAAACAACCCTAGTAAGGGTTCTTTCGTGACAGTGCATGCTCGGAGTGAGGGGTCTTTGCCTTGCCTCTCTCCCTTCCTGGTTGCTTTGGATGATGGGACAGCAATGTGGAGACAGCTCATTGGCTGTTGCATGAGAGGTTAGTTAGAATTGTTGGTAGTAAGTCTTCATTGCGGGTTGGGATTTTGTCGAGAAAGGTTGTAGGAGTTTTTCCTGGCCATGTCTAGGAAACGAGGCCAGAGTGTTAGCTTGGGGGAGGGCTCTCTCCTTTCAAAATAGAAAGTAGGGAAGGAGGTGGTTTCTGAATCATCCAATGAGGACATTTCAGAGGATTTGGCTCCTTTTGAGGAGAGAGTTAAATTGTTAGAAATGGAGGTAGGAATAGGCAGTGGAGTTTTCTCAGCCTTCCAATGCAGCTGATGGGGATAAAGGAAAAAAAGGCGAAGGCGAAGGACAGGCTTTCTGATATAGAAGCCAGGATTGCCTTTTTGGAGAGTCAATGATCAGTCATTCCCTTGTCTCAAATGGAGGTGGAGCCAGCTGGCTCATCTCTGGCACCCGCTGTTCCCTTGGTTGAGGGGTCGATTGCAGGGTCTGGAAGGGTCCTTCCGGAGGCAGAAGAAAGGGACAATGTGACTCAGGAGCGAAGGCCAGAGTTGGAGTTGTCTGGGGGCGCGGAGCATATGCTCGCAGAACCGAGGCCTAGTGGTGCAGCCCAGGGGCCTAGTCAGACCAGTTTGATGGGGTTGCTGTTGCTTCAAGATGTGGTGAGTATGGTCCACTTTCAGGGGGCTCGGGTTCTCATCCTCCCTTTATATGGCATTGGGGGTTTGGTTTCCCCCCGGGTTTTCCTTTCACTGGGGGCCCTTCTCATCATTCTGGGGTGCCAGTGGAAGGAAGTGGCATGGGGTTGGTTTTCCCATGGTGGGGAGTAGGGGGTTTACACGATTCAGGGGTGAATGCCAGAAAGAGTTTGCCTGCTGTGGGCACATGTGATGGGGGGTTTCGAATGTTGGAACAGGAGTGGTTCTGCCTGAGAGGCAGGGGGGAGTGATCACTGGGGCTCTGGTGTCAGTGAGTTCATGTGAGCCTGTTAGGATGGCTGGTGACCAGGTGTTGGAGGATACTTCACGAGGGGATAGGCCTCAGCCACAGGCGGGGGTGGAAGGGGCTAATATGGCGTCAGTAGGGCTCTCTCAAGGAGCTAGGCCTCTTCAAATGGTCAGGGGTGGGGAGGAGACTTCATCGAGCGGGAAAGAAGCAAAGGCGGGGTCTTCAGGGATTGTGTCATCGGGGGTGGGCGCGGCTTTGTCGGAGAAGCAGTCTTTAGTTTACAAGGGCCCGCCTCTTTTCGGGGAACATCTTTCAAAAGCCACAAGAGGAAAAAAAATTGAAAGGGGAGTTTGTGGATATGTTTTCCCTTCTGAACAGGGAAGTAGAGGTTAAAGAGCTTGAGAACATGAATGAGAGGGATAAGGATTTGATTAAGAGGAAAAAGCCTTTACGTAATTGGGGTAGTTGGTTGCCCGCATATTTGATTTATATTGGGGTGATAATTGCAGAGGAGCCGCACAGGGCTTTGCCAATGCTGAAATATTTGGATTTCATCTACAGGGCTTATACGGTTTTTGCGGGAGTATTATGGTTACGTTGTGATGAATTTTTCCGTGGGAAGTGGGAGCATCAAAGGGATATTAAATAGGAGAAGCCACACTCTTTATTGTGGTTACAGTCTAGACCATTGTTGGGGGATAGGCATGACAGTGGGCATTTGGTGTTAAGAGGTAGTTCAAACTTCACCCCTCGCCAAGGTGGGGGGCAGTCGATTCTGCTGGGAATATAACTGGTCTGCTGGGAATATAACTCCCATGGGTATTGTTCCCGAAAGCCGTGTAAATATAAGCATGGATGTTCTGGGTGTGGGGGCCCCCACCCAAGTGGTTCTTGTCCAAAAGGAGGCAGATCAACGGGACAGGCTAATTCAGGTCAGTGCAGACAAGGGGGTGCCGCCTCTCTTGGCAATATAGGGGCCCAGCCCTATTAACATTGGTGCTTTAAAGAATTGGCTCGCATTGTACCTTAGACGACAAGATGCTAAGTTGTTGTTGGATGGTTTTTTGTATGGTATCAGGATTCCAGTAGTGGGTGGTAAAGAATCTGAGTTTGGTTAAGGGTAATGAGGACAAGGTTAGAGAAAAATTGAGTAAAGAAATTAAGCTGGGTAGGATAGTCAGACCCTTTTCACAGAAGCCTATTCCCAATTGACACCTTTCCCCTCTGGGTTGTGTTCCCAAAAAATCTGGGGGAAATATAAGCTCATTCATCATTTGTCTCATCCGGTGCGGGGTTCTGTGAATGATGGTATTCAGGATGAATTATGCTCCATAAAGTACGCTTATTTGGATTCTGCAGTGGTTATGATCAGGCATTGTGGAAAGGGGGCTTTTATTGCCAAATGTGATATCAAGGCTGCTTTTCGGCTTTTACCATTTCATCCTGATGATTATTACTTGCTGGGGTTTTGCTTTGATGGTGGTTTTTATGTGGACAGGGTGTTGCCTATGGGGTGTTCCATTTCTTGTTCTCTTTTTGAGTGTTTCAGCACGTTTATTCAGTGGGTCTTTACTCGCAAGTCTGGGTCTAAGGGTCACTCATTACCTTGATGATTTTCTCTTGTGCTCGGAGGATGGCCTGGATTCTTGCAGGTTTCTGCTAAAGAAATATTTCAAGAAACTTGTGAGGAGTTGGGCGTTCCATTAGTGCACAAAAAAATAGAGGGTCCGGCAAAAAGTTTGTTATTTTGGGGGATCAAGTTGGATGCAGAGAGGCAGCTTTCTAGGCTCCCGGAGGGGAAGCTTCTGGATATGTTAGAGAAGGTTAGGGTTATGCAGGGTAAGAAGAAAGCTTCCCTATTAGAACTTCAAGTTTTGGTGGGACATTTAAATTTCGCTTGTAGGGTTGTGGTCCCGGGCAGACCCTTTCTCCGTAGACTGTGTGATGTGATGATGGGCTTGCACAAACCACATCATAGGAAGCATCTGTCTTTGGACATCAGGGCGGATTTGGGAGTGTGGGAAGATTTCCTAAATCAGTTCAATGGTATTTCCTTTTGGAGGGATAAGTTGCTCCTGCGCTCGGATTTTCAAGTATGTATGGATGCAGCCGGAGCTTTGGGTTTTGGTATCTATTTCAGGAGGGAATGGTGTTGTGGCATGTAGCCGCCCAGTTGGGAGGTGAGGGACATAACCAGGGACCTCACCTTTTTGGAGCTTTTTCCAATAGTAGGTGCTTTGTGGATTTGGGCAGAGAGGTGGAGAAACAGGACTGTCATTTTCTGGTGCGATAATCAGGCGGTAATTCAGGTTCTTAACAAGCTTTCTTCTAAGTCCAAAAGAGTTATGCACTTGGTAAGGGCCTTAACTAAAAAGTGCTTCCTGGACAATGTTTTGTTCATAGCCAAGCACATTCCTAGGGTGAATAACAATGTGGTGGATGCTTCGTCCCGACAGCAATTGGACAGATTCAAGCAGTTGGCTCCAGAGGCCGAGCAGGTTCTGTTGCAGTTTCCAGCAAAGGTCTGGGCTCTTGGAGAGCTCAAATAGAGGATGCTATCAGACAATCCATAGCAGGGAACACAAGAAAGTCTTATGCGGCTGCTTGCCATGAGTTTGTGGAATTCAGAAAGACTGCAGGTTTCGAAGAGAGTTGGCCGATCCCAGTGGAGCATTTGTTACAGTTTGGTGTTTTTCTGCATGGGAAGGGCTTAGTAGCTAGAACCATTAAAGTAAAAGTGGTGGCGCTGGCTTTTTTGTCGAAGTTGCAGGGATTGGAAGATAGGTCAGGGGATTTTCGTGTGAGGAAAGCTTTAGAAGGTTGGACTAGGGAAGCTGGTGGAGGTAAGGACAATTGTACTCTTTTTTTCTCCAGGTATCTTGGTAAAATTGGCTCAGGCATGGGATGCGGTTTGTGTTGATGGCTATGAGGTGGCTCTCTTTCAGGCGGCTTCGCTGCTAGCCTTTTTCGGTGCCCTTCATGTTAGTGAATTGGTGGTGGCATCCAAAAATGTTGTGACAAACAGGGCGCTGCTGCTTGAGGATGTGGTGGTGTCGGCCGATCAAGTGTTCATTTTCATAAGGTGCTCTAAGACGGATCAAAAAGGGGAAGGGAAATATTTGGTTTTGGGTCCATGCCAAATTGGAGAGATTTGTCCGGTAAGGGTGGTTTCTTTGTACCTGCATCTGAGAGGTGAGGCGGGAGGTAAGTTTTTAGTGCATGTGAACAGGGAGCTGCTGACAAAATCTCAATTTTGGATGGTCACACAGAGAGCATTGGAGAAGGCCGAGGTAGTAGGTTGGCACTTTGCATCGCATTCTTTTAGGATTGGGGCCGCTTCTATGGTGGCGGCCTTGGGTTACAAGGAGGATGTGATTAAGAAGGTGGGTAGGTGGACATCCAACAAGTTTAGGTCATATGTGAAGGAGCTTCCTAAGATGTATTAGGGGTCAGTTGTTGTTTTAAGTTTTGTTTTGCAGGTTCACAGATGCCGATACGGGAGACGATTTGGATTGTTGGTGACAAAATCGCTGAAGGGGCAGAAGGATGGGTGGCCCAGTCAGGCTTAGGTCATCACCTTAGGTTTTACAAATTTAACGTTTATTGGGAGGCAAGGGCCGGAAAAGGTTTTGGAAGGGTGGAGGAGGATTTGGAGACCCTAGGTCTCTTTGGAGCGCCCTCATTGGTGCATTTTCACTTGGGAAGGAATGATTTGAATGTTATGGGTGAAGACCAGATTATTAATATGGTGGGCCGGGTCGTCGATCAACTGAGTTCGGCCTGGTCCAATGTTTTTTGTATGTTCTCAGAGATTCTACCACTGTTGGTGCCGTTGGAGGAGCTTGGCAGACAGGGCACCAGGACCGCTGCCATGGAGGGTGCTCGGTTCGTCGTCAATGCTCAGATAGCTAACCTCTTCTTGACCAAAGGGTGGATGGTGGTCTCACACCCGGGAATTCATAGGTTTAACCCATCCATGTTTTTTAGGGATGGGAGGAGACTTAGCCGCAAGGGGAAGGAGCTGTTTGTGAGGAATTTTTGCAGGGGCATTAGGTCCTGGGTTGATGGGAGGGGCCTCGGGCTGCTTCGTGTCCCTCGGGCTGTGACGGAGGGTACAGAGGGGGAAGGGAGGGGGAGGAGCAGAATACATTTGATTTTGGCAGGGTTTATAGGTCCCACCCAGGATGGGGCATGGCCTAGCTGGGCTCCTCCCTAAAGAAATTTTGGGCTCTCCCTCTGTACCTCTATGCCCCTGCATAGGGCCTGTTACTTTATGATGTAAATAAAGTGACCTTTTCTCCACGTCGTTGTCTGGTCTTTTGTGTGTGTGTATGGGGGGGGCAGGGATGGCGAGGCAAGGGTTCTTTCGCAACAGCACATGCTCTGAGCAAGGGGTCTTTGCCTTGCCTCTCTCCCACCTGGTCGCTTTGGGTGATGGGACAGTGATGTGGAGACAGCTCATTGGCTGTTTCATAAGAGGTTAGTTAGAAATGTTGGTTATAAGTCTTCATTGCAGGTTGGGATTTTGTTGCCCTCCCACCCCCCTTGAACATCGAAGGAGGCTTCGGCTGGTTGTGAACTTTGTTCAGGCTGGGTAGGAATCTTGGAGATTCGTGATTGGCTTGTCAAATCCTTTTTTTGCCTATCTGTCATCTATAATTAAGGGTTATTTGTTGCACAAGTTTTGTACGGATTGGCGGAGGGTACGGAGGGAGAAAGGAGAACGGGTAGGGGGAGGAGCAGGATATGTTTGATTTTGGTGGGGTTTATAGGTCCCACCCCGGATGGGGCATGGCTTAGCTGGGCTCCTCCCTAAAGAAATTTTGGGCTCTCCCTCCATACCTCTATGCCCCTGCGTAGGGCCTGTTACTTTATGACATAAATAAAGCAACCTTTTCTCCACGTTGTTGTCTGGTCTTTTGTGGGGGGCAGGGATGGCGAGGCAAAAACTGTCACACTCACAGCTCATCCTTCCATCTCTCTGTCCAGTTGACCAACTACCTATCCATCGTCTTCCACACAACACACACATGCACATAAACTTTCTTACCTTTCCACTTTCTCTCTCCTTCTCTTTCTGGGGTTTTTGTATTACATATGTACAAAATAATGAGTTTTGAGGTTTTTTTTCTATGACAGAAAACTGTGGTATTGCTTCCCTAGAAAATGCAAGCAATGCTAAACAAAACTTTTCCCCTCTCTGTGTGAGCAATGAGTAATTTCATTTAAGAGATAGGAAGAACAGCAAAATATACTTTCTGAAAATAAATGAGAACTCTAACAGAAACAATGCAAGTTTTTTGTAAAAAAAAAAATGAATAGCTATGAAAGTGATATATTGGAATAGTTATTGTAGTATTGTCACTTCCCTGAACTGATAAATGGTGGCATTAACATGTTTGTCAAAGAAATGTAGAGTGCAAGAGAATATCTACCCAGAACATGAGCCGAACTATTTTATTTTTGCTTCACTTGGCTTTTAATGGACTTTTTGATTAGTGGCTGCCAATGTGAATTTTGAAACCCCACCCTTTCCCACAAATGTTCTAATGAATTTGAATGCAATGCGGAATACAGGTAGAATTCAAACCTTCCATGGTCAAATAAGAATATAAAACTTTTGGTCTTCTTTTGAGCTTTTTTAAGACTCTTACGGCACAATTCATAGATTATTTATTGGGGCAGGCATATTTATTTCATTTTCAATTTTTTTTTTGCATTAGCTCTTCTTAGACAGTTACAAACTTACACACACATTTTTCTGGGTCTACGTCCCAATATTACACTTAGTGGGGCTTATGCTTGAGGAGACCACCATAGGCTCAAAATGGATATCCTTGTCAATCAAAATGTTCATAATTCATATTCTTGCTATTGCTCTCATTCTTATTGCAGGCGCACCCCCCCAATAACGGACACAGACAACATTGAAAGTGGATAACAGCATAGGGCCACATTTATTGATTCAATGCCCTAGTCCGAATTATAAATTTGTATTGGTAAAACGACCAATCATAATTCCTAAGGCAAGCAGGCCGAAGTAACACTGGTAAGGTACCACCCCAAAATTGCCAACGGCAATTGGTTACAATGTATCGATTTGTATCAATTTGTTTGTTGACAACAAACAAATTATTGACCGTAGTCAATAACTAACTCATGACCCCACCCTCTGACGCGTATCCGTGAAATCACAGGGGTGATGCATGCTGGTTAGCAATCGTCATCACCCCATCGCCTGGTTCGTCGTTGACCGGACAACGTTTAACTAATTTATTCCTGTCTAGTGTTGTCCAGTCAATTGCGAACCTGCCGGATACTTGTGGGTCATACTGTTTACCTTACCAGTGCTACCCGCCAATGTGACCAAAGTCAACAGTAGGAACACAGAAAGACCCCTATATCAAACCATAGCAACAGTGTGGGATGGGCAAAAAAGCCAGGACCCGGAAGCCAATATGGGTCCCAACCAAAAATTCCCACCCGGCCCCGAAGCGACCATAATATCACACTGTTAACTAGGGAGGGGGTGGAGGGGAAAAAACTTCTCCGCTCCGTCGCTGAGGTAAAATGGCAGCTCGGCTGCCTCGTGGCCACCCCTTTTATAAGGGAGCTGGCCACGCCCCTAACTACCCGGATTCTCTGTCCTGTGGGGGGGGGCCCGCAAAGGGCGCGGCGGCCATTTTGGCGCCGCGCTTGCATTGCAGGCGCACCCCCCCAATAACGGACACAGACAACATTGAAAGTGGATAACAGCATAGGGCCACATTTATTGATTCAATGCCCTAGTCCGAATTATAAATTTGTATTGGTAAAACGACCAATCATAATTCCTAAGGCAAGCAGGCCGAAGTAACACTGGTAAGGTACCACCCCAAAATTGCCAACGGCAATTGGTTACAATGTATCGATTTGTATCAATTTGTTTGTTGACAACAAACAAATTATTGACCGTAGTCAATAACTAACTCATGACCCCACCCTCTGACGCGTATCCGTGAAATCACAGGGGTGATGCATGCTGGTTAGCAATCGTCATCACCCCATCGCCTGGTTCGTCGTTGACCGGACAACGTTTAACTAATTTATTCCTGTCTAGTGTTGTCCAGTCAATTGCGAACCTGCCGGATACTTGTGGGTCATACTGTTTACCTTACCAGTGCTACCCGCCACACGGAGGGGCTTCAAAGAAGACCTGACGCCCCCCCCCAGACCGTCAGCTCGGTCAACAGGCCTGCTCGCCAATCGCCCAACAGGAGGTCCATACCTCCTCGCGACAGATGGACCCCATCCCCTGCGTACAAGTCATAATTTTGTAGACTAATATCGGGGTGATGACTGACCCGTCCCCAAGCCCTGGTGGTAAGAAAACGCGCCACCGCCTTATTGACCGCGCACCTAGCGCGGTCAAGGGCCAGGAGGTTAACGCCCCCTCTGTAAGAATGGCACGGGACAATGTCCGACCAAACCAGGGTTGTGGCAGGCCAGACATAATGCAAGTAGGCGAGTTCCTCGCAAATCGCATGCTTGAGCGACAAGCCGGTGACCTGGCCCAAATCATTGCCCCCCAGGCGTATGATTAGAATGTCAGGCGGGTCAGCACCCAGGCCAGAAAAAAGGAAAGGCCGCAGCTCCCGCCATAACATCCCAGGCTTACCATGCCCTGCGAGACTGGTGTGGTCACCCAGTCCCAGTCGGGGTCCACTCTGTCGCCGCAGCGTAACGCGCTGCCCTGCGCACATAGCTGTGGCCCACCAGCCATACTGTCACCGGTGTAATACGACACCCAGGGTCTGTAAGAAAATTGAGAAAAAAGGCGGTAAGGTGACTGGATTGGTACTCATGGCGGGAGTGGGCGCACATAAAACTGAAAACATTGCGAGCCCCACCTCCCCATGCTGCGTATGTCAGCCCCAGAGTACCCAAAAGCAGCTGCTGTAGAGGCTGCACCAATACGGAACGAATGTGTGCCATAACGGGCACCTGGTAGGCCCACCCTGGTGAGGGCTCTGGCTGTCACCTTCCAAAACTGAAATTTAGTAAGGGGAGACCCATCGTGGTGACAGAAAAACGGGCCGTGGTGCATGCCACGCAGTGCCAGGAATTCCTGTAGGGCACCAACCGGACAGATGTCTGCCAAAGAACACCGTAGCAGTCTTACTTCTCTGCCTACGCCATGCTGATCTGTTTTAGAGGAGCGTATCCTCAACTGTGCCCAGTCTTTGGCAACATAGACATCTTCGAGTTCCAGTGCCCTACCACTTGCATCCGCCTTAGACAGCATCACGAGTTCGCTGACGCGGAGCGCTCCAAAAAATGCCACCGTTGTGGCTGCATGGAAAAGGGCTGCCTCATAATGATCAAAACAGAGGCCTGGCCAGCCCCGGGCCAACTGGGTAAGAACCCCTGGGGAAATAGGGTGCCGGTCGTCCGGGCAATGCCCGCGCTCGCGCACCCGCCCCTCCAAAACATGTCTCACACGGAAGTCAGAGGTGGTATCCACATGACCCCCTACTTTGGCCATAAAAGCCAGCGCCGAGAGCTTGGATGCTATGGTGCGAGGTGCAAGGCCCTGTGCATGCAGGTGAACCATGAACCGCAGAACATGGTCCACCGGAATCGGCCAGGTCTCTGGCAAGTGAAATTGAGTAGCAAATGCCCTATACAAATTGAATGCTTGTTGATACGCCTTACGCGTGCGTGGCGCTAGTGACAGGCCAATCGCCCGGTTCACCTCTCCTTGCCAATAGTCCACATCTCGTCCGGGAGTGGCGAGGGAAATTCCTCCGCATCCGGGGCCAAGGCGCGGAACCGGGAGATCTGCAGGCGGGACAAAGCGTCAGCAATATCATTATTAATCCCTGGGACATGCCTGGCTCTGAACAAGATGTTGAGGCGCAGGCAGCGCAGCACAAAATGGCGCACTAGAGCCATAACCCTGGGCGATTTGGAAGTCTGTGCATTGACAATGTGTACAACGGCAGCATTGTCACACCAGAAATGCACCACCGAATTTGCCCACTGTTCACCCCATAGCATCAAAGCCCCCAGAATGGGAAAAAATTCCAGGTATGTGAGATCCCGCAGGCGACCTGTGCCTGCCCATGCCAGTGGCCACCCACCATAGGCCCACTTCCCATTGAAGTACATCCCATAACCCAGGGATCCTGAGGCATCGGACTGGATCTGGAAATTGGGGGATGCCAGGAGATCAGACTCCAAAATGAGACCCCATTAAACTCCCTCAGGAATTGCAACCAGACAAACATGTCTGCCCTGATACCCCGGGTAAGCCTGACTCTCTGGTGGGGCCTGGATAACCCTGCCATGGCGTCACATAAGCGCCGGGCAAAAGCCCTGCCCGGAGCGACCACCCTGCAGGCAAAATTAAGGTGCCCATGGAGCACCTGCAGTTCCCTCAGGGATGCCTACGCTCGGCCAGCAATTCCGAGATAAGGGTCACTATCCTGGACACCTTATCCCCCGGCAACCTAGAAGCCTGCACTACTGTGTCAATCTCAACCCCCAGGAATACTAGCTTGGTCGATGGGCCCTCGGTCTTTTCGGGCGCTAAAGGGACACCAAGTTCCTGCATTAGCGTCTGAAATGTGTTAAGGAGACGTGCGCACGTGTCCCAGCCCCGTTCACCCCCGAATAAAAAGTCATCCAGGTAATGGGCTACAGACCGGGACCCTGACCTGCGGACAAAAGCCCACTCTAGGAAGGTACTAAAACGCTCGAAAGCCGAGCATGATATGGAGCAGCCAAAAGGCATGGCCTTATCGAAATAATATTCCCCCTTAAATTTAAAACCCAGCAATTCCAAGTCGCCCGGGTGCACCGGCAAGAGGCGAAAAGCTGACTTAATGTCACACTTGGCCAGCAGGGCACCCGGGCCACACGCGCGCACCATGCGCAACGCCTGGTCAAACGATGTATACCTGACTGAACAAAGGTCATCGGGGATAGCATCGTTGACCGATCGGCCGGCTGGGTAGGACAAATGAGGAATAAGACGAAACTCACCTAGGGACTTTTTGGGTACCAAACCCAGTGGTGAAACCGTAAGATTGGGAAAAGGGGGTGCGGGGAAAGGTCCAGCGACCCTGCCCGCGTCTAACTCCTTTTTAATGCTGGCCGCAGCCACCTCCTCCCTTCCTCTGAGGGATAAAAGGTTGGGAGCATCCTGAGGGGACCCATCACCCATAAAAGGGATACGGAATCCCTGCTTAAAACCTTGAAGTAGATACTCCCCGTCCTCCCCCTTTGGGTACGATGCGAGCCAGCGCTCCAGCATGTCCACCTTAATTGGGGAGGGGGCCTTTTGGAGGACCAGCTCCATCCGCGGCAGCTTTGCCAGCCCACTGTCCACCCCTCCCTCTGCCTCACGCCCCCCAGGCCTGGGACAAGCAGAGGCTGCGTGGGGGCCAGAACATGTGGGACACTCATGCTTATACCTGCAATTCTTTCGATTGCAGGAACCATTTGACGAGAAAGTCCAGCACAGCAGGCGGGCTGGAACCCCCTGCCCCGCCGGTTGGCGGGTAACCTGCGCTGGAGCCGCTCGCTGGACCGCGTGTCCACAATGGCATCTATCCCCCGGGGCAGGGCGTGTGGGTGTCATGTACAAGAGCCACAGTCTCTGGCACGGCTCGTCCCATCTCATCTCGGGGTGGAGAGGAATCCTCATACGGAATTCCTCATCATATGCTAGCCATGAGGGGCCCGGGAAATCAACCATCGCCCTGTACATGTTGTCCAAATATTGGACCATGGGGATAGCTAAATCCGGTCGCGCCCTCAAATATACCGCCATGTATATTAAATAAGCGGGGAGCCAGTTGGCCCAGGTACGCGGCGGCTTACGGCGGCGTGCCTGCTCCTTGTCCTTCTCATCCTGACCCTCCCTTTCCTCCTTGGTAGGCTCTCTGTTCAGGAGTGAGAAGATATCTACGTACTCCCCTCGCCATATCTTTTTTCTAGTAGCCTGTGCCAAGTGATCACCCAATGGCAAGGAATACCCTGCCGTCGGCAAAGCCGAAAAGGTGACAGCCGGCCTAGTAAAAGGGGCCTGAGCTAACCCAGCCACCCCCAGAACATTCCCCGCAGTGTAAGGACCAATGCCCACCCCATTGCCCAAGGTGGCAGTTGTTGTCGCCGGGTGGGTCGTCGACAGCATGGCCCCCGCACCACCCGCGCGAGGCCAAGGCCATTGAAAGGGGAATGTGTGTAGATGTACTTGCTTGCACCGTATACTCACATGCTGCACCCCCGCGGGCCGCCCCCACCGGGGGTTCCGGCCCACTGGGGGCGTCGGAGCTCACGACCGACCTAGAGCTCATCACCGGGGCTTGACCCGCACCAGGTTGCTGGCTGGGGAGCTGCGAGGCAGTGGCCGAAGCCGCGCGACCCGCCTGCAGCAGCTCGACCCTCCCCGCCAGCTGTTGTCCTGCTGCCGACAGCGCCTCAAAAGGAACCCCGAAGGGGGCGCCCACCTGACTGGCCCGGGCCAAAGACGCCTCCAGGGCCGCAATGCGGGCCAGTAAGGTGTCCACGTTGACCATGGGCAAAGGGCCGGCCGGCCCGCCTGATCCAGGCACGGGTACAGGTCCCTGCACCCCAGGGCCCGTATATGGCCATTGGCCAGCACCGAAGCCCGGCAGAGCTGGTGGAGAAACCTGCCAAGGCAGGGGGCCGCCCCACCCCCCAAGGCCAGAGGGCCCAGGGAGAGGCTGCGGCCCAAAAGGAATAGGCCCGACGGAGTGGGCAGGAGGAGGAGCGGCGTCCACCGCTCGTGGGGTCCAAGGGGCAATAGACCCCATTCCGCCGGCCCCGGTCGGGGCTGGCAAAGGTGGTTGCTGAGGAGGCTGCACCACGGTCCTCCGACCTAGGTTGCGCCTCCTAACAGCGCGAGCTGAACTCGAAGCTGCCTTCTTCTTCGAAGGCATCTCCACCGAAGCAAAAAGGGAAGCCGGCAAGGCAGAATCGCTACCAAAAGGCTTCCCGGTAAGCTAACGAGCGACGGAGACACAGGGGAAAAAACTTCTCCGCTCCGTCGCTGAGGTAAAATGGCAGCTCGGCTGCCTCGTGGCCACCCCTTTTATAAGGGAGCTGGCCACGCCCCTAACTACCCGGATTCTCTGTCCTGTGGGGGGGGCCCGCAAAGGGCGCGGCGGCCATTTTGGCGCCGCGCTTGCATTCTCTCTCATGCTCTCATTCTCACACACACCTCACACTCAAGCACATGCATATTGTATAGAATGGTTGGATAACCTGGACTCTTTCAGATGCTGCTGAACTGTAACTTCCAGCTATGATTATCAATGTCCAGGCATGGGAGACATAGTACAATAATATGATATGAAACACACTGAATATCTATGCTTTGCTGGATACTCAGAGAATTCCATATATATTGTCTCAGTAATCTTGCAACTGCCCCATATGAGAACTCACTATTATAATTCCTATACTACATAGATCAGTGGTGGCAAACCTACAGCACGTGTGCCAGAGGGGGCACTCAGTACCCTCTGTGTGGGCATGCACAGCATCGCCCCAGCACAGAGTTTGCCTCATCCCTCTGCCCAGCAACCCAATGGGAGCAATTCCTCCCTCCCCCAGCATACATTTCACCCTGCTCCTCTGCCGAGCGGCCCTCTGCTATTTGGGGTAAGGCAGGCAGCTCACATGTGGCATGAGTCTAATGAGTCTGTGGTGAAGCTGAGTTTGGGCACTTGGCCTCTAAAAGGTTTGCCATCACTGATATAGATGAAAGCCAGGACAAAAGAGCTAGCAATGCAGAGCAGACCATCTGCTGAGTTCATGGCAATGGTGCAAACTATACTTGCTAAATTCTATATTGTCTTATTCATTTAAATTGATTTGACTCAACAAGGCACCTGAAAAGGACTAGTCAGGGTTTAAAACAGTTCCTGAGAGAACGAATGGCTTACTGGTAAATATAAGCCGAAGAGCCAGTGCTGCCTGCTTCTGCAGACGTTTCCGTGGTCATGTGGCAGGCATGACTAGACACCAGAGCGCACGGAACGCTGTTACCTTCCCACCGAAGTGGTCCCTATTTATCTACTTGCAATTTCTTGCTTTCGAACTGCTAGGTTGGCAGGAGCTGGGACGAAGACGGGAGCTCATTTCCGTCCTGCAGTACTCGGGAATCGAACTGCTGACCTTCCGCTTCCCAGTCAGCGTCTTAGCAACTTGAGCCGTATTGTTTGAAAGCTGCCCTCAGTCATTTCGGCGAGTGGGCAGCAATATAAAATTGAACTAATAATAAATAAATAAATAAATATCAAGAGCACCACAAAATATTACATCTTTTCATGGGATGTGGAGGATAATTTGAAATTTCCTCATCCTCATAAAACAAATGAGGTTTTACATTCCTAGTTTGTAGTTCATGTGTGTTATGGCCTACATGCAATCAAAGTCTCGAAAGATAAAGTTAGGCATAGAGGAAAAGAATGTGCATTTTTGTTTTGTTTTTAAATGTTTTAAGTTTGAAACGTGTGGCAAAACAACTAGGGCTTTATCATTCAAATCTTTCACTTGCTTTACTTGTTTCTTTTCTCTTTATTTCTCATCTGATTTATCTTTTCTAAAACTATAATTTTACAAAACATATATATTTACTGCTGTTTTTATCATCTAGGATCCTAAAGAGCTGTTGAGACTGCCATCTTAAGTTGTAGTCCACATGGTAGAATTGTAAGCTCATGCCATTAAAAGTTCCTTCTGAGCAATTACCAGATTCATAATATAACGAGACAGTGTTTTCAGTTTACATTCATATAATACTGTTGCAAACCCATGTACAATATATGGAAATATTGGATATTTCACCTTATTCCAGAACTCTTATGTTCTGTGTCTTTTAATACTATCATTCTTTAGAATTCCGTCATCTTTACAGAGTGTTAGGTATCAGCTTGCTTACTTTAATCAATATTTTGTTGTCTAACCTAATGCCAAGGTAGTTCAGAGACTAAGGATAGAGAGTTAGTCTGTTTACACTCAAGAGACCAAAAATACATTTGAGCATCTCTTGCACTATTTGAACTACCAGTTAATGTCTTCAATATTGGATTGAACATGGAAGAGAAACTAAATCTATATTGTAATTTAGGCTCCAGGTCATGCAGGGTATAATGATAGGCTATGATTGGATGGACACACCCATGTTCAAATCACCATTCAGCCACGAAGCATTCTAGCTAATTTTAGGCAAGTCACTTTCTCTTACAACTATTTACCTTGTGAGGACAAATGAGTTTAGGATTAAGAATTATGTGGAATGAATTCATCAAAAGGTGGCTTCATTGTGGCAGTTTAAAGTCTGGCCTAGACACAAAAGAAGAAGGACCCTTTTATTACTTTGATTTCACATATTAATTTATCATTTATAGCTAAATTCAAAACTTCTTTATACTACTTTATATATTTTTTACTGTTAAGAACTTTAGTATTTTAGAGATGTATTCACTGCCTTCCCAGTTTGGCTTTTAAGGTTAGAAGTCCAGTTTGGCTTTTTAGGTTATAAGCTGCTGCATTTTTAGAATATAATTTAAACATTCTTCTTAGTATTTTATTATTCTTTGTCATGTATCTAAGGTTCTTGTTCTGACATTTTGTGGCAAGTAAGTAACTTTCCACATGTTGCAATTGTTGTTAATTTTTATTTTATTTTTCCTTTTGTGTGCCTGTTTTTTCAGTTGAATTCTGATTGAAATATGTGCTTGCAACTTAAGTTTAATTTCCACATATTTCAAAAATATTTGTGCCTATCATTATCTACCATAGCTGTAATACGATGTTAAAACTTTTGGGTGTGATGGGTTGATTCATAAAAAGAAGCCATGACCACTTGTTTTCAAAGCCCATTTAGGGCTGTTAACAATAGGCAGTTTGAAAGTCATTAATTCGGAGCATTGGTTTATGTCTGAAGTGACTTGTAAGAAATTGAATACAAATTGCAAAATTTCAGGTTTGGCATGTGACAGGCTTATCAGGCAAGTAGCTTATTAAAAGTAGAAGACAACAGAAACATATTAGTATAGAACTGAAATACTGAAATGTTTAAGGCAAGGGTTCTCAACATTTTCAAGTCGGGGGCCAGGTCATGCTCCCTCAAACAGTTGTGGGGGCTGGACTGGTTGTCCCCCTGCCATTTACGGCTGCCATAAATGAGTCTGTGGCTGTCATAAATGTGTTTATGACAGCCGTAAATGAGTCTGCGGCAGATTCTCACAGTGGTACCAGCAGCTGTAGTGAGGGTGTGGCTGGATTATTTAGCACATGGGCCAGATCCGGCCCACAGGCCATAGGTTGAGAACCCCTGGTTTAAAGGACCCCAAATGGCATCTACTTCCATTTTCTGCCAAGGAAGAAATCCAGAAATAAGTCATCTATGACAGATGGCCGTCCGGCCTCTGCTTAAAAATGAAGGATAGTGCATCATTTTCCGAGGTGGACTGCTTACTCTCATCATTGGACAGTTCTTCTTAATGTTTATCTTGAATTTCCTTTGTTTCAGTTTGTATCCATTGGGGTGGGTGTGATCCTACCAATACATTCAAATTATAAGTACTGCCATTGTGACAAGACTGAACAAAAACAGAGTACTGGCAAAGGAACCAAAAGCTGAAAAAACAGCAGAAAAACAGCAGAGATCTGGAGGTCGTCTGAACTAAACCTAGGCTTGCTGCATCTTGAAAGCTCCTGGTCACTGCTGCATGAATAGATAGATAATTTGTTGTAGGTAGGAGGGGAAGTGTTTGAGAGACTGGACACAGTATTATATTGCTTATTGCTGGCTGAGACTGGAATCAGCATGCTCAGGTGCTGTTTTAAGCTCTTGCCCTTGTAGCCCTAATGAATACATGCTGTGAGAAAAATGAAGATCAAGTCAGGGTTAAAAAAAATGTAGAGAAGAAAGAAACCATAGTAGCTTTCAGTTGCTGTTTGCCTAAACTAGTGGCCCCTGCTATCGCCTGGAGTACAGTAAATGTAAATTCCATCTGCAATGGAGTTTGGCTTAATGAACCTTTTGAAGTCCTGAAAATTTTATATTTACAGAGCACCACTGTGTATGTGATGACATGCAGAATTGAAGACGGTAAAGGAAACAGTTTCTATGAATAAATGCGCTGAAATTTACCATCTTGCAGAGGTGGATTAAGCATTTAATATTTCTCTATACATCTTTTGAAATCAGGATTTCCTACTGAACGTGGCAATCTCAGATGTAGGGTCTGACTGGACCATCAAGGTTTCTCCACATTTTAAAAATTACTGCACATCTGTTGGTTCAAAACAACAACAATGACGATGACGATGATGATGATGGATTACATTTATTAAGACCTCCCATGCCCAGGAGGTATACATTGGCCACGATTTATGACACTTATATTAAAGAAACATCACCTATTAGTTGTGCATATAATAAGAATCATATTTGAATGGTTTAATATGTATTAGAATAATATAATAACAGTAGCAAAAGGCAGCTACACATTTAAGGATACATATGACAATCCATTTGTCCTTAAAAATTGATTGAAATTGTCTACTGTTTCTGGATTTCATAGTAGCATAATGCAGATTTCCCCAATGTGGGGACCAGCAGAGGTGGTGCTGGACAACTCATCTGTTTTCCCTGCTGGCCAATGATTGTGGGAGCTGTAGTGTGAATTATTAAGAGGACACCAGGTTGGGGATGATAGAATAATGAAAATAGCTTATAGAGAGTCATGCTAAGCTCCCTGTTAAATTTTACAAGTGATTCTGGGCCACCCATAGACTTCATATTACCCTTGTCACAGTGTTGTTGTGATGATAAAATATGATAATTCCAAATTTTCATGCTCCACTGCAGCTCTGTACCATTTATTTATTTATTTATTTATTTATTTACATACTGCTCTATCTCAGCCGAACGGGCGACTCACAGCGGTTCCCAACATGTAATAATACAAAAGCACAATACAAAAATATAACAATACAATCAATATACATCAATATACATCATCAAAATACAAGCTAGATATACAATAATATAAAAATGTGCATAAGCAATTCAACAAGCATCAAAATACAATACAATACAATACAGTAGGGTCACAGCTGTGCTCCAGCTGAAGCAGGGCCCGGTATGCAGGTGAAAAGGCAGTCATTAGTCCCAAAGCCCCTCCATTCTGTCCGTGGAGCTCTCGGGTGGTGACAATGTCCAGCTGCCTTTAGAGCTCCAGCTAAGACAGGGACGAGGGTTACCTTTGTGGGCAGTGGAATAACCATCAAATGGCACACATTCCCCTCTGGCCAGCTGCTGGCAAGCGGCGTCAGCAGCGACTCCTTTTCTGCCTTTTCTACCATTCTAAGCTCTTGGCAAAATAGTAGACTCCAAATATGATAATCAAACATCCGCAATAGCACATGTGTGCAATATTTCCTCACTCATGTAACTTGAAGTCAAAGGACCAGATCTTACACTAGGAAAGTGTAATTTCCTCATCCAACATTCTCCCGTAAAAAGACACAAATCTTCTGAACCAACATTCATCTGATGTGCAAATGAAACCTGCCCTTCTCTCCTGATGACCAAATTAAAAGGAAAAAGAAAATATTTTTTTCTTCAAAATACAGACGCAACCAAGCTCATGTTAGAATAAACAGCCTTTTATCTCTTCAGGGACCTCTGCTTCCAGTGACATGTGAACTGTGTCACTTCGTTTGGTGCTTAATGCTTATGCTTTATCGTTATGCTAGAGCTGCCTTTTACTGAAGCTAAGTACAAGCTTGAAATAGGAGTTATGGATAATTTTCTATTCTTTGGCTGAGGATTGTCTGTTCTTTGGTTGATTAATATACTATTCTGAAATATATTTAACATTCCTGTTATCCATTTTGAATCTCCTGCTATAATTTTCTTCTTCCAAAAGCAGCAATACAGTAAAAAGCAGTTCCAAACAGTCATGGTAAAAGGGAATGTGGAGTGAGTGAAAGCTTATATTCCTATGCCATAGCTTTGAATCCAGATCTTTTCCTTATAAATCAAGGAAAGGAAATCATATATTGTAAATGTGATAGCTGGAAGATCACAATTTCAGAATTAAGTGACATTCTGGGTGGGTAAGTACTGGTTGGACAGCTCAGTGGTTTAGGTTTCTGGCTGAGGAGCCAAAGATTATGAGTTCAATCCCCCCCAATATACCTCCCCTGAGTAGAGTATTCTTACCTGGAAAAGCCTGGAAGGGTCACCATAGTAAGAATAGACTTGATGATGATGACAGTTTTATTTTGGTCTGTTCTTTATAAGAATGTAGAAAGATTTGTAAGATTTAATTTGGATTTTTTTTTAAAAAAACACTACCAAATATGGGAAAAACAGAGTCTGAAGGAGTTGGTAATCATTGTTTAATTCTTAAGGGCATGGTATCAATTCCCATGTATTCAGACATATTAGTGTTTACTGTCTCATCTTTTCTCAAAAATTCCTCATTTTTAAGACCTGTATGAGAGACAGGTACCACTTGGCCATTTAACATGAATTTGGCTGGTGAATTCTTTTTCAGTACATTTTCACAGTATTTACTAACATTTGAAAAATTCCCTTACTTGTTCCATGTCTAAGCCAGATCTGAAACTGCCAAAATGAAAACACCTTTTGGTGAGCTCATTCTGCAGGTCATTTCACCTGACCTAATGTGAGAAAGATTAGCTGGCAACACAACGTTGCTGTTACCAGGGTATGCCTGATTGTGGTTTAAAAATACCACAATCTTTGAGGAGGCTCTTTCTGTGTACTCCAATTCTCTTACTGAAATAGGAAGAACCTGAGGGTTTTAAAAAAAAAAAGCAAATGCAGAAGATAGTAAAATGAATAGATTTTCCCCATCCTTACATGCAATTTTCTTTTAGTTGTGCATTCATTTGCTTATCTATTTAGTTGAAAGATATCTAAACTGCTTATCAGAACATCACTGCTTTGGCCCTGAGCATCTCTGCCGCGATGTATGGAGTGTCTCTGCACATGCAAAACAAGCTGACATGAAGCAATGTGCATTGTGATTGAGCCTCAAGTCCAGATTCAGGAAGAGCTTTATGGCACAAACAAACATTTGAACGCATATGAGCCTAAAGTCTGAATGTATATGAGCCTCAAGTCAAGATTCAGGAGGAGCTTTATGGCACAAACAAACATTTGAATGCATATGAGCCTCAAGTCCAGATTCAGGAAGAGCTTTATGGCACAAACAAACATTCTTGATGATACGCAACAGCAAATCTAATTTAGAAGATGGAGGAAGGAGATCGCTGTACAAAGAATAACATTAAAGCTGGATATGGCTGAGGAACATGACCTCCCCTATGTTACTTGGCATACCATGAATAGGCTGAAGGTCAGAATCCCTAAATATAAGATCAACATGGGGTTTCTGGGGTTTCTGATGGATAACAACCTACTGTGTGAATGTAGAGAAGATACAGAATCTGGCACATTTGCTGGTCTGCCAATTACTACCAGAAACCTGTACCATTGAGGATTTAATTTTGGCCACCATTAAAGCCAAGAAAGTGCCTTCATTTTGGCAGTACTATTTTTGATCTGGCTGTGAAAGAAGAAGAAGTACTTCAAATCCCCTTACAAGGCCGAGTACAATGTCCAAATTCACCATATTAATTTAGAAAATTCTCCTAAAATTAAGCACTCAAATTGATCATAGGGAGGTAATTGTTGAAAAGTAGAATGAAAAAACATACTTTAAATGCTTAAAAAACCCCTGAAATGATGAATGCACATTATTAACAAATGGCAGAGTATTTGATAAATATGGATACATACTGAGAAAGCCCATGGTTCTGTTATTTTCCAAATGGGAAACATGGCACATCTGTAATTGGTACTTTTGTAAGGAAGAAGGGATCATGAAGAGAGAAAGAGAGTGACAGTTTGGTGTTAAGCCAATTACTCTGACCCCCTACAGATTAAAAGAGATTAAAAGAGGGAGAGTGTGTTCTTACTAAATCAGCCAGCAGGCAGGGGTCACCCCATCGCTGGTGCACCATACCTGCTTTGCCAGCCAGGTTTTTAGCCCTTTCCTGAAGGACAGCAACTAGGTCTGTAGATGTAGCTCAATTGGCAGGAGGTTCCAAAGGGCCAGAGCAGACACAGAGAAGGCCTTCCTTCTGGTGCTAGAGAGATGATCCTCCCTAGCAGATGGCACAATGAGAGAACCTCTCTGGTCTGCTCTGGTGGGGCAGACAGATGTTCTCAGGGTGACGCGGTCTCTTAAGTATCCTGGCCCACTAGCAGATGCACATTAATGCACATTAATAAAGCCCACTACCATGTAGGGCTTTAAAGGTAATTACCAGCACCTTAAATTGCACCCAGAGGCACACTAGCAACCAGTGCAGCTCCCAAAGCAGTGGCTAGGCATGGGCATACTGCTTGCACCCCATCACCACCCGGGCAGCCGTATTCTGGACCAGTTGCAGCCTCCGAATGGTCATCAAGGGCAGACCCATGTAGAGTGCATTAAGTCTGGAGGTGACCAGAGCGTGCGTGACCATGAGCAAGGAGTCCTGATTTAGGAGTGGACATAACTGGCATATAACACAAAGGTTAAAGTATATATGATAAGATAAGTAAAAGATTTACATACTATACATCTCAGTATTTTTTGAAACTTTGTGATACATCTGGAAAGAAGGTCACCAAATTCTTTATGTACAAATGTAAGAGATACCGATAGTAAACTAGTGGTACAATGGCATGTTACCACACGAAGTAATATAAGATAAATAGCAACTATAGTTCAACCAGCTGGAAATGTAAATCCCAAGTCAGTATGTTCATTTATTTGTTGTGGATCTACTTGAAAGAAAAATAGCACTGGGAAGGCATTCTGATCCGGATGGTATTTGAAATTTAATTTGATTCATATACTTTCTAATAACTAATACACAAATATAAAGACCTCATCAAGATTGCTTGCATGGTTGTTGCAACTGTAATATAAACACAGGTTGCAAGAACAATGGGTGGATAACAGAAGTAATGTTTTTGAGTTAATGTTAAAGTTGGATAATCCAAATAGTCCCACTATTTTCAGTTTTGTGGTAAAGTCATGAAGATGAATTTTAGAATAATTGTACTATAAAGATTGCATAAATTACATTTGCATAGGTATTGGCTAAAATCTTGCTGCTTATTGAAGTATGGTAAGTCAAAAAAGGAAGCTCTTTGATCAGTGGGAATTTAGTGAATTAACTTCTCTGTAAGTCCCATTGATTCAAATGGGCCTACTTCAGTTGCAGCTTACCTTAGTATTATAATCACAACCATTGTAGGACCATTTGAATCAATAGAACATAATGAGCAGCTGACTCACCACCAAATTCCTACTGTACTGATTCAATGGGCTACGTTTGTATGTTTCTTTATGGTAAAGCAACAGCATTTCAACCATTGGATTGGTTCTACCATTTTGCTCATAACTTCTCACCACCTAAAGCAAGAACTGTGAATGGCGCTTTGCTCTCAGTGGTGAAAATAGGCAGAAGTGACCTTTGCCAAGACATCCCTGCCAGCCACATGACCACAGAAACATCTGCAGATAGCTCTTTGGCTATAAACAGAGATGAGCACTGCTTATCTAGAGTTGGATACTGTTGGCTTTCAAGCAAGGGAGACATTTACCAAATCCAGATTGGGACAGTCTGAATCAAATGAACAATAAAAACTGCAAAATTCAGTGAAGATTACTTAAGAAATAATTAATCAGCTGAAATATATGCCAACAGTAAAGTGTTAAGAACTGTTGTTGTTGTTGTTTAGTCGCATAGTCGAGTCTGACCCTTTGTGACCCCATGGACCACTGCACGCCAGGCACCCCTATGCTCCACCATCCTCTGCAGCCCACTCAGCTTTACACCCATTGCATCAACAATGCCATCTAGCCACCTCATCCTCTGCCACCCCATTCTCCTTTTGCCCTCTATCTTTCCCAGTATCAAGGTCTTCTCAAGTGAGTCCTCTCCTCTCATTTGGTGTCCAAAGTACTTGAGCTTCATCTTCAATATTTGTCCTTTCAAGGAGCAGTCAGGGTTGATTTCCTTCAGGGTCAGCTTATTTGATCTCTTTGCTGTCCAGGGGACTCTCAAAATTCTCCTGCAGCACCACAGTTCAAAGGTGTCTATTCTTTTGCACTCAGCTTTCCTTATGGTCCAGCTCTTGCAACCATACATTACTACTGGGAATACCATTGCTATGACTAGGCAGACTTTTGTTGGCAGGGTAATAATACTTTTTATTATGTTCCCTAGGTTTCTCATAGCTTGCCTCCCAAGAATTAATCATCTTTTTATTTCATGGCTGCAGTCACCATCTGCAATGATCTTAGATCCTAAGAAGCTAAGATCTATCACTGCTTCTATTTCTTCCCCTTCTATTTACCAGGGAGTGATAGGGCTGGTTGCCATTATCTTGTTGTTGTTGTTTTCTATTGAGACTCAGGCCAGCTTTTGCACTCTCTTCTTCCACCTTGATCAGGAGGCTCTTTAGGTCTTCTTCATTTTCTGCCATTAGGATAGTATCATCTACCCTAATCTCCAGAAAGCATCCTGCTTTACATAAAATGCATTATTCGGTGTCTCCTTCCCTTCCAGCCACACCAACGCTGGAGAGGATAACGGGCTGCCTGGGTCCCAAGGCAGCTGAAGGTGCCTGGTGCTGCATCTCTCCACTGCCACCACCAATGGACTTTGGCTCAAGATCAATGTTCTCATCACTGTGGTTGTCAGGGACATTGAGGTCCTTTTTGTAGAGTTCTTCTGTGTATTCTTGCCATCTTTTCCTAATCTCTTCTGCATCTGCTAGGTCCCTACCATTTTTATCCCTTATCATGGCAAATTTTGCTTGAAACATTCCCTTAATTTCCCCAATTTTTTTGAAGAAGTCTCTAGTCCTTCTCCTTCTGTTGTTTTCCTCTATTATTTTTGCACTGTTCATTTAAGAAGGCCTCCTTTTATTGCCTTCCTTTTTTTGGAATTTCGTATTCATTTTGAGTGAGACTTTCTCTTTCACCTTTGCTTTTTGCTTCCTTCCTTTCTTCAGCTATTTGAAGTGCCTCATTAGACAATCACTTTGCTTTCTTGCATTTCTTTTCCTTAGGTATTCTTATAATTGATGCCTCCTGTATGACATTATGAACCACCGTCCAAATTTGCTCCAGGTTTCATCTTTGCTGACTGTATAAAGCTTTTCCATCTTTGGCTGCAGAGTATGTAATCAATCTGATTTTGATGTGTTAAGATTAGGTGCAAGATTAGGTTGCAGATATGTTTTTCTGTTGCCAGAACCCTCCTCTTCCAGCTGGTCTCTGAGATCTGCCAGTAGAATGATCTCGTGCTGAAGGGTTCTGCTAGGAAAGATCTGCTGGCAGAAGAGTCAAAAACTGAAGAGAAGAGAGTGTGAGGGAAGAACTAGACTTCATCAGTTACACAATATCAGTATGAGATTAGCCCTGGGCAAGGGAAGTTGTGTTTTAAAAAAAAAATTGCTGACCATCTGGCTCCTCTGCACAAGTGCCCCATGTCCACTTTGGCCAGCTAAGATTAAACTTTAGGTATTTGTTAGACAGCTTTTGTTGAGTATAACAAGAAAATAAAAATAAAAGATTTTCCTCACAAGTATTTTTGTGTCATACCATATATTTTTAAAAATTACTTACAAGTTCAATTAATGTCTAAAACATCTTTAGCTTTATGACTTCCCAAGTCTTATTTAATAGAACAACTTGCCAGAGGGTTGGTTTCAGTTGTTGTGAAATATAGAGTTTGTTTTCTGGATGTATAGGGTCTGTTGATAGGTGAAAGTTTTTTTAAAAAAGTGATATGCTATTGATACTGTAAACTTGCCAATTGGAATGTATGTATGGCTGTTATTTCTCCTTACTGTTATAGCTAAACAGCAGTTTGATTATTACATAGGTAAAATATTCAGTGTTAGGTTATAGCTACTTCTAGCATTGATTAAAGTCTCCAGTGTTCATGAAGGCTGACAGGGATTCAAAGGAGGAAATGTAAAACTTGAAGGTACAGCAGTATAGTGACATTTCACTCTATAAAGCTGCCAATATTTTAATCCTGCACGTAAATCATTTCCATCAGTTCAATTCCATATCTTAATTTGTCTAGCAAACAAAGTATTGGATTGTGTTATCTTTAATAATTAGCAATGTGGTGCCAGTTGCTCGACATGTCATAATCCCTGTTTTTTAGGTTCCAATTTTGGTAGGGGAGGATTTAAAATGCAGGTGGGATGCTAAAGAAGAGCATTCATTTTTATTCGTGGACCAGTTCAGGTTTTGTTATTTGTTGTATAATCCCTTTAGTTTCACTGCTTTAAGTGATGCCTTCATCAATGATGATCCTGTATTCGTTTAGAGTGATGATTGATATGGTAATAGATACAGTGTGATTGAAAGCAACCTTTGTCAGTAGGGAGACCAAATACTCAAACAGTATATTGGTCTGCCTTTGCTCATTATTGGAGACCTTTCATAGTCATATTGACTTGCTGTCCAAATGTTGTTACTTACCCAGAGCTTTCATTGTTTAAATGGTATAGACATTGGTATTGAACATGGCTTTTCCCAATATTTATCCTAAAAATACACACATGGCTCAATTATCCTCTGAATGTGCTATAGACCATAAGTATTAAAATAGCACATGGGACTTGGGAATAGAATTTTAATTTAGAGAAAAATAGCCTTTTATCGGCAATGTTATTGTTTCTTTCTCCCCTCAACATACAGGTTTTTTGTTGCAGTATTTCTTGTTTAAATCAACAGGGAAATGCCTGCCCATATATATTTTTTTGAATGAAATATCACAAAACATTTCACTTCATTGATAAAATAGAAACAAGACACCTTAGCCTCATTATTGCTAGGGATGTATGTCGGTTCAGAAGAAGACCAAACTTTGAACTCAATTGAGCCCCTCTGGACTTAATGTGGTGTTTCCCCACAATGCAGCTTCCCCCTAAAGTAACCAGAACTGAAGACAGATCATGGATGAAGTCTCTGTTTTTTTTAGTCCTCAGAAAGAAAGCACACTTACCATATATTAAAAATGTCATTTCTCAATGAAACAGTGAAACCTTAAACTGGAGGATGCTCAAATAAATCTTAAACCTGAGAAGAGAAAAAAATGGGCAAGGGTGTTGTGTCCTATTGTTCTTTAATAGGAGTAATAGACTATGGTTTTCTGTAGTTCACCCCAAATTAAGGTGGGGATACTGAAATCCGGAGTAGGTTCAGAAAATGTAAGTTGTGTGTATTTAACTGTAACCCTTAGTCTAGCCTTATTCCTAAACTTCAATGTATTAGAATTCTCAAGGGGTTAAAAAATGTCTTTCAACTGATTCAGTGTATTTTAAGGAAAAAAACAAGTACATACTTTTATGGTGCAATGTTTCCTCACCCTCCTCAGAATCCTTTAAAATGAAAAAAACGTAGAACAGGCAATCATCTAATGAACACTGTATATGCTATTGAAAATCTTTGATGTAAGAATTCCTCAATTGTACTTGGAGATGTTTTGCTTTGTACACATGAACATATTCCTTCCATTCACTTTTTCTATCTCGACCTCAACTTCAACTTTGCATCACTTATATGAAAGCAGCTCATTAGGGAGCTACTCCAAGATTTTGGGAAGAGTTATCGTTTATGCAAGTCTTAATGTCACATTAGGCATGAGATTCATGTACTGCCACTTATTCATGTAAATTATATCAAAATTGGCCTCACAGCATAAGCCTTTCTAGAATAGGATCCATAGCTGGGAGAAATTTAATGAAAGGTTACACATTAAGTGAAATAAAAATCACCCAGCTGAAGAAATCTCAGACCATTGTGCGAGGACATTCCGTCTTAGATTTCTCTTAACAAGGCTAGCAGAGAATGATAATTGAGATTTCTTATTTTGCATTTTCTGTATTATTGTGAACACTTCCTAAAAAATGCAGTGTTAGGGGAATGGAATGTAGTTATTTAGTTCCAAATGCAGGATAGGTTATTTGGAATGAAAGATAAATTAAAACAGTGAATTAGGCTGACCCAGGGATTGGAAGACATGAATGAGTGATCCATTGAAGACCCTGGGTTTATAGAAGACTAGCATTTTTTGCCCAACCCTGCTGGCCAGTTATTATCTGTATGTTGGTGGTTGGGGTGATTTTTTTGAGGGGGTACACACACACCCAAACCACCCCAACCACCAACACACAGATAATAACTGTCCGTCAAGGCAGGGGTGCCCGGTGTGTATATGTGTCTATGTGAGAGAGACAGAGAGAGGGGGGGAGTGGTGCTCCACATTTGGCCCTTGTCTGTCGGAGAAAGCAATCCCCTTCTCCGATAGGCAAGGGTCGAATGTGTCAGGGGCTCACTTTCCTCCAGGAGGCAAAGGCAGCGAACAGAGTGCCATTCGCTGCCTTTGCTTCCCAGGGAAGTGCTTCACTTTCCTCAGTGGGAGGGGGATGAAGGCACCAGTGTCTTCACCTCCTGCCCCCCACGGAAAGTGATGGCTTCCCTCCGGGAGGCAAAGGCAGCAAACGGAGCACCGTTTGCTGCCTTTGCTTCCTGGGAAAATTCTTCGCTTTCCGCAGTAGGAGGGAGATGAAGGCACCAGTGCTTTCGCCCACACCCCCATGGAAAGCAATGGCTTCCCTCCGGGAAGCGAAGGCAGAGAACAGAGTGCCATTCTCGGCCTTCATCTCCCTGAGGGAAGCAGCAGGCATGTGGGGATAAGATGGGCTCCACCATCTTCTGCCCACTATCCTGCTGAAACTGTAGTTAGGCCAGAGCCAGCCTTCATCACCCGGGTACCGGGGAGTAGAGGGGCTCCCCCTCGTCCCCGGAACCCCGCCGAAGCTGCGGCGAGGTGGGTGTCGGCCTTCGTCACAGGGGCAGTGGGGATGGCTAATGGCTTCCCTGTCTTGGCGGTTGTTGTTTTTTACTCATGTGCCAGCTGCCCCGCCTCCTCCGCACTTGCACCCTTCAGCCTGATTGGCTGAGGGGTGGCATGGCGCAGAGGACGCTGGGTCTTGTTGGTTTTTTTTGTCTGCGTTTGTGGGGCAAACACCCCATTTTCTGTTTCCGGACCCTTGCGGGGTTGTGAGTTACATCGAAAGGTAAGTATGGCTGGCTCAGTACAGGATGGTTGGGCCGGGTGTATGCACTAATGCTGGACACTCACCACCCTACCCCCTTCTTATAGGTAAAGATAATGTGCACAAATTAAAGTTGGGCATAATCATGCCTTTACTGAGAGCTAATATATTGTTGAAAGTACTCGTCTTTAGATGTTTTGTAATCTAGTTTAAGTAAACAAATGAGTAATGCAGCATACTAACTCTGCCCCCTCTGTGATTGCAGTTGAGCTTCCTCTCTTCAGACTACCAATGATATCAAGGAGGAAGAACTAGCATAGTCCCATCCAGGGGTTGTATATAAAACAATGCTCAAAATCAAAAGGGTGGTTGAAATAGGGATACTCATATGCATCTTATCCCTGAGCTCCTTCCCCATCCAGAAGTTAATGAAGTCCTCAAATGAAGGATATGAAGATCTTAACCTCAGTTTGTAAGCACATTGAAGTGCTACTAATGCACTGAGTCAAATATGCTTATAGGATCTGTCTCAGAGCTTTGTATTTCTCACCTGAAGGTATCAGAGATTTCTCAGTGGTGAACAATCATGGAGTGGTTTTATATGTGTCTCATGTCCCACTATTCTTCTAGAACTGCACATCATTTGAAGCATAACTGTTATGTGTCAGGCAGAAAGTGCTCTAGCCATTTGTTCAGTCCAAATACACCTACCACTTTCACAACAGGGGACAGGCAAAGATGAGATTGTTGGCCTTCCATTTGCCAAAGGTTCCAAGAATCTGGACAGCCACCATGGAATAGCAAATGAGGTGAACATCTCCTTTGTTGGCAACGCACAGAGAATGTATAGCTCTCAGCCTTTCCCTGGTGTCCAACTGTTTCCAACTGGCACTCAGAGAGCCTCAAAATGCTGGCTGCATTACAAAATGTCCTACCTCATTTGTTTTCTCAATACATTAATTCAGCTGGAATTTTAAAAATATCTTAGTGGCAAAACATAACAAATGTATTGTGGTAATTTTTATCACAGTTCAAGTGTGCATATGATTGAACAAACTCCCACACCACAGGTGTACTGACTTGAGCTTCTGATAATTGAAGTTCAAGATCAATGGAGAGCAAGTTTGCTGACCCATCTAGAACCTTTGTTTCTCAAGAAAATAAAACAGACTTTTCAGAGGTAAAATCTATTTGCAGGTACAGTGGACCCTCAATTAAGGACGTGTTTGAATAGCGACATTTCCACTTACCAAGGTGTCATCACTCGCCACATGACTTTCTGCACAATGATGAAAAACTGCCATTGTGCAGATTAACGACTTTTTAAAACGTCATTGTGCGGATGATGACAGTTTTTCCCCGCTAGATGGTGCAGCTGGCATTGAAAACCGCACAATGATGTTTCCCCTATAGCAACGCTACTTGGGGAACCAAGCAATGTCGTTATGTGAGGGTCTACTGTATATTGTGGCTTCTGAAACATATATAGAATAGTACATGCACCATGCTGTTCCTCTGGGGTTTCTTCCCCAGTTGGGCAAAAGGGGAATTCCCCAAGTACATGAGGAATGCTCAGATGTTTTCAACAGTGATTTCTGGGTTGCACAAGTGCTAGAAAGATACTTATTAGATCAAATGGAAAGCACTTGAGATACAGAGCTGTTATACTTCATGTTTGTGAAACATGTCTACCTGTCGTTTTAAAGCTCCTACTAGACAAGATTCTGCATAGCACATACTTATTTCCCCTTGTTACATTAACCATAAAGAGCTTTTAGTTTGTTGTTCTGCACCACTGCAGCAAATAGCCGTTATTTAGCAGTCAGTATTGTCAGTCTTCTCCAGATCTGCTTGGGAATGTGGAGGACTGAATCTTTGATCCTTTCCTTGCAAGAAACATGCCATACCACTATACTATGGTGCTTTTTAAAATCTTCATTCATCAACTGCTTTTGCACAAAGAGATCCTCATCTTGAAAAGTTCTCTAAATCTTCACTTGTTAAGTCAGTCACCTTGCATCACACACTCTCGATAGACTTCAAAATGCTTTGAATTATTAAAATGGCATTATGTTTGCATGCTGTAAACATGTAGCAAATTAGTGAACACAGCTTGGTTTCCCAAGCCAATTTCAAATTTACAATATCATAACAGGAAAAAGAAAGGACTTATGTTTATTTTGCTATTTTTATTTTAAAATCCACTTTAATATTAAAATGTGTATTATACTGCCAATGTATCTTGTTCCTGACATGCTATATCTGGTTCAGATTTTAATTTGTCTGAGCTTTTCTTATTGTCAGAGTTGTAGTCTTATTGATTAAATAATTCATTTAGCTTTCCCCAAGATAACAGAGGCTGCTTATTGTTACAAGAAAGTTCATATGCTATATTTTAGTTGCAAAGGTTGTACAATACTCTGAAAGCAATATAAAACAGTATTTTTTATACTGTGGGTAGTTCATTAGCTCCAGAACCTATTAAAATATGTATTTATTTGGTACATATTCAAACAAGCAATACAATTATTCTGATTTAACAGAGGAAAATAAAGAAAACTGGAATAATATATACAAATCTTTTTTTAAAAATAAAAAAATCTAATCAAATTTAACTCCTTCATCATGACTTGATGTGTGTAGTCAGTGAGTTTGATTGTTGTTTAGCCCATTGTGACATTTGGCTGCAAGGAAGAGATATATGGCATGTCGCTATAATTACATATGGAAATGTATATTCTGCCTTTTTCTGGGTCAACCTTTCTTACACAAGGGGTAGGGAATGGGTTAAAGGGAGTTTATCTTTCTAATCCTGCATTTTAAAATATAATCCTATTCCCACTTTGACACAGCAAAGTAGGCATATTTGAAAGTGACAAGTCTAAAAAATACTGCTCTCCTCAACCCTCTCGCCTCCCATTCGAGATCTGGATTAACATATTGATGTTTCAGAGTGATTGTGTATTGTTGTCATCCCTTAATAGCTGCTGAATATAGAATTCAGTCTCAACAACTCTTCCCAATTCAAGCTGGAGGTGGTTGAAAGAAAATTAATAAACAAATTTCTCCTCTACGTTCTGTATACTTGTGTGCACTGATGTTCATTCATGCTAGTTTCAGTTGAATGCTTTTATCTGGAAGGGACTGACTCAGAGTACAGTAAAACCTCGGGTTACAACAGAGGTCCATTCCAACAGCCTATGTCATAACGCGAAAAATTTGTAAACCAAAGCATATTTTCCCATAAGAATGCATTGAAAATTTAAAAAGTCCCAAACAGACCAAAAAGAATAGACATGATAATCCCACACACATGCAAAAAGGAAGCAGTCCCGACTGGACCAAAAAAACAAAATACAAAAAAACTTTTACAAAAAATGCCAAAAAATCCAAAAAATGCCGGATGTGATCATCCCCCATCCCCACAAAAGTGACAAAGCGATCTCCCTACCTTTCCCATGCCATTTCGGGGACCTTATCCTCTCAGTTCTGATCTGGGGGAGGCATGTGTTGAGCCCATTTTCCATCCCTACCGGCACTGGGAGAGTCTGGGGACCTTATCTGCTCAGTTCCCACCTTCCTCTGAGTTCCCTGGGCAGCACTACAGCCTTAAATGTGCACCTCCCCCAGAGTGCACCTAGGAAGGTGCACGTTCTTGGCTGTAGCACTGCTCAGGGAACTCAGAGGAAGGTGGGAACTGAGTGGATAAGGTCCCCAGATTCTCCCGGTGCCGGCAGGGGTGGCGGACAGTTCAGAAATAGCAGGAGAAACAACAACAACAACAACAACAGCACCTCTGCTGTGGTTAGCACTGAATTGCGACTTATGTCAGAGGGGGTGGCACCATTTTATACTCTAAAATGGAGATGGGTGCCATTTTAGAGTTTAAAATAGTGCATTTTTCAGTCATAAACCAAAAAAGGTCGTAAACCAGGGAATTGTTTTAATTAATTTTGCCATCGTAAACTGCAGCTAACATAACCCAAGGCAATCGCAACCCGGGTTTCTACTGTAGATAGTTCAGGATAGTTATCATCAGGGATAAAAACAACAGTGGAAAGCCATTTTACATACCTACATTTTTATCCAACAACTTCCATAAATGTGTATCATAGGGTACACGATAGCTACATTTTCCACTCTACAATATCAGAGTTAGAGATTTAGCAGTTGACATCTAATGATGCATGATGGTTATTGGCATGCAGCTGTATTTAGTTCTTTGCCATAGTGATAATACCAATAGGTAATTTGCTTGTCAAATCTATATCTATAAAACACAGGTCTGGGTTTGTATGTGCTTGAAAGGCTCCCACACCCCTGGACCAATCTTGCTGAAATTTGGCACATACATACTTTGGCCTTGTGAGATAAGCACTGTGGGGGTCACAAGCCCCGTGAGAGGGTGTATGCCCCCAAAATTGGGAAAAGGAGTGGGAACTACAACTCCCATGTGGCTTGGGCATGCTCAGCCATTAATCCCACAGAGAGGGGGAGAGGGAGGGAACCTGGCGCAGTGGCAGTTACTCTGTGAGGCAACTAGGCCCGGCGCATGTGCAGTAAGTGCCCCTCTTGCTGCTGTTGATGCCATGGTCGGGACTGGGTTGTCTCTCTGCAGCTCACTTTCAAGGCTTTGGGCCTTTGCTGTCCAGGGGTGGCCAAGCTTATGAGCTCCCCACATCCAGAGAGGATGTTGGAACAGATGGGTGTGGTGATGCTGCAGACCCTGGACAAGTAAGAAGTGGGGGAGATGGGACAGGACAGGGGTTGCCCATCCTATCCTACCTGGCGGGGCTGTTTTTGATCAAAGGGGAATGGGAGCCGCGACCTTTCTCTATCTCTCTCTCTCTCTCTCTCTCTCTCTCTCTCTCAGTGAGGCTTGGGAAGGCCAGGCGATGGGAAGTGGCCAAGGCAGATGGGGGAGGTGCCAAGGCGGATGGGGTGAGGCATTGCCAGGCCCAGCGGTGGAGTAGGCTTCATGTGGGGCCTGAGGTGATGAAGCCCACTCTAAAAGGCCTCTGAGCAGGCCTCGAAGGGACGGAGCAGGCCTCGATGGGTTGGAGTAGGCCTTGAAGGCTTTTTGGGCTGCACTTCGTCCCCTCAGGCCCCACATGAAGCCTACTCTGATGCTGGGCCTGGCGAGACCATGGTCGGCACCTCCCCCACCTGCCTCAGCCTTTTCCCATTGTCTGGCCTTCCCAAGCCTTGCTCTGAGAGAGAGAGAGAGAGAGAGAGAGAGAGAAAGGCCATTGCTCCCATTTCCCTTTGGACAACAGCCCCACCAGGTAGGACAGGATGGACATCAACTAACAAGACATGCCAGCAGAACTATACTTCCTTTAAAGAAAAAAACCCGAGCAAGGCCGGGTAAACAGCTAATTGTCTATATTAACGGAATAAACTTGATAAGGGATTCTTCTGTAAAATTTGGCACATCAGAAGTGGGAATTACTATACATTCTCTGATGTCCAAACTAGACAGTTTCTTATTTATTTTTATTTATTTGAACTTCTATCCCACCATCTTGCCCTAGGGCAACTCAGGGCAGCGCACAATCACATAAAATATTTTAAAACCCCATAAAAACAGCAATAAAAGACTCTTTAAAAACCATCCCATATCTAAAAAGACCCTCCTCTCCCCACACTCAGTAAGAGGGACATATAACATTACCAGCACCTTGAATTGCACCCGGAGACAAACTGGTAACCAGTGCAGCTCCCGGAGCAGAGGCGAGGCACGGGCATACTGCCCGCACCCCATCTTCCCTTTCACTCCACATATTATGTGTAAGGCATACCCAGTCAACAGAGTTGGTTCAAGATATTTTACAGCCTAAAATAGAGCAGCAAATGGGATTCAAGTGAGTCAGTATCCAAAATATCCAAAACCAGCTCAGTCATTTTGGAACAGGGGGAGGGGGTAATTCCACAAACTCCTTTCCTCATCCCTGACAGTAAAAATACATTCACATCAATTGAAATAACGAACAATTTGTTGCAAAGTAGGCTGAGTTAGATCATCGTAGTCCCACTAAAGCAAGCATTGAAATAAAACAGCTTATATGCACTCCTCTTTCTCTCACAAACACAAAAGTAGAAGAATAGTACCCCACTTCCCATTCAATGCCTGCTCCTTAATACCTAAAAGAGAGAGATCTTTGACTGTGGAAGAATGAGGAGGTGGGTACCAAAGGGTTTGCACAGTCTGGGAGCAGTCATTGAAAAGTTCTTCTCTTGTGTCATAACCATACCTGTCAACCTTCCCGATTTGGCCGGGATTACCTCGTAAATTGACGTCGATTGACATCATAACCCGGCCCCCGCTGCCAAAACCCCGTAAATTGGCAGTGGGGGAAAGGCTTTCCGCGCATGCGCGGAAGGGTTTTACCCATTCCACGCATGCGTGGAAGCTCTACATCACCTGCGTAAGGGCTGCACAAGCGGCATAGTGCTTCTGTGCATGCGTGGAAGGGGTAAAACCTTTCCATGCATGCGTGGAATGCGACCTGCGCACAAGTGATGTGCGCAGGTCCCGTTTTTCCGGAGCCGCGGGTTGACAGGTATGGTCATAACAAATGTACTAGTGTGATGCCAGGAGTGAAAGAAGGGCCTTTCCCAAAGATCTAGCAAGAGAGGGGTTAGTATAAGCAAGAATGGTGATGTTCTTCTGCCTCACACATAAGGAAGAGAGAGTGCTGTGCTTACAAACAACATGAAACTATTACGTTTTTTGTCATCCATTCCTGTTCCCCAGATGTTTTAGACAACAGTTTCCATGGGTCCCAGCCTATGTGGCCAATGATCAGGTATGAGGAAAGCTAGAGTGCAAATTATTGGAAAATGCCAGGCTGGGGGAGGTTGTTGAAAAATATAAATGACAACAGTGTTATAGAGGAACATAAATGTAAAGTAGCAGTTGCAAATAGGTTGCAAGCATTTATGTATGTTAAAAAATTCAACAATATCAAATGAGCCATATTTTATAAACAAGCAATTTGTGGAAATGCTGTTTACACTAGATAAATGTTAAGTAGTATTCCTCATAAATATTGATATGCTTGCTTCTGATTTTTATTTTTATTTTGTTTTGTACTCTTTTGTAGGGAGAAATGTTAACAGTCCTGGGCCAAAATTAAATTCATTTTTATTTAAAAGGGCACAAATTATTGATAAACACATCTGAGTTTCTAGATTGGTTATTTCTTAAAGGTTATTTGGGGTCATAATTATAAATCTCATTATCTTGCTTGAAGGAGAAAGCCTCTTTCATTATTATGGTACTGAGGTCCATATCCCTGAAGCTAATTGCAAGGTATGGCTGCAGAGTTCTAATTGTTTGCCATCAAAATAGCTGTATAAGCTTGATTAAGAGTGTTCAGCAACATTCATAATAGTACAGGCCTGGTCCTGCATAAAATAGAAACTGGGGGAGAAATCAATAAGATTTAATAAGATCAGGAACAATCACTTACAATAGTACATCAATCACACAAAGTAATAGGTGCAGGATTTGATAGGGTCCTGAACTGCCTGAGAGATTCATAACCAGTACTCATTAATGATTTGTTCATTTGCATTTTATCAATTCAGCTACAGCTGACAAGCAGCAGGAGCAATAACAAAATATGTTGACTTAAACTCATCAGGCCTTGCAATTAAAAAAATAACAGATAATAGCAGATAACCTGTCCTGTGGAAATCAAAAAGAGCCAGAGATTTGGGGGAGGGGGTATCTCTTTGATTTTCTGAAGTGTGAGATTATAATAAATTGGCATGATACAAAGGCTATTAGCATGCCCATAACCTCTCAGCAAACCTCATTATATCTTGTGGAAAGCAAGACAAAATATAAGGTTTAAATTTTGTACTGTGCTTGCTTGTCAGGATCCTCTCTTTCTGTCCTTCATTTAGAGTAAATGTATAAATATATATTTTTAAATTTTAAAACTGTAAAGAATAGATGATTACCTATTTCTCTGCCCTTTTAAATAAACAAATCCTTAGACCCTACTTTGGGTAAAAATACATATCAAATAGTCAACCAGTCATAATGAAGTGGCTCTCTGATAATGATTATTTACTATTATTAAACACAATCTGAGGTTCTTTTCTCTGTTTTATTCATCTACTAAACCAGCCTAAGCACACTTGCTGAGCTTTTAAAGCAATACCAAAGATGATAAATAATCACTACATATTTCCTTATTCCTGAGCTCAAATGTATGTACCATGTCAGATTGACAGCTGTCTAAAATAAACATCTGAGGCTGCATAATCATCAAAATATGACAGTAGACAGCAAGTATATACATATTATGAGATACAGAAAGCTTTTCCAGTTTTTAAAACTTTTTCATGGAAGGACAATTGCCTTTAGCAGGTAAAATTAACCATCCTGCCATACTTTTGTAGTAGCTTTCTAGTGTTTTTCTTCCTGTCACCAATAAATTGGTTATGTCCTATTCATCATCTTGGGGACTGAGGAGTTGGGAGGTTGTGATGGGGCACTGCTTCACCTCAGGTTTTGCCTACTTCCACTGGGCCCACTTCACTCTTGCTTCTACATGGGAATGGGGAGTTGAAGCCACACTAACATTTCTATCATGCATGTATGTGTAACTCCTTGCTTAACTATGTATATATGAACACAAATAATGTCTGGCTGGACATCCCGCTATAGTAATGGAGTAGACCATACAGCCAGAGACTCAACACTGAGTGTTAGGTGGCAGTTAATTAACATGACTTCCTATAGGGGCCAACATCTATGTGTGGATGAGCCCCTTTAGGTGGGGTGATGGTCCCCCTCAGTGGAGGAAATGTCACTGGAAATCATCAAGTTGGGCCCAACGGCAAAATGAGCAGAGGAGTAACTCTGATTCCCAATGGCCATGGAGGTGGAAGAGGCCATGCCAGATGGACTGGCTGTGAAGGCGCAACTTGTCAATATCCTCAAGGCTGCGGCAGTCCATTCATGCACCAGTGTTGAATCCTGCATGTCTCATTTCATGTGTGCCATAGGGGATGGCTCTGAGATCATCGTGTGTGGGTCACTTCGTGGCAAGTTGGAATCAACCTTAAAAAAATTCACGCCAATGACATTCTTCCTGCTTCAGGAAAAAAAATGTATTCTCAGATATGAGTTGCACTCAACGAAGATGAACACACATTTTTGTTCCTGTCTGAGATTCTCACAGCGACTTCACCCACCTGTACGATGTTTTCTGCTCCACCTGCTACAATAAGAACCATACACTATTGACTCAGTCATTTTTAATTCAAATCCATTAATTGTTTTTTATATTTGCTAAAATTAACATAGTCAAACCTACTCAATTGCATCAGAAAACAAGCACAGTGTAAAGAAAATTACAAAAATCTCCTCTATGTTATCTGTCCAAAAAGCTTTGCAAGATGGATTCTAGATTATTCTAGAATGTTATAGCCCAAAGTCTGGCAGTTGGTATGGATGCAGAAATAAGGTAAAACAGCACCAAACCAAAAACCTCATAAATACTAATCTCCTAGATCAAAGAAAAGTTTTCTGTAGACCTCTCAATTTCAGGCTTGTCTAAACCTGTGAGGAGCAAAAACAAAACCCCTCTTGCCAAATGGATGGATACTGAAAAGCGCCTTCCTCCAAAACAAGTTTCTGGCTGGACCATCTGGTATTTCATTTAAAAGATTTCAAAGCAAAGTAAGATCAACAAATAATCAAATAAAATGGGACTACTTGGATACGGAACAACTGTTCTGTGAATCAATTCAATCTATTTAAGATGTGTACAAAAGAAATATAGTTGAGATAACTCTATTGAAGTAACCTGCTTCTGGCAAAAAATAGTCTATTAATTCTGACATTTTAATTTGTTTTGAATGTTATCTATATTTCAGTTACAATCCATAGTTTTAAATTGTGCAACACTCTGATGGAAAGAAATAAAGAAATAAAGAAAGGGGAATCTCTGCTTTTAGATGTTCTGAGCAGGGCCCACAGAGTCTCCTTTAAGTCCTGTGATCTTCCATCTAGTAAAAATTTACATAAAATTTTCATTTTTCCTATGGGTTTACTTCGAGTTACGTAAAAATATTTTTTCCTATGTGTTTGCGTCAAGTAACATAAAAAACCAATTTAAGCAAAAGCCTACGGAGCTGACTTTTTTTTTGTAAGTAGGGTTTTTACTGTACATTAACTCTCAAAGGGCAGGCTGATTGATCACAAAGATGAGAACACCTTACTCATGCTACTGTTTCTTAATACTCCCTGTTTCATTGCAACTATTACTGAAGTTTTAAATTTTGTTCATTTACCAAAACATGGTGAGCAATGAAAATCTCATGTTCCATTTACCACATAAGGAAAGAATAAAGCTGGATATATACTCCTAAGATGAGACCGGACCCTGATGTGTGAAGCAGATGTTTTACATGGAAATCCCTGTTGGTGTCCCATGTAATTTGTATGCACTCTGCTTCTGTTGTAAAGCCAAGGAAATCAGGCTGCCATACAGCAGCCTCACAAACCTATACCAGTGCTTATCACATTGTTCAACCTAATTGTCTTTTTCATTTTTGCCTCTCTTGCCTCACAAACATTGCTTTCATCTTGTTTTAACTCTCTGCTAAACTGCATCATACTGTGATTACTGTTTTGCATCATTTCCCATTAATATGGAACAAAACAAAAGGATTCAAACTTTTCTATTTCCAGGTTTAGTCAGACCCTGGTTTAGGGGTAATTGTCCCTACTGGAAATGTGTGTTTCTTCCTGTATCACCACAAATTAAGGTGCAGGGGTCAGTTACCTGTTGCCTTTCACTCCATTTCATGCCAGCCATCTTTCTACATTAGAAGCTGATCTCTAAGTCTCCTCTCAATTACTGAATGTCAGTTACATGTTCTTCTGATAGAGTCCCTTCATTCAGTTTACTTTACAATGGTTACCTCCTTTCTTAGGGAGGGGAGAGGAAAACAAAAAGCAGAAAAAGTAACTACACAGAAGTCTAAGAAATAACAATAAGAATTATACATTATATTGACTTTTGAACTCATTAGGTTGATGCTGATTCCCTCTGACACCTGCCCCCTTCTCTATGCTCCTTTGTTCCAACATGTGTTTGACCTTCATCAATATGCCATTAGTTTCTTGTGAAATCTAAAACAATTCCATGCTTTTTGTTATTGTTGCTTTCAGACAAGATTAGGTCAGAACACACACTTGGATCATAGTTTTAAATGTTGTAATTTTGAAAATATTTCATCACAGAGAAAAGAAACAGTTAATCATATTTTAGAGTTTTCACTGGCTTAAATAAACCCCTCTACACAGTTGGGACACTGTTACGGTGTAGAAAAAGACAGTTCTGTATGTTCTGGCTGAATAAGCAATGGTAAGAAGGAAAATATCTAGCACTGGGTGTTCTTCCATGAAAAAAAATGAAGGGAAGATCTGATTCTAGGCAACAACTGCAGGTCAGTAAAGACAAATCACACCAGAATGATTTTTACCCCCAAAGGAATGGCAGAAAGGGAACAATATCAGCTGTATGGAGCTGGTTCGTGTAAGAGACAGAAGCTTGCAATAATGTTATGGCCTGTGGCTGACAGTTTGTGATTCTGTGCACCAGTTGTTATACGCAGAGAACTGTCAAATGAAGGCCTTGGTTAGAAGGGTTACAAACAGTTTTATATGGAGAAAATAAAGCAAAAAAGCAAATTCTCTAAGATCTTGAAACACTGTTGATAATCTATATTTTCTTTTTACCTATATTTCAATATAAGGTTTCAACTCAGACAAATACAATTAAATAAATTTGGGCAGGTCCAATGCTGGAAATCCTTAACTGTGAAATCCTGTATGTTCTGCCCATTTATTTCACAGGTATTGGTTCCCAATTAAGGAGTCATAGGACTGAAGTCAGTGTTAATAAAATTTTGGGGGCTTTATATTTGACATTATTATGGATTTCCCCCCTTCATTTTGCATATTTAAATAAGCACGAGTCTTCCAGTTATCTCTTCCAGCTATGGATAACCAACAGTGTTACTGAAATACATAGTAAAATGCACAATTTTACTATACCAGTGGTGGCGAACCTATGGGACACGTGCCAGAGGTGGCACTCAGAGCCCTCCCTTTGGACACCCATGCAGTCAACCCAGCACAGAGTTTGCCCTGCCCCCTGTCCAGTAGCCAATGGGAGTGCTTCCTCACTCCCCACAGCACAGAGATCACCCTACCCCTCCGGAAACCGATGGGAGCGTTTCCTTCCTCCTGTGTTGCTGTGTTGGCACTTTGCAATAAATAAGTGGCTTTTGGGTTGTAGTTTGGGCACCTGGTCTCTAAAAGGCTCACCATCACTGTACTATACATTTCAACAAAACATTACACTCCTAGAGAGATTTTCCTTTTGCTTCCTGCATCAATTCTGAACTGTTTGAGTCCAGTCTTCCACCTACCCAGTCCCACGCCAACATCTTATGCTGCTGTACTTTACTCACCAGAATTTTGGGCAGTAAGTTAACCAGTGGTAGATTGGATTTATACTCATTTATATAGGGGTGCCCAAATTTTTCCTGACAGGGGCCTGACCATGCCCCCTCAAACAGCTGAGTGGTCATGTGGTTCCTCCTGGTGGTGGCAGTGGTAGCAGTGACAGTGGCATGTGAATTTGCACTGCATTTCCGGGCATTTTACATGCCTCTGCCACTTCCAATGGAGGAGGGAGTGACCATTTTTGCACCATTTTTGACACATTTTTGCTGCATTTTTGCATGTTTTTGGTACTTCCGGTGGCAGTGGCAATCTGGCCCATGGGCTGGATAGTGATGTCATGCAGGCAAGACCCAGCCCACAGGCCATAGTTTGGGCACCCCTGGTATAGAGAAACATAGTTTTAAAATGCCTCCCCCTTCTCTTTCATAGATTATGTCAACAGACTGGACAGCTCAGTGTTTGGCTGTGGAGGCAAAGGTTGGGAGTTCAATTCCCCACAGTGAATCCCTGAAGAGAGAGCCTGTGTGGGATTGGGGGGAAATGGGCACCCCCAGGGCAATTCCAGAAGAAGGGAACGCTAACCCACTTTTGAGTATCTTCTATCTAGAAAACCCTGAAAAGGGCCAACATAAATCAGAATTGACTTGACAGTACACAATTATCATTGTCATTATTAGAGATTGTCACCATGTTGGTATTTTTGTCAAGTATCTTTCAGAATGATTTGATGTCTGGAACAGCTGCATAAAGTCAAGTTACAAATCTCCTTGTTTCACTACTTACAACTTTGCAGCACGTTAACTTTCTCAAGAATTTACATAATGTTTAAATAATATAACTTCTTTCCCCCCTTATCCCTACATTAATGTGATTAGAATCAGTTGAAGCGCTAAAATTTTCTTGTAAGCCTGCTTTCCACCTACGCTTGCTTATTATAAGCATAATTTATAAAACTAGCAGTCCCTGATCAGTTTAGCTGTCAAAAATTTGCTGAGAATAAAAAAAGATTTATAAATTATATTATTGTTTTCCTCTAATAGGCCCATCTGATATAAACAAACATCAGATTGTTCTTCTTATTTCCTCTATGTAATTTCAAACTTTATCTTGCTGCTGTAAATAGTAAAGGAATACAGAGACTGATATATTATGCAATTAAACTGATGGATGGTTAATTGAGCCAGTATGGCATACCATATGTGTACTCATGACCTGAATGTCATTGGTCAGATTAAGGCTTCATACATCTGATCAAAGAACATATGTTCTTTTGGAGATTGCAAGGGAAAGATTCTCACTGTGGTAAAACCAACATAACTGGTTTTCCTTTTTTGTTAGCCCAGCACTAAGGTCTAATGAGTATGGCTACAAAGGATCATTTTAAAAAGACTCCTGGAAGATATTAATTAAAAGCTTACTGACATCATGTTCATTAACTCAGGCAGACACTTTCATTAATTTGTTTGATCTCTCCTGTTATGTGACATATTCTGAACATGGTGTTTGTGCACTTATAACTCAAACACGAACTGCCATTGAAGTTTAATTTTAATTAACCTTTACTCACTTTTTCCTTGTTTCTTCTTTTTGTCTTTTTAAACAAACAAAAGCATTTTTCTGTTGACAGATGGGGCTATGGCATTGAGATACAAGAACAGAAAGCATATGCTTGTTAAAATGGTACCTATCCATCGAATATTAGGCATATATGATGCCTGACACTGGCTAGGACAGGAATTTTCAACCATTTTAAGCTGGCAGCTGGATCATGCTTACCTCAGAAAGCTTTGGGGGCCAGACAGCTTTACCACATGGCACTTCCTGGTGTGGTGGGGGCTGTGGGGGGCCACATTAAATGGTGCCGAGGGATGCATCTGGCCTGCAGGCCACAGGTTGAGAATCCCTGGGCTAGGATGTGCATAACCATGTGTGATAGTTCCATAATTCATACTTCTAGAAACTAGTTTATCTTGTGTGGTATTGAATGTTGACATACCATCAGCAGAAGTGTTTCTGTATCATTGGGACTTGGCGAAGGCTGATTCTCCTTCCTCTTTGCTGCCTCATAGCTACATCAAAACCTGCTCTGGGAATGCCCTGCAGTATGTTCCTTGGAAGGACAAATATTGAAGATGAAGCTAAAGTACTCTGGCCATCAAATGAGAAGAGAGGACTCACTTGAGAAGGTTTTGATGTTGGGAAAGATAGAAGGCAAAATGAGAAGTGGGCGATAGAGGATGAGATGGCTAGACGGCATTGTTGATGCAATGGGTGTAGAGTTGAGCGGGCTGCAGAGGATGGTGGAGGATAGAGGTGCCTGACATGCAGTGGTCCATGGGGTTGCAAAGGGTCGGACTCAAGTGTGCAACTGAACCAGAACAATAATGTTTTGTCTGATTGGTTATTACATTTTCATCTCTCTTCTAGCAAGTTCAATTCTTCTTCAAGAAATTCAAATCTCTTCTCCTATCCACTTCATCCTTATGATTCTTCAAATTCAGCCAGGTTGAAAGAAGTGATTAGCACAACATCACCCAGTGAGTTTTATGGCTCAGCAGGGACTAAAAGCTGGATCTCCCAACATAGTAACCACAGAGGGATGCCATTAGGAGAGGATAGATATCCGATTGTTTTAGCAGTTTAAGCCTTATTCTAGTTTCCAGTTGTGAGTCAGTGACTTAGGAGGAGCCTTAGTCTGTAGGTGTGGAGGTGTTCATAATTTCTAAATTTTGCACTGAAAACTATACACGAATAGTTGTGTCTTTTACTTGCCTTTGCATCATCAGTTCATGTGTATGCACTGAGAAGATTTGGAAGTACATGTCAAGAAGACGGGTTAAATTAATGCTCAGCAACTTAGATACAGATCTGCAAAAGACAATGCAAAAGAAATCTGACACAATTATGTAAATAATACAAAATTTCCTACTCTTGGATAAAATTTGTGTCATCATACAATTAAACATTCCATATGATGAGAAAAAAAAAAAGAATAACATTCATGACTTTAGTCCTATACAAGAGCAAAGGTTGGTTGTTGTTTTTTTGGTAGAGATGGTATTTGAAAAAACTAATTTTTTTTGCATAGAATCGTTGCATTTTGTGCAAAATGCACAATTTTATATGAAAAATGCAATTCAAAAAATATTTCCATGAATTTTATTTGATTGAATAAAAGTGATAAAAGGCAAAAAGTATAAACACTATAATCTTTCCTAGCTGGGAGAATTTGTAAAAAATATTTTTCTTTTTTGACTGTAAGAACAAAGTAAGAAAATAGTCATATCTCTATGTAGTGTTTTGTTGTTGTACACATAATAAAAACAAAAGGATTTTTTTTAAAAAAATTGTGGGACCTTAATGATTAGCAGATTCATTTCATTATGAGATTTCATGGATTATAAATCACTACCCCAAAAACTCAGAGTGAAATAAATCTATGGTGTCATAATACCTTAGGTAAAGGTTTCCCTTGCTCAAAAGCCAGTTGTATCCGACTACAGGGTTCAGTGCTCATTTCTGTTTCAAAGCCGAAGAGCCAGCGTTGTCTGCTTCTGCAGACGTTTCTGTGGTCATGTGGCAGGCATGACTAGACACCGGAGCGCACAGAATGCTGTTACCTTCCCACCGAAGTGGTCCCTATTTATCTACTTGCAATTTCTTGCTTTTGAACTGCTAGGTTGGCAGGAGCTGGGACAAAGATGGGAGCTCATTCCGTCCTACAGTACTCGGGAATCAAACTGCTGACCTTCCACCTCCCAGTCAGCATCTTAGCCACTTGAGACACTTCAGTCTTCATAATACCTTATGGTGTCATAATACTTATTTTTGCTAAGGTATGCCAAACGAACAGGAACACAGCTCCTTCTTTGAAATGTGATACAATAATGTTTAAAACTACAGAATGATTACTTTGTGGTTTTTTTTCTTTCTTAATGTTCAAATGTGCACTGGAAACAGAGTTGTGTTGGCAAATGAAAGAAAAGGCATAGCAAAGTTCAGATACACTGTTCCTGAAATTTAAGAAATGATCCTATTTCAGCAGCAATTAAGGAAAATCTGAAGGAGGCAAATGATTTGGTGTGTGTTTGGGGGGGGGGGGGAGATGTACAGGATTGGAAATCTGCTCATTTCTAGTTATATCCTGCTTTTTAATTTCTTCCCCCTCTCCCAGATAGACCTCAGAGAAGTATAGTTGTTTTCAAGATTATTGGGTTTATTTCTTTGCTGCAGCCTTATTATTTCTGTTGTGTTTTATTTATCTGAAATACTATTTAATGGCATTGTCATGTGTTTTGCATATATTTCTTCTAAAGCAGCTATTACGGAAGCAACTTTAGCATCACAAATGGTTTAAAGTAAATTATGTTATTTTACAGAATCTATTGCTGTAAGAAACGTATATCTAAGGCAATGCTGTTTTATCTTTGACACTGCTTTGATGAGTCATCCATTTTGACAGGTAACTGTCTGCTTTAAAGCTATTTCGTTTGCATCAGTGGAGAGATGAAATGAGAGTAGATCACAAGGTAGTAGCACAGAAGCAAAATAACACCCATCACTGCATTGTTAGAAAAATAAAGATTTGTAATGACTGGGGGTGGGGGGGAGTGAAGGGAGCTAACAGGAAATGTCTTTAATTTGCACATTGATTATTACTACAAATGTCCATATCCTTTCTCCACTGGCATTAATCTGTAAAGAGAATGGTGCTGCCCCTTGCTATGTAATTTGTTACTTACACTTTGAAGAAGATTATGATAATGTGCATATAATACAGTTGACAACAATGGATGAGTCTTGTAATTGTGAACTAAATTCAAGGAAGCTTGCTTTGAGAATGAATGGTACCTTCATTTAGATTAGCTTACCTTTTCAAGTGGTCTGCTAGGAGTCTCTATCACATACATAGAGGCAGGAACTTTATTATCATCACTATAGCAACGACAAGGAATTTTATTTCAAAACAGTTGGCTACCTGAAAATTCTCACATGATGGAAAGTACTGCAGATGATATATATATTTTAATTCATTTTCATTTTATTCTTGGTTTGGAGTGTTCCATAAACCAGAGTCGTGCACTTTTTATGAAGCAGCAGAAGGTGTGATGGGGAACGAAATAGCTGGTTCTATGTTAAATTGCTTCTTTAACACAGCCTTTCCCCCCCCCCCCAGAAGAAAAGGTGTTTGCAGACCATGGTGGTATTATATCATGTAAAACTTTAATTATACCTGACTGTAGAGTAGTTCTGTTTCGTATTATGTCTGTATAATTTTTAAATAAAACAAACCACAGGAAAACAAACACAAAGACTTCAACTTATAAAAGGTAATCCATGTACATATAGAGGCATAGCTTCATTGCCTGTTACAGAAGGAAGGAATAACCATGTGTCCAGTTCTAAGGAAAATTGACCAACACATGTTTCCAAATGACTAGCAGCCTCCATCAAATGCCAATGAAAGATAGTCAGTCAGTCAGTCAGTCAGTCTCTCTCTCTCTCTCTCTCTCTCCCCCTCTCCCTCTCTCTCTCTCTCTCTCTGAAACTCTAGACTGAGAGCGGAGAACATGTGGCACTCCAAAGATTGATGAAGAACTATTTGTATCATGCTTCAGTGCTGGTCATGCTGACTGATGCTGACAGGAATTGAAGTCCAACAGCTTCTGAAAAACCATGTGTCCCCCCCATCCCTGCTCTAAACAGACAATAGTCTTCTACAACTTCTCAAGGGGATTACATGCTTTTATGTTTAGTCTAGCATGAAAGTTGGGTTCATGTTAATAAGGAGACTTTAGGAGCCATTGCTTCCATAAACAGTTGCTCCAAACAACATGATTGTGGTGTTTTTTTCAACTTACTGAGTTTAGGCCAATTGTGGCAGTTGAATATAAAGTCAGAATGTTGGATTCATACAATCAACTAGTTCATATAATGCCCTTGGATTACAAGCATATGGCTGTACAATGTACACTTGAGGGTGATCACATAAGGCCCTCGTGTGCATAATCTGGGTTTAAGAATCTATATGTGCACTATTTCTGTTATTGTTTGTTGCAATGTGCTTGAATGTGTTGGTTTTCATTTGTCAGTGCCTGTATTATTTTGGCATTATATATTTTAATACCTGAGAGAGAAAGGGGGAAATATGTAAATTCAGCAATGAAGAGAACTTTCCAGAGTTCTTCACCATAGTCCACATTATGTTCTGGTGCAGATAACAGTGTATCGATTTTTATAGCACTGTAAATAGCACAAGACTGTCAATTTATCCTAGTATGTATCCACACACCACTTGGCTTACTAACACCCATGCACAGCTTGGAGCAAACTTTATGGGTCTCAGGTAGTGATGGTCAAACTTGGCACTCTAGGTGTTCTTGGACTTCAATTCCCAGAAGCCCTGATCAGCAGGAGTGCTGACTTAGGCTTCTGGTAATTGAAGTCCAAGAACACCGGGAGTGCCAAGTTTGACCATCACAGAGGTAAGGCTTTTGATATTATATAACAATGGGCCTTGTTCTAAAATACACATTCTAGGTATTTGCCCTTTATCAGTAATGAATGAGGGAGATGAGAGGGATGAAAAACAAGTTGCCTAGTTTGTGGTACTTTCCATCTTCATTTACAATTTTATGATGCCAACACACTGTTTCCATTCTACACATGTGAAGGCTTGATAATCTGCTCAGACTGCAAGCACACAATCATGTTATTGGTTCTACCATAGTTCAGTGGTCATAGCTTAAGTTTAATTACCTCTTCCATTCTACCCTTTATGCACTTTTACTCCCCTGGGAAATGTGTACTCGATTGTTGGACTGAAATATTTTGCATACTTCACATTGATCCTACTTGGATCCTATCACATATGTTAGAAACGGACATATAAAACTATGCATTTTGTGCAAACATGTGAAGATTCACAGGATTACTCTAGAACAAAAGACAATGAGAGTGAGAGAATGAAATCGCAGTGCCAAAATGGCCGCCGTGCTCTTTGCGGGGGCCCCCCACCCGGACTCAGACATCCGGGTGAGTTAGGGGGAGTGGCCACCCCTATATAAAAGGGGTGGCCATGAGGCAGACGAGCTGCCATTTTAGAAATAGCGACGGAGAGGAGAAGTTTTCTCCGTCGCTGTTTGTCCTTTTTGTCTTCGGCTGTTTAGCCCTTGCGGTTCTTTCCCAGCTGGGAAAGGAGGATTAACGCACGCAGAGCCTTGGTTTGCTTGGCTACCACGTGCTTAGGCGCTAGGAGTTCGATCCCTGGATAGGGATCCTCCTTTTCTTCTCCTAGGGAGACATGGCTCCCAAGCGGAAGGCCCCGGCGATGAAGCCGCGGCCGAGGGGGAGAACTTTCACCGGCCCTGCGCTGGACGGGGGACAGCCATCGGGTCGGAGGACCAGGGCTGCGCCCCCGCGGCAGGGCAATGTGCCAGCCTTGCCCACTGATACCGGTGGGGCTACTCAGGCTGGCACTTGGCAGCCGGGCTCCAGCTCGGTGGCTGGCCAGCTACAGGCCGGCCCCTCAGGGGCTTCGGCCCTCGGCCCGCCATTACCGGCCATGGGTCAGGGCAGCATGGGGGGCCTGGTGCGGGTATACAACCCGTTCCTCCTCCGGCCCCTCATGGGCCGGAGTTTTGGGCATGGCCCTATTCTGGCCCTGGCTCGCCTTTCGGGTAACCTTTCCAACTGCCTAGTGGGCTGTCCGGCCCACCCGTCCCGCGTTATGCTGGGGGCTCTGTGGCAGTGGATGCTCTGTTAGCATGTTTAGCAGTGCTGAAAGCATCCTTGGCCAATGGACAGCCTCCTGTGAAGGGGGGAGCTTCTCTTTCCACCAGGGCCCCTTCGTTGGCACCGGCCACCTTGACGGCTGCAACGCTGCAACGGGCGGCCAGCCGGGTTGAGATGCTTGAGACGCTCCGGCCGGCGCCAGCTGGTGTCTCGCAGCTCCCCGTTCATCCAGATCTGCAGACTGGGAGTAGTCAGGTGTGGCCCCAGAGCTCGATTCCGGTCGCGAGCTCCGACGCCCGCCATGGGCCGGAACCCCCGGTGGGGGCAGCTCACGGGGGTGTACCTAGTGAGTATCAGGTTCAATTTAGCGCACCTACATCACAGCCCACTTCCAGTGGTGGGGTTCAGTAGCCCTGGCCTCGTCAAGTTGAGGCGAGTGGGCATCAGTTACCAGCCTATCCCAGTGCCCCATGGTTTCAAAATGGCACCTCGTGGAGGGCGGGGGTTTCCGCCCCTGGGGCAGTGCCGAGCATTGCAGGGGCTGTCCAGGTCTCGCTGCGTATGCCCTCTATACATAATGTGCCAGTGACGGCTTTGCCGACGGCTGGTTATTCCTTGCCCCTTGGTGATCATTTGTCACAGGTCACGAGGGAGAAGATTTGGCGAGGGGAGTACGTGGATATATTCTCCCTATTGAACCGTGAGCCCACTAAGGAAGAGAGAGAGGGACAGGATGACAGAGACAAGGAGCTGTCTCGTCGTCGTAAGCCACCGCGCACCTGGGCCAACTGGTTACCGGCATATCTTATTTATATGGCGGTATACCTTAGGGCCCGGCCTGATCTGGCCATTCCTATGGTCCAATACTTGGACAATATTTACAGGGTGATGGTTGATTTCCCTGGCCCATCGTGGTTGGCTTGTTGTTCAGTCGCACAGTCGACTCCGACCCTTTGCGACCCCATGGACCATTTTCCTCCAGGCGCCTCTGTCCTCTACCATCCCCCTCAACCCTCCCAGCTCTGTGCCCATTGTGTCTATAATACCATCTAGCCATCTCATCCTTGGCCTCCCCCTTCTTCTTTTGCCCTCCACCTTTCCCAACATCAATGCCTTCTCAAGTGAATCCTCCCTTCTCATTTGATGTCCAAAGTATTTTAGCTTCATCTTTACTATTTGACCTTCCAATGAGCAGTCAGGGTTAATTTCTTCTAAGATTGACCTATTTGTTCTCCTCGCTGTCCAGGGGACTCTCAAAACCCTCCTCCAACACCACATTTCAAAGGCATCTATTCTTCTGCGTTCAGCCTTCCTAATTGTCCAGCTCTCACATCCATACATTACTACTGGGAAAACCATTGCTTTGACTATTCTAATTTTTGTTTGCAATGTAATGTCTCTGCTTTTCACTATGTTCCCCAGGTTTCTCATCACTTGTCTCCCAAGAATCAGTCGCCTTTTTATTTCATGGCTGCAATCTCCATCTGCAGTGATCTTTGATCCTAAGAAAGTAAAATCTGTCACTGCTTCTACTTCTTCCCCTTCTATTTTCCAGGAACTGATGGGGCCTGTTGCCATTATCTTGGTTTTCTTGATATTGAGTCTCAAGCCAGCTTTTGCACTCTCCTCCTTCAGCCCAATCAAGAGATTCTTTAGGTCTTCCTCACTTTCTGCCATTAGGGTGGTATCGTCTGCATATCTCAGATTAGTGATGTTTCTCCCAGCGATTTTAATCCCATATTGTGATTCCTCCATCCCTGAACTGCGCATTATGTGCTCTGTGTATAAGTTGAATAAGCATGGTGACAAAATGCAGCCTTGTCTTACTCCTTTTCCTATTCCAAACCACTCTGTTATTCCATGTTCTGTCCTAACTGTTGCTTCTTGGTTCATGTACAGATTTCTGTACATGAGGCATATGAGGTGCATATGAGGTGCTCTGGTATTCCCATCTCTTTAATTACTTGCCACATCTTGTTGTGGTCCACACAGTCAAATGCCTTAGTGTAGTCAATAAAACAAAAGTAAACTTGTTTCTGGTATTCCTTTGTTTTCTCCATGATCCAGCGTATGTTGGCGATGTGGTCTCTAGTCCCCCTGCCTCTTCTGAAACCAGCCTGCACCTCTGGTAATTCTCTCTCCACATGCTGCTGAAATCTGTCCTGTATTATCTTGAGCATCACCTTGCTGGCATGTGGGATGAGCGCGATTGTTCGATAATTTGAACATTCTTTGGCATTGCCCTTTTTTGGGATTGGGACGTATACTGATCTTTTCCAATCCTGTGGCCACTGTTTTGTTTTCCAAATCTGCTGGCATATTGAATGCAGTAATTTGACGCCATCATCTTTTAGCGCTTTGAAAAATTCAACTGGGATACCATCATCTCCACTAGCTTTGTTGTTTGCAGTGCTCTTTAGGGCCTTTATGACTTTGCTCTCCAGGATGTCTGGCTCAAGTTCAATTTCTTCATCATTGTGATTATCAGGAGTGTTGAGGTCCTTTTTGTAAAGTTCCTCTGTGTACTCTTTCCATCTTTTCTTAATTTCTTCTGCATCAGCTAGCTCCTTTCCGTCTTTGTCCCTTATCATGGTCATTTTTGCTTTAAATGTTCCCTTGATTTCCCCAATTTTTTTTGAAAAGATCTCTGGTTCTGCCTCTTTTGTTGTTTTCCTCCATTTCTCTGCACTGTTCTTTTAGGTAGTTTTCCTTATCTCTCCTTGCTTTTCTTTGAAATTCTGTGTTCAAATGGTTGTAATTTTTCCTTTCTTCTTTGACTCTTGCGTTCCTTCTTTCCTCTGCTATTTTAAGAGCCTCATCAGACAACCACTTTGCTTTCTTACTCTTCTTTTCTTTTGGTATGGTTTTCTTTGCTGCTTCCTGCATGATGTCCCTCATCTCCGTCCATAATTCTTCCGGTACTCTGTCTACCGAGTCTAAGCCATTAAATCTGTTCATCACCTCCACCGTGTATTCTTTAGGGATGCTGTCTAGGTGATATCTTTCTGGTCTCCGTGTTTTCCCTATTTCCTTTAGTCTAAGCCTGAACTTTGCGATCAGTAGGTTGTGATCTGAGCCACAGTCTGCTCCAGGTCTTGTTTTTGCTGACTGTATGGAGGTTCTCCATCTTTGGCTGCAGAGTATGTAGTCAATCTGGTTTCGGTGTTGGCCATCTGGTGATGTCCATGTGTAAAGTCGCCTCTTGTGTTGCTGGAAGAGAGTGTTTGCTATGACCAGTGCGTTCTCTTGGCAGAACTCTATCAATCTTTGCCCTGCTTCATTTTGTGTTCCAAGACCAAATTTGCCTGTTATTCCCTCCACTTTTTGATTTCCTACTTTGGCATTCCAGTCTCCTAATATAATTTGGACATCATTTCTTGGTGTCTGTTCTATGAGGTGTTGTAAGTCCTCATAGAACTGGTCCATTGTGGCTTCATCTGCACCAGTGGTTGGTGCGTATATTTGGATCACAGTAACATTGAAAGGTTTGCCTTGAAATCTGACTGACATCATTCTGTCATTTTTGAGATTGTATCCCATTACTGCTTTTCTCACTCTTTTATTGACAATTATGGCTACTCCATTTCTTCTAAGGTTTTCTTGCCCGCAGTAGTAGATATGATGGTTTCCAGAGCTGAATTCACCCATCCCTGTCCATTTGAGCTCACTGATGCCCAAGATGCCAATGCTTATTCTTTCCATCTCATTTTTTACCACTTCCAGTTTTCCTTGATTCATAGACCTCACATTCCATGTCCCTATGCAGTATTGTTCCCTGCAACACTGTATTTCTCCTCCCCCTTTCGTATCCCTCCCCCTTTTCAGATCTGCTGTGCTGAGCATCCCCTTGTTTTATCTTTTGTTTTGGTCCATAGGGTTCTCTTGGCAGACTTTGTGGCATGCCTTGCCGGTCTCTACGCCAGTCTTTTCCCATCACACATGTTATCACAGTTTAAACAGTTTTAAAACAAAGTATTATCATGCACAATATCACAGTTTATCACATAGTATCAAAGTAAAAGTTGAACTAATTAATGAAAGGGAAAGAAAGAAAGAAAGAAAGAAAGAAAAAGTCCACTATATCAAGTCTCTATGTAAGTCAGTTTCTTGTACAGTCACTATGTCAGTTGCCATAAGCCATCTATGTTTAGTCAACTATATTATTTCAGTTCGATTACTTATCCTTTGCATGCACACAGCAGCTCTTGCCTCTCTTCGGCCGCATGGAGTCGGTCAAAGGCGCCGGCTCGGGCCTCGCTGTGATGGTGGTTGGCTTACGATGAGGAATTTAGAATGAGGGTGGCCCTACACCCGGAGATGAGATGGGATGAGCCCTGCCAAAAATTGTGGCTCTTGTACATGACCCCTATGCATCCGGTGCCTGGGGATAGGTACCATTGTGGCCATGCTGTGCAGCGAGCTGCTCCAACACAGGCTCCCCGCCAGCCGGCGGGGCAGGGGGTTCCAGCCCGCTTGCTGTGTTGGAGCTTCTCAGCTAATGGCGTGTGCAATAAGCGACAGTGTCGATACAAACATGAGTGTCCCTCTTGCACTGGCCCCCACGCCGCCTCCACGTGCCCGCGGACAGGTGGGTCATGGGGCAGAGGTAGAGGTGGACAGGGAGCGGGCAGGGCTTCTGCTGATGGAGCTAGCCAGTCAAAACGTCCCTTCCCCAGTTAACGTGTATATGTTGGAGCGATGGCTCTCAACTTATCCAAGGAGGGAGGACGCGACGTACCTCCTGGAGGGTTTCCAGTGGGGCTTTCATATCCCATTCAAAGGGGTGCAAGGACCCCAAGATGCCCCCAATTTGGTTTCCCTGAAGGGTAAGGAGGGGGTGGCTGCCCTGAGTATTGCCAAAGAGGTAGAGGCCAAGAGGGTAGCGGGCCCCTTTTCTGCACCACCTTTCCCTAACCTGAAGGTCTCCCCTCTGGGGCTAGTACCTAAAAAGATCCCGGGTGAATTCCGTTTAATCCACCACTTATCGTACCCGGCGGGTTCTTCTGTCAATGATGCTATTCCTGATGACCTTTGTTCGGTCAGATATACGTCATTTGACCAAGCCCTACGGATGGTCCGCTCTTGTGGTCCCGGTGCCCTCCTGGCGAAATGTGACATTAAATCGGCACTCCGATTGCTGCCAGTGCACCCTGGGGACTTTGAGCTATTGGGTTTTTAGATTCCAAGGGAAGTTCTATGTAGACAAGGCCATGCTGATTGGCTGCTCTATTTCATGTTAGGCATTCGAACGTTTTAGCACTTTTCTTCAGTGGGCCTTTGTTCGCAGGTCCGGGTCTCGGTCTGTAGCCCATTACCTCGATGACTTTTTGTTCGGGGGTGAACGGGGCTTGGACACGTGCACGTGTCTCCTCACTTCATTTCAGACACTAATGCTGGAACTGGGTGTCCCTTTAGCGCCCGAAAAGACCGCAGGCCCATCTACTACGCTCACATTTTTGGGTATTGAAATTGACACGGTCGCACAGGCATCCCGGTTACCCATTGAGAAGGTCACCCGGATCTCCGCGATGATTTTGGCGTTGCTGGCTAAACATAAAGTGTCACTTCGTGAGCTTCAGGTACTTCATGGCCATCTTAACGTTGCCTGCAGGGTGGTGACACCTGGCAGAGCATTTGCTCGGCGCCTATGTGATGCCATGTCTGGCCTGTTAAAGCGCCACCACAGGGTCCGACTGACCAGGGGCATGCGGGCTGACCTTTCGGTTTGGCTCACATTTTTACGGGAATTTAATGGGGTCTCTTTCTGGAGATCGGACCTTTTGGTTTCCCCTAGATTCCAAGTACAGTTGGATGCCTCCGGCTCCCTGGGATATGGGATTTATTTCGAGGGGAGGTGGGCTTATGGCCAATGGCCTCAGCATGGCGGGGCACGGATCGCCTCCACGATCTTACCTTTCTTGAGTTCCTTCCAATCCTGGGAGCTTTGATGCTATGGGGCGAGGAGTGGGCCGACTCAGTGGTCCATTTTTGGTGTGACAATGCGGCAGTGGTGCACATTGTCAACGCTCAGACGTCTAAATCACCCAGGGTGATGGTGTTGGTTCGCCAGTTTGTGCTGTTTAAGGCCAGACATGTCCCAGGCATTAATAATGATATTGCTGATGCTTTATCCCGCCTGCAGATCCCCCGGTTCTGTGCCTTGGCTCCGGAAGCAGAGGAATTCCCCTCGCCACTCCCGGCCGAGATTTGGACATTTGGCGAGGAGAGGTGAACCGGGCGATCGGCATGTCTTTGGCACCTCACACGCGTAAGGCGTATCAACATGCTTTCGTACAATTTAGAACCTTTTGTGTGCAACTTCAGTTGCCCGAAGTGTGGCCCATTCCAGTGGAACAGGTTTTACAATTTATGGTTTATCTGCACAGTCAGGGTTTGGCTCCTCATACTATAGCATCCAGGCTGTCGGCACTGGCATTTATGGCCAAAGTGAGGGGTTTTGCTGACTGCGTGAATGATTTCCGCATACGTCATGTTTTGGAGGGGTGGACACGGGAACGTGGCCGCCGCCCAGACACTCGCCACCCAATTTCACCAGAGGTACTGACCCACCTTGCACGAGGCTGGCATAACTTGTGTTATGATAAATATGAGGTGGCTCTTTTTCACGCGGCTACCATGGTGGCCTTCTTTGGAGCACTCCGCATCAGTGAGTTGGTACTACTCTCTAAGGCGGATGCGACTCGTAGGGCACTGGAACTCGACGATGTCTATGTCACTAATGAGTGGGCTCAGTTGAGGATACGGTCCTCAAAAGTTGATCAGCACAGCGTAGGCAGTGGAGTTAGACTGCTACGATGTTCCATTGCAGACATCTGTCCGGTTGGTGCCCTACAGGAGTTCTTGGCAGTGCGTGGTGCGCACCCTGGCCCGTTTTTCTGCCACCAGGATGGGTCTCCCCTTACTAAAATTTCAATTTTGGAAGGTGACCGGTATGGCACTATCCAGTGTTGGCCTTCCCGGGGCTCGTTACGGCACCCATTCATTTAGGATAGGTGCTGCATCCACTGCGGCTGCATTTGGGTACTCTGAGGCTGATATACGCCGAATGGGGAGATGGGGATCCATGCGTTTTGCATTGCATGTTTGCCCACTTCAGGCATGAGTACCAGTTAAGTCATTCTTCTCTTTTCTTCTTTTACAGACCCTGTGTGTCCCCGCACACCGGTGGCAGTATGGCTGGTGGGCCACAGTTACGTGCACTGGGCAGCGCAGTATGCTGCGGCGACAGAGGGGGGACTCAAGCTTGGACTACATGCAACCGCATGTATCCGTTGGTACGGTAAGCGTGGAATGAGATGGCGGGAACTGTTGCCATTCCTGTTTTCCATCAGGGATGCTGAACCGCCTGATGTCCTTGTACTGCACCTCGGGGGCAATGAACTTGCCCAGGTCACTGGCCTTTCCTTAAAATTCACGATTTGCAGTGACCTAGCTTATTTGCATTATGTGTGGCCATACACAAGGCTGCTATGGTCGGACATCGTACCGCGTCATTCATACAGGGGAGGTATTGACCTCCGTGCCCTTGACCGCGCTCGCCACTCGGTGAACAGGGCTGTTGCCCGGTTCTTGGCAGACAAGGGTTTGGGGATGGTCATCCGGCACCCCACAATTAGTTTGCAAAATTATGATCTCTATGCAGGGGATGGGGTCCACCTGTCGGCTAGAGGTATGAACCTCTTTCTTGAAGATTTGCAAGCAGGCCTGGTGACCGAGCTGACGGTCTGGGGGGGGCGGTGAGTCTTCATAGACGCCTCCCCGTGTGGCGGGTAGCACTGGTATCCGACAGGTTCGCAATTGACTGGCCAACACTTAGACAGGTACAGGTGTAATAGCTTTGGCCAGTCAACGACGAACCAGGCAAGGGGTGATGGCAGGAGCTTTACAGCATGCATTACCTCGTGATTTGATGGATACATGTCATAGGGTGGGGTCAGTAGATAGTTTATTGACTCCGGTCAACAATTTGTTTGTGTCAACAAACAAATTGATAAAAATGGTTACATTGTAGCCAATTATCATTGGCATTTTTGGGAGGAACCTTACCAGTGTTACTGCGGCCTGCTTGCCTTAAGAATTACAATTGGATGAATACACCAATTGAAAGTTATAATTCGGACTAGGGCATTATTCAATAAAAGTGGCCCAATGCCTTTATCCATATACCGGTGTCTGAGTCTTTCTTTGGGGGGTGCGCCTGCAATGAAAGTGTGGCGCCAAAATGGCCACCACGCTCTTTGTGGGAGCCCACACCCAGACTCAGACATCCGGGTGAGTTAGGGGGCATGGCCACCCCTCTATAAAAGGGGTGGCCACAAGGCAGACGAGCTGCCATTTTAGAAATAGCGACGGAGAGGAGAAGTTTTTCCCTCCACCCCCTCCCTAGTGAACAGTGTGATATTTTGGTTGCTTCGGGGACGGGTGGGAATTTTTGGCCTGAACCCACAATTGGCCCTTGGTTTCTGGCTTTTTCGCCCATCCCACACTGTTGCTAGTGTTTGAGCAAAGGGGTTTTCTTTTACTTTGGTCACTTTAGGTGGGTAGCACTGGTAAGGTAAAGATTGATGACCCATAGGTATCCGGCATGTTCGCAATTGACTGGCCAACACTTAGACAGGTACAGGTGTAATAGCTTTGGCCGGTCAACGACGAACCAGGCAAGGGGTGATGGCAGGAGCTTTACAGCATGCATTACCTCATTATTTGACGGATACACATCATAGGGTGGGGTCAGTAGATAGTTTATTGACTCCGGTCAACAATTTGTTTGTGTCAACAAACAAATTGATACAAATGGTTACATTGTAGCCAATTATAATTGGCATTTTTGGGAGGAACCTTACCAGTGTTACTGCGGCCTGCTTGCCTTAAGAATTACAATTGGATGAATACACCAATTGAAAGTTATAATTCGGACTAGGGCATTATTCAATAAAAGTGGCCCAATGCCTTTATCGATATACCGGTGTCTGAGTCTTTCTTTGGGGGGTGCGCCTGCAAAGGTGTATGTGATCACTTACAGCTTGCAGCTTTTTGACTTATAGGTATGACACTTTATAATATTGGCCAAAATACTATTGCGCAATGTAGTAAGTTGCACTACAGTGGGTCTTTTGTCTCAATGGGTGAGTTGACTCCTTTTTAAGTTCAACTGAGTGTGAAATTACTCTACCATAGCTAGTGTAGGCCATTGAATTAATGGAATTTAGGAGGAGTTAACTCACTAAATCTCCATTGATTCAACGGGCCGGCTCTATTGCAATTTTTAGTATTAAGCAATCAGATTTTGGCCACTATTTTATGACAATATTATAAAATTGTGCTAAGAAAAGAGAACATGTACATGAAAGATATTTTTAATTTCCTTTAATTTATCAAGGTTCATTACACCTAGCCTCACAAAATTGTGTCATTCATGCTTGGTGGACTAATTTTAAAAGAAGTTGGAAAAATGAAAATATGAAGACACAGTCATAGGTTTATTTTAGAAGGATGTGCTTTGAACCCAAACAAGGAAAGTAAAGTTGAAAGTAACATCCAGGCATATCTGCTGTAGCAATGCATCCCGTAGAGTGTATGAAACAACCAAGAAGGCTCGATTTCTAAGTCATTGGTTTTTTGGCCTCTCTTGGAGTAGGCAGATGTAGTCTCCAGGCCTGGAAGGACAGTGTCAGATGAGTAATTACTCTTCAGGAAATGCACCCCAACAAGTACTGTAGTTAGGTCCCAAACCATATAAGGCTTTGTACACCAGTATTAAAACTTTGAATCTGCTATGGAAAATAACAGGTAAGCAGTGCAAGCCAACCAGGATCAGAGAGATATAATCACATTTATGAGCTCTCACAATCAATCTGGCCATCACATTCTGGACCTGTTGCAGTTACTGTATCAGTTTCATAGGCAGTCCCATTTTGGAGCGGCAAAGCACATTCATACAGCGTACCTATTTTTCTGAACACTCATTTAGGTTAATTGGAATCTACTTCTTAGTAAATATTGCTTCTTGTGTAAAAACATGTAATATGTGGTTATGTTTTCTACTACAGGCAAGATTCTAATGTCCCAGCCTAAATCCTCATTCAGCCAGTTTACTGAGTCCTAGCAAAAATCTGTCAACTTTCTATTCTGAGCAAGATTATGGAGACAACACTACTACATTCACAAGCTTTTGCAGGAAGGAATGGTCTTTTATTTTCAAAAACAAAAGGAAAATCCTGTTTATTCATGCCATTTTAAGCCAAGTGGCTTTTTTCAAATTGCATACATTCCATATTAGTTGATACTCTAGATAATTTCCAACCCAGGCATTTTCCTAAAAGTTTGTATTACTTTTGTTATTCATTATTATTGCAGAGATGGAGCATACTACAGCAATCTTCTTGTAAAGAATAGAATAGTGTTTAGTTGTTGATTCTTACATCTAAAATGCTGCTAACATAATGAACCCTCTGGAGATGCACTCCCAGGTGGAACAGTTTGTGTCTGTGCTTGAGGAGTTTTAAATTAGTTATTTTTATTTTTATTTTTAAAAGAATAACCTGTGATAAAAGCTCTGCTACCAACTGTTTTACTTGTCACTGGCTCTTCAGGGCAATAAGCCAATTACTTGCTGCTGCACTAAGGCCTCTTCCTTACTGCTTTTAAATGCATACTAGGGATATAGTGATCTTCACATTTTGGGAGAGTCAGCATTTCCAGTTCATTATGATTGCAAATTAATGGTCTGCTTCACCAAAGCAGTTTTGTTGTCAAAAAAAGACTGGTTACTGGCTTCATTGGTATACAAAGGGTTAGCGTAATGGGCTCCGCTCATGCACCTTGAAAATACACTTTAACCCTTTTGTTCTTGAAAAATAAAATCAATGACATTAACGCTTCTAATTTGAAGACCCTGCTTTCATCGTCTTTCTGAAGTCTACTGCCCATGACCCAATAACGTACATAAGTCATGTATCATAGAAATTCCTTCTTTTTAAAAGGCAGAAAGATACCAAATCACAGGTTGTCTTTGTAGATGGGGAAAAATTGTTGTTAAAGGCATACAGAATGTACCTCTGGATGCACAGATTTTTAACTCCAAAGAAGGGAGCTTTGTCTTATGTCTTCTGTTCTCCTTTTTGATAATTTAGAAGAGCAATTATAGAAATGACTTTCAGATTGCTGATTATGTAAAGCGGAGGCTGACAGATATAACCTGGTAAGTTTGTAATGCAAACATCAGGTTAGGAACAAACACAAAGTCATGTGACTTCTGCATGAAGTCAAATTCTTAAATGATGACATTTCACCTCTGAAAGCTATGCTGATGAAGTTACTGGCAGGTATAACCAACAGGTTTCTAGAATTTGCTGCTGCATCGGGGCAATCAGGAAAGCTGTGTCATTGCTATTTTAAAAAGTGTGTTTTGTCCCATGCAACTAGTCTAAAAGTGGAGCTGGTCTTCTGGGAAGCTCATCTATACTTGCAAACAAACATCTTTAAAACTCTAAGGAAAAAAAACGTTTCCCCCCCAATGAAACCTGTGGTGTGGTGGAGAGACTTTAAAAAACTTCACAGTGAGATACAGTGAAACACACAAAAAAGCAAAATTGGGAAATGACATGCAATACATTGGAACCCATGTCAGTAGTAATAGCCTTCTTGAGTCCTGCCACTATTTACATCAATACTTTGTTCCATTCCCCCCCCACTCCCCTCCCCCCCCCCCACACACACACACACAAAGCTGAAGAACCACAACTCTTCCTTATATTGGAAGAGGATGAGGCATTTTATGGCATTCTCCATTGGGGAAGAAGTATTTCTGCACAATTGAAATGAATTTGTACAAATAGCATGTTCAACAAAATGTTACTTTCCTGTATATAATACAAATTGTCCAAAATCATGAAAGCTATTGTTTTCTTTTTCATTGATTTTTAGAACTAGAAGCATAGGAAGGGGGTGTTTGTGTCTTTTTCAGCCAACATTCATCATATATGTGCTTACTGTGTTAGTTCTGCTCCTCAAAGGGAAATAATGCTAGTGTCGCATATGGACAGTTTTCACAAAATATAGAAACCCCACAGAAACTCCCTGTCACACATTCATTTGAAGGTGTGAAATCTCTCAAAGATTCTTGGTCAAAGTGTCCTGTCTTAGTCAAAGTAGCCTAGGTTGGTAATAATGAAGTATTAAGTAACTGATCTTTAAATTTCTGCCTAAGAATTACTGTATATTGCTATCAATTTGTAACACCAGACCAATTTCTAATGTTCAATGCACCCCTTTCTTTCTCTTTCCTTTTATCACTCTTTTTCCTCCTTTCCTTTTTCTTTGTTATACAGTAAAACCCTAACTTACAAATGTCTTGAGTTACATAAAATTCGACTTACATAATGATTTTGTGTTAAAACCATGTCCCGATTTACACAATTTCCTATGGGTTTGCTTTGAGTTACATAAAGATTCGTTTTCCTATGGGTTTGCTTTGAGTTACATAAAAAATGATTTAAGCAAAGGCCTACGGAATGTGTTTTTTTCATAAGTAGGGGTTTTACTGTATCTATTTTTTCCTTTCCTTTGTGCCCTCTCCTTTCTGAAAAGAAATTAGTCCCACTTGCCCAGTTACAAAAGAAAAACATGGTAGTACATCTTAATTTTGGGTCATGATCCGTGAAGTAAAGGTTAACACTAAATTATTCCTCACTGAGAAACAGGGATACACAGAAAGAGCCTCCTCAAAGATTGTGGTATTTTTGAACCACAATCAGGTGTACCCTGGTAATGGCAACCTTGCTTTGCCAGCTCATCTTTCTGACATTACATCAGGTGAAAGGAACTGCAGAATGAACTCCCCAAAAAGTGTCATCATTTTGGCAGTTTCACCTCTGGAATAGACACAAAAGAAGAAAAACTGAGAAACAAAAATCACACTTAAAAAGAGTTTATTTTTATTTTATTTATTTTATTGTCAAATTTCTATACCGCCCACTCAGCCAAAGCCGACTCCGGGCGGTTCACAACAATGGGTAAAAACATATAAAAACAAATAAAACAGTCAACAATGATTTTCAACACTGAGAATAATGTCTTATGAATAGGTATGCATGCATTTCAGATTTTCAAAAGAAACAACACACCTTCAGGGCTGCACCAGAGCTGCATTTTAAAAACCTTGATAATTAAAGAATTATAAACACAACACTGTTTCCCAAATCCGAGGACATAAAGATGAATCTCCATGGTTGGTTATGTGCCTTCAGGTCAGAATCAATTTATAATGGGCCTAATAGAGCTTTCAAGGTAAGTGAGATATTTAAGGAATGGTTTTACGAGTTCCACACCCCAGTCACTTTCCATGGCCAAGTGGGTATTGAAACCATTGTCTCCAGAGTCCTATTCTGTCACTTTATCTACTACATCACACTAAGAATCTCTCATTGGCAACATATTTTCTTGAGAATAAGTACCTTTGAGGTTAAGCTAATGATTTTGAAAATCCATGTTAATTCTTTAAAAGGAGAAGGCCTCACAAGAACATTTATTAAATGCAAACCAGCAAGAAAGAGAGAGAATATGATATAGAATTGAGTGGTGTCATTTATGTGGGACTTTCTGCTAAATATTCCAGAACTTTCCACTCTGGGACTCCTAAATGAAGAATTTTTTTATTCATAGTTTAAAAAATAGATTACTATAGATAAAATTACCTGTAATATTGAGTCTGGAAGTATCTCAATGTCCGTAAAGAAAAAGCATGATACTACCCTGTTGATGACCCTGGGAACAAGCATTTGTAACATCAGTGGGAATAACTGGGGTAGGAGAGATCTTCATAAATTCCTGTAGACGCTGAATCAGTCAACATCTCCTGCATGATATGCAGAAAAGAACACATTATATTGCAGTTCTTGTTGGAAATCAAAATTAAAACACCTTTATAAATGTCTGTTTCAAGGAGCATTTAGAAATGCCAATTTTTATACTGTTCCTAAGAGTTAAATGTAAATATAAAGTGGCTTAAAATTAAAATAAAAATAAAAATTAATGCCAGTACAATATAGCCTTCCTCAAGGACATGCGAGCACCTGCAAATATGATACAGAGCAGATACAGATTGATTTGTTCACCCGTCTAGTTCTCCTCCTGCTCAAACATATTGAAATTCTACTATCTAAACCCAGGGGTTCTCAACCTTTAAAAGCTGTGGGCCGGATCATGTCCCCTCAGACTGTTGGCAGGCCACACTAGTGTTGCTCTCTGCTGCCGCGACCAACACGCCTCCACATGTCACCAGTCTGGCTCACCAAACACTTTCCCCCTGCCACCACTGCCACCACTTAGCCCCCACGCCACCAGTCTGGCCCACCAACACTTCCCCCACACCGATGCTGCCACTTTCCTACTTACCAGCATGCTGTGGCTGAAGGAGGGGTCCTGACTGTCCTTGCCTGCACTCGGCCAGAGAGGCCCCCTGAAAAGACATAGGTGGCCACATGTGTCTGCCACTTCCACCATCACTGCCATCACTGCTGTCTTGTCCCCTCTTCCTGGCTTGGTGCATCCCTAGTGCCACTCCATAGCAGGGCAAATGCTTTAAGCCTTCATACAACATCTGCCTTGCTATGGAGCAGTGTTAGGGCCATGCCAACCCAGGCAGAGGGAACAGCAGTGGCAGCGAGGTCATGGGCTGGATGGAATGGTGTCACAGGCTGGATCCGGCCCATGTGCCATAGGTTGAGAACCCCTGATCTAAACCAAGGTGGTAAGGGCCTCCTCCTCCTCCATGGGTATGGTAGCTTTTGCCTCTTCTGCTCATTCTAACCCAAATCCTGAATTTCAGTCCATTCCTAGGATTTTCCCAGTCACAAGTCTGAACCAAATAGTCCACAGGAGTTACTTTGCATGTAAAACCCTGAAAAAATTATTCTGAAATACCAGCTCCTATTGTTGTTATGATTTAATAAAGAACATACCTAGAAAAGAATCCATGAATAGGAACAATGAAGGATGATGAAGACCTCAGAGTGAGCAGCTGTTACTAACTAAAATCAATCAGTATAGGACTGCAAGATTTGAAAAACATATTGATAGAATGTGTGGGATTTTTTTTAAAAAAAGTTTTCCTTGTGCTCTCTAAGTACAACTGAACCAGCACCATTTCATACTCATGTGTCACTGGAAGGACAGTCAAGGGTATCACATGGCCCAGCTTCTCTCCAGACATGTCTTCAATGTTCAATTGAGGAAGCAGGAGAAGATGGCACTTTGGTTGGAATGTAATTGACTCTTCAGGGTCATCAGATCAGCTTTTGCCAAAGATACCTGTCTGAGGTACCTGTTATTTCTGAAAAAGCCCACTCTCCAATAGTTCTCACTGTGAATGGAGAAAGAACACTCAGCCTACCCCAGCTGCATCTCACCAGGGTGAAAAGGGCAGTAGATCGAGTACAAGAAGGAAATGTATTGCTGTTTAAGTAGCAACATCTCTTTTGAAGTAGGGGATTAATCCTGAATAAATTCAGGACACAAGGCCTGAAAGGCAGGCTTAAAGGAAGATAATCTGCTCAAGGCCTTCTCCTTTGCATGGTTGGAAATAGCTGGGGGATCTGCCTAGGTTTATCTGCCTTTTCTTTCCATTTACTTATCTCATTTTTAATAATATCTTGCATTTATAGTGCCTTTCATCCTAATGATTCCCAAAATGCTATATAAACTGATAAATGTGTGTGTGTGTGTGTGAGAGAGAGAGAGAGAGGCAAGAGAGTCCCATCCCTATAAAACAATACTCTATACATGGAGATTACTGCATCAAGATCAGAACTGCAGTCATCTAAACAGCTGTTTGAAAACAAATATAAGTGCCATTGGCGATTTTGCTTCTGTGGTTCCTGGTAGCATTGTGACATGTAGCTGTCAAGATGTTCTTTTAAAGGTTAGCAGAGTTGTCATATGTCCTAAGTAGATGGAGAAGTTGTCAATATCCAGAAATATGCATTCTCAGACTTCATGCTGTTAAAGAAGAAAAGAGATACAGTGATACCTCATACAACGTCCAAATCCTTGCCACGATGCCTCGTACAACGTCGTTTCCATAGAGATACATTGTGCTGTAACAGCACAGACTTCAGGGCAAAGTCAAGGAAACAGACAGGAAACTGACAGAACTTTAAGAAATCATTGTCTAAAGGCTAAATACATTACAAAAACATGCCAAAAAACCCTGATTTTAGGGGACAAACCATACAACAAGTTTTTAACTTTTGAAAACTTTATGAAGTGCAGGTTTAAAAGTTAACATGTCCCATCATGCGGCACGGTGTTAATCTGCAGCCATGCGGCCAATCATCCATTTGTACAAGCTACTGTAAACAATTACTGGATGGAAGCAAGGACAAAATGGATGCCAACATGTCCCATCATGCAGCACAGTGTTAATAATCCAAACAGAAGCAAGCACAAAACAATTGCCCACCCCACCAAACAGTGCTCACCAAAAAAGACCAATATAAGAAAAATTATGGAGCATGCAATCTGTTTCTAAAAACCACAGCAACAAACACCAAACAATTGCCAACCCTCCCCCATCCACCTCTCCACTCTTCGCCTCATGCCAAACCCACAAGAACAATGCACGCATGCGTCCTGCCTTTTATACTGCCCAGGCACAATGCAACCTGGAAAATACCCCAATGCCTCATACAAAGTTGCAGCGACTTTGTATGAGGCAATTTTTTTCAAGGAATTAGGCAATGTTGTATGAATTCAATGTTGTATGAAGCGGACTTTGTATGAGGTATTACTGTAGTACTTTTTATTACTGAATTTAGAAAGGTTGGGTATCAGAGTTTAAAATATTTCTAAAAATATTGTACATGGTATTCTTCTCCTCTATAGTAATATGTCTACTTGTTACTCACTAGAAGTTCCTAGAAGATCCCCAGTGTTGTATGTCTATTTGTTACTCACTACAGGTTCCTGTAAGATCCCCATTGTTGTATGTCAAATGGGATAACCACTGTGGCAAATTCTTTTAGGTTCAACATTTCTTGCCACTTCTTGTAATAACTGTAGGCTTGCATGTCATGCTGCACACCAGTTATGTGACTTGGTCTGTGATGAGAAATACAATTGCCAACTTCTCAAAAGGGAGCAATTTGCCGCAGCAATTTATGTTGTTTGATTTATGCCGGCAAAAGTAAGTAGCAGGATTCTGGCACCTTTAAGGCTAAATTAACAACTTACTTTTCATTTACTCATAAAATTAAAATAAAATAAGAAAATGACCATACTTCCCCAAAATTAGTATTTTAGATCTAACAGATAAAAGCCCACATTAGGAGTCATTACATATTTTCTGACATTAGGAGTCATTACATATTTTCTGACAATAATCTAGTTGCCTCTAACAATAATCAAGTTGCCAAGGTAACATATTACAGGGTATTTTATTTGTATTGTGTCAGAAATGCATATTTTTAATAGAAATTATGCAGTACTGTGGAAAAGTCTTAGGACACCACCAGCTGGTTTAGGGCTCAGTCCCTGAGTCACCTAGACACAATAAAATTTGAAATGGTCTTTTTGCTGACTTTCCTTTCAGACCTCTTCTCCAAGTCTGGTAAATTTAGAGTTAGGGTGTGTGATGTATGGTCTCCAAAATCACTCATTGAATTTTCCCCAAACCAGCTGGTGGTAGCCTAATACTTTTGCACAGTACCATACCTGCATGGGAGTTCAGCTATGTTATTATGGAGTAGAGCAAATGCAAGCGCGGCGCCAAAATGGCCGCCGCGCACTTTGCGGGCCCCCCCCCACAGGACAGAGAATCCGGGTAGTTAGGGGCGTGGCCAGCTCCCTTATAAAAGGGGTGGCCACGAGGCAGCCGAGCTGCCATTTTGCCTCAGCGACGGAGCGGAGAAGTTTTTTCCCCTGTACCTCCGTCGCTCGTTGGTATCATCGGGAAGCCTTTTGGGTCGATTTTGCCTAGCTAGCTTCCCTTCTTTGCTGCGGTGAGATGCCTTCCAAAAAGAAGGCTGCTGCGAATTCAGCCCGGGCTGTTAGGAGGCGCAACCCAGGTCGGAGGGCCGTGGGGCCGCCTCCTCAACAGCCACCTTTGCCATCCCCGGCCGGGGCTGGTGGCTTGGGGTCTATCGCCCATTGCCCTGATCAGAGTGCGGGTCCGGAGGGCGCTCCGGCCCGCGGCCCGCGAGCGGTGGCCACCGCTCCTCCTCCTGCCCAATCCGTTGGGCCGATTACTTTTGGGCAGCCTCTCCCGGGGCCCTCTAGCCTTGGGGGGTGGCCCGGTGCCCTGCCTTGGCAGGTTTCCTCACCAGCCCTACCGGGCTTCGGCCCTGGCCAATGGCCATATATGGGCCATGGGGTGCAGGGAACTGTCCCCATGCAAGGGTCAGGTGGGCCGGCCGGCTCTTTACCCATGGTCAATGTAGACACCTTACTGGCCCGTATTGCGGCCTTGGAGGAGTCTTTGGCCCGGGCCAGTCAGGCAGGCGCCCCTTTTGGGGTACCTTTTGAGGCGCTATCGGCAGCAGGACAACGGCCGGCGGGGAGGGTTGAGCTGCTGCAGGCGGGTGGCGCGGCTCCGGCCACTGCCTCGCAGCTCCCCAGCCAGCAACCTGGTCCGTTATTGGGGGGGTGCGCCTGCAAACAACATTCTATGAGGAAATACTTAAAAATAGAGGCTCCCCACACAAATGTTTTTAACTTTGGATCACCATCAAACCTGGCAGAGATATAGCAGACAGTTTGTTCTTGTTCTGTGCCAAAAGAGGGGATGTTTGGGCAAAGGGTTTTCGAGTTATAACTATTTTACACCTGAGTGGGGAAAAACCGACAATTTATGTGTTCAGACTTAAAATAACTCATATACATTGAAAAGATAAATCTTATTTATCTTGAAGGAGAATGCTGAGTTGTCCTGCCCACTTTCAAAAATATATGTTTAGCAGAAATCCTGGTGGCAGGGGCTGACCTGCTGAACCTAAAAGAAGGCCTCTCAAAAGAGCAAAACAGTGACTATAAACTTTGTGGAAAAAACAGGTTCTGTGAGTTCTGGGACAATCTGAACTTTATAATCTGCTAATCTGGACCTAATTTGCTGACACTGAGGAAGAAAGCTGTTAAACTCCTTCCTAGCCAAACAGGCAATTAAAAATAATCTGTTTCTGGTTGTGAAGATATTTTTTAAAGGTAATCTTGCACGAAAGCCAGTGACCCATCTGTAGTCCTGTAGTGACCCATCTGTAGTCCTGTTGCAGGCACGAATAGACACCAAAGCACACAGAACACTATTACCTTTTGCATTGAAGTGGTACCTATTAATCGACTTGCAATTTCATCCTTTCAAATTGCTAGGTTGGCAGGAGTTGAGACAGATGACAGGCACTCATTCACTCCATCACTTAGCACTTCAGTCTTGAACTTCCAAACTTCCGGTAGCCAAGCTCAGTGTCTTAACCACTAAACAACCATAGGCCTTTTAAAGTATTGTATAGAGAACAAATATTCAGAAGCTCACTTGTATAAACTATGAATAATTGTTTTTTTGCTTTGTGACTAAGGATAGTCATTTTTGCTGTAGGAAGAGTTCAGCCTTGACTTGATTAAGCACCCACTTTTCTGCCTTTCTGATGGTCTATGGCATCTATATGGCCACACTTCAAATGACTTAATTTTTGTCCTTGTCTTTCTTTCCCATAACATGGGTGATTTTTATCTTGGTATCCTTCAACAATCTTTGCTAACTTCCTTTAAAAATATCAGAAGAAGGAACATCTTTTTGGAATCATGCATGCAACATGTCTGATATAAGTTTTCTTCCTCAGATTGCCTAACCAAAATAAAGGGTTTGGAAACATAGCTCTCTAGTCTGCACTTGACAAGGTAACAGTAGTTTACCTGCTGTATCTGTTGAACTTACTCACATCTTTGTTCCACTACAGTGGAACTTCACTTAACAAATTTAATCCATTCTCTGGGACATTTTGTACTATGAAAAATTTGTAAAGCAGATTTCCTGTAGGAATGCATTGAATACAATTTCCCATAGAAATGCATTGAAAACCAAAATTTGTTAATCAACATGCAGTTTCCCATAGGAATGCATTGAGAATCAATTAATCTGTTCCAAAAAATTTTTTGTTAACCAAGCCACTATTTTCTATGGATTTCAATTTGATTCGATTTTTAATTTATATCCCGTCCTTCTCAGCTTATGCCGACTCAGGTCGGCTAAACAACATATCAAAATACAATATAATATACAAAATTAAGCATATAAAATACAATATAGCGTACAGTATAACAAAGGGCAAAATTACAATGTAGCAAAAAGCAAACTACAATGTAACAAACACAGTACCAAATACAGTGGAAAACAGTCCGGGCCGGAGGCAGTGATTGGGATGCCGCCAGTGATGGCCTGGCTCGGTGTTCGACATCCATCTTCACGGGGACCTCCCCACCCTATCGGGAAAGCCGGAGGCGGTGGTGAAAGTTCTGCCACCTCAACGGCCTTTTAAAGTCCTGGCCAGAGGCGGTGCTTGGGATGCTGGTGGTGATGGGCTGGCTCGGTGTCCAACGTCCGTCTTCGTGGGGGCCTCCTTGCCCTGCTGGGAAAGCCGGAGGCGGCAGCAAAGGTTCTGCTGCCTCAATGGCATTTTAAAGTCCTGGCCTGGAGGCAGTGCTTGGGATGCCGGCAGTGATGGGCTGGCTTGGCATCTGACGTCCATCTTTGCAGGGGACCCCCTGCCCTGTCAGGAAAGCCGGAGGCAATTTTTGTGTTAACCGAGCCATTTGTTAAGCAAGGTTCCACTGTATATTATAGCTTACAGAAACGACAGCCACATCCCAACTGTCCTTGTTTGCAGGCGCACCCCCCCAATAACGGACACAGACAACATTGAAAGTGGATAACAGCAAAGGGCCACATTTATTGATTCAATGCCCTAGTCCGAATTATAAATTTGTATTGGTAAAACGACCAATCATAATTCCTAAGGCAAGCAGGCCGAAGTATCACTGGTAAGGTACCACCCCAAAATTGCCAACGGCAATTGGTTACAATGTATCAATTTGTATCAATTTGTTTGTTAACAACAAACAAATTGTTGACCGTAGTCAATAACTAACTCATGACCCCACCCTCTGACGCGTATCCGTGAAATCACAGGGGTGATGCATGCTGGTTAGCAATCATCATCACCCCATCGCCTGGTTCGTCGTTGACCGGACAACGTTTAACTACTTTATTCCTGTCTAGTGTTGTCCAGTCAATTGCGAACCTGCCGGATACTTGTGGGTCATACTGTTTACCTTACCAGTGCTACCCGCCCATGTGACCAAAGTCAACAGTAGGAACGAAGAAAGACCCCTATATCAAACCATAGCAACAGTGTGGGATGGGCAAAAAAGCCAGGACCCGAAGCCAATATGGGTCCCAACCAAAAATTCCCACCCGGCCCCGAAGCGACCATAATCACACTGTTAACTAGGGAGGGGGTGGAGGGGAAAAAACTTCTCCGCTCCGTCGCTGAGGCAAAATGGCAGCTCGGCTGCCTCGTGGCCACCCCTTTTATAAGGGAGCTGGCCACGCCCCTAACTACCCGGATTCTCTGTCCTGTGGGGGGGGGGGGCCCGCAAAGGGCGCGGCGGCCATTTTGGCGCCGCGCTTGCATTGCAGGCGCACCCCCCCAATAACGGACACAGACAACATTGAAAGTGGATAACAGCAAAGGGCCACATTTATTGATTCAATGCCCTAGTCCGAATTATAAATTTGTATTGGTAAAACGACCAATCATAATTCCTAAGGCAAGCAGGCCGAAGTAACACTGGTAAGGTACCACCCCAAAATTGCCAACGGCAATTGGTTACAATGTATCAATTTGTATCAATTTGTTTGTTAACAACAAACAAATTGTTGACCGTAGTCAATAACTAACTCATGACCCCACCCTCTGACGCGTATCCGTGAAATCACAGGGGTGATGCATGCTGGTTAGCAATCATCATCACCCCATCGCCTGGTTCGTCGTTGACCGGACAACGTTTAACTACTTTATTCCTGTCTAGTGTTGTCCAGTCAATTGCGAACCTGCCGGATACTTGTGGGTCATACTGTTTACCTTACCAGTGCTACCCGCCACACGGAGGGGCTTCACAGAAGACCTGATGCCCCCCCCAGACCGTCAGCTCGGTCAACAGGCCTGCTCGCCAGTCACCCAACAGGAGGTCCATACCTCCTCGCGACAGATGGACCCCATCCCCTGCATACAAGTCATAATTTTGTAGACTAATATCGGGGCGATGACTAACCCGTCCCCAAGCCCTGGCGGTAAGAAACCGCGCCACTGCCTTATTGACCGCGCGCCTAGCTCGGTCAAGAGCCAGGAGGTTAACGCCCCCTCTGTAAGAGTGGCGCGGAACCATGTCCGACCAAACCAGGGCTGTGGCAGGCCAGACATAATGCAAGTAGGCGAGTTCCTCGCAAATCGCATGCCTGAGCGATAAGCCGGTGACCTGGCCCAAATCATTGCCCCCCAGGTGGATGATTAGAATGTCAGGCGGGTCAGCCCCCAGGCCAGAAAAAGGAAAGGCCGCAGCTCCCGCCATAACATCCCAGGCTTACCATGCCATGCGAGACTGGCGTGGTCACCCAGTCCCAGTCGGGGTCCACTCTGTCGCCGCAGCGTAACGCGCTGCCCTGAGCACATAGCTGTGGCCCACCAGCCATACTGTCACCGGTGTAATACGACACCCAGGGTCTGTAAGAAAATTGAGAAAAAAGGGGGGGTAAGGTGACTGGATTGGTACTCATGGCGGGAGTGGGCGCACATAAAACTGAAAACATTGTGAGCCCCACCTCCCCATGCTGCGCATGTCAGCCCCAGAGTACACAAAAGCAGCTGCTGTAGAGGCTGCACCAATCCGGAACGAATGTGTGCCATAACGGGCACCTGGTAGGCCCACCCTGGTGAGGGCTCCGGCTGTCACCTTCCAAAACTGAAATTTAGTAAGGGGAGACCCATCTTGGTGACAGAAAAACGGGCCGTGGTGCATGCCACGCAGTGCCAGGTATTCCTGTAGGGCACCAACCGGACAGATGTCTGCCAAAGAACACCGTAGCAGTCTTACTCCACTGCCTACGCCATGCTGATCTGTTTTAGAGGAACGAATCCTCAACTGGGCCCAGTCTTTGGCAACATAGACATCTCCGAGTTCCAGTGCCCTACCACTTGCATCCGCCTTAGACAGCATCACGAGTTCGCTGACGCGGAGCGCTCCAAAAATTGCCCCGTTGTGGCTGCATGAAAATGGGCTGCCTCATAATGATCAAAACAGAGGCCTGGCCAGCCCCGGGCCAACTGGGTAAGAACCCCTGGGGAAATAGGGTGCCGGTCGTCCGGGCAACGCCCACGCTCGCGCACCCACCCCACCAAAACGTGTCTCACACGGAAGTCAGAGGTGGTATCCACATGACCCCCTACTTTGGCCATAAAAGCCAACGCCGAGAGCTTGGATGCTATGGTGCGAGGTGCAAGGCCCTGTGCATGCAGGTGAACCATGAACTGCAGAACATGGTCCACCGGGATAGGCCAGGTCTCTGGCAAGTGAAATTGAGTAGCAAAAGCCCTATACGAAGTGAATGCTTGTTGATACGCCTTACGCGTGCGTGGCGCTAGTGACAGGCCAATCGCCCGGTTCACCTCTCCCTGCCAATAGTCCACATCTCGTCCGGGAGTGGCGAGGGAAATTCCTCCGCATCCGGGGCCAAGGCGCGGAACCGGGAGATCTGCAGGCGGGACAAAGCGGCAGCAATATCGTTATTAACCCCTGGGACATGCCTGGCCCTGAACAAGACGTTGAGGCACAGGCAGCGCAGCACAAAATGGCGCACTAGATCCATGACTCTGGGCGATTTAGAAGTCTGTGCATTGACAATTTGTACAACGGCAGCATTGTCGTACCAGAAATGCACCACCGGATTAGCCCACTGTTCGCCCCATAGCATCAAAGCCCCCAGAATGGGAAAATTCCAGGTATGTGAGATCCCGCAGGCGACCTGTGCCTGCCCATGCCGGTGGCCACCCACCATAGGCCTACTTCCCATTGAAGTACATCCCATAACCCAGGGATCCTGAGGCATCAGACCGGATCTGGAAATTGGGGGATGCCAGGAGGTCAGACCTCCAAAATGAGACCCCATTAAACTCCCTCAGGAATTGCAACCAGACGAACATGTCTGCCCTGATACCCCGGGTAAGCCTGACTCTGTGGTGGGGCCTGGATAACACTGCCATGGCGTCGCATAAGCGCCGGGCGAAAGCCCTGCCCGGTGCGACCACCCTGCAAGCAAAATTGAGGTGCCCATGTAGCACCTGCAGTTCCCTCAGGGATGCCTTACGCTTGGCCAGCAATTCCGAGATAAGGGTCACTATCCTGGACACCTTATCACCCGGTAACCTAGAAGCCTGCACTACTGTATCAATCTCAACCCCCAGGAATACTAGTTCGGTCAACGGGCCCTCGGTCTTTTCGGGCGCTAAAGGGACACCAAGTTCCTGCATTAGCGTCTGAAATGTAGTGAGGAGACGTGCACACGTGTCCCAGCCCCGTTCACCCCCGAATAAAAAGTCATCCAGGTAATGGGCTACAGACCGGGACCCTGACCTGCGGACAAAAGCCCACTCCAGTAAGGTACTAAAACGCTCGAAAGCCGAGCATGATATGGAGCAGCCAAAAGGCATGGCCTTATCAAAATCATACTCCCCTTTAAATTTAAAACCCAGCAATTCAAAGTCGCCCGGGTGCACCGGCAAGAGGCGAAAAGCTGACTTAATGTCGCACTTGGCCAGCAAGGCACCCGGGCAACACGAGCGCACCATGCGCAGCGCATGGTCGAACGATGTATACCTGACCGAACAAAGGTCATCAGGTATCGCATCGCTGACCGATCGGCCGGCTGGGTAGGACAAATGATGAATAAGGCGAAACTCACCTAGGGACTTTTTGGGAACCAAACCCAATGGCGAAACCTTAAGGTTGGGAAAAGGGGGTGCGGGAAAAGGTCCAGCGACCCTGCCCGCGTCTAATTCCTTTTTAATGCTGGCCGCGGCCACCTCCTCCCTTCCTCTGAGGGATAAAAGGTTGGGAGCATCCTGAGGGGATCTATCACCCATAAAAGGGATACGAAATCCCTGCTTAAAACCTTGAATGAGATACTCTCTGTCTTCTCCCCTTGGGTACGATGCGAGCCAGCGCTCCAGCATGTCCACCTTAATTGGGGAGGGGGCCTTTCGGAGAACTAGTTCCATCCGTGGCAGGCTTGCCAGCCCACTGTCCACTCCTCCCTCCGCCTCGCGCCCCCCCAGGCTTGGGACAAGCAGAGGCTGCATGGGGACCAGAACATGTGGGACACTCCTGCTTATACCTGCAGTTCTTCCGACTGCAGGAACCATTGGACGAGAAAGTCCAGCACAGCAGGCGGGCTGGAACCCCCTGCCCCGCCGGTTGGCGGGTAACCTGCGCTGGAGCTGCTCGCTGGACCGCATGTCCACAATGGTATCTATCCCCCGGGGCAGGACGTGTGGGTGACATATACAAGAGCCACAGTCTCTGGCACGGCTCAACCCATCTCATCTCGGGGTGGAGAGGAATCCTCATACGGAGTTCCTCATCATATACTAGCCATGAGGGGCCCGGGAAATCTACCATCGCCCTATATATGTTCTCCAAATATTGGACCATGGGAATAGCTAGATCCGGCCGCGCCCTCAAATATACCGCCATGTATATTAAATAAGCGGGGAGCCAGTTGGCCCAGGTACGCGGCGGCTTACGGCGGCGTGCCTGCTCCTTGTCCTTCTCATCCTGACCCTCCCTTTCTTCCTTAGTGGGCTCTCTGTTCAGGAGTGAGAAGATATATACGTACTCCCCTCGCCACATCTTTTCTCTGGTAGCCTGTGCCAAGTGATCACCCAGTGGCAAGGAATACCCTGCCGCCGGCAAAGCCGAAAAGGGGATAGCCGGCCTAGCAAAAGGAGCCTGAGTTAACCCTGCCACCCCAAGTACGTTCCCAGCAGTGTAAGAACCGAGGCCCACCCCAGTGGGCATGGTGGCAGTAGTTGTCGCCGGGTGGGTCGCCAGCGGCGTAGCCCCTGCACCACCCGCGCGAGGCCAAGGCCACTGAAAGGTCCCCCCTATATTGGGAATGTGTGTGGATGTACTCGTTTGCACCATATACTCACATGCTGCACCCCCGCAGGCCGCCCCCGCCGGGGGTTCTGGCCCACTGGGGTCGTCGGAGCTCACGACCGATGTAGAGCTCATCACCGAGGCTTGACCCGCACCAGGTTGCTGGCTGGGGAGCTGCGAGGCAGTGGCCGGAGCCGCGCCACCCGCCAGCAGCAGCTCAACCCCGCCGCCGGCCGTTGTCCTGCTGCCGATAGCGCCTCAAAAGGTACCCCAAATGGGGCGCCTGCCTGACTGGCCCGGGCCAAAAACGCCTCCAAGGCCGCAATACGGGCCAGTAAGGTGTCTACATTGACCATGGGCAAAGAGCCGGCCGGCCCGCCTGACCCTTGCATGGGGGCAGGTCCCTGCACCCCATGACCCATATATGGCCATTGGCCAGGACCGAAGCCCGGTAGGGCTGGTGAGGAAACCTGCCAAGGCAGGGCGCCGGGCCACCCCCCAAGGCTAGAGGGCCCCGGGAGAGGCTGCGGCCCGAAAGTAATAGGCCCAACGGATTGGGCAGGAGGAGGAGCGGTGTCCACCGCTCGCGGGCCGCGGGCCGGAGCGCCCTCCGCGCCCGCACTCTGATCGGGCCAAGGGGCGATAGACCCCAAGCCACCAGCCCCGGCCGGGGATAGCAAAGGTGGCTGTTGAGGAGGCGGCACCACGGTCCTCCGACCTGGGTTGCGCCTCCTAACAGCCCGGGCTGAATTCGCAGCAGCCTTCTTTTTGGAAGGCATCTCACCGCAGCAAAAAAGGGAAGCTAGCTAGGCAAAATCGACCCAAAAGGCTTCCCGGTGATACCAACGAGCGACGGAGGCACAGGGAAAAAACTTCTCCGCTCCGTCGCTGAGGCAAAATGGCAGCTCGGCTGCCTCGTGGCCACCCCTTTTATAAGGGAGCTGGCCACGCCCCTAACTACCCGGATTCTCTGTCCTGTGGGGGGGGGCCGCAAAGGGCGCGGCGGCCATTTTGGCGCCGCGCTTGCATTCTGTCCTCTCCTGACAACTATAGTATAGATCATGTGCTCCTCTTTTGATATCCTGTTGATAACCATGAGGACTAAAGAGCTTGGGTAGAAAGATCCACAGGGAAGGGTGTTGGACTTTGTGGTGTGTGTGTGTGTGTGTGTGTGTGTGTGTGTGTGTGTGTGTGTGTGTGACCTACACACACACACACACACACACACACACACACACACACCTGTTTAAAAAGGAAGGAAATTCAATTCTTTAAAAAACCTCCTGTTTATGAATACAGTAATACCTCATACAAAGTCCGCTTCATACAACATCGAATTCATACATCACCTAATTCCTTGAAAAAAAGTTGCCTCATACAAAGTCGCTGCGACTTTGTATGAGGCATTGGGGTTTTCCCCAGGTTGCATTGTGCCTGAGCAGCATAAAAGGCAGGACACATGTGTGCATTGCTCTTGTGGGTTTTGCATGAGGCGAAGAGTGTTCAGAAGTGGTTTTGAGCGCGATTTTTGATTTTTTTGATTTTTTTGATCAGAATTTTTGGAAGCATTCCTGGGATTTTTGCAGGATTCTTCAGGTTCTTGGACCATTCTTTGGCACAGTGGAAAGGTAGGTAAATGAGGTTTTCTGTTTCCGATTGGCTTGGGATGGGGAGGTGGATGGAGGAGGTCAATTTTTTGGTTAGGTGGGCAATTGTTTGGTGTTTGCTGCTGTGGTTTTTAGAAACAGATTGCATGCTCCATAATTTTTCTTATGTTGTTCTTTTTTGGTGAGCACTCTTTGGCATACCTGTCAACCATCCCGATTTGGCTGGGAAAACCCCGTAATTTGATGTCAATTGACGTCATAACCCACCCCGCGCTGCCAAAACCCCATAATTTGGCAGCGGGGAAAAATGCTTTTCGCACATGCGCGGAAGCGCTACACTGCTTGCGCAGCCTCTATGCACGCATGCATGGAAAGCGACCTGCGCACAAGTGATGTGCGCAGGTCCCATTTTTCCGGAGCCACGGGTCGACAGGTATGCTGTTTGGTGGGGTGGGCAATTGTTTGGTGTTTGCTGCTGTTTGGATTATTAACACTGAGCTGTATGATGGGACATGTTGGCATCCATTTTGTCCTTGCTTTCATCCAGTAATTGTTTACAGTAGCTCATACAAAATGGATGAAAGGCCGCATGGCTGCAGATTAACACTGTGCTGCATGATGGGACACGTTAACTTTTAAACCTGCACTTCATAAAGTTTTCAAAAGTTGAAAACTTGTGGTATGGTTCGTCCCCTAAAATCAGGGTTGTTTGACATGTTTTTGTAATGTATTTAGCCTTTAGACAATGATTTCTTAAAGTTCTGTCAGTTTCCTGTCTGTTTCCTTGACTTTGCCCTGAAGTCTGTGCTGTTACAGCACAATGTATCTCTATGGAAACGATGTTGTACGAGGCATCGCGGCAAGGATTTGGACGTTATATGAGGCATCGTGGCTAGGATTTTGCATGCCTCATACAAAGTCCAAATCTGTATAAAGTCCAAACTTGTGGAACCAAGTTTGGACGTTGTATGAGGTATCACTGTATTGTGATTTTGTATGCATGATGCAGAACATCAGAAAATGGCCTAATACTGCTGCACACTATTGTGCTCAACTTGCCAGCAGGAAAAAATGAATGCCAACTCTTGCATAGCAAAGGGCAGCCTGCAGACTGAGTGTTTTATAATGGCAGACTAATGAAGATTATGTAACAACAGTCAAGATGAGAATGGGTTAAGGCATAAGATTCCAGAAAAAAATACACCAGCTGTACCAATCTAAACAATGTGAAGATTTTCCTGGCCACAGCCAGCATCAGAAAATCTGTGCTTCACAACAGTGCCAAACTGCAAATATTTTCTGAAGAAAGCGCAACAATTTCCAATATTGGCTAAACATCTAAACTGGAACACTTTTGGATGATCAGAAGAACATCTGCCTTGCTGAGATTTGTACATGTGTGTGTGTTTATAATTAACCTTCCAGCTCATTATTGAAATTAAACTGTGCTTGGTACACATTGGGATCATTAGAAAGGTTTCTAGAAAGCAGAGAGTTATTGCCACAGTGTTTCTGATTCTGGATGAATCTCAGTGTGGTATCATTGTGGTAATAAAAAACAGAGATAGAACAGAAACCAGAGCAAATTTACAAGCTGAACAAAAATCCAAGGGTATTTAATTTAATTGTCAAATTTATATACCGCCCACTCGGCCAAGGCCGACTCAGGGTGGTTCACAATCACAATTTAAAAACATGTTAAAAACAATTAAAACTACCCACCCCATAAACAAGGGGTGCAGGAACCAAAGGCCCCACGGGGAGGAGTTTCTTCTACACCAGCCACCCAATGGAGGTTACCCTTCCACCTGCACCCCACACTAGGCCTGCCAGCCATGTTTTAAGTTCTTTTCTGAAGGGCAGCAATTCCATCCAGAGACATAGCTCGGTTGGCAGGAGGTTCCAGAGGGCCAGCGCAGACACAGAGAAGGCCCTCCTTCTTGTGCCAGAGAGGCGAGTCCCTCTGGCTGATGGAACAATTAGGGAGCCCCTCCAGTCTGCTCTGATTGAACGTACAGACATCCTTAGGGTGATGCGGTCTCTTAGGTATCCTGGCCCACTACCATATTGGTATGGTAGGCATGTAGTTATAGCCACTTTTGCAACTTCCATTACCAGCATGACAACCTTAGCTGAGTACCGATCTCTTCAGGAGACACTCCTCTCCCCAGAAATGGAGTATAAGAAACTTCTCTGCACAGTGTCACATCACTGGTCTATCTCATGCTGTTCTCTCTCCTCTTGTAGCCAGTGGTTTCCCATGGGATGATGGAGATCTTCACCAGCTATTTTCTATTATAGGTTTATAGAATCAAATCCTGCTATGTAGTCTCCATGACATCACTACCACAACCAGCCTTTAAAAACACTATTTTCTAAATTCAAAGAACCATCATTATCTCATTTTATTAAGTAGTATAGTTACTATCAATTCGACAAGCTACAAGCCCAGTGATTATTATTTTTACAAGCCTCCTGCCTTAATATGCTGACATTTTTGTTTTGTTTCATTTCTTTCCTGAACACATAATCTAAGGATCAGTTTTGTCAAGTTGCCCTTTCTGGTCTTTAGGAATCAGTTTTTATTCTCTACATGAATTAATAAGGGATTCTTTATTATATAACCAAAAAGAATTAAGACTGGTTTGCTGGGGAAATGTTTTTCCTTCTTGCACAATAATTTCTGACAATTGCTGTCCATAATAAATATACATATAGATGCAATATATGGTGAAACAACCTTCTTGTTGCATGCCCCAATAAGCAGCATACAAATCTAGCATTACGTATTGAACCAGGGCACCTTCATTCAGTAGTTTCTACAAAACTCATCCTGTATGCCAGCTTGAAAGACTGTTATAAAATTTAACCTTGGTCAACAACTATATTGCACTGAACATCATTCATTCCTCACCTTGTGTAACATCTTTCAGGATGAAGAGTTGTGGAGAACATTTAAGATAGTCCTAAGAACAGTATTAAACCACAAATAGCGTTTGATAATTGTTTTAACGGGTAGCAGAGGCATATATTTCTAATTAAAACAGAACTTAACATAACAGACCAAATCAAAACAAATGAAAGCCTTGCAGTGCTTCGATTGTGTCTCAAGATCTAACCTCTGATCTATTATGCTCTGTGGGTATTTGTCCTAGGAAAGTGATGTACGTAATCAAAGCCACAGAATGGGACTTGATCAAGAATGTCCAGAAACACAGCTAATTCAGTCTGTTTTAGCACAGACTAAAGATAAAATAAAAACCCAAGCATTATGTCACCTTAAAGATTAACAGATAAATTTAGCATTAGAACCTACTCAGTCAGAGGTATGGACATGTCTGAAGAGGGCCACAAAATCTCATAATGAAATAGTTTTTAAGGTGCTACAATATGTTTGCATTTATTTTGGCTGTGCTTAGCCAAGAGCCCTGTTTGAAGTAACTTGGGCAGAAAAGAATTCATCAGAATAACCAAAGGACAGCATAGGATAGTGGTGGCTAACCTTGGCACTGCAGCTGTTCCTGGACTTCAATTCTCAGAAGCCCTGATCATCGGGTATGCTGACTTGGCCTTCAGGTAATTGAAGTCCAGGAACAGCTGGAGTGGCAATGTTAGCCACCACTGTCATAGGACAAGTTTTAGAATCCAGGAGTACAGTTACCTTGATAACAGCCAGATGCATTTAGTTGCAAAGAGAATACTAACTGGCCACAGCATGAACACACTGATATTTAGAGTGAGGTGGGGAATGTTGTTGTCTTTATTAGAATACTTCATTTCTTTCAAAAATATAAACAAATATCTTCCCTAGCCCTGATTTGCATGAATATTTATTAATATCCTTAACCTTAATTGTATAATTCTATGTTTGCACCATATATGTCATACACTTTGCAACATTATTTCAGAGCAATCTCTCCTGACACTCTCAACTACATCTCATATATTTCACTTTCCCCCCTAATCTATAGCAATGATGAGAAGCTATTGAATTTGACATGTGATAACATAATATAAAATAAAATTGTGAAACTTGTGTTTCTGGAATCCATTTTGAAATCTGCCTCCCAGTGTTTACCTCTATGCACGTGTCTGTGTATTTGCTTGATTTACGTTAAGCAATATCTAAGTGCAAATAGTAATCATACACCAAAGGAAAGCGGGGTCTATGCAATTGCCTCATTGGTTTCTTCAATTGCTGTTGCAACCCCATAGATTCCAATCTTGACAGGTAGCATAATTAGAAAATTCTCTTTGTCTTATTAAATGTGACTCTTCTCAACAGAATTCACTTCGTGACGAGACAAGGACTGAAAATATACTTCAAATCTAAAACAGGAAATCAAGAGGGACTGTTTTATTTTTATCTGTCTTTGTGCAAGCGACATTATTATCAAAGGATATTGTAATGCCGAAAATGTACTTTGGGGATTTAAATCATGTATTAGCCTGGAAAGCAAAAAGTGCTGTAGGGCCCATGCAATATATTTTCTCATTAATCTGATTGAAAGATTATCCTTCCTATAGCTATGAAAAGTCTAATACCCATATATCCATCTTTCCTGCTAGTAAAATTCAGCTTTGTGTGAAGTCATTGTCTCTCATGTCTGAGGGTCCTACGCTCTTCTTCATTTCTCTCTCTAAGCCTGGCTGTATTAAAATAAATTCAGAGCAGGACGCCATTTCATGCACACATTTTGATTATTTCATAAGCTGCTAAGGAAAATGGAAGTATCAGCAAGTCATGTAGTTTTACTGGTACTGTAATGCTTGTCATTACCTCAGTGGTCATGTGAAAAAGTTTAGCTATAATATCTTTGACAAATGTTCTGCAAGTCAAAACAGTGTATTTAAATGAAATGCAGATACGAATGAGCCATTATTACAATCACAACTCCAGCTTAGAAATTATTAAATATGAATATATACACACTTTGCTAGCATCCTGACATTTGTAATACATAACTAGCTGTGCATTCTCCTTGCCTCCCCTCCATATTAATCTCCCCACCCCATTCCCCCCACCCCTTACAACACATCATTCTCCCCCCCCCCCACTTTCCCCCACCCCAGATTCAGAATAAAGGAAGTCATTTTGATCAGAGGCTGCACATAGTAATTGAAGACACTCCCGATGATTTCATGCAATCACAGTGGCACATTATTTGTGATGAAAATTAAGTAAAGGAGAAAAGCCAATTTATAGGTTGTCTTGCTTATGGTCAACCACCTTTATGAAAGATTAGCAAACCCCATGCATATGTGTATGTGTGTATCATATAGATATATACAACACACACTTTCCGCATCATTGATCTACTGAAATTTTATATAATCTTTACCATAACATGCTGCATTAACACAATTTTAAGCATTTTTTAAAAAATGAAATGACAGAGGAGGAAAATGTCTTAAACTGAATGATTTCTCTTTTGGAGCTCTTTTTGAGTGTTGATATCATAAACAGTATAGATGGCTCCAGCCATAACTGTCACACAGATAATATTCTTTTATGCCTCAAGACACTAAGATGGTGCAGTAGATAACCAAAAGGAATAAGCTGCCACCATCACTAATCTCCGGCTTTGAAAATGTATAGCTTTTGCATGGCTAAGAGAAGGTACAATAATCTAGGAAGGATAATATAGGAGGAAATGTACATTGGCCCTGCAATGAAAGCATCTCTGATAGCATAATTTAAATTTCCTGTGGTCAAAATCAGTCAGGCACCCACTTTCAGGATTTTGTAAGGTTTTTTTTAAAAAAATGTGTTTGTGTAAAGTAGTTAAAAATACAAAACAACATGGAGCTCTATAGTTCTCCCAACATATTTTTGCATATAGCTATGATATGAAATGCAGAGAATATGTGGTCCCATTGTTCCTGTCAGAAATTCACTTGAAAGTTGGTTGTAGGTTTGTTGTAGAATGTTATGTAACAGCTATTTGCCACTGAGACAGTAATCCAACTTGCTAAATCTGAAATCTCACCAGAGTCAACGGGACAGCAGCATGCTTACTGGATTTTGACCAAAGGCTGCTGAATTGCCAGACAAAGGTCATTTATGTTGGTTATTTTTTCAATATGTGACTATGTATGCTATGGAGAGTTTAATAAGAAATTGGGGAATTATTTACATCTCAGCATGTTTCCCTGTTAGTGGAAATATGGGGATATTGAGTACAGGGTATTGGATAACACATGCCATTAAAACTTAACAAAGTCTTTCTCTTTCCCCACTTAGAGGTAAATTACCTCAAGAGACAGACTGATGTATATTATGGAGAATGCATCTGATTTCTTACTGTTGTCCTGATGTCTAATTGTTTTCCATTTTTGTCTTAACAGATGTTGCATTACTTCTTTGTGTCTGCATGGCTTGACAGATGTTGTATGCAGTCTGTTTACCTGGAAGTAGGTTGCATTTTATTCAGTGAGGATTACTTCCAGACAAGTATGCATATAATTGCATCCTGAAAATAATTATTAACACACCTTGAAAGTATGTTCTTTTCTGAACACAGTCCTGTTCCCAACATTTTATATTTCTTTTTCTCAGCCTCAGTGACAAACATGACAGTTCTGAACCCCTTGCTTAAATTGTAATTGTAGACTCAAAACCAAATGAAAAATGAACCAAAATCTGAATGGTCTGTTCTGTATAAACCATTCCTCTCCACTTTTTCTTTCTGCCCCCTTTGTCTATTTCAAAAGTACAACCATAAATGTTCCAGAAAAATATTGCAGATCTGCTTGAAAATCAGCAGAAATGTGCATATATTCTTACCAAACATGTGGCCTCTCAATGCTAATCAGCTAAGCTGTGTCCCCATGTAGGGCAAGAACACAAGGCATGCAGGAAGCTATTAAGTGCACAGCAGTATTTGAAATCAAACCATGGTGACTTGTTGTTATGGCATGCTGACATTATTGGTTCTTGTATTCAGTTACATAATGATCTCCAAAGTTCACTTTAAAAAGTGTGCTAGAATATAACCAGAATTTTTTAAATCTGGCTGTACAGGGCACAATCTGCAGCTGTATTGTATTAATTTCCACACTACTGTATATATAAGATAGGTTTTTCCCTGGAGACTATGACCAGAGTCTACTTTCTCTCACATAAATTCATCTGATATGAAAACAAATGCAGTAGTCTACACCAAAATTAAAAAAAGAGGCAGCACAGTATGCAATACATAACAAATACTTTTCATTTCAGGAAATCTGGACTGCAGCAAATTCATTATCCCTCAGGAGGACACCGAAAAATAGATGGAGACTTTATGGTGACTATGTGGACAACTATTTTGTATCCCGTTCCCTCTAGAAATTCTTGTTTAGCTAAAATAAAAGACCTCACATTCTATAATTAAAACCAGACATGAATTCTTCTTATTCTGTTTCTTCTAAGAATTTTCTCTATGTTTTCTGTTTAAAAGCAGAGTTGTTGGCATTACTAAATTCACTGACCCCTTGTTATCTAAAAATAACACCTAGGAACAACCATCCACATGCTTCATGAGCAAATGTTATGATCAGGAGAATAGGACAGGAGAGGCCGAATTGTGACATGATGCATCAAAGGTATTACAGACTGTAGGACTGGGAATGTTAGTCAAAGAGAACTCATGGCTAAGAGATACAGTCAGGCCTCCAACTCCTGTATTGCCATAACTGGACCACAAGAGCTGTTTTATACTGATCTGGTGAACTGCAAAAGGCATGCAGCATGTGCTTTCAGAAAAGTAAAGGTCTCCCTTACTCGAAAGCTAGTCATATCAGACCCATCTCTGTTCACAACCAACGCACCATCACTGTCTGCATCTGCAGACCTTTCTATGGTCATGTGGAATGCATGAGTAGACACCGAAGCACATGGAAAACTGTTTTCCTTCCCACTGAAGTGGTACCTATTTATCTACTTGCAATTTCTTCCTTTTGAACTGCTAGCTTAGCAGGAACTGGGACAGAAGACGGGAGCTCACTCCATCACACAGCACTTGGGTGTCAAACTGTTGACCTGCTGACCTTCCAATCATAAAGGTCAGTGTCTTAACCACTAAGCCACTATAGCCCTACTTCTGAAAGGTTGGGTGCCACTGAAGTAGGAGTTAGGGTTGGACAAAAATGGAATTTGGTTCATTTTTATTTTTAAAAATTCCCCAAATTCAGCTCAAGAGGTTTGAGTGTTGACTTCTTACAGAAGTATGAATATGAAGGCATTTTGAGTCCACACATGGTGCCTGCCAAAGAAATGAATAGATAAATCAAGCTTGGAAGTAATGTTTCAGCAAGTAACACCTGTAATAGTTTATCTTTTGAAATAACAAGGGTGTAATAATATTCCGTTTTGGGAAATCATATAGTAATTTGTAACTTTGTTGCTTTTAAATGAAACTTTTAAGCATTAAAAGTAAAGGTAAATGTTTCTCTTGCTTGAAAGCCAGTTGTATCTGACTGTAGGGTTCAGTGCTCATCTCTGATTCAGAGCCGAAGAGCCAGAGCTGCTTGCTTCTGCAGACGTTTCCGTGGTCCTGTGGCAGGCATGACTAGACACTGGAGTGCACGGAACATTGTTTATCTTCCCACCAAAGTGGTCCCTATTCATTTACTTGCAATTTCTTGTTTTCGAACTGCTAGGTTGGCAGGAGCTGAGACAAAGGCGGGAGCTCATTCCGTCCTGCAGTACTTGGGAATCGAACTGTTGACCTCCCGCCTTCCAGTCAGCATCTTAGCCACTTGAGCGACTGCAGTAACTTTGTTGCTTTTAAAAGAAACTTTTAAGCATTGGCCAGAACTTATTGTTGTTTGCAAAATATTTCTGTAACGTTCTCTGGCTAATGACAGTTTATTTGACATGCTAAGGTAGCATCTAAGGGCCTGTCTACACTGGCCCTTCCTATGCAACCTGTGTTGAGTTTTTCCTTGGTCACTTGAGGATGGCAGGACTTTTACTTTTAGCCCCCTTCCCCCCAACTACATGGCTAGAGTATGTGCCGCCAACCAGCTTCAGTAACCCAGTCAGCGGCACATGGTTAACATAGCCACTTCCCAGCAGACTGGGCCACTGTTCCAGCACTATGACAATGCTACTGCCAATCAGCTGGTGATGCTAGAAGCACAACTATACCTGCTCGAGCAGCAGAGTAGCTGATTTATTATATCTATAGGCCACCTTGCTTCCCATAGAAGACTCAAGGTGGCTTACAATATTTGTTTTTTTTTTAAAAAAAAATGTTGGAAGTGCTGCCACTGATAAGCTAGCAATTCCTGAAGCCACTAAAATTAGGGGGTCCAGCTGCTTTGCTTTATTTTATGTTGTACCCACCACACAGAGACACTGGGAATGAGTTAAAAAGAAGTGCAGCAATTTAGGAGAACCCCCTGAGAGGAGCTCAAAATGAGTTTGAGACTGACTGACCAGCTCAAGCACACAACATGGTGGCATGTAATGAGACCAACCCAACACACCTCAAAACCATTCCAAAGAGGAAGCTATATGCTCATGGAGATAGCCTCTTAATTGTGTGCCTGGTCAAAGAGCTGATTGTGTGACTGATATATCACAGCCTCATACTCTTATCAAGTAGCCTCAATTAGTTGTTGCAGGTTATGCATTCCTCTTGCAAAGACCAAGAGGATTCCAGAAAATATCTATAAACTGTTTGAAGAGAGTCATCTGGAGTGAATTTTTGTCATCATTGTTCCTTTTTCTATTGTTAACTATTGAATCATTTTTACATAAACCAATCAGTTAAAGAGAAATGAGAATGCACCATTCCTGGGGGGGGGGAAGTAATGCCAAATACATTATGTTTTATAAATAATATTTCAGTCTCTATTCAAAACCCTGTATATTCAACATGCTACCACTGGTGCTGACTGTGGGATGTCTCCTCTTTTTCTGTAAGGCTCCATAATGTTGACACCTGTATGACAGGCAGGTACAATATGGTCATCTCCATCTTAGGGACAAGTACTTATTGAATTTTTGCAGTACAAATGGGAGAACATCTCATTTTGTTTCATTTTCAGAAATGTACCAACAGTTCTTCACATACAGGATAAAAAGAACTTCAGGTTTAAAGAAAATGTTTGGGAAATAAAACTGGTAGATTTTTTCCTGCTCTTAATAGGATGAGCAACAGAGCAATATGCCTTAAAGTGCAGCATAACCTTTTTTTTAACACATAAATGATTACTTTCTGAATTGTCAAAGTAAATCATACTGTAATGTCTGCATAATTGTCCAACAGTCCTTTTCACTGTATGAATGTACTATTAGGGAGTAGATGGTTTTTCAGTGGTTTCAAGATACTCACATCTCTACAGACCAGTTACAAAAGACACACCTTTCTACAATGTAGAGATTACTTACTTACTTACTTACTTACTTACTTACTTACTTACTTACTTACTTACTTACTTACTTACTTACTTACTTACTTACTTTCCCACCAATTATTAATGTTAGACACTATTCTTGGTGGCTCACAATAAATACAGAAAAACTAAAACAACATAGCTATAAATAAAATAGTTAAAAAATCAAATCAAATAACATACTACAAAAAGAGAAGCCAACCCTTTGAGCAAGATACAAACCTCAAAAGCACCAATACCAAAAACAATAAATCTCAAAAATCAATTATTGATGATTAATTAACTCAAAAATGGATAGTCGCTCACTAGTATTAATATTTGCTATGATTAAAGTTATTTTGGGAATGCATGCATAAACAAAAAGGTTTTCAACATTTTCTGGAAAACCAATAGAGTAGGAGCTGTTCTTATTTCAGATGGTAAAGAATTCCATAATGTGGGTGCTGCAGCCAAAAAAGCATTACTTCTCATGGAAGACATACCTCAGCTTGAGGGAGATTTTCTTGACCTGAGACGGATTGTCTGCTATCAGCATGACCTCCTTCTGATCTAGATTCAGTATCAGCCTATTCTCCTTAACCTACTCCATAGCCTACTTGTCGTGTCCGGCCCTTATGAGCAATAGTTGAGGCAACGATGAACAGAACAGCAACAGGCATTTATTAAACAGTCTTTCAGATTAAGTTTACAAGGCACTCCGGACACAAAGATGGCTATACAAATCCCATGAAATCAGTCCCTCTGGAATCTGCCGTAGAAGATTGGCAATGACTAAGCTACACTAGTAGTAATAGCATGTGGAGGAGATCCAGGCTTAGCACGTACTGGCTACCTGTGGAGAATGGGTAGTATAGATCCGGCCCGGCCCCACCCTTGTTTACCAGTTGGGCTTATATAGTGTCTCCCTGGTGGTGGCTCCTTGATACAAAGTAGTGACTCGCCAGACAAGCATAACCAACCAATCATAACACGATATATATGTATTAGCCAATGGTGAACAGGATTCAAAATTGTAACCAATCACAGGACTCTGATTAGCATAATGAGCGCACTTAGAGAGGGAGATTTTGCGCCACTTTTAGCTCCTAATTTGGATGGTGGGAAACCACCATTTTCTCCTTGCAAGTCGCTGCCTGTGCAACTTACAAATGTGCCTTAATACACAACACTACTTCAGGGACTTCAGCAATGCTGCAGCAACTGTCAACTCTGAGATTCTGTAAACTCAGAAAGTTTGTCAGCTCTGAGAGGGAAAGTGTTGGATTGCAAGAAGCCTGGTAAGCAAACACAATCTCCACTTTAGCCTACTTCCACGTGCAGGAGCTTCAAATTCAAACTTGACAGGGATGAGAATCAGCTGACTTTTAAAATTGTCTTGTGCGATAACAGCCATCCCACTGCCCCCTGTCCAGTCTGTCCTGATGCATAATAGAGTAGCCTAGTGGGCACATAATGAAGAGTAGCAATACCCCATACACACCCAACCAGGTCTTGATGACAAAGGCCAGATCGGCTTTAGCATCCAAGATCAAGTCCTGGATGAACTGACTCTTTTTACCAAATTACTTAGCATTCAAATGCACCATGAACAGACTGGAGGAACTCTGACCAGAGAGGCTACCATGCATCTGCAAGTTAGGGTGGAGCCTAGAACATGCAACAGGTGTTAAATATATGCCATGACTTTCTTACAACAGCCCGTCTTCCACCCTGCACCATGTCTTCCCATATCCATGAGCATTGGAATGCTAGTCCCCATAAACTTCACGGCACCCAAACAAACTATTCTCCATCCCAACCTCTCCAAAAAACAGGCAAGAAAATGCCCTCGCCAACCCAATTTAAAATCAGTTTAAACCCTATTCCCCCACCGTACCTTCCAATACTAAGACCATATCAAAAAAAATCAAATATAAACAAAAGAAACCTAGGGAAATAATCTAATAAATAAGAAAAACAAATAAGAACAAACCAGGTAATAATTAAGAAATCAAGTCTCTAAATAAAATAAAATAATACCAGCAATTTTAAAAAACAATCTTTCCCCAAATACATTACAGTACTTACTCCCATAAATAAAGCATGTAATACCCCAAATATAAATACAATCATGAGCTTATAATATTAAACTGAATATTAATTAAATTAACAGATTTCAACAATCAAGTTCTGGAAACCATAGAACCCAAAAGAACCACCCCCAATCAAATATCAAAGTTCAACTAGCACAGTTATCTGATCACATCCCTGACCCCCCCTCCCAGCCATAACATCCATAAAATAAATAAATTCTCATTAAGAGAGAAGTTATTCATCTATCACACAACCAATAAACAAACTCATACAATTCATCATTAATACCCCATCTAATTTCATTCACTCTATGAAATCACACCCACCATACAAAATTTCACTCCTCCGCTTCCTATCCACACACACACACACACACACACACCACCGTTAACATTGGAAATAGTCACAGATTCATCACAATCCACAAACATTCACAATCATTTATTTTATTTTTTATACACAATCATATGCACACATACACTTATAACAATTTAAAATAATCTATCTCAACTAAAATTCCATCAAACAAGTCTAAACGATTCAAGACCATCTTTACTGATCATTATCACGAGTCAACTCAATTCTTTTACTCTTTGCGATAGTCTGACATTATGTCCAGGGTGGGGTAAAAAGGCAATGTATGATGTACTGATCATATTCAATAGTCTCGTACAAGTGAAAATAAGGCAAAGTAAGATGGACAATCATAAACACTGAACCTGATGACTGGAAGGTCGGAAGATCAGCAGTTTGAGATCCGAGTACTGCATGACGGAGTGAGCTCCTGTCTCTGTCCTATCTCCTGTTAACATAGCAGTTCAAAAGGAAGAAATTGCAAGTACAGTAGATAAATAGGTACCACTTCAGTGGGAAGGTAAACAATGTTCTGTGCACTCTGGTATCTAGTCATGCCTGCCACACGTCCACAAAAATGTCTGCAGATGCAGACAGCACTGGCTCTTTGGCTATACATGGAGATGAGCACCAAACCCTAGAGTCAGATACAAATGGCTTTGGAGCAAGGGTAACCTTTACCTAAGACTGCCAATATGGACAAATTCATTTTCTTTGTGGGAATGAATGGAAAGCTTCATGACAATTCAGATTTCAGTGAGAAGGCAGTCAAGACAGATCAAGAACTATGCTAAATAGTGGAAGGAAAGTAGTTTATTTTTGGAATATACTTTGTGACTATTTTCTGTTTTTCATAAGCAAGAAAAATAACCAGACACATGGATATGCAGAGCTTTTTGACTAGAACTCCTGGTCTTTTAATTTTATTTTCATACCAAATGAGGAAATTTGTACCGATATGTATGCTAAAATGGGTCTTTATTCCAAATCATATAGTATTTTCCAGATCTAAACTATCCATACAAACTATCCAAATAAACTATCCTGTATTTTGCACTGTTCTTCCTAATATTGACATTCTGTGGTTCTGGTGGTGTTATTTCAGAGATCTGCTGTTGGTTATAATATTTTATGAAATTCCACAGCATTTTCCCCCGGTGCCCCCATGACTATAGGGACCACTGAAATGTGTTTTATACATAATTGAGTTATTTCTATTGCCAAGTCCCTGCCTTTTATTAATTTTTCTTTATGATGTCACAAACTGGGGGATGAAGTACTAGATGGCCTGGAACTGCTTCTAGTAAATTGGCCCACAACCAGTAAAACCCAACTAACCAGAAATATGGTATCCCTCAAGGAAGGGGATTATTTTGTTCAGCTGTACAGGCGGCAAATGTTTCCAGCTGCTGGCACTATCCCTGCTAGGGATTATTCTGGGATGATGGAGAGCAGATCCTTCCCTTCCTCTTTATGATTACCTTTTGGGTATTTGAAGGGTGCTATCATATCCCCTCTTAGTCTCCTTTTCTCAATGCTAAACATGCCTAGTTTATTTATACCCCCCCACCCCTCTGGGAAATGTATCACTCCTACTCAGGGCAGCTAACAGCAAAAAACCAACACTAAAAACAGTCTCAAATTTTAAAATTCACATATAGATATTTAGCAATAAAACTAACAATAAAATTAGTCACAAATTTTAAAATTTCCATCTACATACATCAAAAGCAAGAAGCCCTATTTGTGATGGAGAGAAACAAGGAAATATCTGTAACAATCGGCCCTTGGTAAAACTACCCAAAAGTTTTTTTAAAGAGAAGTGTTTTCAGCAGGGATGGCACAGCTTAACTGGAAGAGAGTTCCTCAACATTGGTGCTGCCACCGAGAAGGCTCTTCTCCTAGTCATCGCCTTCCTAGCTAATCTCGGGGTCGGCACCTGGAGCTGTGCCGTCAAGGAGGAACGAGTCATATGGGCTGCTGTCCTGAGGGGAAGACGTTCCACCAGGTAGGAAGGTCCCAAACTGATTAGGGACTTAAAGGATAGAACTAACACCTTGTACCTGATATGGAAAGGAACGGGAAGCCTGTACATCCCTGCAAAGGCTGGGGAGATATTATCACATTTTCTCAATCCCGTAATCAGCCTGGTTCCTTTAGTCTTTCCTCATATGGCTTGGTTTCATCCTTGCTGCCTTCTTTGTACCTGCTCTAATTTGTTTGAATCTTTCTTATTAGTTCAGCACATATGCAAACATTTTCACCAGATGGGAATGGATGGGGATGGATGACCCAGTTTTAAAAACACTGGTCACACAACATCAAAGCTGTTCCACCTGCAGGTCACTTCAAACAGAGATTTGTGACTCCTGCTTGGGGAACCAAAGAAGCCAGATAATTTTGCTAAGGTGTCACAATGAGATTTGGCAATCCTAGTTGCCTTCCTCTACCTAAATGGCAAGGACAGCCCTGGCCTTCATATTCACATTATTTTGTCTGATTAGGGAGGAGGGGGCACTTGAATATTTCAAAAAATCTCAGAAATACTTTTTAGCTCACCATAGTCACTCTTTGTGTGCTTTGCTCCTATAGTTTGCTAACTTTAAAAATGAAGTAGAAGTCATAACATTCTGACAACAAACAAAAAATAAAGCCACATAAAAATTGTAACCCTTATTACTACTCCTTCTTTGAAAGGCTCTGCAGATCTGCTCTCTGTGAGGTAGATATATATGCTTTGCAAGCTGCTGTTTCTGTTACTGCGCCCTTGAGTGATGGTAGTAATAAATCATAATTCTAGACACCTGCGAACAAAACAAGAAAGCCGAGCACTTGTACTGAGACCCTGACTAAGCACTACCTACTAATTATATCAAGACTAAATTACTGGCCTTTCAACATAATTTACAGGAGGAGAAGAAGATGCAAGAGTCAAGCAGCCATTTTCAATGGAAAATGTGGAGAAAGAAATATTGTTGCCAGAACAATGTTGCTTAGGCAAGGAGCTTGGTCTTCAAAGTTCATCCTTGCCAACTTAAAGTTCCACTTTTCTTTAGTGAAATCCTGCAGGAGAATGTACACAGTTTGTACATATGTTGCAGATTTAAATCATTCAGGAAGGATATCTATCCTTTTGGTTTTGAGTGGACAATTGGTATGGAACCTTGTTGTAACTTCAGGGTAGGTGAAGTAGTTCTGATACATATAGAATACATCATGGGCTCTCTTATTAAGTATTGGAATTATCTGCTCAAGATACTATGTTCATGATTTCATTTTGACATTATTCGTAGGTGGGGAACCATACAAGTGATATGTGAAATTTTCAGAAGAGTTTTATCATACATTTTTAATACTACAGTAGAAAGAAACACTACACCCTGCCCAGGCTTTGCACACTGAAGGAGCAAATACTCATTTCTCAGTACAACCTCTATCAAGTAGTATCATTGATATTCTATGCACTACCAAAACAGTGATAAATAAGTCACATGGTAAATAGAATGCTATAAAAATAAGGCTACACAGCTCATCAGTTATGTTGGTTTGCTACTTTTAAAGCTCAGCATGCTGCTATATAACGGAGAGGGGAACTATAACAGCTGATTTAAAAAAGGAAGGTGGGGCAGGTGAATTGATTATAAATAATAAAATTCACATTGTATTGCAAGCAAAACAAACAAGGATGATCAAATCTCATGCTTCAAGGAGCAATTTGATCACTCTAAAGGTCGGGAATCAATTTATGTGTCCAAGCAGATGTTTCCTTTGATTTGATTTGCATGAAGTCCGAGTTATGCATGTATTTATTTTATTTTATTTCACTGTATTATATGTAGTGATGAGGAAATCTGTCAGATTTTCTTTCTCTTAGATTCAAATTTTTAAAACTCAATTTCTTTCCATCCTGAATTTGAAGAGTTTGCCTGTGTTGATTAGTTCTTTTAAAATGAACTGAAACAATGTTATTCTCACCTCCACTATCTTAGTTCAATGGAATCAATTATTCTCAGCATCCATTTGCTGGGCATGGTAAACCAAATAATGCAGAAATGTCTACTCCCTATAAATTATTAAAACATATAAAACATGCATAAGATCACAAGCAAAGTATTGCTCCTGGATTGCCAATGATATCCATGTATTTAAAAAGTAAATGGGGATATTTTTTATGATGAATATAATCAATAAAGATCAATTCCTTTATTGTTCCACAGTTGTCCTGTGTTTATTTAGGCCACTTTCTAAAACTACAATTGTAAGGAAAACAATTTGCTATTGAAGGGTACTTCAAGACAAGGCCCTTTTGGTAGCAACACCCTAGCAGTGAAATTCAATCTGGAAAGAGAGCTGATTGACTTCCTTTCCCCCTCTTTGGATAGGGTAATAAATATTGTTTTGTTCATCAGGCTTTCAATGTTGTATAATGCTTAGACATTCCTCATTTTTAACTTTTACAACTTTCAACATGATATTAGCCATTAAAACTGCAGAACCCCTATACGATCTCTGCCTTCCCATTACCTCTTATGGAGATTCTCTGAGCCATGGCAACAGAAGTTTCACTTATGGAAACAGGTAATGAACAACCTTAGCACAAGTTCAGAAAGACACCAAATAATCACACACAAAACAATTGCACAATTGGAGAGAAAAAATGATTCTGTTCAATCCCTGTCTTCAATTTTAATTTATGTTATTTTTACTCATACTTTTTGATTTCTCTGATGTTTTAATGTTTTATTGTTCATATGTGTTTGAATGCCTGGAAGGTGGAAGGCACAGGTTGTTTTTGAACTTTAATGAATAAACATAAATGCACTTGGGGAAAAATACATTTCTACTATATTCTTTTCTTTTTTCCTCTGATTAGTATATGGAAGAAATCATGTCAGGTCTCAAACCCTTGGGGATTTTTCCTCTGTTCACATGTAGCTCCTTTTTAAAAAATTAAGATTTCAGCATCAAAAGCAACACAATTCACACACACACACCCTTTAATCAATGTCTCTTGAATGATAGCGAGAGAGACAAGAAGACCCTAATTGCAGCATGGGCCATGGGAGAAAATGAAATGAAATGAAAAGGTCACACAGATTGTACTCCCTCCACCAAGGGAGGGTCAGAGTGGTACTAGAAGCTTGTCATCACTATTTTTCAGACCTATTTGGAGAATAAAAAGACTGAGAAGAAAATTAGCAGTGTGAGACTGATTTGAGACAATGAATGGTGTAAAAACTGCCACATCTGTACAAGTTGCATGGACTAATTTGGGAGCAGTGGGAATGATCAAGCTTGCAATAGACTGGTACTCTCATGGCTGTTGTCAAGAAGGTGGCTAAGCCACAAGGCTTAAACAACCAGTGAATTTAGCCATTGTTTGCATCTTTGTAGTTAAAGTACTAGAGTGCAGCATTGGATGATTGGTTTAGCTACCATAAGAGCTGGGAGGGTTGAGGAGGATGGTGGAGGACAGAGGTGCCTGGAGGACAATGGTCCATAGGGTCGCAAAGGGTTGGAATCAACTGTGCGACTGAACAACAAGAAACCAAGAGAGCTATTTCAGAATGGAAAATCCAAATTGTTTAAACTTTTGAATAGGAAAAATCTAGATATGACAAGTCATTGTTTCATTTTGGCCAATCTGAGCTATGTTTCTTCTTCTTCTTTAGGTGTCCTGGTGGACAGCTCAATGAAGGTGTCAACCCAGTGTGCCTCAGCAGTGAAAAAAGCAAACTCAATTCTAGGGATCATTAGGAAGGGTATAGAAAATAAGTCAGCAAGTGTCGTTTTGCCGCTTTATAAATCTATGGTGAGGCCCCATCTGGAATACTGTGTACAGTTCTGGTTGCCATACCTCCAGAAGGATATTATGGAGTTGGAAAAAGTGCAAAGGAGGGCAACCAAAATGATTAGGGGACTGGAACACCTTCCTTACCATCTGAGGCTGCAACAGTTGGGCCTTTTCACTCTTGAATGACGGCGTCTAAGAGGTGACCTGATTGAAGTTTATAAAATCATGCACGGTGAGGACAAAGTAGATAAGGAAAAACTGTTTTCCCTATCGTATAACACTAGAACTAGGGGACACTCCATGAAACTTTTGGGTACTAGTTCTCAAACAAATAAGAGAAAGTACTTTTTCACCCAGAGGATTACTGGTCTATGGAACTCCCTGCCAGAAGAAGTGGTGACAGCTGTCAGTCTTGACAGCTTTAAGAAAGGATTAGACAAGTTCATGGAGGACAAGAGTATCAATGGCTATAATTAAGGATACTTAAAGACAACCTCCGGGTTGGAGAGATAGGCAGGATATCTCTCAATGCCATTACCAGAGAATCCTAAGCAGGTGAAGGCATCTCCTTGGGAATACCCTGAAGCAAATGGTGAACCACTGTGTGAGACAGAATGCTGGACTGGATAGGCTGTGGCCTGTTCCAGCAAGGCTGTTCTTATGTTCTTATGTTCTTCATCTTCTTCTTCTAAATATATGTCTTCGTCCTTTTCTTGTACTGAAATGGATTTTTGATGTGTATTTCCATTAATTAATTAATGAGAAGGGAGAGAGTATCTTTCCACTTTACCCACTATTTGCAATTGAAATAGTTTCTTCACACTTTTCCAACTATTTGCAATTGAAAAATAGGGGTATTTACAGCTAATCTGAATAACAACCAGAGATCATCTGCCATTACCAATTAAGTCACATTGATTTGTATGCTTATATGTCTGTACATATAATCACTCTGTACCCTCTGTACCTGATGTGTATAAATTGATGCCATGAAGCCTCACTCCCTTGTCTCATGAAGTGGACTTCATCCATGAAAGCTCACACTGAAATATAACAGTTAGTATTTAAAGTGCTACAGCATTTTTGCTTTGTTTTGTTTATTCTCTGATATCATGATGAAAATATGTTCTATAGCAAAATATTAGTTCTCCTAATATTTCCATTGAAAGTAGAAACCTACCAATGAAAGATTGCAGCCCTTATGGAATTCTAGAGCAGTGTATATTTGTGTAGTCTCAAGACTTTAAAAAAAAGATGGACACCTGGAAACAGAGTAGTCAGGTCTTTCACTTTCTATGAATCTCAGGTTGGGGGGATAATTCTATGGATCTCAGGCATTGGCTTTGAAATTTCAGGAAGTGGGATGTTGACTACTATTGATCACGAATACACAATCAATCCATCTAAAGCTTCTACACTTGGCTAGTTCATGTAAGAACATAACCATCTCTTGCATTTTTCAGAGTGCATTAGTATCTGTTTCACACATTTGCAAATAGGAGACTAAAAGGCAGGCAGGCAGGCTTCTCATGATTTACCACATGAGGTCAAATCATGTCAGGATTTCACAAACACAGATGTCAACACTATCATCCTGGAAGTCAATAGCCCTTTTCATGGCTTATGCCTTAAGCCATCACAAATTAAATGCATAGTGGGATAGTATGTAGAGTATACACAAACCCTTTGCAGGCGCACCCCCCAAAGAAAGATAGTCCAAGCTGGGGTCCCCACTCTGTCGCCGCAGCATACTGTGCTGCCCAGTGCACGTAACTGTGGCCCAACCATACTGCCACCGGTGTGCGGGTACACACAGGGTCTGTAAAAGAAGAAAAGAGAAGAATGACTTAACTGGTACTCATACCTGAAGTGGGCGGACATACAACGCAAAACGCATGGATCCCCATCTTCCCATCCGGCGTATATCAGCCTCAGAGTACCCAAATGCAGCCGCAGTTGATGCAGCGCCTATCCTAAATGAATGGGTGCCGTAACGAGCCCCGGGGAGGCCAACACTGGTTAGTGCCATACCGGTCACCTTCCAAAATTGGAATTTAGTAAGGGGAGACCCATCCTGGTGGCAGAAAAACGGGCCAGGGTGCCCGCCACACACTGCCAAAAACTAATGTAGGGCACCAACCGGACAGATGTCTTCAATGGAACATCGTAGCAGTCTAACTCCACTGCCTACGCCGTGCTGATCAACCTTTGAGGACCGTATCCTCAACTGAGCCTACTCCTTAGTGACATAGACATCGTCGAGTTCCAGTGCCCTACGAGTCGCATCCGCCTTAGACAGTGGTACCAACTCACTGATGCGGAGCATTCCAAAGAAGGCCACCGTGGTAGCCACGTGAAAAAGAGCCACCTCATACCTATCATAACACAAGTTATGCCAGCCTCGTGCAAGGTGGGTCAGAACCTCTGGTGAAATTGGGTGGCGAGTGTCCGGGTGGCGGCCACATTCCCGTGTCCACCCCTCCAAAACATGACGCATGCGGAAATCATTCACGCAGTCAGCGAAGCCCCTCACTTTGGCCATAAATGCCAGTGCCAACAGCCTGGATGCTATAGTGCGAGGAGCCAGACCCTGACTGTGAAGATAGACCATAAATTGTAAAACCTGTTCGACTGGTATGGGCCACACTTCGGGTAACTGTAGTTGCTCACAAAAGGTTCTAATTTGTACAAAAGCATGTTGATATGCCTTACGCGTGCCAGCAACCAGTTGGCCCAGGTGTGCGGTGGCTTACGACGATGGGACAGCTCTTTGTCTCTGTAGTCCTGTCCCTCCCTCTCTTCCTTAGTGGGCTCACAGTTCAATAGGGAGAATATATCCACGTACTCCCCTCGCCAAATCTTGTCCCTCGTGACCTGTGACAAATGATCACCCAGGGGCAAGGAATAACCAGCCGTCGGTAAAGCCATCGACGGCACATTCTGTATAGAGGGTATATGCAGCGGGACCTGAACAGCCCCTGCGATGCTCGGCCCGGCCCCAGGGGCGGACACCCCCGCCCTGAACGAGGGACCATTTTGGAACCAGGGGTTACTGGGATAATGTGATAACTGCTGCCCACCCACATCAAGCTGACGCGGCCAGGGCCACTGAACCCCCCCAGTGTAAGTGGACAGTGGTGGTGGTGCACTAAATTGAACCTGATACTCACTAGTCGCACCCCCGTGAGCCGCCCCCACCGGGGGTTCCGGCCCACGGTGGGCGTCGGAGCTCGCGAAAAGGAATCGAGCTCTGGGACCACCCCTGGCTGCTCACAGCCTGTACATCAGGTCGGACGGGGAGCTGCGAGGTACCAGCCGGTGCTGGCCGGACAGTGTCAAGCAGCTTGACCCGGTTGGCCACCCGCTGAAGCATCCCTGCCAGCAAGTTGGCCGGGGTCGACGAAGGGGCCCCTGTTGAAGAAGCGGTAGCGCCCCCCTCAGAAGGTGGCTGGGCAATGCCCAAAGATGCTTCCAGCACTGCTATACATACTATCAAAGCATCCACTGCCTCAGAGCCCCCAGTATAAGGTGGGCCGGGTGGGCCGGACGGCCCACTAGGCAGTTGGGGAAAAGGCAACCCAAAAGGGGAGCCAGAGCCAGAATGGGGCCATGCCCAGAACTCAGGCCCGTGGGGGGCCATAGTAGCTGTGGGGCGGACACCCGCACCAGGCCCCCTGGGCCAGCCTGTCCCGGGCCCTGCAAAGGCGCACTCAGGGCCAAAGCCTGCACCTGCCCAGCTATGAAGCTGGCACCCGGCTGCCAAGTGGTAGCCTGACCAGCCCCACTGGTACCAGTGGGCAAGGTTCTATCACTGCCCTGCCGTTGGGGCGCAGCCCTGGTCCTTCGACCCAAAGGCTGGCCCCCATCCGATGAAGGGCCGGGAAAAGCCCTTCCCCTCGGCCGCGGCTTCAGTGCCGGGGCCTTTTGCTTGGGAGCCATGTCTCCCTAAAAGAATATGAGTCACCGAAGGATCCCTATCCAGGGATCGAGCTCCTGCGTTGAAGTACCGCGGTAGCCAAGAGGTAAAACTAAAACGGCTCCGGGTATGAGGTCTTTCTCTTTTCCCAGCCGGGAATCGAACGCGCAGACCTCTAGAGACCTGCGAGGCTTTATAGCCACCGAACCCACGGCTAAAGAGAGAACGCGATGGAGAAAACTTCTCCTCTCCGTCGCAATTCTAAAAAGGCAGCTTGGCTGCCTCATGGCCACCCCTTTTATAGAGGGGTGGCCACGCCCCCTAACTCACCCAGATGTCTGAGTCCGGGTGGGGGGGGCCACAAAGAGCGCGGAGGCCATTTTGGCGCTGTGCTTTCATTCTCTCACTTTCCCAACTGACCATTATTATTGTTCTTGGGTAGAAGTTGAAAACATATCCCTGGTTTTTGATGATCCTTTTTTGCCTTGTTAGATATTGCTATTTTTAACAACAGTAAATGCAAGTCACCAATGGGAAGGGTAGCTGTTTTTTTGGGAGAGGTGACATCCATCCTAAACAATTTAGGGCTTTATTGGTGATACCCAGCACCTTGAATTGAGCACAGAAATAAACAGGAAGCCAGTGGAAATGTGTCATAACTATATTCGTGACTGTTAGTACCAGTCATCAGTCTGGCCACCACATTTTGGACCTGCTGGAATTCCCAGTTTCAAGGTAAGCATCATGTAGAAAGCATTACAGTAGTGTATTTTGAAGATTTCCAAAGTGTTAACTATTGTTGTTAGGCATTTCCTTTCCAGGTAGGAGTGCAGATCATAAAAGGCACTCTTGGCCATGGCAGATATTTGTGCTTCTATAGAGAGGTTCCAGTCCAAGATTATACCCAAACTGTGAAAGTGCTCCATTAGGGAGATTGCAATCCTATCCAGACCAAGTAAATGTCCTTCAAACCAGTCAGGTAAAACTCCTGGTAAACCTCAGATAAAGTGAAATGCATAGAAAACAAAGGCCAAAGCTGTCATATGTCAGCAGTAAGAGACAAGTCAACTAAATCAAATCAAATTAATCTTTATTATGGCCCAAGACCAGCATAGTACAGCAAAAAACAAGATCAACCTGCATGGCCTAAATGGATTAACTAATAGGCTTAACTAACCTATAGCAGTACCAATATGTGGTGTTGTGGTTTTTTTGGGGAACCATCATTATTGTTTTTTGTTGTTACCCATAATTTTATCCAGTTTGGTTTATTGTTTACATTTAATTTTATACTCTCACTTCTTCTTTTTATAGTGGGTGGGATGGGTGGGTGGGATATGGGTCTTTTAAAGTGGGTGGGATATGGGTCTTTTAAAGTGTTTTTATGTGTTTTTAAAACTTGTTGTAATGCCGCCCTGAGTCGGGTTCTGCCTAAGTGGGCGGCATATATAAATATGACTATTAAATTAAATTAAATACTCTTACGGTAAAATATATTGTTGTAGGCAGCCCAGAGTGGGTGGGGTATAAATGAAGTAAATAAATAAATAAACTAAGACTTTTCTCTATGAATTCTTTCAACTAGAAAAAGTACAGTAATATCTTGGATAATGCTAAAACTTGGTTCCACAAGTCTTAGTGTTATCTAGTTTTTAACAGTTCTTAACGTTGATTGCACAATGTTTAAAAAAGCCCAGTTCCCTTTCTGAAGAGCATTACACTTGTCCGAAGAGGAAAGGGAACAGGGGGTCGATCCACCTGCTTCTTTGGAAAGGGCAGCGGGGAAACCATGCGTGGGGATTTCCAAAGAAGCAGACGGATTGAGCCAAGCCCCAAAGTGGTCAGGACTGGTCTCTGACTTTGGCCCACTGGTGGTCTGAGCATCTGAGCACTGGTTTCCTTGGGGTGAGGGTGTACACACCTGATCTCCCCCCAAGGAAGCCAGCACTCTGAGCATCTGAGCACTGGTCTCCTTGGGGTGAGGGTGCTCGTGTGGGGTCTCACCCCAAGGACACCGGCACTCTGAGTGTCTGAGTGCTGGTTTCCTTGGGGTGAGAGTGTGCATGCGCACACTCTCACCTAGAGGAAACTAGCCATCCAATGCTTGGGTCTATGGAGGCCCCCTTGCCCCCCCAGCAAGGGGGCCTCCGGAGATCTGTACCCCAAAGCTCGCAGGACTGGTCTCCAACCCTGTGGGCTTTGGGGCAGCGATCAACGTTGGGGAATTTGAGGAACACTTTTGCACCACACAACATTAAGATAACGTTGTGTGGTGCAAAGGTTTTCCTCAAATTCCCCAATGTTATCCGGTTTTAATGCTGTGCTGTTGTTATGTCCGGCCCTTATAAGGGCAACAATGAAAAGAACAGCAACTAGAGTTTATTCAACAGTCTTTTCAGGTTATGCTTACAAGGTGCACCGGACACAGAGATGGCTATACAATCCCATGAAATCAGTCCCTCTGGAATCTACCATGTAGGAAGCAAGGCTAGCTACACCAGGAGTGGTAGCATAGTGAAGGAGACCCAGGCTTAGCACGTTACTGGCTACTTGTGCCAAATGGGTAGTATAGATCCGGTCTGGCCCCACCCTTGTTTACTCATGGGGCTTATATAGTGTCTCCCTGGTGGTGGCTCCTTGATACTAAGTAGCAACCTGCCAGACAACCATAACTAACCAATCATAACAGAATATATATGTAATTAACCAATGAGGAACAGGATCCAAAACTGTAAACAATCATAGGGCTTGGATTAGCATAATGAGTGTGCCCTGGATGGGGTTTTTGGCACCAACTTTAGCTCCTAATTTGGATGGCGGAAAACCGCCATTTTCCTCTTACAAGGTGCTGCCCATGCAACTTGCAATTGTGCCTCAATACACAACAGCGGTGCACACATTAATCGGGGTATTACTGTACTAGAAAATAGATTATCAAAAATGTTCAATAATTGAACTTTTATATGATAAGCAAGAATACCTGAAAAGAAAGAAAATACACTTGTCAACTTCTTAGTAACATCACTGAGGACTTTAGCACATGATTGGAACATAAATCTACATAAATTCTATTTATATAGCTCTCTGAATACACTGTTCATAATGCTGTCTGAAGACGGTAAATCATCCTAGGTTACTCAATTAATTTCAAAAATTACTATCTAATTTCCATTAATTTGATGGGATTATGCAAGCAAGTCATCCTTCCTAGAAAAATAGATTCTTCGTTTTGTCCCCCATTCTCCTGCTTCTAATTTTTCAGTCTCTGATATAACTTTCAAGCCTAGTCTCTGCTTCCTGTCAGAAGATATCTTCTGGATGCTCTCACCCAAGTTATTTTTTTAAAAAAACATGCAAGCTGTTATAATTATTGCTCAAACGTTTGATTAAACAATATATAGTGAGTGGAATGTAGTGGGTGGGGTTGTTTGTCTTGAACACTGCCCAGACTATAGTGCACTCAATAACTGGGTGGGGTATGTTTGTGTGCGTACGTGTCTGAGTGTGTATAACACCTATATGGATTTATGGATTTATAATAAACAGACAAGCAAACACTTCTATTTGCTACCTAATGTTTTTCAAATTAGAAATGGAAGCAGTCACAGATGTTACCTTCTTGGGATCTAAAATCACTGCAGATTGCAGCCATGAAATAAAAAGATGCTTACTTCTTGGGAGGCAAGCTATGGCAAACCTAGGCAGCATAATAAAAAGTAGAGACACCACCCTGCCAATAAAAGTCCGCATAGTCAAAGCAATGGTCTTCCCAGTAGTAATGTATGGCTGTGAGAGCTGGACCATAAGGAAGGCTGAGTGCAGAAGAATAGATACCTTTGAACTGTGATGTTGGAGAAGACTCTTGAGAGTCCCCTGGACTGCAAGGAGGTCAAATCCTAAAGGAAATCAACCCTGATGGCTCATTGGAAGGACAAATACCTATGCCGAAGCTCAAGTACTTTGGCCAACAAATGAGAAGAGAGGACTCACTGGAGAAGGCCCTGATGCTGGGATAGATCAAAGGCCAAATGAGAAGGGGGCAGCAGAATGAGATGGCTAGATGGCATCATTGATGCAGTGGTCATAGATTTGGGCAGACTACGAAGAATGGCAGATGACAGTGGAGCCTGGCGTGCACTGGTCCATGGGGTCACAAAGGGTCGGATTCTACTGTGCGACTGAACAACAACATACTTTATTTTTAAAAAAGCCTCTGGTTTATGTGAAACCAAACATTTCTAAATACAGTTCTCTTTTGTCAATTTTAGTCCCCCCCCCCCCGCTTCTTTGTGAAATATTTTAGCAATCTAAACCAAACAGAAATCTGTAGGGAATATCTTACTTAGAACTTTTGGGAGCCGTGGTGTTTTGTTTGTTTGTTTTGGCTCATAAGTTATGGAAGCCTAATTTTCAAGGACCAAGCCTCCAATTTCAAATATCACAAGCTAATAATTTAGTTTTAGTGTTCCATCTAGTATAGAACTCTTTTTTCCTCATGTATTTTTTAGGATAAAGAGATAAAGAACAAAGTTTCATCAGTTCATTCTTATTAGTGAAAGAATTCTCAACATTATAGCTACTTTGCTTTGATAAACACATGCAGAATTTAATAGCTGATTGAATTGTATCATCAGTAACTACAGCAAATACAATAGCAAAGTCTTGTTTTATATTGTTTAGTCTCCCTGCCTTGATTTCAGAGCAAGATTGTGATGTGTGACTCTCATTTCCCCTTGAGCTCAGCATTAAGATAATTGCATAATAAACTACAATCAATGGAGACCTTTAAATATTGCCACTTTATTTTCAGATGTTATTGTTTTTAAACACAAATCCTGACATCCAATTTTGGCTAACACATATAAAGTGGCATTCAGAGTTGAAAGCCCATTTGTCTAGTGGCCAGCAAAACCCTAAAAGCTGGTTTATCTTTATTATTAGATGTCTTCTATGGGAAATATTTATATTTTCTATAAACAGGAGGAGGTGAACATTCCAGAGGTTCTGTTTTTAATTTCATAAAATAAGTAAACAATTTCTCATTAGCTCATATTTCAACATTTCAATTCTTTTTTATTTATTTTTGTATGTGGCTATTTTCTCATCAGCTAGTTGGGGCCTTCTAGTAGAAAATATGCCGTGTGGGTAAGCCAAACCACAGTAAATGATTCGGTCTAACTCAGAAAGGCTCCACTATTTCTTTTTTATAATTTATAATAAGATGTGACATGTCAGTTTAAACAAAATACACAATATTTGCTGATGGCAGTGAAAACTTTATATTAAAATAATGTGTTGCTGTTAAGAACAGATAATTGAGCATACCAAACTGGTAGGTCCTGTCTAGCTAAGTAAATGCAATAACTTTAATGTCTGCTGAGGGGGAAAGAGGGATAACAATAAGACTGACAGTGCTTTGTTTCTAGAATTTGATACACTTTCAATTTCTGACCAGTCGGAAACAATTAGCTAGGAGAATATTTTATTCTCTGCATATTAAGGTGAAAGGGCTCTGATCACTATGGGTACATCAACAGATTTCTTCCTCCATAGACGCTCAACTTCAATTTGGAAATCACAATATTTTGTGATTTTCTCCAGTTGTTTGCCTTGAATTCATGCATCTCCTGGTACAGCAATGTCAATAAACCAAGCCTTCCTCTTTTCCACAACAGGTGTGTTCCAATGCAGATGTCTGTCAGTTTGTATTTTAAAGTCCCACAGGATCTTAACTCTCTCATTTTCTTAAACTTTCTCTGTTTGATGTTCTCAATGGTTTTTACTGCATTCAAATCTAAACTTCTGGCAAAGTTTCCAATAACTATTTTTGCAACCCTGTTATGTTGTTGCAAATAATCAGTCTGTAAAATTTTGCTGCATCCACTGATCAGATGATCTACTGTTTCATCCTTTTCATCACAAAGCCAGTATTTACTATTGTTTGGATATGTGCTGCATCTTTTATAATTTCATAAAATAAGTTTAAAAAATTCTCATTAGCTCATATTTCAACATTTCAATTCTTTTTTCTTCATGCAATTTTTTTCTTCATGCAATTTGTTGGCAAAACCTGTTCCTGAGCTGCCAAGATAAATCCTTCCATTTCCTTCTACAAAACCCCTTCTCTTAACCATCCCCATGTCAACTTTCAGTTTACAAATCATGATATTTTGTGATTTTCTCCAGTTATGTGTCCTAAGTTCATGCATCTCCCAGTATCACAATGTCAATAAACCAGGTCTTCTCATTTTCCACAAGTTATATTAGGTGTGTTGTGATTCAGATGTCTACCTGGTTGTGGTTGTTATTGTTATTTACTGTTGCAGCTGAACAGCTTGTGCATTTTCTTTTAATCATATTATTCCTTCAGTTCACAGTTTCCTTCCCACTCTCCCAAGTAGGCAATGATCTTCCATCATCTTTTGTTGTACAAATATACTCTAAAGGGTAAGACAAGTCAAAAGGCTTTTATATTGTCAGTGTTTTTGACATTTTGTTTTGATGTTTGTGAGATGTACATGTTCATCTTCAAAACTACCTGCACCGGGAAAAACCCATTGATTTGAGGATTAAAGCTTTAAAATGTTTCAAATTCTACAACAAGGTTGCCCAATGCTCCTATCTCTACAAGCCAGATGCCAAAACCTTCCAATTCCTAAGATCTGAATGAAGACATCACTTTACATATCCAGTCTCTGATCCATTGGAGCATGTCTAGTTCAGTGGTTTCCACTGGGGGACTACAATTCCCAGAAGCCAAACTCAGTACATTGGCTGATCAGTGCTTTTGAGATTTGATTTAGGCTTCTGGGGATTGAAGTCCAAAAAACCAAAAGTTGGGAAACACTGATCTAGATCAACTTGGATAATTCTCTCCACTACCTTTAAAAAAAGTTGCACTTTTGTCAAACAGTAATTTGATAGAAAAATCAGAGGAAGACTAATCAGTTAATCAGCCAGATTTCAACTTTTTAAAAGAGGCTATACATGCCTATGATCTCCAACTCTTAGAACAGATTTGGGAACTTTGACAGTCTCAAGATATGTTTGTGATCTGAAGCAGAAAACATCACACTTTTAGCCATTCCAAGGCAGGTATATATTATACAAGTTATTTTGGACATGACATGTAGAAAATCCCATCACTGCCTCACCTTCTCACAGACAATAATGACATAATAATAATAAAGCAAATAGCAATAGTATAACCCAGTGCCTAGAGGACACAGTTGTCATTAGTTTGTCGGCCTGCTTGAGTTACTCATGCTCGTCATCTGCTACTGTGAGCTATTCCATCCTTTGCCAACAATGCTCTTCTGTTCTATATATGACATACAGGACAATCACAATGTTAAAGAATGAATGGATACAAACCTGAAATCAGATATGGAAACACACAGATGTCCTAGGGCAGTAGTGGTGAACTCTGGCACTCCATCTGTTCTTGGACTTCAATTCCCAGAAGCCCAAATCTCTGTGAATCCACACAAATGGGTTTACTGGCACTCCATCTGTTCTTGGACTTCAATTTCCAAAAGCCCAAGTGTAGAGTCCAGAACAAGAAGTACTCTAACCAGCAGGATCGGGTTAAACTCAGTGAATCTTTATTCAGCTCATACTTTGGACTGGGGGCTATGTACAGGGGTGGTCTCTATATATGCAGTGATTTGACCATTACAAAACAAGATACATTTAGGCGGGCTTCCAGAGGACAAAGTAAGTTTAACATTTCCCGCTTTAACATGCATTTGAATTTTGCGCCTTTAGAAATGGTGTGCGTCTGTTCTTTAGCTATGGCGTGGTTTGTCTTTTCAAACAGAATTCAGCTTTGGACACAACAACAAGTCTCTGTGAATCCACACAAATGGGTTTACCACACAAATGGTGCATGGCTCCCCCAAAAGAGGACAATGTTGTTTTCTTTGGAGTACATTTTGGACATGGAGCTCTGTCTGTATTTGGAGTTGTGGGTTTAACTTTGTTTTTGGTATGAACTTTGCTTAATTGTATGTTACATTTTCTGAATTGTGTTCTGTAATTTGTAATTTTGAAAATGTGTAATTTTTGTGATATGTTGTGAGGCCGCCCTGAGTCGGCCTTGTGCTGAGTAGTGCGGGGTAAAAATTAAATTGATCGATTGATTGATTGATTGATTGATTTACTGGCTCTCCAGGTGTTTTAGGTCTTTAATTCCCAGAAGGCCAAGTCTCTGTGAATCCACACAAATTGTGTGGATTCACAGAGACTTGGGCTTCTGGGAATTGAAGTCCATGAACACCTGGAGTGCCAAGGTTTACCATCACAGTCCTAGGGGCACAGTGGAGGATCAGACTCCCAACCTCTGGCTGTGCAGCCAGATACTTAACTTGCAGATTTTTTCAGTCAGCTCTCACTTGTACATAAATCCATGACTACATTTTTACCTTTTGTATTTGAAGAAGTAAATTCTTATCCACACATTTTCTCGCAAACTGTAACTACCTTAGAAAATGGCAGCCATGACATGCTGCTTATTCATGTTATAGCTGAGAAATCACTGTACAGTATTTAATTACATATTTTCGAGGTTTTTTCTCTCTCATCCAAGCTAAAAGAATCCATAAAAGAGATATATATCAAAGCTGAGATTCTGCTAATTCTTAATTTCCCCTCCTGGGTCACTGCCCAAGGGATCTTTGGACAAAAGATTGAAAATAACAAACAACAAAAAATAGTGGATGCTGCATAAAGGAGTGGAACTGAGTAATGAAATCTGAAATTAATGCAGGTGATGTAAGAGTAAAGAAACGTACAAGGTCATTTATGGCACTGGGCTGTATGAAGACTGACAATTTTTACAATGGGTTTTAAACACAGTGAACCAGTTCTAAAGTACAGGAGCCTGAAAAGAATGGAGAATAACATTTTTAAAGGGTATGCTATAAGACGAGGAGTAAAATGGCTGTCTCAAAAAATTATGTCTTTTCAGAAGCTCAAACCTCTGAAAGTTTCATAGAAACCCTTTTGTCAAATGGATTTTTGCTCTCCACTCAGCAGTTTCACTTCTTTTCTCCCCTACATTCAAAATGTCACTAAAGAATCCCTTAAATCAAACTGTAGTTTATTGGACAGTCTCTCATTAATGTTTTCTCCTCATACGTATTCATGCAAAATGTCCAGGGCCTATTAAACCACAGTTTCTTTGGACATACAAACTAGGAAAGTGCCTTTTAAATTCTGATTACAAACCAAGACTGTAAACCATGGTTTATTGGACCAAGGCATCTGAACTGCGTCTTGAGAAGCTGTAGTCATAGGTAAAGATAATTAGGGGGGAATGAATTCAAAGTAAACATAATTACCTGAGGAAACATGTCTACCAACATTCATCAATATGTGACTCCAAATTCTTTACTTTGATAAAATAAATATACAGTTATAGTAAAAAGGACTAGCAGAAAAGAAACAGTGAGTAAAGAGCAAATTATATAAAACACTTGATAATTGCAAAACATGATATGCTTCGGTCAGTAGAAATGCAATTTTCTTTTCCAGAGTGCCAAATGGGAGTGTTGTTCTTTCAGCCTCAAGTTCAGGAATATTGGACTAAGTATTCTGTACTCTTAGCACCTACTTCACTATCATTAAGTCGCCCTCCCATGTCAAGGCTGACTAGAGCTTAGAATCACCAAAAAGATTGCTTTAAGACAAGGGTGCCCAAACTATGATGCAAGGGCCGTATCTGGCCCCAGATGCCAATTCATCTGGCCCACAAAGCCCTCTTCACTCCTGGAAGTGGAAGTAAAACACACCCATATGGGCCCATGGGCCATAGTGACCAGCTTCCTGAACCACGTGACTGGCCCACAGCCCAAAAGGTTTGGGCACCCCTGCTTTAGGAGATTTAAAGATCCTTGTCAAAGATTCCATTCCTGTGGTGCACAAGACATCAAAGCTGCTTTTAATAATCATGGGGATGTCCCATGGTGATCCATTGGGCAGGACTCTTCATTTAGCAGAACACTCTTCTTTTTGCGGCACATTCTCAGTGTGGTGCCCTGAATTAGGCAGCAGAATGATGACCTGACACCAGGGGATTATACATCTACTGCCTACATTTGCTGCAACAAATTAACTCAGCTGCACCCCTGGACAGTCCTTTCCATTACTTATGTGGCTTTACATAGTATATAAAAGTTGCCTTGGTGATTCGAATGTGGTGTAATCAGTATGTAGATGCCATTTGTGAAAAAGTTTTAAAATGCCTAACAACATGTAGGTGTGAATTACTGCCAAGTGCCAGACTAGATCTGTCTTGGAGGCACTTGGAAGGCTGATGGGAGGGGGTTTGGTAGTAGCTGGTCCAAAATGGTGAGAAACATCTGGGTTTCTCAAGAGATAGGTTGATGCCCACAGTTACTCTGAACTATCTGAAGGGGGAGTTGTAAATTGTTTTGAATGTTACAGCTGCATTCCAATTAGAAACTGAAGTAGAAACACACACTTGTCTTCTGCAAGATTCTTGTGAAGGGCCCCAAGGATTGGCTGATGTCATCTAAGCAAGTGGTCAAAAAGTATATGAATGGGGGGAAAAACAGAGCAAATGGGAACTGTGTGCCTGGAGATTTCAGCATATTATTATGCCAGTAATAATGGCACTCTTTGTAGCTCGGCAACCAGAGTATATCTATTCTTGAGTCCTCTGAGAATAGGCTAACTAGTTGTCATATTCTTGAGGGTACACAAGAGCAAAACCAAATTAGAAGGTGGAGGAAGGAACTCACTAGGAAAAGAACATCATTAAGGGTGGATATAGCTGAAGATTTCAATCTCCCCCTATATCACCTGGAGGACCCTGAATAGGCTGAGGGTTGGAGTCCCTAAATGCAAGACCAACATGCTCAAGTAGGGACTGCTGGTGGACAACAACACATGGTGTGAATGTGGAAAGACACAGAGTCTGGACCATTTTCTGGTCTGCCAATTTCTGCCAGAGACATGCACTGGTGAGGACTTGCATTTGGGGAAAATTGGCTTCATTTCGGCATTTATTATCCATAGTTATTGTATTTTGGATTTGTCTCATTTATTGGAATTTGTATATTAATCTAAAAGGGTATTTTTTTTCTTTTGTAATTTGGCTATTTTTCTTAATGAAAAATAAATATCTACAAATAGTGGGCATTTTACAGTGAGATTGGGGAATAATTTGGCCCTGAGTTCAATGATTAACCACTAGGACTAGCTACCATATATGATCCCAGAATTGTCAAAATGTGTAACTGTAACAATTATACAGTAAAACCCCGGGTTACAACCGCCTCGGTTTAAGTTTGTTGCAGTTTACAATGGCAAATCCTATGGAAATGCCATTCCGGTGAACAAATTTTTAATGTACAGTATTTGTTTTGGTTTACAACAATCCATTCAGGGCCATTTTTAAATTTTTCAATGCATCCCTATGGATGTTTTGGGTTACAATTTTTTTAGGTTATGATGGAGGCTGTTGTAATGGACCTCCGTCGTAACCCGTGGTTTTATTGTATAGCATTTGGAAACAAACAAAAAAATCTTGTAGGGCAGGGTTGATCTGTGGGAGCAACCCTGGACATGGGCTTCCAGGATTCAGCCACGGCTGGTGGGATATTGCCCACAGTTTGGAAAAACGCAGAGCAAATGGCCATGTAACAGGAAAACCTTCTGGTAACAACTAAAATTTTCATGGGCTACTATCACAACATTTGACTCTTTTTCTTCAACAGTGAGGCAGCAAAAAGGCTAAATTAGTACCCGATCAGGATAGCAGACTGGATAGATACAAATAAAATGAAGATCAATCCTGAAAAGATAGAGATGCTTGTTTAGAGTGTGGTTTATCTGCTTAAGTGAGTAATATCCTTTTCTAGGAAGGATTGCTCTCTACCTAAATGACTATTTTTTTTTGTTTTGTGCTTCAGCCATATTTTCTTAGCAACCTAGCTATAGAAGAACTTTTTGATCTGATGAGCTAGATAGCTATCTCCTTTAGTAGGGATAATTGCAAACAAAATGTGTACATTTGAAAAATGTGCACCACACAAAAATATACATAATGGGATCCTGTATCTGCATTTGGCTATAAAATATATTACTTTTCCTTGAAGAAAACCTACTGTGTCTCATAGCTACACATTTGCAGTGGGGGTAGGAAGTGCTACAAACAATAGGATTTTCCTCACAGGTTCTTATTTTTTTCCAAATGAAAAAGAAGAACAAACAAACCCAAAACTTACAGGGAAAAAATCAAATTCCTTTGGTGACCTTGTATATTGGAATTGCAATTAGAACAGTTGTGGGAATGTTAGCTCTTGCCCCTACCCCGAGAGAACCAAAAAGAAATTAATCTTTTTCAGAAATTAATCTTTTATAAATTCATTTACTGGAAAGAAGATTCTGCTGATTTCATGGGAACGTACTTCTCAACAAGAGTGTTTTAGATGGAAATAAATCTGTGTAACAGATTATAAAGACTCAGTGGATTAAAGCAAGGGGATGGGGCAAGAGGAGAGAAGGGAGAGAACAAGTTTTAGGTCTTTCCAGTTGTGTAATGGATTTGCCACCTGTTACATTAAATGCAACAAAAAATAATGGATGCCAGATGTTTAATGAGAATTAACATAATGCTGAATTGAAAGTGCCTGGTATTTTCCTTATTAGTCATTCGATATTCTTGATTTTGAAACCAGAAATTCTTTACACATTATCAGAGTTTGAAAGAGGAAAATTACCACATTGCATTTTTCATAGTCTACATATTGTCTGGCTGGACATCCCGCTATGGTAATGGAGTAGACCATACAACCAGAGACTCAACGCTGAGTGTTGGGCGGCGATAAATAACCTGACTCTCTAAAGGGGCTAACGGCTATGGAAATGCCACTGGAAACCATCCTATTGGGTCCAACGGCAAAATGAGTGGAGGAGGAACCACTTCACTATTCTGATTCCAAACAGTCATGGAGGTGGAAGAGGCCATGCCAGATGGACTGGCTGTGTAGGTTCACCTTGTTAATATCCTCAAGGCTGCGGCAGTCCATTGCAGTCCCAGTGTTAAATACTGCATGTCTCATTTTATACGTGTCGCAGGAGATCTATCCAAGATCACAGTGTGTGGGTCACTTCATGGTAAGCTGGGATCCACCTTAAACAAATTCATACCAATGGCATTTTTCCTGTCAACTGTGAAAACAATTTACAGGGGGAAAATGTATACTCTGATATGAGTAGCAACTGATGACAACAACATATTTAGAAAGGAATGCTAGATGATGAGCTGAAAGGCAGACAACCCATTCCAGTGGCAATGACAATAAAGGTTGATATAGTGGTGAAGATAAATAGGGGGAAACTGAACCTTTATGATGCTTCAACTCTTGTGATGTTATTATGCTCTTTACCTAGTCTGGTGCAACAGTGAAAATCAATTAGTGGAAGACAAATTCTCCTTCGGTTATTTAAAATTAAAACAGTATTTCTGAACTTTCTTGGTATGTTTTTTTCAAGGTGTTGTGAATAGCCTATTTGTTCTAACTTTGAATTCATGCTTTTCCTAATCTAGACAGCTTAACTTGGTTTTATTAATATATGAATTTTACACACTTTCATGCTTTCAAAGACACAGGATCTTCATCCACTTGATTTAATTCCTTTGGATTCACAATAAGTAAAGTGAGATCTACACAGAAGGATAGTCCAAGACTACATGAGGCAACAGAGAAGATGGAGCCATCTCACCTTCAATAACTGGCATCCAAAAGCTGAATGGAGTAATCTTACATTAACATTTTTTTATATACTTAGATTTATATCCTGCTTCACTCAACACACAGTCTGACTCGAAGCAGCCTACAACATGAACAAATAATACAGTTCACAATATAATATAATATAATACAAAAATATAGTTACAATAAAGAGAAAAATACAACATTATCACAGATAAACACACAATCCTCACCACCCAACTTCCAGAACAGAACCCCCTGACTCAAACGTCTATTACAGAGCCACAAAAAACTGACTGTGGTAAGAAGAAGATAGTCTCCGGCCCACAACAAGTCCAGTGGTTCAAACAGCGGAGGCTTTTGAGGGTCCCACCAAGGGGGAAAATGTGCCTCAGCTGAGCTCCCACCTCCTGGGCCAGGGAGGGAGCCGATGGTGGTGTGATGGCTCCAACGGTGGTGACATTTGAGGGTCCCACTGAGGGGGAAAATGTTCCTCAGCTGAGCTCTCATCCCCCGGGCCAGGGAGGGATCCGACGGTGGTGTGACGGCTCCAACGGTGGTGGCTTTTGAAGGTCCCACTGACAGGGAAAACACACCTTAGCTGAGCTCCCACCTCCCAGACCAGGGAGGTAGCCGATGGTGGTGCGGCAATAAGACATCATTTCCCACTGCATCCAAGAGCTCAGACATTGCAGGAAAGACAATATAAAGCCTACACCTCTCCAACATTTCTCTACCTCTAAACTACAAGGATCTGTTCCTCTGGAAGGAACCTCATTGTGCCTAGTGCTTGGTATGGCTCATTCTATACAATTCTTAGTGACATGGATCAGGCTCATTTCCATTATGGTAATTTCACAAAATTATTTTTCAACCTTTAATCAGGGAATACATTTGTTCAGCCTTTCCCCCCCACTTATAATATTTAAAGTAGTCTGAATATTTATTCATAACAACAGCAAGTAAGCTTAAGAGTTGGTTAAAAATTGGTGGGAAGTGGTATTGTTCAATTTATTGTGACCATATGAATTAATGACCTGCAAAATGTCCTGTCATTTACAGCCTTGCTCAGGTATTGCAAACTCAAAGCAAAGGCTTTCTTGATTTAAACAATCCATATCATGTTATTAGTTTTCGTATTTATCTACCACATTGTGCTTTTCCACTGTTGGTTAGTGAATCTTGCATTCGGCATCTGTTTAAAGATCCCAGCTTCTAGTGGGAATTCAGGCTTGATTTGCTCTAGATGAGGAGTCCCCAGCCTTTCCCACACCACAGACTGGCTTAATGCCAAACAAACTTTCCATGGACCAGCAAGTGGAGGGGGTGGGACTGGATGGTGCACACTGCACACAGGTGGAGGGAGGAGCCCTGCTGCAGCCCAAAAGCAAGGAGGAGGAGCCCAACCACATGCCAGCCACACAGCCTGACTCAGGCAGTGAGGCATCACACCGCACACAGCCAGGGGGTGGAGCCCTGCCACAGTTAATGTAGAGGAGGGGCCCGGCCACCTGCCCATCCTATGTGTCTGAAGCCCATGTTCCCACCCTGTCATCAGGTAGACCCAGTGGAACATGCTAAGAACAGAAGGCTGCCACCGGGGCTATCAGCGCTGCCACCCCCCACAGCCCAGTTCAGGACAGCCCACAGCCCAGCACTGGTCCATGGCCTGGTGGTTGGGGACTCCTGCTCTAGAAGGCAGTTGTCTTTCTTGTGGTCCATGGTATCCATAAAACTCTCTTCCAACAGCTCAACTTCAATGGATCAGTTTTTTCTTGTCATCTTGGTTCACTGTCCTGCTTTCATATACCATAGCATGGATTACCTTAGCCTTGGTTTCCTGTGATACATATTTATATAGTACTTGAATACTTTTTTCTAGATCCTTCATAGCTGCCCTTCCAAGTTTCACTATTTTGACCACTGAGTAAATAAATCAGTCTTATTATTTATATTTTCTCAGATAAAAGTGCATTGGGTGTTGGGAAGGGGGGATGCAATACATTGTATAACAATAATAAGGAGAAAACATATTGCTTGACAGAAGAATATGGAAGGATTTGTTACAAGTTTTCAAATAAGAAGTATGATTTTAAGTGTCTTTTTTGAATACCCAGCTAGATGGAGTTGGTGAAATATAAGCAGCTAACCCCCTCTAGATCTAGTAATGAGACTGCAACCTTTCCTTTGGGATATAAACCTCACCACAGTCATCCTTTTGTCACTTCAAGATTGGATTACTGCTGTGTGCACTAATAGAAGCTTCACTTTAACCTTCAACTAGCATGGAGTACTTTCCAAATGATTTTTGAGAATTAGAAGTTGAAAGTGCCATGTCTGAGATCATTATAGTGAGGGTTGAAGCAAGTTTGGAAATGCCCTCTTTCTCCCTGATAACCTCCGAAAATTGATACAACTTGAGCTGCTGAAGCTAACAGATATGGGCAAGCAGAATCTGGCTCAGTGACATTCTCAATTAAGGTGAGTCCCTTCCACTGGTAACTGACAACACCAAGTGAGATTTTTGCATGAGTGAAACAACCACCACAGATCAAGTGGCACCACCAGTGCAGTGCAATATTAAGTGCCCTGACATTATTTTGTTTACAGCACATTATAACTGGGGCAGTTCACATGTTCATGACTTAATCCTACACATGTTTACTCCAATGGAAGCCCCACTGAGTTCAACAGTGCTTGTATTCTAGCATATAAGGAAACAAATCAGGAAAGCAAAGCAAGACTTTGAGGAGCGTATAGCTAAAAATACTCAGAGAAATAACAAAGACTTCTTTAAGTACATTAGAAGTAAGAACCCAACTAGGAAGGCCATTGGACCATTAGATGACAATGGAAGGCAAGGGATTATTAAAGAGGAAACAGAGATTGCAGAGAGACTCAATGAATTCTTTGCTTCAGTATTCACTGAAGAAGACAGAGACCACATGCCCAAAACAGAGCCTATCTTCGTAGGGAGGGAAACCGAAGAATTAAGCAAGATAGAAATAACCAGGGAGGAGGTCCTTGCATGTCTTGTTAAGCTAAACACTAACAAATCCCCAGGACCAGATGGCATCCATCCACGAGTTCTCAGGGAACTTAAAGATGAAATTGCTGATATCCTAGCCAAAATATATAATCTTTCCCTCAAATCAGGCTTTGTGCCTGATGACTGGAAGGTAGCGAATGTAACACCAATTTTCAAAAAAGGATCCAGGGGTGATCCAGGAAATTACTGGCCTGTCAGTTTGACATGTGTCCCAGGTAAAGTGATGGAAACCATCCTAAAAGATAGAATTAATAGGCACATAGAAGAGAAGGCGCTGCTAAAGGAGAGCCAACATGGCTTTTGCAAGGGCAAATCATGCCTCACTAATCTGTTGGAATTTTTTGAGAGTGTCAACAAGCATGTGGATAAGGGGGATCCAGTTGACATTGTTTATCTGGACTTTCAGAAGGCTTTTGACAAGGTCCCACACCAAAGGCTCTTGAATAAACTTACCAGTCATGGAATAAAGGGACAGGTCTTGTCCTGGATCAGCAACTGGCTAAGGGACAGGAAACAGAGGGTAGCACTAAATGGACACTTCTCCAAGTGGAGGGAAGTAAAGAGTGGGGTCCCCCAAGGTTCAGTACTGGGACCCCTGCTTTTCAACCTCTTCATAAATGATCTAGAGGTAGGAGTAAAAAGCAAGGTAGCCAAATTTGCTGACGACACTAAATTATACAGGGTAGTGAAAACTGTGAGAGATTGTGAAGAGCTCCAGAGGGATCTCTTGACACTGGGGGAGTGGGCAAAACAGTGGCAAATGAGATTCAACATCAGTAAGTGCAGAGTGATGCATGTTGGGGCAAAAAACCCCAATTACATTTATAAACTGATGGGGTCTGAACTCTCTGCGACAAACCAGGAAAGGGACCTTGGTGTCCTGGTGGACAGCTCAATGAAGGTGTCAAACCAGTGTGCCTCAGCAGTGAAAAAAGCAAACTCAATGTTAGGGATCATTAGGAAGGGTATAGAAAATAAGTCAGCAAGTGTCATTTTGCCTCTTTATAAATCTATGGTGAGGCCCCATCTGGAATATTGTGTACAGTTCTGGTCGCCATACCTCCAGAAGGATATTATGGAGTTGGAGAAAGTACAGAGGAGGGCAACCAGAATGATTAGGGGACTGGAACACCTTCCTTACCATCTGAGGCTGCAACGGTTGGGCCTTTTCACTCTTGAACGACGGCGTCTAAGAGGTGACCTGATTGAAGTTTATAAAATCATGCACGGTGTGGACAAAGTAGATAAGGAAAAACTGTTTTCCCTATTGCACAACACTAGAACTAGGGGACACTCCATGAAACTTTTGGGTACTAGTTCTCAAACAAATAAGAGAAAGTACTTTTTCACCCAGAGGATTACTGGTCTATGGAACTCCCTGCCAGAAGAAGTGGTGACAGCTGTCAGTCTTGACAGCTTTAAGAAAGGATTAGACAAGTTCATGGAGGACAAGGCTATCAATGGCTATAATTATGGCTACCTAAGGACAACCTCCGGGTTGGAGAGATAGGCAGGATATCTCTCAATGCCATTTCCAGGGGATCCTAAGCAGGTGAGGGCATCTCCTTGGGAATACCCTGAAGGAAATGGTGAGCCACTGTGTGAGACAGAATGCTGGACTGGATGGGCTGTGGCCTGTTCCAGCAAGGCTGTTCTTATGTTCTTATGTTCTTATGTAAATACTGTATAACTCTTAAGAACAGATGAAAGGCCTGTTAGCCAAACGGTCTCATTCTCACAGTGAATAGCTGAGTAATGTGGATTTTCCTACTTGAGACTTTTTAAACCTTATATGAGAAAATTTGTGAATTGCACAAAATCTTCAAAAAGATAGCAAAATGAAATTTTTCTCCATTTGCACCAAATTTTATAGCCACAGCTTTTGCCCCATAGAAAAGGCCATGCTTCACCTGGCTGACACACAGATAGTAAACATGAGAAGTCTCTCAGGATAAAAGTTATTTCAGAAAACTTAACTCAGTATTAACATGGTGATTCAAGCTCAGATTTTAAAAAGTTTAACTTTCACAAGGCTTTTGCATAGGTGAGAAAATAAGTATTGGGGGTTTTAAAAATAATTTTTTGGAAAAATCTCAAGTGCTTTCTATTCTGAATATTAAGAAAGTTGTGAGTAGTGATGGGCCTTATTTGTTTAAATAAAAGACCTAAATATGAACTTTTAAAATTTTTATTATTTCGTCAACTGTTCAAAGAGGAGTGCATGAAAGTTTCTTGTGTCTTTTGTGTTCCCTCTTTTGTATAATCTTTTGTTGTCCAATTGCCTAGGAATTTTTTTATCCATAAAGACTGGCAGCAGGCAGATGGAACATCTGGGAAGGAAAGATCATTTTGAATCTGGAAAAGAGCCTAGAATCTAGCATGACGGATTGAACACTCATCGTCTGTCCCAGCTCCTGCCAACCTAGCAGATCGAAAACAAGAAATTTCAAGTAGATAAATAGGGACCACTTCAGTGAGAAAAGATCTTGGAGACATAAAAGAAGCCTCATTCGGGCATCCCCGGAGAGGAGTCTCTCCAGCAAAAATCCTTTCAACCCAAAATAATTTCTTACATGTAATTATTATTACTGTGAGCTGATATCCTGCTGATTACCATTTTAGACTGTTGCCTACTTGCCAGCTTCCCTGTCTTACCTTGTGGAGTATATCTTTTCCCCTGCTTTTTTCCTCTTGAATCATATATTTGCATTATTTTTGCTGCTACAGATAAGAGTACAGTGGTTAAACTGCTGCACTGCAGCCAAAACATGATGAGTTCAATCCTGATGGGGATTAAGGGTGACTGTTATGTATGTTAACTGTGTTTTCTGACAGGAGCGGAATGTATCTTTTCTCATGTATCTATTCTTATGCAAATAAGTGGATCGAAAAATGTGCACACTGTTAGCCAATGGGTTTGTTGTATTATTGTTACTGTTACTGTTTATAGGAGCGGAATGTATCTTTTCTCATGTATCTATTCTTATGCAAATAAGTGGATCGAAAAATGTGCACACTCTGTTAGTCAATGGGCTTATTGTATTATTGTAACTGTTACTGTTTATAGTGTATATAAGTCCGAGTTTTGCCCCATCCAAGCTATGTTCAAACCCCACTAATAAAGAGCTGAATTTCACTACTTCATTAGTCTGCTTCTTCATTCCTTGAACACTAAAGTGACTCATGGGCCACTTGTGCTGAGCCAGATAGCCAGCAAATAAATAAATACCCAGCACATTGGGGGGAAATATTAATAACCTTGTGAACTGCCCAGAGAGTGTATTAAGTGCTATGGGTTGGTATATAAGTGTAATGAAAGCGCGGCGCTAAAATGGCCGCCGCGCTCTTTGCGGGGGGCCCCCCGGACGCAGACATCTGGGTTAGTTAGGGGGCGTGGCCACTCCCTTATAAAAGGGGTGGCCACGAGGCAGCCGAGCTGCCATTTTAGAAAAGCGACGGAGAGGAGAAGTTTTTTCTCCGTTGCACTGTGGGACTGCAGTGGCTCAAGGGATTAAGATACCGAACTCACTGCCTGGAAGGTTGGAGTTCGATTCCCGAGCATTGCAAAAGGCTCTCGATCTTCGGCTTTCCAGCCAGCGGGTGCTGATCCCTGGATAGGGATCGTGCTTTTCTGTGCTCCTCGAGTTAGCTGGCCAGTTAGAAAAGCAACGGAGAGGAGAAGTTTTCTCCGTTGCTTTATCCCCTTCCGCCTCTTTGCAAGAGGCTTGAGTTTGCTAGCCTCTGTTCGAGGCTTCCTTTTGCCCTTCTAGCCTATTGGCTTCAGAACGCGACGGAACGGAGAAGTTTGCTCCGTCGCTCACTCCTTTTCCCTAACCCAGGGGTGCCCAAACTTTACGTGGGACTGCAGGGGCTCAAGTGCCTCAGATGCTGACTGGATTGTGTAAGGTCAGTGGTTCAATTTCTGCGTACTGCAGGACAGGATGAGCTCCTGTTTTCAGCCTCAGGCTGGCCCTTCGGAGGATGCGGCCCTCGGCCCACGGTTGCCGGCCATGGGCCGGAACGATTGGGGGGAGGGCCTGGTGCTGGCTCACAGCATGTTTTTCCCCATTAGGGGCTGGATGTTTGGGCATGGCTTATTCTGGCACAGGCTCTTAATTTAGGGCCGCTGGCACAATTCCTATCAGGCCGTCCGGCCCACCTGGCCCACCTACTGGGGGTTTACTGTGGCAGGGGATGCCTGGTTAGCACGTTTGGCTGTACTGGAGGCATCCTTAGCAATCCAGTGGGTGGGGGTCCTTTTTCCTATCTACCGGGCCCCCCTTTGTGTCCGCCGGCTACTTCGACCGCTGCCACTCTGCAACAGGCGGCCGGCCGGGTCGAGCTTCTTGAGACAGTCCGGTCTGTGCCTGCCGCTGTCTCGCAGCTCCCTGTTTGTCCAGAACAGCGACTGGAGTGCGTTGGAGGTCGTCCCAGAGCTCGATTTCGGTCGCGAGCTCCGACGCTCACCATGTGCCGGAACCCCCAGTGGGGGCGGCTCACGGGGGTGCAACTAGTGAGTATTGGGTCAAGTTGAATACACCCAAATCACAGTCCACTTTCAGCGGTGTGGTTCAGTGCTCATGGCCTTGCCAATTAGAGGCTAGTGGGCATCACTTGCCATCCTATCCCAGTGCCCCTTGGTTGCATTCTGGCACGACGTTGGGGGTGGGGGTTTCTGCCCCCGGGGCAGTGCATGGCATCGCAGGGGCTGTCCAGGTCCCGCTGCGTATGCCCTGTGTACATCATGCACTGGCAACGGCCTCGCCGATGATTGGTTATTCATTGCCCCCTGGTGATCATCTGACCCAGATCAGGAAGGGAAAGATTTGGTGGGTGGGGGGGAATGCGTGGATTTATTCTCCCTATGAACTGGGATCCCAATAAGGATAGGAGGTATGGACAGGAGGACAGAGACATGGTGTGGTCCCGCCGTAGTGAGCCACCATGCACTGGGGCGTCCGCCCCTGGGACAGTGCTGGGCATCGCAGGGGCTGTTTGGGTCCGGCTGCGTATGTCCTTTAGACAGAACGTGCCGTCAAGGGCTTTGCCGACGGCCGGCTATTACTTGCCCCTGGTTGATTATTGGCCGCAGGCCAGGAGGGGTATGGGATGGAGGGGAACGTGTGGATATTCTCCCTATTGAACTGCGAGCCCACTAGGAGGAGAGAGAGCGCCACGGTGACTGCGACAATGAGATGTCCCATCGTCTTAGCCACCGCGCACCTTGGGCCAACTGGTTGTCAGCATACCTTGTACGTATTGTGGTATGCCGCAGGGCTTGATCTGCTTAGGCCATCCTGATGTTGATCAGATGGGCCCAGGGCAGTTGGCTCATGGTGACGAAGGTGGAGGAGGGTGGCTCTATACCCTGAGGGGAGGTGGGACGAGTCCGGTCAGCAAGTGTGCTCGTGTACATGACTCCCACGGGACGGGTGCCTGGTGAGAGGTACCATGGTGGTCCTGCGGAGCAGCGGGCTGATCAGACACAGGCTCCACGCTAACTGGTCGGGCGGGGGGTTCCAGCCCGCCTGCTATGTTCGGCCCGCTCAGCTGCTGATGCATGTACTAAGCACCACGGTCGTTACCGACTTCGTGTCCCCTTTTGCGCTGGCCCTCACGCTGCCTCTGCGCGCCCGCGGGTTAGTGGGTTATGGGGCAGAGGTAGGGGTGCACAGGGGCGATCAGAGGTCCGTCTGAAGCAACTAACCTTGTCATAAGCCCTCCCCCCCCGCCCCAATGGTTATAATCAGCCTGGAGAGATGGCACTCATTTCATCCCAAAAGGAATTGGGCGGGATACTTGCTGGTGGGTTTTGTATGGGGGCTTTTATATCCATTCGGGGGTGTTAGGGTCCCAGGATGATACTAATCTGGTTCCCTTGCAAGGTAACGAAGAGGGGGTTCCACTGTCCACCGTTGAGGGAGTTGGGGCCATGGGAGTAGCGGGGGCCCTTCTTGGAACTATCTTTCCTAAGTCGAATGTCTCCCCCATGAGCTCATACGGAGCTATACTAGGGGGAATGTCCTTTAAGCCTCCATTCAGCTTACCCTGTGGGTTCCCCATTCAGGGATGCCATTCTTGATGACCTTGTTCACTCAGGTGCTTGTAGTTGGGTTGGCTACTATGGGGCACGCTCACGCAGTTAGGGTGCTGTTTTGGCACGGTGTGATATGCACTAGGCTTTTAGATTATTGCCAGTGCACCCAATGATTTAGACCTATTGGGTTTTTTGGGTTCCGAGGGGAATTTTACTTAGATAAGGCCAACCCCCTTCTGACTGAGTTAATTCATGTTCAGCACTAGACCGATTGGGGACTTCACTCAGTGGCCATTCGCTCACAGGTCGGGGTCTCGGTCTCTAGCCCATTACCTCGACAACTTTTGGTTCGGGGGTGAACGGGGCTTGGACACGCGCCCGCGTCTCCTCATTACCATTCAGACACTCAGGCGGGAACTGGGTGTCCCCTTGGCGCCTGAATAGACCGAGGTCCCATCTACTAAGCTCACATTTCTGAATCGACTCTGTCGCGTGGGCATCCAAGTTAACCATGCATACGGTGGCTTGGATCTCCGCGGCGAGTTTGGCATTGCTTTCCAAACATAAAGTGTGCCCTCGTGAGCTGCAGTTAATTTATGGCCACCTTCATTGGTCCGGTCTAGCTCAAATTACTCCTGGGTTTGGGGGGTCTCTTCTTGGGTATCAGACCTGATGGTATGCCCGGGATTTCAAGTACGGTCGGATACCTCCGGCTCCCGGACTTATGGGGTTTGCTCCGAGGGTGGGTGCACGGATCGCCCCGTGATCTTACCATCCTTGCGCTTTTTCCCAATTTGGAGAGCACTGATACTATGGTGCAAGGAGTGGGCCTACTCAGTAGTCCACTTTCGGTGTGACAATGCGGCAGTGGTGCACATTGTCAACACCCAGACATGCGAATCCCCCAGGGTCAGGACATTAGTTCGTCTATTCCTTTGAGAAGCCTACGCCTAAATGTGCCGTTCTAGGCCAGACATGTTCTAGGTATTTATAATGACATTACTGTTGCTTTCCACCACCTGCAGATCGCCCGGTTCCGTCCCATACTCTGGAAGTACAGGGTTTTAACTCGCCACTTTTGGCCGATGGCTGGACGTTTGGTGAGGAGAAGGGCACCGGACATGTCATTGGCACCTCGCACGCGTAAGGCGTATCACTATGCATTATGCGTCGTGTTTGGGAGGGGTGGACACGGGAACGTGTCCGCCGCCCTTACATGCGTTACCCCTGTTCCCGGATTTTCTGACCCACCTTGCACGAGGCTGGCATTACTTATGTGCAGATGGGTGTGAGTTGGCTCTTGCCCACGCAGCTACTACGGTAGCCTTTTTGGAGCGCTCCGCATCAGTGAGTGGGTGCCAGAGTTGGTGCCACAGGTGTAAGGCGGATGTGTCTCGTAGGGCACTGGAACTCGACGATGTCTCTGTCACACATGAGTGGGCTCGAGTGGGGATACGGTCCTCACGGGTTATTCAGCACGGTGTAGGCAGTGGTGTATACTGCTACGAAGTTTTTGAGACATCTGTCCGGTTGGTGCCCTACATAATTTTGACAGTGCCTGCCGTGCGCCCCAGCCTGTTTTCTGCCACCGGGATGGGTCTACCCTTACCATATTACAGTCCCTGAGGGTGACCAGTGCCGCGTCCGCGGTGTGGGGCCCGTTTTGGCACCCAATTTTCTTAAGATAGGCGTCGCATTGGTCGCGACTGCGTGTTGGGTACTCGGAGGTGGATATGCGTGTACGCGCAATTTCTGATATGTACGTCCCCTCACTGTACGAGTACCTGTTATGTCCTTAACCTTTTGTCCTCTTTTACAGATCCTAGGGGTCTCAACACACCGGTGGCAGGGGGCTGGTGGGCCGCGGCTATGTACACTGGGCAGCAGTATATGCTGTAGCGACAGAGAGTGGAGCCCGGCTGGGCTGTGTGCATCCGCACGTATGCGATGGTATGGTATGTGCGGCACATGGGGTCGGGAACTGTGGCCATTCCTGTGGTTTGTCAGGGATGCTGGACCGCCCAATGTTTTACAAGCACCTCGGCGGCATTGATCTTATACGGATAGCTGCTGTTACTTAACCGCCGAGGGGCTGTGACCTGGCAATTTCTGTCACGTATTGTTTACATACGGTTGCTTTGGTCTAACATTGTGCCGAGACACCAATCGGGGGAGATGCGGATCTCCCTAGCTCGTACTGTTCCGGCAACCAGTGGACGGGACTGTGGCTCCATCCCGTCCTGAGCATGGCTGTGAGATGGCCATGGGATACCGGATGATAGGCTTATACAAAATGTTTTGCTGGTAAGCAGGCGAAGGGGTCCACCTGTCGGTTGGAGGTATGTACCTCGTTCTGGGTGTGATGCAAGCAGGCCTGGCGACCGAGCTGACGGTCTGGGGGGGCGGTGAGTCATCATGGATGCCTCCCCGTGTGGCGGGTAGCACTGGTAAGGTAAAGATTGATGACCCACAGGTATCCGGCAGGTTCGCAATTGACTGGCCAACACTAGATAGGTACAAGTTTGTTAATGTTGACCGGTCAACGACGAACCAGGCAATGGGGTGATGGCAGGAGCTCTCCAGCATGCATCACCCCGTGATTTTACGGATACACATCAGAGGGTGGGGTCAGTAGATAGATTATTGACTACGGTCAACAATTTGTTTGTTGTAAACAAACGAATTGATACAAATGGATACATTGTAGCCAATTGCCATTGGCAATTTGGGAGGAACCTTACCAGTGTTATTGCGGCCTGCTTGCCTTAAGAATTATAATTGGCTGAGTGCCAATTGAAATTTATAATTCGGACTAGGGCATGAATCAATAAATGTGGCCCAATGCCGTTATCCACTTATACCGGTGTCTGAGTCCTTTGTTGGGGGGTGCGCCTGCAATGAAAGCGCGGCGCTAAAATGGCCGCCGCACTTTTTGCGCCCCCCCCGGATGCAGACATCCGGGTTAGTTAGGGGGCGTGGCCACTCCCTTATAAAAGGGGTGGCCACGAGGCAGCCGAGCTGCCATTTTAGAAAAGCGACGGAGAGGAAAAGTTTTTCCCTCCACCCCCTCCCTAGTGAACAGTGTGATTATTTGGTCGCTTCGGGGCCGGGTGGGAATTTTTGGCTGGAACCTACAATTGGCTTCCTGGTTCTGGCTTTTTTGCCCATCCCACACTGTTGCTATGGTTTGATACAGGGGTTTGTTTGCTCTTGACTTTGGTCACATGGGCGGGTAGCACTGGTAAGGTAAAGATTGATGACCCACAGGTATCCGGCAGGTTCGCAATTGACTGGCCAACACTAGATAGGTACAAGTTTGTTAACGTTGACCGGTCAACGACGAACCAGGCAATGGGGTGATGGCAGGAGCTCTCCAGCATGCATCACCCCGTGATTTTACGGATACACGTCAGAGGGTGGGGTCAGTAGATAGATTATTGACTGCGGTCAACAATTTGTTTGTTGTAAACAAACAAATTGATACAAATGGATACATTGTAGCCAATTGCCATTGGCAATTTGGGAGGAACCTTACCAGTGTTACTGTGGCCTGCTTGCCTTAAGAATTATAATTGGCTGAGTGCCAATTGAAATTTATAATTCGGACTAGGGCATGAATCAATAAATGTGGCCCAATGCCGTTATCCACTTATACCGGTGTCTGAGTCCTTTGTTGGGGGGTGCGCCTGCAATTGCTGTTGCTATATATATTTTTTGGCCACCATGCCTTCTTAATATTATTATTCTTTTTATTTCCCCCCTTGATTTCTTTGGGTACCCCTTCCTTATAGTGGTAGTGAGTGACATGTCCTTTCTTTCTTTTTCTGTCTTTTTTTCTTTTAACAGACATACAGAAAGAAAGAAAAACAATAACAATAACAACACAATATAATGATAAATCAAAAACAACATCGATACAGTGTTGACTCAAATTCATAGGAGCTAGCACATAATAGTACTTAAACTAACTATTTATCATATAACCATCAATGCTAGATACCACATTATAAATTATTACACAATCATAACAATAAAAGCTTTCTGTGCTACCACTATTATTATCTTTTGATAGTTACACATCACCCTGTGAATATATACAATGCCCGGAGAGTTTAGTTTCTATTTCAACTCCAAAAACCTCTTTGAGATGGTACAGGTCCTGAGCTGTCATTTACCATAAGAGAATGATCCACGAACGGGTTCCAAATATTCCAAAACCTATTCTCTTTTAATTTATCTCGTTTTACTTTGATCTCCCATGTCAATTTGTCGTTCAATGCTAAACTCCACATTTCTTTATACCACTCTCCAATCTGTATATCAACATCATTTTTCCAATTTCTAGCTATGCATTGTCTACCCGTAGTTAATACAATTTCCAGTAATTCTTTTTCCTCCTTATTCAAACCCAAACCTTCCACATTTGTTAAAAGAATGGTACCTGACACCAACTTAACACTTTTGCCCACAATTTCACGAAACTCCCCTTCTATTCTTCCCCAAAAATCCCTTATTTTTTTACAGCTCCACCACATGTGTTCATATGTTCCATCCGTTTCTTTGCATCTCCAACATAATTTGTCTCTTTCATTATCCATCTGATAAAGTCTTAGTGGTGTCAAGTACCATTGCCACAACATTTTAAAATTGTGTTCTTTAATTCTTACAGACATTGTTCTCATAATCCTCTTTTTCCATTTATTTCTCCATTCAACCTCCCCAATTTTTATATTCAAATTTTGTTCCCACTTCCGTTTCAAATCTTCATGTGGATCTTTACCCTTATTCAATATAGTATACAGTTTGCTTACAAGACCCTTAATACTCCTTTCCCCTTTTCTTATCTTTATTACCAATTCTTCAAATTCCGTCTTTGTTCTATCTATCCCTGCTTCTCTTCTATATTTTTTATTCCAGCTATCCACCTTTAATTTCTGAAACCAATCCAAATTTAACTTCTCAAATATTTTTTCTCTCTTAATATCATCATCACAAACTTTTAACCAGTCCTTCAGTAAAAGCATCTGATTTTTATCCAATATTTCCTTTTTTTCCTTATCTAATTTTATTGGAAAACACAACATATCAGTCAATTCCAAAATTGGAGAGAGATTTGGGACCATATCTTTCTGTACCATTTTCCACACCTCCATGAGTCCTCTCATCATAGTATTATTTGACCTTTTCGGCTTGTCCTTTATTCCCAAAAAAATCATGTTACCTATATTTCTATACTCTTTCATCTCTATTTCCTCCCAAATTGCCTTTTCTCTTGCCAGAATCTTCACAACATTCTTAATTTGGAATGCTCGATAGTATGCTAACAAATTTGGCATGCCCAAACCCCCTTGTTTCTGAGACAAATACCAAAACTTCTTTGAAAGTCTAGATTTTTTACCTCCGTTACAAAAACAATTAAACATCTTTTGAAATTCATTGATTTCCTTCTCCTTCAAATGGATCGCTAGTGCATCAAATAAAAAATTAATCTTTGGTAACAATATCATTTTACAAATTGCAATCCTTCCGAACCATGACAGCTTCAGCTTCTGAAACTCTTGTATTTTACTCTTAAATTCGACTTTCAAGCTGTCATAGTTCAATCGTTTAAGTTCTTCCAATTTATTTGAAATAATTATCCCCAGATATTTCAGCTTATCTTTAATTTGTATATTAAGTGTCTCCACTATCCTTCCCATCTCTCCTACCCCCAAATTACACAGCATCAATTCTGATTTATCCCAATTTATCATTAGTCCGGTTGTAGCTTCAAATACCTGTAGGTAATCTTTAATCCTATCCATTACCAACTCCGGATGTTTCACCATAAGCAATGTATCATCCGCATACATACTCACTTTATTACCCATTATCCCTTCTATATTTGAATCATCCCTTATATTTTTAGCTAATATATCCATTGCCATAATAAACAGGATAGGAGATAATGGACATCCCTGCCTAGTACCAGCCTCAAGCTTTACCACATCAGTAACCTCTTCGTTTACTCTAATCCTAGCATTCCCTTTTTGATATAATAAATCAATTACCCTTCTAAATCTGTCGCCAAACCCGTAATTTTTAACTATTTCCTTGATTGAAGACCACTGTAATGAGTCAAATGCCTTAAAAATATCTAATGATAATAAACCCACCTTTTCCTTCGTTTGATTAACATTATCGATTAAATCTAATACCCTTCTAGTCAAATCCACCATGTGCCGACCTTTTAAAAACCCAACTTGATCAACATTTATGTATTCCCCCATAAAACCGTTTAAACGATTGGCCAGTATTGCTGTGAAGATTTTGGCATCCTGATTTATAAGTGAAATTGGTCTGTACGATTCCACTCTTTCCAAGTTCTTACCAGGCTTTGGCAGTAGAACGATTGTAGTGTTATACCATGAAGTCGGAATTGATCCTCCATCTAAAATATAATTATATAGCTTCACTAATTTTGGGACCACCACTTCTTTGAATTCTTTATAAAACTCTGTCGATAATCCATCATCCCCCGGGGTTTTCCCCATCTTCAACCCATTAATTACCTCATTAACCTCTTTATCATTAATCCTTTCCTCCATTTTCTCTCTGTGTTCTTGTTTTATTCCATTCCCTAGCTGTCTCTCCAATATCTTTTTAAGCCTCTCCAAATCTACCTCCTTTTTTGCATATAATGCTTGATAACATTCCCTCACAATTTTGCATTTATCTCTATTCTTATTACACCTTAAGCCTTGTTTATTAACCAATACCCCAATTTCTCTTTTTTCCCTTTTAGCCTTAGCTGCTCTTGCTAGTAATTTTGAACTTCTATTGCTAAATTCAAAATATTCTCTGTTTAAATAGATCAAGTCTCGTTTAACTTTGTCAATATCTTTACCCATTAATTCTGCTTTAAGTCTTTGCAATTTCGTAAAGATTTTTTTATCTTTACTTTTTGCATGATCCTCCTGTAACTGTTTTATTTCTCTTTCTTTTTCTGTCTGTTCTACCTTATATCGTTTATATTTAAAACTCGCCAACTTTATGCTTTCCCCTCTGAAAACCGACTTCATGGTATCCCTTACAACGTTGAAATTGACCTCATTATTATCGTTCCACTGCCAACTTTCTTTCCATCTTTCCATAATCTGCTCTTTACATTTTTGATCTTTAAATAAATTAGGGTCATACCTCCAACTTCTTCCACTTCGGGTATCTTTTTGTAATTTCATTTCCAAAAGTACTTTGGCATGATCTGATTCCTTTATGATCCCAATTTCCATTCCTTCTATATCTTTAATCAAATTTTCCGTAAGAAAAACATAATCTATTCTCGAGTAGGTCCCATGGACGTGTGAAAAAAAGGAATATGCCCTTTCAGAGCCCTTAAACTCTCTCCAAGAATCCTTCAAACCCATCGCATCCATCCATTTATCCAACACCTTCCCTTTCAAACCAATTCCACTTCTTGCTATGTTCGTGCAATCTAACCCCGACCTTATCAAATTAAAATCTCCCGCCACAATAGTTTTTGCAACATTCTCTAATTCCACTATTTTCCGAACTTTTTCTAGAAAATCCACTTGATGATCATTTGGAACATAAATATTTACCAACATGATTTCTTCATCCTCTATTTATCCTCTTACAATCAAATATCTACCCTCTTGATCAACAATACTTTTTGTAATCTCAAATCCTAATTTTTTAGAAATCATAATTGCCACCCCTCTCGCTTTTGAAGTTCCAAACGCCATCTCATAATGTTGGATCCATCCCAAAAAAAGTTTATTCGTGTCCTTTGACTTCTGGTGCGTTTCCTGTAAAAACAATATATCGGGTCTATCTTTCTTCAACGCCAGTTCCAACCTACGTCTCTTAAGAACAGACCCTGTACCCTTTACATTCCATGATAGTATTTTAATATTTCCCATAACCTATCTCCTTTCTAAACTCTGAACTCTCCATCGGGCGTGCCACCACCAAAATACCTTACCCCCATCCCACAAAAAATTACATATAACACACACTATCTCTCTCCCCACCTTCTTAAAAAAAAAGCCGCCTTTGACAACCAAAGAGGGGAGAGGGGGGACATGTAAGATGTACCTTCCTACCAGTGCTACACGCTACTCACCCTTCTATATCAATTAAATACTTTAAATTTTAATAATCCAATTCTCATTGCTCCTTACTTGCCTCCTCCTCCACCATGATCAGCGACAGCTCCTCCTCCTCTTCCCTTCGCTGCGGTGTTCCACCTGTTGCCCCACCGGCCTCCGCCCTCTCATACTCCCTCCCCAAGGCTCCCGATTCTATCAATTCCTTCTTGAGATTTATCCACTCTTCTGAGTCTATTTTTACCAGCTCCAACAAGCTCAAATACTCCAATGGATTGGCCCCTTCATCAATTACTTGCATTCTTTTGTCATAAAAAAAGCGCAGCTGCTGTGGGAATCTCCAATTATACCGTATATCTTTACTCATCAGCAATTTAGTTACAGGCCTCATCTTATATTTCCACGTTCTTTCCTTCAATGAAATATCATTATAAACTTCTACCTCAGAACCATCAAATTTCAGAGCATCAGAACCAACTTGTTTCAAATGGGCATTACTCTTAGCTTGTCGGCCCAATTTGCAAATTTTACCAAAACATTTCTTTGAACCACCCTCCCTCTTCTTGAGCCCACCCGAAATACACTTACAAAATCTTCCTGAACAAATTCTTTTCCCATATTCAAACCATTAAGCCACTGAACCACTCTTTCTCTTAACAAATCCGGTGTCCGTTCCACCACCCTACGGATCACAATATTCTGCTTTCTCATCATATCTTCCACAGCATCAATCCTTCTCTCTTGTTCATCCAATTTCAGCTTATTCTCCCGCACCACCTCCTGAGTCCCTTTTATTTCCTTTTTATGGCAATTACCTCATCTTGAACCAATTTTACATTTCCCTCTATTTTTTTCAAACTTAAATCCACCTTTTTTGAGAAATCTGCAACAGATGATACCACTTTATCTTGCTTTTTCATCATTTCATTTCTATCTTTCACCCTTGATTCCTCGTTCTTCTCCAATTTCTGAAACAGCTTGCCAATTTCCACCATAATTTGGGTTTGATCATAGGGCACTGTAGGGGGAGATGAAGACTGAGAGGTTTCCTCCATTGGTACTTTTCCTTGCTTCTTAGGCTTCACAACTGGCTCTTCTTCCTTTGCTTTCCCTCTTGTACCTTTATCCATAATAATACACAATATAAGAGTCCGATGTTGCAGAACGTTGTAGAACTTAGTCAGTCAGACAGGACCTATAACACTGCAACCCCTGGTACCACAAATCCAAGGGGGAAACTTGTATGGAGGAGGAAATCCAGCAGAGAGTTAAATACTGTAATCCACAAAAAAAATAGAAGGAACCGAAGTGTACTCCCAACAAACAGCAAAAAAGAAAAAAAGAAAAAGAAAATAATAATCCACATCAGATCCGTTTCCCCAAGGCACACATTCCAACTGATCGTCTTCCAAACTGCAAAGGTAAAGGCTCCAAGGAAACAGTCACCCAGAACTTTTCGTTTAAGCCCAAGCCGCCAAAAAAAGGGGGGAGATATGAAAGAGAGAGAAAGCCCAAAATCCAAGCAGGAAGGGGAAAAGATGTGAGAAGCAATGTGCTCAAAAAAATTACTATTTGTAATCCACACGGTGAAGGAGCAAAAAGAAGACCAATTAATCCTTCTCTTGAGACGGACAAATCAAAACGCCATTTTCCAGTGGTTGCCTTAACTTCGGGGTAAAAGCCCCCCTTCTTCTTCTGTGGAATGGCAAACTTTTCCCACACGCTTTAAGCTGGGAGACACACTGCTGCTGCTTTCCAATACTATAGCCCGAACAGGAACTTTTTAAACCACTTTGCTATCGACAAAACGCGCCGCGGTTCTCCTGGGGTGCGAGGAAACCATAGACCCAGACACGATCACTTTCGTTTTCCAGGACCGCCACCATTAACGAAACGACCACTTGATTTCATCTACTTCCACCCATTTCCATTTCAGAGCCCAGGCTCTTCTAAGCAAAGTCCCCAGCTAGTTTTAAACTTTAAACTTTGACTTTCCTTTCATGCACTTACATACAGTTGTTTTCTTGCCAAACAATTTCTTGCCAATTCCGGTGCTTCTCCGCTGTCTCGCTGGTCCCGTTCTCGGCTCCTGGGCAGAAAAGCCGCGACTGCCGTCGCAGGCCTCACCCGCCCAGGAAAGCCTCCCGAACTTCGACCATCCGACCTCAAAACTTCCCAAAATTTTCCAGAAAGGCAGGCAGGAGTCTCATCCACAGGAATTACCACTTTAAAATTTTTCTATTTCATTCAGACACATTGATTACCACTTTGCTAGGCGCGAGCGTCCGGATCAAGCTGTTACTCGTCAGCCATCTTAGCCACGCCCCCCGTGCCATGTCCTTTCATAGATTGTTTTTGTTGTCACCTGGCCTGGCTGCTCCCTTATGGACTCAAAGAAGATTAAAGACAGCATCAATTCTTGCAGAAGAGGAGCCTCCTCAAAGATTGTGGTAATTTTTAGCCACAACCAGGCATTCCCTGAGCAATAGCAACCTTGTTGTGCTGGCTAATCTTTCTCACACTAGATCAAGCAAAAGGAACTATGGAATGGATTCACCAAAAGATGGCTTTATTTTGGTAGTTTCACATCTGGCCTAGACATGGAAGAAGAAGAATACTGAAGAGAAAAATCTCCCCATATTCTTATATTTTTGGTTGGGAATGGTTTTGATTGTGGTTTTTTCTTTGCATTTATTAGTTGCTTTAATTTTTGGGTTTTGGGATGAGTGGGTCATATGTTTATTTTTCATTTTGTTATTTCCCCCCTGTGTGAGGAAGGGGTGCTTCCTTTGCTTTTAAGATCAATTATTTGTGTAATTATTCTCTTTTGTTTGTTGTTCAGTCACACAGTCGATTCCGACCCTTTGTGACCCTATGGACCATTTTCCTCCAGGCGCCTCTGTCCTCCACCATCCTCCTCAGCCCTCCCAGTTCTGTGCCCATTGTGTCTACAATACCATCTCACCATCTCATCTTTGGCCTCCCCCTACTTCTTTTGCCCTCCACCTTTCCCAGCATCAAGGCCTTCTCAAGTAAATCCTCCCTTCCAAAGTACTTCAGCTTCATCTTTACTATTTGACCTTCTAATGAGCAGTCAGGGTTGATTTCTTCTAAGATTGACCTATTAGTTCTCTTTGCTGTCCAGGGGACTCTCAAAACTCTCCTCCAACACCACATTTCAAAGGTGTCTATTCTTCTGTGTTCAGCTTTCCTAATGGTCCAGCTCTCACACCCATACATTACCACCAGGAATACCATTGCTTTGACTATGCGAATTTTTGTTTGCAAGGTGATGTCTCTGCTTTTCACTATGTTCCCCAGGTTTCTCATAGCTTGTCTCCCCAGAATCAGCCGCCTTTTTATTTCATGGCTGCAATCCCCATCTGCAGTGATCTTTGATCCTAAGAATGTAAAACCTGTCACTGCTTCTACTTCTTCCCCATCTATTTTCCAGGAACTGATTGGGCTTGTTGCCATTATCTTGGTTTTCTTAATATTGAATCTCAAGCCAGCTTTCGCACTCTCCTCCTTCAGCCCAATCAAGAGATTATTTAGGTCTTCCTCACTTTCTGCCATTAGGGTGGTATCATCTGCATATCTCAGATTGTTGATGTTTCTCCCAGCAATTTTTATCCCATATTGTGATTCCTCCATTCCTGCATTGTGCATTATGTGCTCTGTGCATAAGTTGAATAAGCAAGGTGATAACATGCAGCCTTGTCTTACTCCTTTTCCTATTCCAAACCACTGTGTCATTCCGTGTTCTGTCCTAACTGTTGCTTCTTGATTCATGTACAGATTTCTCAGGAGGCCTATGAGGTGTTCTGGTATTCCCATCTCTTTAATTATTTGCCCCATCTTGTTGTGGTCCACACAGTCAAATGCCTTGGTATAGTCATTAAAACAAAAGTAAATTTGTTTCTGGTATTCCTTTGTTTTCTCATGATCCAACGTATGTTGGCAATGTTGTCTCTAATCCCCCTGCCTCTTCTGAAACCAGCTTGCACCTCTGGTAGTTCTCTCTCTTAAAGTTGTACATTTTTTTTTTGGCTTCTTGGGGATTGTTTTCTGTACTGGGCAGGAGGTTGGACTGAATGAGACAGCATGCCATGGGACTCTATAGGTGGTGCTGGTGGTTGGCTGGGCACAGCTTGGGCCATTTTATTCTTGCTCTGTTGTTGGTTGCTTTGGTAAAGAGGTGTCTCTTTGTGACAGACAGACAGTGCCTGCCAGTCTTGCTGTTTCTTTGTCTTCTTCTGCTATGTTTACCAAATTAGGGGCACTGAACCTTGCTTTTTTGAACAAGTGTGCCCCCAAAGGGATTTTAATTGTCATTCTCTTTTGTTGTTGTGTGCCAAAGATACTCACCCTCTTGCAATTGGAGGAGAATAATTTTATATTCTTTTGTACAAGGACCAGAAAAGCATAGGTTTCTACCCCAAGTGTCATATTAGCAAGAAGGAGCTCATTCATGTTCCATTTGTGAAGGCAGAATCTCATAGACTAGCACTGACATCACTGCAACTCTTTGCATGAAGTGATCCTTCTGTAGTTCTGGATGATTTCCCCCCATATTAACTAAACTCCCATATCCTTACTTCATCCAAGTGAAGTACAGCCTATAGTCAATATTAAGATGTTACAAATGCAGGCATAGCAAATGCAGTGACAGGATGCTATCTAGTCACACCTTGCTACATCATCACAAGAAGTATCTGGTTTACATTCAAGCTCTAGTTGTGATTCAGGAGCCTGGGAAACGTTTTTGTTGGCTTGCATGGAGAGCTAACCCACAAGCAGGATGCTTCTCCTCTTTAGAGCCCGGGCTGAAGCTACTTAGAATGCCACAATGGAGAGCGTGGTGTTAAGTATTTACCTATAAGCATAAATGCAGTGCCAGCATTTATAATGCTTAAACAGAGCTTTTGGTTGACAACCAAATTGCTGCCAAAATACTCTGCTGCTGCAAGATGTAATTTGGAGCTCAGCAATGAGTCATCAATTCACGTCATGAAAAAGTTAGCACATGTGAATCCGTTCTTGTTGCTATGTGCTGTGAAATCAGAACCAACTTATATTGACCCAAATATAGCTCCACATTCTTGATGAGCTTCTATTGCTCAACAGGGATTTGAACTCAGGCCTCCTCAGTTGTAGTCCTTCACTCTATCCACTTTACTGTAGTGGGATCCATCCTTAGGCAATCTCAAATGTTACATTATAAATACTGAGTTGACAAAACTAAATGGAGACATAAGTGAACATTGCCACTAGAAAGAGACACAAAAGATAGCTGTTTTTCTTGTCTTTTTTACAAAAATCTTGCAATCATCACAAATTTGAAGCAACTAATTGATTTTGTTAATTTGTTACATTGAGTAGCATTTTGTGAAGTAACATAAGCAAAATAAAATTATCCACCTGTACTAAAGAGCTACTATTGTCTTTTTGTTAGTCAACAGAGTAGCCAAAAAAGGTTTGAGGATTATTGTTTTTACTTTTGTAATCTAAGTGAATTCTACTTAACTAAAGTTAGCAAATTAAGTAATGATTGCGGAACCAATCTAGTACTTAAGGGCATGTAAATGAGGTGAAGCCACCAAGAAATGTTTATGTTGTTTTTTTCCAGTGACTTTTAACTTGCCAATTAACGAGAGTTCCAAAAATCATATTTTGACATGTGTACAAAAAGGAGCAGGATCTGTATTTCAATGATAACACTGCTTAATTTCATAGCTGAGTTAAAAGCTGGAAACATTTTTGACTATTCTGTTATGCCATCATTACTTGTAGGATAATCCCTTGCAGCTGTGGCAATTCATGATAACGAACAATATAAACCCATCAAGATATCTCATGACAGGAATGAAATTTACTCATCTCATCCTCATGTCTAACCAACTTATGGTCAAAAGATTTTTATTTTCCTCTCATTGCCTCCTGCTTTCTGTATGTATAAGCTGATATGCTTAGAAAAGACAAGAATTAGAAACAACCTTATGTACCATTTAGAGATTTCATTTTCACTGTCCAGTTCTGATAATATAAGTAAATCATTGTATAAAGATCCCATTTGATACCCCTGCCTTCTAATTCTTTACTGTGAATGTTTACAGAATATTAATCACTGCATGTTAAACGTTGTTTCCATGGCTAACCAAAGTTCATTCCTATATCCAATGGCTCTGACATCCACATGCAGTGTTCTTCTTGTTCAGCCATCACTGTTCTACCTACTCCTTTTTATTTTACTGTTATCTGAATAGTCACATTGTGATCTGGTAAGCAGCAGATTCTGGACTTGGAATAGTCCATGAACTTGAGATCCAACTCAATAAACTATTACTTTTCACAAATACTAATTAAGCCCTATAAGATTAGTTACTTACTTACTTATATGCCACCAATTCAGAATTGATTCAAAGCAACCTAAACTGGGCTTTCATGGTAACTGAGATATTTAAGGAATGGTATTACCAGTTCCACTGCCCTGATGAGTTTGTATGGTCAAGTAGAGATTTGTCTTCATAGTCCTAATCCATCTCTCATCCACTATGCCACACTGGACACCTCCTATAAAACTAACTAGTTATCATTTTCACAAACCTTTGTGTGTCCAAGCATACTTCTGCTGATGTGACTATGAGTGGAGTATAAGATATTGGCCAGAGACAAAATCACTCTATTCATTTGAATAAGTGTGCTTGGGCATACATGAGAAATAAAAAACTAGTTAGTCTTATAGGCCTACACAACTATTTCTGTTTTTATTATTTCCTACCAAACAATCTAATGCAAGCGCAGCACCAAAATGGCAGCTGCGCTCTTTGCGGGGGGGCCCCACCCAGACTCAGACATCCGGGTGAGTTAGGGGGCATGGCCACCCTCTTTAAAAGGGGTGGCCATGAGGCAGCTCGGCTGCCATTTTGTTGAAGCGACAGAGAGGAGAAGTTTTCTCCGTCGCTTTTCTCCCCGGCTTTCGCCTGCTCTTTTTTAAAAAGGGGATTTCCCTTTTCTCTTTAACTCTTCCGCTTGGGAGACATGGTTCCCAAGTGAAAAGCAACGGCTCCAAAGCTGCGGATGAGGGGGAGGGTTCAGCCCACCCCCCCACATCTAGGGGGCCGCCCCCAGGCCGGAGGGCTCGGGCGGTGCCCCTGCACCCTGGTGGTAGGGCTAGTTTACCCACTACCACCAATGTGGGCGGACAGGCTGCTGCCTACCCGCCCGACGCTGGGGTCCAAGTAGGGGCGGCACAGGCTGGCCCCTCAGGGATCACTACCCCTATGGGGTCTTTGCCCGGCTCTGGGCAGGGCGGCCCACTTGGGCCTGGTGCAGGTTTCCGCCCCACCATTCCCCCGGCCCCACATGGGCCAGATTATTGGTCATGGACCTATTCGGGCCCAGGATCCACACTTGGGTTTGTAACTCCGCAATTGCCCGGTGGGCCATCTGGCCCACCTGGCCCACCTTATACCGGTGGGTCTGAGGCCGTTGATGCCCTCCTAGCACGTATTTCGGTGCTGGAGGCATCAATGGGCATTGCCCCGCCACCTTCGGAAGGTGGGTTTGCACCTCCTGCATTTCTGGCCCGCACGTCGACCACCGCTGTCCAGCGGGCTGCTGCCAGGGTCGAGCTGCTTGAGGCCATCAGGCCAGCCCAAGCTGGTGCCTCGCAGCTCCCTGCTAGATCATTGCAGCGGGGCTTGCCGCAGGGGCCTGGTCCTGTGTGGCAAGGGTGTAGCGGCACACAGAGCTCGATTCCCATTGCGAGCTCCGACGCCCACCGTGGGCCAGAACCCCCAGTGGGGGTGGCCCACAGGGGTGCACCGGGTGAGTATCCTGGTCAATTAAGTACACCAGTGATACTGCCCAATCACACTGGGGGAGTGCAGTGGCCATGGCCACAACAGGTTACCATGGGTGGACAGTTGTATCCGCACTGTCCCGTTAGCTCCTGGTTACCCAATTACCCCCCGGTTATGACAGGGGTGACCACCCCTAGGGGTATGCCTAATGTTTCAGGAGTTGTTCAGGGACCACTGGGTTCACCCTTGATTCAATCTGTCCCAACTGCGGCCCTACTGACAGCCGGTTATTCCTTGCCCCTGGGTGACCATCTTTCCCAGGCCACTAGGGAGAAGATTTGGAGGGGGGAAATATGTGGACATTTTCTCCCTCCTAAACCGTGAGCCCACCAAGGAAGAGAGGGAAGGGCAGGACGATAGAGACAAGGAGTTGTCCCGTTGTTGTAAGCCGCCGTGCACCTGGGCCAATTGGTTACCGGCCTACCTCATTTATATGGCAGTATACCTGAGGGCTCATCCTGACTTGGCCATCCCAATGGTGCAATACCTGGATAATATTTATCGGGCGGTGGTCGATTTCCCTAGACCATCATGGTTGGCCTATGACAAGGAGTTTAGGATGAGAGTGGCCCTCCATCCTGAGATGAGGTGGGACAAGCCCTGCCAGCAATTGTGGCTCTTGTACATGACCCCCATGTGGCCGGCGCCTGGTGATCGGTACCATTGTGGCCATGCCGTGCAGCGGGCGGCTGCTACACAGGTTCCCCGCCAAATGGCGGGGCAGGGGGTTCCAGCCCGCCTGCTGTGTTGGAGCTTCTCCGCCAAAGGAGTGTGCAACAAGCATCAGTGTCGGTTCCAGCACGAGTGCCCCTCTTGCTCTGGCGCTCAAACCGCCTCCGCGTGCCCACGGGCTGGTGGATCACGAGGCAGAGGTAGGGGTGGGCAGGGGGCGGTCAGAGCTCCCTCTGACAGCACGACTAATCAGAAAGGTCCCTCCCCAATTGATGTCCAGGTGCTGGAACATTGGCTTACCGCTTATCCTAGATGGGATGATGCGAAGTACCTACTTGAGGGTTTTCAATTCGGCTTCCGCATACCATTTCAGGGGGTACGCGGGCCTCAAGATGCCCCAAACTTAATTTCTCTCAGGGGTAATGAGGATATCGCCGCCCAATCTATAGCTAAGGAGGTCACCGCACTTAGTGTTGCTGGGCCATTTGCTGACCCACCATTCCCGAACTTGGAGGTGTCACCTTTGGGTTTAGTCCCCAAGAAGTCCCCGGGTGAATTTCGGTTAATTCATCACCTTTCTTACCCTGCGGGTTCTTCGGTCAATGACACAATACCTGATGACCTTTGCTCGGTCAGGTATACTTCCTTTGACCAGGCCTTGCAGATGGTACGCTCATGTGGCCCAGGGGCGCTACTGGCAAAGTGTGATATCAAATCGGCATTCCGATTGTTGCCAGTGCACCCGGACGACTTTGAGCTGTTAGGTTTCCATTTTCAGAACAGTTTTTATGTAGATAAGGCCATGCCTTTTGGCTGTTCTATCTCATGTTCTGCTTTCGAACGGTTTAGCACCTTCCTTCACTGGGCTTTTGTTCGTAGATCAGGGTCCCTGTCTGTAGCCTACTACCTAGATGACTTTTTGTTTGGAGGGGAACAGGGCACGGACATGTGCGCTCGGCTACTCGCCACTTTTCAGGTGCTTATGCAGGAACTAGGTGTGCCCCTGGCACCTGAAAAGACTGAGGGACTGGCCACCACTCTCACCTTTTTAGGTATTGAGATTGACACTGTTGCCCAGACATCCAGGTTGCCCATGGAAAAGGTGACGCGGATCTCTGATGCCATTCTGGCAATGCTTGCCAGGCATAAGGTGTCTCTCCGAGAGTTACAGATGCTTCACGGCCACCTCAACTTTGCCTGTAGGGTAGTAACACCTGGCAGGGCCTTTGCCAGGCATCTGTGCGACGCCATGGCTGGCCTTTTAAAACGCCACCACAGGGTTCGGCTGACCAAAGGTTTACGGGCGGATCTTACTGTCTGGCTCACATTCCTTCAGGATTTTAATGGCATCTCCTTCTGCAGATCGGAGCTTATGATCAGCCCTCAATTCCAAGTACAGTCGGATGCCTCCGGCTCCCTGGGTTATGGGATTTACTTTGAAGGGAGGTGGTCCTATGGCCGATGGCCTCAGACATGGCAAGGCACAGATCGTTTACGCGATCTTACTTTTCTGGATTTCTTTCCCATTCTGGGTGCCCTGATGCTCTGGGGGGATAGGTGGGCTAATTCAGTAGTTCACTTTTGGTGTGACAATGCTGCAGTGGTGCACATTGTCAGTGCCCAGACATCTAAATCCCCCAGAGTTATGGCATTAGTTCACCAATTTGTTTTGAGGTCTTGATGCCTTTAATGTGCTTTTCAGGGTCAGACGTGTACCAGGCATTGATAATTATATTGCTGATGCTTTATCCCGCCTGCAGATCCCCCGGTTCCGTGCCTTGGCACCAGAAGCAGAGGAACTGCCCTCTCCACTCCCGGCTGAGATCTGGACATTTGGCGAGGAGAGGTGAACCTCGGCATGTCTTTGGCACCTCGCACGCGTAAGGCGTACCTACATGCACTCCTACAGTTTAGGAATTTTTGCGGGCAAAGGCAGTTGCCTGAAGTGTGGCCAATCCCAGTCGACCAGATTCTGCAGTTCATGGTTTACCTCCATGACCTAGGGTTAGCCCCTCGTACCATTGCCACTAGGCTTTCAGCTTTGGCATTTATGGCTAAGGCGAGGGGTTTCGTTGACTGTGTGAATGACTTCCGCATACATAATGTTTTAGAAGGGTGGACACGTGAACGAGGCTGCCGCCTGGACACATGTCACCCTGTTTCACCAGAGGTTCTGACGCACCTTGCACAAGGTTGGCATAGCTTGTGTTACGATAGGTATGAGGAGGCTCTCTTTCATGCGGCTACCACCGTGGCCTTTTTTGGAGGGCTCCGTATCAGTGAGCTGGTCCCATTGTCAAAGGGGGATCTGACTCGTAGGGCACTGGAACTCGACGATGTCTTTCTTACCCAGGAGTGGGCCCAGTTGAGGATTCGTTCCTCAAAGGCCAATCAGCACGGAGTAGGCAGTGGTGTCAGACTGCTACGGTGTACAATTGCTGACATCTGTCCGGTTGGTGCCCTACATGAGTTTTTGGCAGTGCGTGGCATGCACCCTGGCCCGTTTTAATGCCACCAGGATGGGTCTCCCCTGAACAAATTCCAGTTTTGAAAGGTGACCGATATGGCACTTAACAATGTCGGCCTCCCTGGGGCTCGTTACGGCACCCACTCATTTAGAATAGGCGCCGCTTCAACTGCGGCTGCGTTTGGCTACTCTGACACTGATATACGTCGCATGGGTAGATGGGGGTACGCGTGTTTTTCTTTATATGTACGCCTCCTTACTACATGAGTGCCAGTTATGTCATTAATTCCCCTTCTTTCCTTCTTTTACAGACCCTGTGTGTTTATGCACACCGGTGGCAGTATGGCTGGTGGGCCACAGTTTTGTGCACTGGGCAGCCCAGTATGCTGTGGCAACAGACTGGGGACCCATCTCGGGCTACGTGCAGCCGCACGTATGCGTTGGTACGGTAAGCGCGGCATGAGGTGGCGGGAACTGTTGCCATTCCTGATGTCCATCAGGGATGCTGGACCACCTGATGTCTTGATTCTGCACCTCGGTGGCAATGATCTTGGACAGATCACTGGCCTCTCTTTAAAAATATTGGTGTGCAGTGACCTGGCCTTTTTACATCACTTATGGCCGTACACGCGGCTGCTGTGGTATGACATCGTGCCGAGACAGTATTACAGGGGAGGCATTGACCTCCGTGGTTTAGATCGTGCTCGACGGTCACTGAACAGGGCTGTCACCCGGTTCCTTTTTGACAATGGCTTTTTTACAGCCATTCAACATCCTAGGATAGGTTTGCAGGATTATGGTCTATATGCAAGAGATGGGGCCCATCTGTCAGCTAGAGGTATGTACCTCTTTCTGGAGGACGTGCAAGCAGGCCTGGTGACCGAGCTGACAGTCTTGGGGGGGAGGCGGTGAGTCATCATGGACGCCTCCCCGTCTGGCGGGTAGCACTGGTAAGGTAATAGATTTATGACCCATAGATATCCGTCCGGTTCACAATTGACTGGCCAACATGTAGATAGGTACAGGGGAATAAGATTGGCCGGTCAAGGGCGAACCATGCAATGGCTGATGGCACGAGCTGCACAGCCTGCATCACCCTGATATTGAACGTATACACATCATAGGGTGGGGTCAATAGATAGTATATTGACTCCGGTCAACAATTTGTTTGTGTCAACAAACAAATTGATACAAATAGATACATGTGGCCAATTTCCATTGGCATTTTGGGAGGAACCTTACCAGTGTTACTGCGGCCTGCTTGCCTTAAAGAATTACAATTGGATGATACACCAATTGAAAGTGATAATTCGGACTAGGGCATTATTCATTAAAAGTGGCCCGATGCCTTTGATCCAATACGGTGTCTGAGTCTTTCTTTGGGGGGTGCGCCTGCAATATGGTTATCTGCTACATTATATTACTTTTCTCATTCTGACACTAGTGAGCCCCTGCTCTAATCCTGGCCCACCTCCTGTTTTGCATTGTTCTCCCACTTTCCTTTGCATTTTGTCAAATTTTGCACCAAACTCTGTAGCTTTCATTCATTAGTTCCCAGAAAGAGCACAGGGGTGAGAACAGAAAAAGAAATGAACAAAATTAACAAAAGTTGGTTTACAACACAGTTTTTTTAATCCCTGTATTTTCTACTCCATACACGTCGAAAACACTCTGCAATGAATACCAGAGTATGTGTGGGATTTTAGATTAATGCAAAGGATATGAGAGCTACAGTATACTGCAGAAAACTGGAGAGAAGGTGGAGTCAATAGGGCAATGTAATTTATTAATAGATTGGTGGACAGATTTCTTGAGAGAGTTCAAACTCTTAGACTCTTCCTCAAAGGAACCGACTCACTATTAATCAGTGGCAAACACATTGAAACTAGTTTTTCAGTTCAAATTCAGACAAAGCTGTTGCAGCCGGTATCCTTGTTCAATTTTCCGAAAGTTGATCAGGACAACTCTTAATCAGTCTTCTTGCTTCTGTTGACCTGCTTTTGTCTCCATTCTTCTGGATTGCAAGTTTTAAACCATAAATATGCACAACTGAGTCTCTTGACTGTCCACCTCACAACAGAAGGCTTCTCATGAATGACACTCTAGGAAAAGACTCTGCCAGGGAGGTTTGTGGCCCAGTTTATAAAGCTACTACTAGAAAGGAGAGGGATAACCTTCTCTATCACTTTGGTCCCAACAGACATCAAAATGAATCTCAGGTTTGAGACTATCATATTTTCATATAAGAATATGTTACTGTTGTGGTACACTCCTTCCCTAAAGCACATACTTTTAATGCATTTTGTTCTTACTATGGACATCCTTTTATGCATTTTCCCTATGAATGAAGAATGTTTGTGTGCATTTTTTCAAAGATTCATACATTGAGTTCTGCAGATTTTTGTGTGTCTACAATTGCAGGTGCACCCCCTAAAGAAAGACTCAGACACCGGTATTGGATTAAAGGCATCGGGCCACTTTTAATGAATAATGCCCTAGTCCGAATTATCACTTTCTTTTTTTTTTTATTAATTTTTATTAAGTCTTTAATAAACATACAGAAAAAGAAAAGAAAACATTAACAGTACATTAACAGTACATTACACTAACAAGTCCATAATATCATACTAACAAACATTACTATATGCTAGCACATAACAATATCTATATTCATTAACTACTATTTAACCACCAAATATTAAGAACCTTTATTTCAAAGTCCAAAATAATAGAAAGAAACTTTCTGTACTACCACTAATCTTTTTAACCAATAAAAAACACCCTGTGAATATATACAATGCCCGGAGAGTTTATTTTCTACTCAGGTCCAGAAACTTCTTTGAGATGGTACTGGTCCTGAACTATCACCTGCCATAATAGAGTGATCCACGAACGGTTTCCATATATTCCAGAATCTATTCTCTTTTAAATTATCTCTTTTGACTTTAATCTCCCATGTCAATTTATCGTTCAATGCTAAACTCCACATTTCTTTATACCATTCTCCAACCTGAATATCTACATCGTTTTTCCAATGTCTGGCTATACATTGTCTACCCGTTGTCAATACAATTTCCAGTAATTCTTTTTCCTCCTTGTTTAAACCCAGATCTTCCACATTCGTTAAAAGAATAGTACCCGACACCAACTTAACACTTTTACCCAATATTTCACCAATTTCATTTTCTATTCTTCCCCAAAAATCCCTTATTTTTTTACAACTCCACCACATATGTTCATATGTTCCATCAAATTCTTTACATCTCCAACATAACTTATCTCTTTTATTATCCATCTGGTAAAGTCTTAATGGTGTCAGGTACCATTGCCACAACATCTTGAAATTATGTTCTTTAATTCTTACAGACATTGTTCTCATAATTCTCTTTTTCCATTTATTTTTCCATTCAGTCTCCCCAATTTTTATATTCAAATTTTGTTCCCACTTCCGTTTCAAATCCTCCTGTGGATCTGCACCTCTATTCAATATATTATAAAGCTTACTTACAAGACCCTTAATACTACTTTCCCCTTTTCTAATCTTCCTTACCAATTCCTCAAATTCCGTAAGTACTCTATCTGACCCTAGTTCTCTTTTATATTTTTTATTCCAATTGTCCACCTTTAACTTCTGAAACCAATTCAAATTTAATATCTCAAACATTTTTTTCCGCTCGGCATCAACATCACATGCTTTTAACCAATCCTTCAATAACAACGTCCCATTTTTATCCAATATTTCTATTTTTTCTTTGTCTAATTTTATTGGGAAACACATCATATCAGTCAATTCCAAGATTGGGGAGAGATTCGGAACCATATCTTTTTTTACCTTCTTCCACACCTCCATGAGACCTTTCATCATAGTATTATTTGACCTTTTCGCCTTATCCTTCATTCCCAGAAAATTCAAGTTTCCAATATTTCTGTATTCTTTCATTTCCAATTGTTCCCAAATTACCTTTTCTCTTGCCAAGATCTTCACAACATTCTTGACTTGAAATGCTCGGTAATATACTAAGAGGTTTGGCATACCCAACCCCCCTTTTTTCTGAGACAAATACCATAGTTTCTTTGGAAGCCTAGATTTTTTTCCTCCATTACAAAAGTCATTAAACATTTTTTGAAACTCATTGATTTCTTTCTCTTTTAAATGGATCGCGAGCGTATCAAATAAAAAGTTAATCTTTGGTAACAGTATCATTTTACACATAGCAATCCTTCCAAACCATGACAGCTTTAACTTCTGAAGTTCTTGTATTTTATTCCTAAATTCAATTCTCAAGCTGTCATAATTCAATCGTTTAAGTTCTTCTAATTTGTTTGAAATAATTATCCCTAAATACTTCAACTTATCTTTGATTTGTATATTAAGTGTCGACACCGTCCTACCCATCTCGCTCAATTTCAAATTACACAACATCAATTCAGATTTATCCCAATTTATCTTTAATCCTGTTATAGCTTGAAATACTTGTAGATGATCTTTAATCCTGTCCATTACCTGTTCCGGGTGCTTCACCATAAGCAATGTATCATCAGCGTACATGCTCACTTTATTACCCATAATCCCTTCTATATTTAAATCCTCCCTTATACTTTTAGCTAAAATCTCCATTGCCATTATAAACAAAATAGGAGATAATGGGCAACCCTGCCTAGTGCCTGCCTCTAGCTTTACCACATCCGTGAGCTCCTCGTTTACTCTAACCCTGGCATTTCCTTTTTGATATAGTAAATCTATAACCCTATTAAATTTATCTCCAAACCCATATTTTCTAACTATTTCCTTAATTGAAGACCACTGCAATGAATCAAATGCCTTAAAAATATCCAATGATAGTAATCCCACTTTTTCCTTTGTTTGATTAACACTGTCTATTAAATCTAATACCCTTCTAGTCAAATCCGCCATGTGTCGTCCTTTTAGAAACCCAACTTGATCAACATTTATATATTCCCCCATAAAACTATTTAAACGGTTAGCCAATATTGCCGTGAAGATCTTCGCATCTTGATTTATAAGCGAAATTGGTCTGTACGAATCCACTCTTTCCAAATTCTTACCAGGTTTTGGCAAAAGAACAATTGTAGTGTTATACCATGAAGTCGGGATTGATCCTCCATCTAGTATATAATTATATAACTTCACCAATTTCGGGACCACCACCTCTTTAAATTCTTTGTAAAACTCTGTTGATAATCCATCACCCCCCGGGGCTTTCCCTATCTTCAATCCGCTTATTACCCCCTTAACCTCTTTATCAGTTATCTTTTCCTCCATTTTCTCCCTATGCTCTTGCTTTATCCCATTCCCTAACTGCCTCTCCAATATCCTTTTAAGCTTTTCCATATCTATTTCTTTTTCTGCATATAACACCTGGTAAAATTCCCTAACTATTTTACATTTATCGCTATTCTTATTACACCTTGAACCTTGCCTGTCAACTAACACCCCAATTTCTCTTTTTTCCCTTTTAACCTTAGCTGCTCTTGCTAATAGTTTTGAGTTCTTATTACTAAATTCAAAATATTCTCTATTTAAATAAATCAAATCTCGTTTAACTTTATCAATATCTTTACCCATTACTTCTGCCTTGAGTCCTTGTAGTTTCAAGAGAATTTTTTTATCTTTACTTTTTGCGTGTTCTTCCTGTAATTGTTTTATTTCCCTTTCTTTTTCTATGTGTTCTGCTTTATACCTTTTATATTTGAGGCTTGCCACTTTTATGCTTTCCCCCCTAAAAACTGACTTCATGGTATCCCATACAATGTTAAAATCAACCTCATTATTATCATTCCATTGCCAACTTTCTTTCCAACTTTCCATAATTGCCTCTTTGCTTTTCTGATCTTTGAACAAATTAGGATCGTACCTCCAATTTCTAACTCTTTGAATATTTTTTGGTGCTTTCAATTCCAAATATACTTTAGCATGATCCGATTCCTTAATAATCCCAATTTCCGTACTTTCTATATCCCCAATTAAGTTTTCCGACAGAAAAACATAATCTATTCTCGAGTAGGTCCCATGTACATGCGAAAAAAAGGAATATGCCCTTTCCAAGCCTTTAAACTCTCTCCACGAATCCTTCAAACCCATACTTTTCATCCATTTGTCCATCGCCTTCCCTTTCACACCCATTCCACTTCTAGCTATGTTTGTGCAATCCATTCCTGACCTGATCAAATTAAAATCACCAGCCACAATAATTTTTGCAACATTTTCCCACTCCACTATTTTCCGAATTTTTTCAAGAAACACTACTTGGTGGTCATTCGGAGCATAAATATTTACCAACAATATTTCCTCATCCTCCAATTTTCCTCTTAACAACAAATACCTACCCTCTTGATCAGCAATCTTTTTTGTGATTTCAAATCCTAACTTCCTAGAAATCATAGTTGCCACCCCTCTTGCTTTAGATGTTCCAAATGCCATCTCATAGTGTTGCATCCAACCCAGATAAAGTTTATTCGTATCTTTTGATTTCTGATGTGTTTCCTGTAAAAATAAAATATCTGGTCTATCTTTTTTCAACGCCGATTCCAACCTCCGTCTCTTAAGAACAGAACCTGTACCTTTCACATTCCACGATATTATTTTAATACTATCCACAACCAAATTCTTCTCCCAACTTTAAACTCTCCATCGGGCGTGCCACCAAAAACCCTTCACCATACCCACTACATAAAACACACATTTTTCACTCTCCCCACCTTCCAACGAAAAGTCGCCTCTGTCAACCAAAGAGGGGAGAGGGGGGACCTGCAAGATGCGCCCTACTGCCGGCGCTATGCGCTATTTACCCATTCTACCTCTATTAGATAATTAAGATTACTACTATCTAATGCTCATCCTTCCTTACCTATCTCCTCCTCCATCATAATCAAGGACGGCTCCTCCTCCTCCTCCCCTCGTTGTGGTGTTCCACCTGTTGCCCCACCGGGCTCCTCCCTCCCATATTCCCTCCCCAAAGCTCCAGAATCCATCATTTCCTTCTTAAGATTTTTCCATTCTTCCGAATCTACTTGTACCAATCCCAACAAACTCAGGTGTTCCAATGGATTAGTGCCTTCATCAATAACTTGCATTCTTTTATCATAAAAAAAGCGCAATTGTTGTGGAAATCTCCAATTATACCTTATATTTTTACCCATCAATAATTTAGTAACAGGCCTCATCTTATATCTCCATGTTCTTTCTTTTAGTGAAATATCATTGTAGACTTCTACATCTGAGCCATCAAATTTCAACGCGTCTGAACCAACACTTTTCAGATGAGCCATTACTTTTAATTTATCTGCCCAATTTGCAAATTTAACCAACACATTTCTTTGAACCACTCTCCCTCTTCTTGGACCCACCCGGAATACACTTCCTAAATCCTCCTGAACAAATTCCTTCCCCATTTTTAAACCATTTAACCACTGAACCACCCTCTCTCTTAACAGATCCGGAGTGCGTTCCGGTACCTGACGGATCAAAATGTTCTGCTTTCTCATCATATCTTCAACAGCATCTATCCTCATTTCTTGTTCCTGCAGTTTTAACTTACTGTCCCGCACCACCTCCTGAGTCCCTTTTACTTCCTTCTTTACCGCATCCACCTCGATTTGAACCACTTTCAGCATTCCCTCAAATTTATTCAAACTTAAGTCCACCTTTTTGGTATAATCTGTCAGTGTTGACATCATCTTTTCTTGCCTTTTAAACATTTCATTTTTATCTTTCACCCTTGAAGCCTCATTTTTCTCCATTTTTTGCGACAACTTGCCAATTTCCACCATAATTTGAGTCTGGTCCAATGGCACTGTGGGCAGAGCTGTTGGCTGAACAGATTCATCCATTGGTGCTTTTTCAATCTTCTTAGGTTTCACAACTTGTTCTTCTTCTTTTGCTTTCGCTCTCGTACCTTTATCCATAGTGATGTAATATATTTCAAACCCAATGTTGCAGATCGCTGTAACAGTGCCAATACAGTAAGGCTTACTACACTGCAGCCATAGGTTCCACCGATACAACCGGCAAGTTCTTATGTCAGCAGAAGATCCAAAATTTACTGTAATCCACAACGATGAAACAAAAGAAAACAAAAGAAAACAGCTCTCCAAACAGGCAGTTTAAAAGTAAAAATTGTTAACCACAAATAATCCTTTCCCACAAAGCCAGCAGTCAAATGACGTCTTCCATCCACAGCAAAAAGTCTTCAGAGAAACAGTTAATCAGGTTGCTGATGGGGGGGGGGGAGCTCAGAAGGAAAGAAAAATCCAGCCACCAAGGGGTTAAGGTGAGAAGTTGAGCAGCTATTTGTAATCCACACGGTGATGGAACCCTACAATCAAAGCCACATAATCCTTCCTTTGGAGTGGATAATCAAAGCACCCTTTTCCAGCGAGTGCCTTGACTTTGAAGTGAGAAGAGGCCCCCCCTCTTCCCCCTCTTCCCTAAATGAGCAGGCAGCTTAGGCAGAAGAGAAGAGAAAAAAAAACAAACTCCCACAACTTCTCCTCTTTTCCAGTCCAGAGAGGAGGTAGAAAAAAAGAAAAAGGAAAATTAATCCACTTTATTGATCTCAGAATGTGGCGCGGTCCTCTGGTATGTAGAAAAAAAAAACCACAGTCTATACGCGATCACTTTCGTTTTCCCTGACCGTCGCCATTACAGTACCTCCAGCTCTTCCCCCCTTTTTTTTCTTCTGAAAAACTCAGCCGGTTTTATAGCTTATAGCTAAGAATGTAGCTCCCTTCAGGCACTTACACACAAATTGCCTTCACTCCAGCCGCTTCTTGCCACTTCCAAAACCAGTTCCAAAGCCTTCTCCTCACTCTCGCTGATCCCGTTCCTCGGCTCTCCAGCGGAAAAGCCGCGACTACCGTCACAGCTCAACCGCCCAGAAAAACCTCCCGAACTTCGATCATCCAGCTTCAAAAGCTCAGCAAACTTTCCAAGGAGACAGGCAAGGATCTTAACTTTAAGCTTTACCACTTGAAAATTTTTCTATTCCGCTCCTTCACATCGTTCACCACTTTGTTGAGCGTGAGTGTCCGAAACTAGATGTTACACAGCGGCCATCTTAGCCAAACCCCCCCGAATTATCACTTTCAATTGGTGTAGTCATCCAATTGTAATTCTTTAAGGCAAGCAGGCCGCAGTAACACTGGTAAGGTTCCTCCCAAAATGCCAATGGCAATTGGCTACATGTATCTATTTGTATCAATTTGTTTGTTGACACAAACAAATTGTTGACCGGAGTCAATAAACTATCTACTGACCCCACCCTATGACGTGTATCCGTTGAAATATCAAGGTGATGCAGGCTGTGAAGCTCCTGATATCACCCCTTGCCTGGTTTGCCCTTGACTGGCCAAACCTATTTCCCCTGTACCTGTCTACGTGTTGGCCAGTCAATTGCGAACCTGCCGGATACCTATGGGTCATAAATGTTTACCTTACCAGTGCTACCCACCACACGGGGAGGCGTCTGTGATGACTCACCGCCCCCCCCGACCGTCAGCTCAGTCACCAGGCCTGCTTGCACATACTCCAGAAAGAGGTCCATACCTCTGGCCGACAGGTGGACCCCATCTCCTGCATAGAGATCAAAATCCTGCAAACCTATCCTAGGATGTCGAATGGCCGTCCCAGAGCCATTGTCCACAAGGAACCGGGCAACAGCCCTGTTCACCGACCGCCGAGCGTGGTCGAGAGCACAGAGGTCAATACCTCCCCTGTAATACTGTCTCGGCACGATGTCCGACCATAGCAGCCGCGTAGATGGCCATAAGTGATGTAAATATGCTAGGTCGCTGCACACCAACAATTTTAAAGAAAGGCCAGTTACCTGTGCGAGGTCATTGCTGCCGAGGTGCAGGATTAGGACATCGGGTGGTCCAGCATCCCTGATGAAGAACAGGAATGGCAACAGCTCCCGCCATCTCATGCCGTGCTTACCATACCATCGCATACGTGCGGCTGCACACAGCCCGAGATGGTGTCCCCACTCTGTCGCCGCAGCATACTGTGCTGCCCAGTGCACGTAACAGTGGCCCACCAGCCATACTGCCACCGGTATGCGTGGACACACAGGGTCTGTAAAAGAAGAAAAAGAATTAATGACATAAATAGTACTCATGCAGTGAGGGGGCGTACATATAAAGCAAAGCACGTAGACCCCATCTGCCCATCCGGCATATATCAGCGTCAGAGTACCCAAACTCAGCCGCAATGGACGCGGCGCCTATCCTAAAGGAATGTGTGCCGTAACGAGCCCCAGGGAGGCCAAGACTGTGAAGTGCCATACCGGTCACTTTCCAAAATTGGAATTTAGTAAGCGGAGACCCATCCTGGTGGCAGAAAAATGGGCCAGTGTGCGTACCACGCACTGCCAAAAACTCATGTAGGGCACCAACCAGACAGATGTCATCAATTGAACATCGTAGCAGTCTGACACCACGGCCTACGCCGTGCTGATCAACCTTTGAGGACCGTATCCTCAACTGAGCCCACTCTTGGGTAATATAGACATCGTCGAGTTCCAGTGCCCTACGAGACACGTCCCCTTTTGACAATGGGACCAGCTCACTGATACAGAGCACTCCAAAGAAGGCTACGGTGGTAGCTGCATGAAAGAGAGCCTCCTCGTACCTATCATAACATAAGTTATGCCAACCTCGTGCAAGGTGGGTCAGAACACCTGGCGAAATGGGGTGACGTGTGTCCGGGCAGCGGCCATGTTCACGTGTCTACCCTTCCAATACATTTCGTATGCGGAAGTCATTCATGCAGTTAGTGAAGCCCCGTGCCTTGGCCATAAATGCCAATGCTGAAAGCCTAGAGGCAATGGTGCGAGGGGCCAACCCTTGACCGTAAAGGTAAACCATATATTGTAAAATCTGGTTGACTGGAATCGGCCACACCTCGGGCAACTGCCTTTGCCCACAAAAGGTTCTAAATTGTAGGAAAGCATGTCTTTGACACCTTACGCGTGCCGATCGCCCGGTTCACCTCTCCTCGCTAAACATCCAAATCTGGGCCGGGAGTGGAGAGGGAAATTCCTCTGCTTCTGGAGCCAAGGCACGGAACCGGGAGATCTGCAGGCGGGATAAAGCATCAGCAATATCATTATTAATGCGTAGCACATGTCTGGCCCTGAACAGCACATTGAGACGTAGGGATATCAAAACAAATTGATGAACCAATGCCATGACTCTGGGGGATTTGGATGTCTGGGCATTGACAATGTGCACCACTGCAGCATTGTCACACCAAAAGTGGACCACCGAATTGGCCCACTTGTTGCCCCATAGCATTAGTGCTCCCAAGATGGGAAAAAAATTCTAGGAAAGTAAGATCGCGTAGGCGATCCATGCCCAGCCATGCGTGAGGCCATTGGCCATAGGCTCACCGCCCCTCAAAATAAATCCCATAACCCAGAGAGCCGGAGGCATCTGACTGTACTTGGAACTGAGGGCTGACCAGAAGGTCTTATCTCCAGAAAGAGACACCATTAAAATCCCGGAGGAATGTGAGCCAAACTGAAAGGTCTGCCCGTAAACCTCTGGTCAGCCGCACCCTGTGATGGGGTTTTGATAGGCCAGCCATGGCGTCACATAGATGCCTGGCAAATGCTCTGCCCGGGGTTACCACCCTGCAGGCAAAATTAAGGTGGCCGTGTAGCACCTGTAGCTCCCTAAGAGACATCTTATGTTTGGCAAGCATAGCTATAATCGCCGCCGAGATCCGAGTCACCTTTTCCACAGGTAACCTGGATGTCTAGGCAACAGTGTCAATCTCAATACCTAAAAAGGTGAGCGTGGTGGCTGGGCCCTCAGTCTTTTCAGGGTGCTAAGGGGACACCCAGTTCCCGCATAAGCCTCTGAAATGTGTCAAGGAGATGGGTACACGTGTCCGAGCCCTGCTCACCCCCGAACAAAAAGTCATCGAGGTAGTGGGCTACAGACCGAGACCCCGACCTACGAACAAAAGCCCAGTGAAGGAAGGTGCTAAACCGTTCGAAAGCAGAACATGAGATAGAACAGCCAAAAGGCATGGCCTTATCTACATAAAAACTGTTCTGAAAATGGAAACCTAACAGCTCAAAGTCATCAGGGTGCACCGGCAGTAATTGGAATGCCAATTTGATATCGCACTTTGCCAGGAGCACCCCGCGACCACACGAGCGTACCATCCATAAGGCCTGGTCAAAGGACATATACCTGACCGAGCAAAGGTCATCAGGTATCGCATCGTTGACCGAGGAACCCGCAGGATAAGAAAAATGGTGAATTAGGTGGAATTCACCTGGGGACTTTTTTGGGACTAGACCCAAAGGAGATACTTTTAGATTGGAGAATGGGGGGGTCGGGAAATGGCCCAGCAACTCTCAATGCAGCTACCTCCTTGGCAATGCTTTGTGCAGCAATATCCTCCTTACCTCTAATGGAAAGTAAGTTCGGGGCATCCTGAGGCCCACGAACACCCCTAAAGGGTATACGAAAACCAAACTGGAAACCTTTGAGTAAGTACCTCGCATCACCCTGCCTAGGATAAGCGGAAAGCCATCGTTCCAGCACTGGGACATTAATTGGGGAGGGGGCCTTTTGCATGGCCGGCGCCGTCAGAGGGCACTCTGACTGCCCCCTGCCCACCCCTACCTCTGCCTCGTGACCCACCAGCCCGCAGGCACGCGGAGGCGGCGTGAGGGCCAGAACAAGAGGGACACTCGTGCCGGAATCAACACTGACGCTTGCTGTACACTCCGGTGGCAGAGAAGCTCCAACACAACAGGCGGGCTGGAACCCCCTGCCCCGCCAGCTGGCGGGGAACCTGTGTAGTCGCAGCCCGCTGCATGGCATGGCTGCAATGATACCTGTCACCAGGTGCTGGCCACATAGGAGTCATATATAAGAGCCACAATTGCTGGCAGGGCTCATCCCACCTCATCTCAGGATGGAGGACCACTCTCATCCTAAACTCCTCGCCGTAAGCCAGCCACGACGGGCCGGGAAAATCAACGACCGCCTGGTAAATATTATCAAGGTATTGTACCATCGAAATGGCCAAATCAGGCCGGGCCCTCAAGTATACCACCATATAGATGAGAAAGGCCGGCAACCAATTAGCCCAGGTACGCAGTGGCTTACGACGACGGGACAACTCCTTGTCCCTATCATCCTGTCCCTCCCTCTCTTCCTTGGTGGGCTCATGGTTTAGGAGGGAGAAGATGTCCACATATTCCCCCCGCCAAATCTTCTCCCTAGTAGCCTGGGACAGATGATCGCCCAGGGGCAAGGAATAACCCGCCATCGGCAGGGCCGCCGTCGGCACAGATTGGATTGAGGGTATGCGCAGCGGGCCCTGAACAGCCCCTGCAATGCTTGGCATACCCACAGGGGCGGTGACCCCTGACATAACCGGGGAGGAATTATGCCACCAAGAGTTAACAGGGCAGTGTGAATACAACTGCCCCCCCCACAGGAACCTGTCATGGCCATGGCCACTGCACCCCCCCAGTGTGACTGGATAGTGTCGCTGGTGTACTCAATTGACCAGGATACTCACCCGGTGCACCCCCGTGGGCTGCCCCCACTGGGGGTTCCGGCCCACGGCGGGTGTTGGAGCTCGCGACAGATATCAAGCCCTGCGCACCACTGCACCCCTGCCACACCAGACTGGTCCCCAGCAGCAAGCCCCACTGTGTTGGTGGTGCGGGGAGCTGTGAGGCACCAGCTTGGGCTGGCCTTTCGGCCTCAAGCAGCTCCACCCTATTGATGGCCTGCTGGAGAGTGGTGGCCGACGTGTGGGCCGGAATTGAAGAACCCGGAAGCCCACCATCAGCAGGTGGTGGGGCAATGCCCATTGATGCCTCCAGCACCGAAATGCGTGCGAGGAGGGCATTGACAGTCTCAGAGCCACCCATGTAAGGTGGGCCGGATGGGCCAGATGGCCCACTGGGTAATTGTTGCGGGGGAAACCCAAATGGGGATCCCGGGCCCGAATAGGGCCATGTCCAATAATCCGGCCCATGTGGGGCCGGAGGAATGGTGGGGTGGACACCCGCACCAGGCCCGAATGGGCCGCCCTGCCCCAAGCCAGGCAAAGGCCCTACAGGGGCAGGGACCCCAGAGGGGCTGGCCTGTCCCGGCCCCGACTGCAATCCAGAGTCGGGCTGGCAGGCAGAAGCCTGTTCACCCGCATTAGTGGCAGTGGGTAAAGATGCCCCACTACCCATTTGTGGGGGTGCCGCCCGAGCCCTCCGGCCCATAGGCCTGGAGGAAGAGGGGGTAGGTAGAACCCTCCCCCACAGCCGCGGATTGGGAGCCGGCACCTTGCGCTTGGGAGCCTTGTCTCCCAAGCCGAAAGCTGCTCGCAAATGATCCCTGGCCAGGGATCCAACTCACAATCCTGTGCCCTGAGTACTGCAGTATCCAAGAGCAAAGGAACTCCGTTTGAAAAGCTAAAGGTATGAAGGGAAGAAGCAAAGATAAAAAACGCGGCGGAGCAAACTTCTCCACTCCGTCGCATTCTAAAATGGCAGCTCGGCTGCCTCGTGGCCACCCCTTTTAAAGAGGGGTGGCCACGTCCCCTAACTCACCCGGATGTCTGGGTCTGGGGGGGGTGCAAAGCACGCGGTGGCCATTTTGGCGCCGCGCTTGCATTTGAAAAGGAAAGAAGAGGGAAAAAGAGGGGGGAAAGATGAATTAAAATCTGTCACCTACAATTTCTGGAATACATATGATGCACACACACACACATGCACATACACACAAAGTTCTTTAAATAATCAGTTAGTGTAAATACTTTCCATTCTGTACTTCTGCGCTAAACTCTTGAACGGCAACTTCAAGGCCTGCTTTTCCTTCTTACTATTCTTTCTCAATAAACTAGATTTGGACCAGTCAAATCCACAAACAGCTCTTAAAGCAATGGATGGAGACATTATAACTGAATTTGGATGAGCAAGTTGTAAATATTCTACTCCCTGTGCCATCCTATATGCCTTAAGAACTTTAACTGTTTTCCTTTAATCTGGCAACACAAAACAAACACTATGGCTACAGAAGACTGGCACTATAGACTTACACAAGAGAGCTAGTGTCATGAAGTGAGATGTGGTGTGGCGTAGTTGATAGCGTAATGGTCTAGAGTTCAGGAGAGGTATATTGGAATTCCTGCTTCACCACAGAAATTTATGTACCTTGAAATCTGATTTAGGTCACTATAAGTTGGATGTGAATTGATAGCACATAGGCACCAAACAGTACCATGAACTAGTTTCAGTATTCACCTAGAACTGTGAAGAATCAGGTCCAGATCCTTATCAGTCATGAAGCTTACCAGGGCCTGGTCATAGTTCAGCAATAGAGAACATGCTTTGCTTGCAATATATTTAGTTGGGACTAGGAAGGATATCTGCCTGAAACTCTGGAAAACCATTCCTGGCAATCTGTGGTGGCAGAAGTGGGTTAAACAGGATTAAGACATTTTCATGTGTTCCTATTTTCTGTGATGTAGGTCTATTCACCATTCATCTGACCCATCATGTAAGAGTTGTTGTAAAGAAAATTGTAAAAAGAGACCATTTAAGATATTCTGAGGCTCTTGAAGGAAAGTGTAAAAGTGACGACTAGTTAGATAAAGGACCCTCTAGTTAAATAGAGGATCCCATTTCCCCTCCTGCAGAATACTATGAACAAGGAATGGATTAAGATGTCAATTTATTATTTAGATGTGCACCTATAAACAAGAACTCTCACACCTGCCACCTCCCTTATGCATACCTGTGTGCTTGAGGACACTTCTCCTCTCCTCAGTTAGGCATATTTGGACATTTCGGTCCATTTTAACAGTGGAACACTTGCCATGCACATTGTCAATGTTTCATGCAGCCCTTTGTAGTCCCAGCACACTGTGAGGTTTTGATTTCAGAGCATTGAAATGAATAGGCCAGGTCTGACTTTCCATCAAAACTGCAGTCATGAAATACTCTCAATTTAGTTCTTTTTTTAAAAAAAAAGTGGTAAAGTTAAAAGCAGATGAATCGCAAGAGGGAAGAGTGTCTAAAAGCTAAACCTTGACAATCAGCATTATTGAAATGAAAGCTGCCTTTTAAAAATAGAGACTATGGCCTTTGCTACTGCTACTTTGATGCTCCCTCTGTGGCAGAGCCACTTTTAGCATTAAGATTTCACAAAATATTTTTATTTAAAAAGGCCAAATCAGAGACTTGAAGAGGCAGTGGTTCAGGAAACTTATTGGTTGCTGAAGTTGAACTCTAAAAGGGGCATAAGGTTAAATAAACACAGTATGTGATACCTAAAAATTAAAGACTGTAATGAATCCTGAATTTTAGCCATTCAGGTCACTTTCAGCTATCCACGAACCACTGTAGGAATAGGGGAAGGAACAATATTCACACCTGGTGACATGTTCATATGAACTAACCACACATGCCTCGGCTAGTGGATTTTGTGTAACAGTACATGGTGGCTTAGTGGTTAAGACACTGAACTTGACTGGAAGGTCAGCAGGTCAGCAGTTTGAGATCCAAATGCTGCATGATGGAGTGAGCTTCTGTCATCTGTCCCAGTTCCTGCCAACCTAACAGTTTGAAAGCAAGAATTTGCAAGTAGATAAAGAGGTACTGCTTCAGTGGGAAGGTAACAGCATTATATGCACTCCAGTGTCTAGACAGACCTGCCATATGATCGCAGAAGCGTTTGAGATACAGAAAACACTGGCACTTTGGCTGTAAACAGAAAAGATGAGCACTGAACTCTAGAGTCAGATACAATTGGCTTTCATGCAAGGGAGACCTATCCAGACATACTTCCAATGCCAGGAAATGCTGATGTTATTTTTATACAGGTGTGACAAGGAAAAGTTACAGGTAGTTAATATCATGGGAGTACTTGATTGAATTGTTGCATTTTTATTTCACTTTTCCTTCTTATTGCAATTTTAGCATAGATGGAAAATGTCTGGATCATACCCCTTAATTCTGTTCTTTTAAATCAATTTCTTTAAGTTAATTAGCTGCTGAAGGCTTTTGGGAAACCTTCAAGAATTTACAAAATAGGCTATCTCCCTTAGCCCTTTGTAAGAACAGCTTCACATGTTCTCAATGTATCTTATTCCATTACTCCATGTGGTCACTTCCCTGCACATATAATTTAATAGGGAAAGATAATAGGTGGAGGGAGAGAGAATTTCAATTAGCAAAGAGTTTGGTCAGCTTTTGAACTATCTTTTGAAACACACAGTTTGATACATTGCATCAAAACAAATAGGGTTTGGTGCATCTGTGGTAGAAATATGCAACTATATGAGCTTAGTGTTGGAAACAGTGCAGAAACTCTAGACCAGTGGTTCCCAATGTGGGAACCATGCCCCACAGAGGGACTTCAATTTCCAGAAGCCTAAGTCAGTAAACTGACTGATCAGTGCTTTGGGGAATTGACTTAGACTTCTGTGAAATGAAGTCCAAGAACCACATGTTGGAAAACACTGCTCCTGACAGTGACAGCCCTCCATTTAACAGAACACATTGTTCTTCTTCAGTGGCATCATGTGATGGAATGTATGCATGAGAAATTGGCATCTAAATGGTTCAACTCTGCATCACAAATCTGGGGCAGGATTAAAGTTTGATGGATGTACCCTCCTTGATTTTAATTGACCAAAGCCCTCGTGCAGTAAAGCCCCGGCTGTGTTGAGAGAGTTACAGTCTTGTAGTAAAAGTAACATGGCCAATCTCTCAAGAAGAGTCAGATGGAGTGTCAGGTCACCACACTTGGGATTCTCCCCTTTTATACCTTGAGGAAATAATTCTCCCATCAGCCTTTGATTTTGAAGATGGCCCGCTACAATTTTTCTTATTCTTCAGTCGTATAGAGACATGGAACAGTAGATAATGTGATCATATATTTGACAGTTATAAACACCCCATTTGGATGGAGCCATTAGAAGATCAGTATGAGCTAGTCTTTTTCAGGCCTTGGTTAACTTCAGTCTTTTATTTAGACAATGTTTTCTTTGAGCTAAGTATGTTTGGGAGCTCTCCATGGTCCTGGTCCCTCTGTGCCTGTACCTACCAAGTCTAAGGGAGAGCACACAGTTCATCCCAAGTAGGCTAACTGTGGCCTAAGATACATGACTGAAGATGATTTTATTTATTTATTTATTTATTTATTCAATTTATATCCCGCCCACTCAACACAAGGCCGACTCTGGGCGGCTAACAACATAAAAAGTAACCCCAGGGCAACCCAAGGAGTTTACAGACAATATTCACAAATACAACAATAATCCTAAAAACAGTTAAAACAGTAAAAAAAAAGTTAAGACTACCCACCCCTAAAAAGCAAGGGCAGGATCAAAAAGGCACCATGGGGAAGAGTTCCTCTACACCAACCACCCCATGGTGGTTACCCTTCCACCCGCACCCCACACTTGACCTGCCAGCTAGGTTTTAAGATCCCTTCTGAAAGGCAGCAACTCCGTCCGAAGACGTAATTCTGTTGGCAGGAGGTTCCAGAGGGCCGGTGCAGACACGGAGAAGGCTCTCCTCCTTGTGCCAGAGAGGCGAGCCCCTCTGGCTGATGGAACAATTAGAGAGCCCCTCCGGTCCGCTCTGGTTGGACGGACAGACGTCCTCAGGGCGATGCGGTCTCTTAGGTAACCTGGCCCACTACCATATAGGGCTTTAAAGGTCAAAACCAGCACCTTGAATTGCACCCGGAGACATACTGGCAACCAGTGCAGCTCCCGGAGCAGTGGCGAAGCATGAGCATAACGGCCACACCCCATCACCACCCGGGCAGCCGCATTTTGGACCAGCTGTAGCCTCCGAATGGTCGTCAAGGGCAGCCCCATGTAGAGCGCATTGCAATAGTCTAGTCTGGAGGTAACCAGAGCATGGGTGACCATGAGCAAGGAGTCCCAGTCCAGGAGTGGGCGCAACTGGCGAATCACCCGAAGTTGGGCGAAAGCCCTCCTGGTCACAGCCGCCACCTGTTCTTCTAGCAGTAGCCGTGAATCCAGGAGGACCCCCAAGTTGCGCACCGGGTCTGTCTGGGGCAAAATAGCCCCATCCAGAACCAACGATGGAAGCTCCCGGATTAACGCAGGACCCCCTATCCATAGCCACTCAGTCTTTCTGGGATTCAATTGTAGCCCGTTAGCCCCCATCCAGACCCCCACAGCTTCCAGGCATCTGGAAAGGACTTTGACAGCATCACTGGGGTCCCCATGGGCCGAGATGTACAACTGAGTGTCATCCGCGTACTGATGGTACCGCACCCCATGGGAACGAATGATCTCACCCAGCGGTTTCATGTAGATGTTAAATAGGAGAGGAGAGAGCACCGAGCCCTGAGGGACCCCCCATTTGAGGGGCCTAGGACTGGACCTCTCACTCTCCAACCACACCGACTGGGACCGACCCTTCAGAAATGAGGAAAACCAGGATCACACAGTAGCCTGGATTCCCAAACCTCGGAGCCGTTCCAGAAGGATACCATGGTCAACGGTATCGAAAGCCGCTGAGAGGTCAAGAAGAGCAAGGACGGATGGGTGACCACCGTCCCGCTCCCGCCAGAGATCATCCATCAGTGCGACCAATGCCGTCTCGGTACCATATCCAGGCCTGAATCCTGACTGAAAAGTGTCCAGATAATCCGCTTCATCCAGTACCCCCTGCAGCCGACACGCCACTGCCTTCTCCAACACCTTCCCTAAAAAGGGGAGGTTTGAGACAGGCCTATAGTTAGTTAGGACAGCTGGGTCGAGGGAAGATTTCTTCAGGAGGGGGCACACCAAAGCATGTTTTAAAGGTGCAGGAAACACCCCCTCCCGCAATGATGCATTGATCACAGCCCCAACCCAGCCACCTGTCACTGCCTTGGAGGTTTTCACCAACCAGGTGGGACAGGGGTCCAAAGGGCAGGTAGTGGCGCGCACAGCTGCAAGGAGCCTGTCCACTTCATCAGGGGCAACTGGATCAAACCGGTCCCAGATGGCATAGCAAGACTGTGCTCCGGCTCCCTCCGGACTCTCCCCATCCATGCCAGGATTAAACCCAGAGCGAATCCGATCGATTTTCTCCACTAGATGGTCAGCAAAGTCCTCAGCCGACCCCTGCCAACCGGGCACCGGGGTCCCCCTACCAAGGAGAGACCCGGTAACCCGGAACAGGGTGGCTGGGCGATTATCAGCGGAGGCGATAAGGGTGGTGAAGTATTGTCGCCTCACCACCTCCATCGCCACTCGATAGGCCCTAATAGCGGCCCTAGCTAGTGTCCAATCGGAGTCTCTCTGGGTCTTCACCCAGCGGCGCTCTTGGCGTCTCTTTGCCCGTTTGAGCTCCCGCAGTTCATCTGTGAACCATGGAGATGACCTAGCTCGATGAGCTCTGAGAGGCCGTAGTGGTGCGATTTCATCCAAGGCCGCTGTTGTCATCCTGTTCCACAGGTCGACCAGTGCCTCGGGCGAATCGTGTTGCCGATCCAGAGGAAAATCCCCCAGTTCCCTCTGGAATCCATCAGGATCCATCAGTTGCCTGGGGCGGGCCATTCTAATAGGCCCTGCCTCCCTACGGTAAAGCGACGTACCCAGGAAGTCTAGAGCCACCAAATAGTGATCTGACCATGGCACAGGTGTTATGTCTAATTTCCGTAATCTCAGATCACTCTGCCACCGCTCCGACAAAAAGATTAAATCTGGTGTGTGGCCACTGCCCCTGGTCGGGCCCTGAATTACCTGAATCAGGTCCATATCTGCCATGGAAGCCATGAACTCCTGAGCCACCCCGGAGCCAGTCCCCAGCGAGGGTAAATTGAAGTCCCCCAGAACCATCAGTCTAGGGAACTCCAACGCCAACGCTGAGATGGCCTCGAGGAGCTCAGGCAGGGAGTCCCTTACCCTGCAAGGGGGCAGGTACAGGAGTAAGACTCCCAACTGACCCTTAGAGCCCAGACGCAGAAGCAGGGCCTCACAACCCAGAATTTGTGGAGCAGTAGCCCTGGTGACTCCCAGTGACTCCCTGGCTATGATGGCGATGCCACCGCCCTTACCCTTGTCCCTAGGCTGGTGCCAAATACTGAACCCAGCTGGACACATTTCTGACAGAGGAACCCCATCCTCTGGTCTCAGCCAGGTCTCAGTAATACATGCCAAGTCGGCCCGCTCCCCCATAATAGAGTCTTGTATCAGGGGGGCCTTATTACATACCGACCTGGCATTCATCAGCAGCAGCCTAAGGACAGGGTCACCCTGGGTCAGCTGCTCAGGACCTAGAGGTGTAACCGTGGGGCTGGAATGAGGGACAGATACTAAGCATCTGCCCCGCGTTCCCCGGGTGCGGCCCGCCCCTCGGTACCCGCTATATCGCCCCATGCCCATCACAACCTCTATATTGGTCTCCGGAGCCTCCCTGCTTGCCCTGGACAGAATGCTGCCTCTCCTTCCTGGCTGGCCTGGCAATCTCTCCCTCCCTCCCTTCCACCCCAATATAAAACCGCCCCATTCACTCCCCCCACCACCCTCCGCACGTCTCCGGTGGTGATGGAAGTGGTGGGGCATTCTTCCACAACTGTGTTGAACCCTCAACTGCCGGGCAGGGCCCGAAACGCCGGCCGATGGCGAGGCCAGCGAGCCTCTTCACCCCCACCGGGGCCGAACACAGCGGCGGTGATGTTTCGTCCGGCAGGCCCCCTCGCCTTTTGAATCCTGGCGAGGGGCGGGGGGCGGGGCCCAAAACGCCGGCCGATGGTGAGGCCAGCGAGCCTCTTCGCCCCCGCTGGGGCCGAACACAGCGGCGGTCCTTGGCGTTGGCCCCGCATTTGAGGCTGCCTGCCGAAACTCCCTCCAGCTGTACCTGTTCATCTCCCGCCGGTCTGGCCGGGAGGGAAAGAGAGCGCCCGGTGTCCTTGGCGTCGGCAGCGTCGGCCCCACTTTTGAGGCTGCCTGCCGAAACTCCCTCCAGCTGTGCCTGTTCATCTCCCGCCGGTCTGGCCGGGAGGGAAAGAGAGCGCCCGGTGTCCTTGGTGTTGGCAGCGTCAGCCCCGCATTTGAGGCTGCCTGCCGAAACTCCCTCCAGCTGTGCCTGTTCATCTCCCACCGGTCTGGCCGGGAGGGAAAGAGAGCGCCCGGTGTCCTTGGTGTTGGCAGCGTCAGCCCCGCATTTGAGGCTGCCTGCCGAAACTCCCTCCAGCTGTGCCTGTTCATCTCCCGCCGGTCTGGCCGGGAGGGAAAGAGAGCGCCCGGTGTCCTTGGCGTCGGCAGCGTTGGCCCCACTTTTGAGGCTGCCTGCCGAAACTCCCTCCAGCTGTGCCTGTTCATCTCCCGCCGGTCTGGCCGGGAGGGAAAGAGAGCGCCCGGTGTCCTTGGCATTGGCAGCGTCGGCCCCACTTTTGAGGCTGCCTGCCGAAACTCCCTCCAGCTGTGCTTGTTCATCTCCCGCCGGTCTGGCCGGGAGGGAAAGAGAGCGCCCGGTGTCCTTGGCGTTGGCAGCGTCGGCCCCACTTTTGAGGCTGCCTGCCGAAACTCCCTCCAGCTGTGCCTGTTCATCTCCCGCCGGTCTGGCCGGGAGGGAAAGAGAGCGCCCGGTGATATGACTGATCTACTTCATCTAATCTGATTTAACTGCTGTTGGGATGTTAGGGTCTTTTCACAGTCTCCCCAAAGGGCCTTCCTATCAGGAAGAGGCAGCTTGGGATGCTGGGCTGTGTTTTGCTGTGCAGAAGGCCAGACAGATGCGTCATCTCCTAAAATAGAGGGTCACCTATTTTCCTGTTATTGCAAGTTGTGTTCACGAGCACATTGAAATTGAATTGAAATTGAAATTTATTCTTATATACCGCTTTCCTCGTCCAGCAGACAACCCAAAGCGGTTCACAATACATAACGTACAGAAATACAATATAGCACCAATACAAAGCAAAATACAATTTCACAAGCAAAACAACAATGCAAAATTACACAACAGTACAAGGTATTACACCAACTACAATACAAAAATGCAATAAATACAAATCAGCTAGAACCACCCACAAATTCCCATGCCTTCTTATGAGTAATATGAGTAATCTTATGAGTAATATGAGTAATCTTATTATAATCTTATTATTTTATGAGTAATACGTAATCCCACATGACTGCTTGCACCAACCAGCACCTTCCCCAACCCATTTCCTGCCTTGTTATTGTGCAGTTAATAAAACAAGCTGGGAGGGCTTTGTTTTCAGAGATCTGTCTCCAGCCCCAGGAAAAGTCGACTCTGGGTCTGTCTGTGTTTGTGTGTGTGTTTGTCTGTTTGTTTGTGCATGCAAACAATCTTTCTGTGTGTGAATCCATCGGGGAGGCTGGTGTGAAGGCATCCCCCATTACAACAAACTGCTTATGCTGACTAGGGAGAAACATAGTTGTGGGGAGTTGTCATTCAAAAATATATGAACCATCTCTTCCACCATGGACCTTGGACCTAGCAAAATGGCAAGCAATAAAAAAATATCTTGGCTCAGTGCACACATACCCCTTCCAGGCTGCTGATGCTCTTTTTGACATTATTTGGGCAAAGGTATGTGACTTACATTTTATAAATACAAGCTCATTGAGTTTTTGACTAAGTGTATCATAAAGCTTTCCTGTGCTGATCCCAATCAACTAATCAGCAGATAATTCAATACTCTTCTTCCCAATGGCTGAGAGGCTTCCTGGACCTGAGAGAGTGAGCTGGGAAAGAAGGGATAGAATTACAGAAATGAATGCCTGTTCCCAATGTAATTGCTCTCTGGAGCTTCAAAATAGTAACACTCTGTTTAGACTTCAAGCTGTCATTGAGTATTAATTTTGGAAAAGCTGGGGGGGGGTGCTACCTATTTGGCCTATAACTCCTGGAATTTCCTGCCAATATGGAATTTTCGAAACTCCTGTTCAGAAGAGTGATTCTTCTGAGCTCTAGTTTTAAATCCAGCTTTGATTTGCATCACTACAGAGCAAAATTTACTCCCTCCCAATTATGGGCATGAGAAACAAAACATATGAGTGATTTCTCATTCATTAATTATGTATTACCTAAACTATATCCCTATATGAATTTCTACCCAGATTGCCTAACAACAGTTAGACAAATGGCAAAAGGTCCAGATTTCCTATTATTAATTGGATCCATCCCAGAACACAGATAGAATGCAAAGAGCAAATTTTTATTCAAGTTCATAGAAAAACACAAGTCTTCAAAGTTATGTGTGTGTGCATGTGTGTATTTTCTTTCAGTAGCACATCTCAGTGGCAGCAATCTGTTACAACACTTCAGAAGTGTAGGGATAAATGTTTAACAGCCTTAGGTCACTGAGGTAAAGGTATGGCAAGGTGAGCACCTGGTGCAGTAAAAAAAAACTTTCATTACACAGCCTTAGGATTATTTCTTGGATCTTGAGTTAAGAACCTGAGGCACCTTTACCCTCCTAAAACCTAGAGGATCTTAACCAACACAGTCATGTAATGTTGCTCGGCCAGGATACCTGGACTTTCTTACAGCTCCTTTTATTTCTATATTTGTCCCCCTCTCTCCTGGCCAGGCAGTGCTGTGTTTGTCTGTCAATTGCCTTGCCTGACTCACTCCCTGTTATCACTCCTGGAAGAAACATTTTGATAATGGGGCAGGATAAATGCTTTCTTTTGTGCTCAAAAATTCTTGCTGCCTAAGAACAAAATTAGCCTGATTCTCTTCAGTGATGTCACCTGCTCTGTGTACTCTCTTTGGTGTATTGTTTTCTTCCTTCCACTGTTTTCCTTACAGCTTTTCAGGATGTACTGTAGCCTTTTAGGACATACTGTTCAGGGGCATGCTGGCTATGCTAAAAGGGTGGTGGATGGGGAGTGGAGCCTATGGAATTGGGTGCAGAGTGACTGAGGCCATGGCAGGGGTCGGTGGGGCTGGTGCATCACAATGCCCACCCCACGGAAACAGCACCCTGCTGCCTCAAAGGTTCTGGCTTGGGTGAAAATCGACTTGTGCCATTGTGTAGCCACCCGGTGTCATACCTCTGCCTGCCTCTGGGGGTGCTAGACTCTGTGGCACACCGGGACTTGTCCCGGTGTCCAAAATAGCCACCATGGACCTGATACTGCTTGTTTGTATTTTTAATGTTTATCCCTGGTCTGGGGAACTTTGTGTTCTCTGTCAATAACAAAATTGCCTTACACATAATTTGTGGGGGTAGCATTGTGCCAACTGTGAGTGGAGTTGAATCCAGCGCTGGCTGAAAGCATCGCCAGAAAAGATAGGTCAACTCTATTTTCTCTTCTTTTTCTCCATCCTTTTTTCTTCTCTTTTTCCTTTCTATTTCTTTCCGTTCTCCCTCTTATTCCCTGCCTGTGTTACTGTTGATGGCTCTTCAGTAGGGATAGAAAATAGTTCATTCAGAAGGATCAAAATGCTAGGTTTCAGATTTGTATTGTATGCAGTTCCCGATATTCATCATCTCAGCTAACAGGGCAAGGAATTGCAGTCTGCAAATATCTGAATGGCTGCAATTTGTTCAACCTCCTCTTAACCCATCACTTGCAGAGCATTCTTGAAATTATAATCTCAAACTGCCCCAGAACTAAGTGTTGTCAAATACTGCTAGTCAATTTTCAATAGTATTTTTGATAAAATATACACATGCCAAAATTTGGGGGGATGTTCCAAATGACTATCATCATATTTAGTAAGCAGTCCAGCAGTGGTAGAAAACAGTTCAATCAGAAAATACTACAGAAAATTCCTCTTCAATTATACAAAGAAAACCAGACAATATATCCAAAGCAAAACCTACCTAAGATTATATTTCCCTGCACACCCCATTGGGAATAAGTATCAATGAACAGAATGAAAGTTCCTGTACTCCACAATTCGCAATTCTTAGTTGGCCTGGTAGATTTGTTTCATCACTTCATTGAGATCAGTGGAACTGATAAAGTGCTTAATATTTGGCTGAACTACTTTTCAAATTATGTTTAACGTCTGTCAAGAGTAGATTTTTAAAATAATATTCACTTCCATATTATAAACAGGGTCAGCCATATTATCTGAATTCTATATATTGTAGTACACTGATGTTTTATTTTTAGGTACTCAAGAATTTAGCTCCATCTCAGCTACAACTCTATATGCACTTACTTGAGATTGCTCACTGAACTAAACAAAGTTTAACTCTGAATACATAGTAATATTTTTAATGGAGATAGTAAGTGTGATCAAATCTGCATAGCCAGAGAGTATCTTAATATTGAATAGTAAAATGAAATGGAAAGTTAAGGATAATCTTTAGTCACTATCACTACAAGGGTCTATGGTAGATTTATTAAAGATAGCTTTAGTGGTATTTATGAAAAATATTTACATATTTCCCCTTCTATTTCCTTTGCTATTTTCAGGGTAACTCAGCACTCTTTTAGCTGAATAGACTCCTATAATGTGCTCTACACACCGTTATCTCAGAGACTCTGGGAACTTCAACTGGCACAGAATATAGCTGGCCTGTTGCTTCTCAAACAATCTGCTTGCCAAAGAATTTGAGTGCATTCCACTCATTCCACACCTGTTGAACTCTTGGTAGTGTCCTTTAATGCAAATTGAAAGTGCTAGTTGCTATCTTTAAACTGAATGAATCCAGTTTATTTCAAGAGCTACTTATCCATACCTGAGATTAGTCCACTCCCAAATATCTAAGCAGAGATGTGTTGATTAACAGTGGGCCACTGTGAATTATGTTGCTTGCCTTCAGCAAGTTCAACAGGATGCTGGCCATAGCTACATACCTGTCAACCCGCGGCTCCAGAAAAATGGGACCTGCACACATCGTTTGTACGCAGGTCGCTTTCCACGCATGCGTGGAAGGGTTTTACCCCTTTAATGCATGCACGGAAGCACTACGCCACTTGCGCAGCCCCTACGCAAGTGGCGTAGTGCTTCCACGCATGCGTGGAAGGGGTAAAACCCTTCCACGCATGCGCGGAAAGCATTTCCCCCGCTGCCAAATTACGGGTTTTGGCAGCGCGGGCCAGGTTATCATGTCAATCGGCGTCGAATTACGGGGTTTTCCCGGCCAAATCGGGGTGGTTGACAGGTATGCATAGCTAGTTAACATGGATCACGGCTCTCAGTCCTGTGGGCTGCACCATTACATTTGCTGTTGAAAGGAGTCAGAGAACAAACTTTGAACTGAGAAGGTGAAGGGGACTTAGCAATATGCCATTGCTTTAACTTTTAGGGCCAGTGTCTGAAACTGGGAGTGGATCTCAAAAACATGAGTGTCAGGGTGATGACTGTGGCCTGCTATCTGCAATAAGGAAACACTGTCAGCTTTCTTACTGCAGATAGCCATGAAAGAGCACTAAGGAATCAGTGAAGGGTTTTGACCTCACCCTAAAGTCTCCAAGTTCCTTCTGGTAAAGAAACACATTTGACTCAAAAGGTCAAAGGTAAACTCTGTGTAATAACATCTCATATCCCTTGTTTGCACTGTAAAATATTCTACTAATAAAGTAGTGATGCTAGCTGTTTTTCACTTCCATTCCAGTGTGTAATATTTTTTTTTTGCATGGATATAATTCATAGTATCCTTATAGCAATTATAGCTCCCACTTTTTTTAATGAATGTGTGCAGAATTATCTTAGCTGAATGACATGCTGATTCCTCTCTTTCGTTCTTGTCATCCCCCTAAAGCACATGTTGTTATCCCATGCATTGTGCAGTTTTATTACCACCCTAACCTTTGAATGACCCTGCTGGCTCATTCAAGACTTGTGCTGATCTGGTTAACACCATACAATTCATTACATTTGAGGTCATTTTCTCTGGGATTTATTTGAATGCATTATTTTAAATGTCTTTCTCACACACTCCACAGCCCCTTCACGTAGTTTGATCAACATGCTAGTGTTTACCATTATTTCTTCAAGCAAACAAAGAAGCCTCATTGACTGTGTACAGTGTTATTCCACATGGACTACACCAGCACAGACAGACCATCCAGGTTGAAGGATGCAATGGTGACATTCTCTTCTTCCTTTGTTAGATTTTATCTGGCTAATTATGTCCAGTTCTGGGCACCACAAATTATGAAGGATATTTAAAAACCTAGAATGTGGAAAACCTGGAATGGGATGAACATTTTAGGGGACTGGAGAACAAGTACAATGAGAAACAATTGATGAGCTGTCATATCTTTGTCATGGAAGAGAAAAGGTTGAGAAGTGATAGACAGTCTTCTTTAATGTTTGAAGGACTGTCACACTCACCTTTGGAATAGTAGCCATGTTAGTCTGTGTTTCAAGCATATCAAAACAAAACAAAAATGCAGTAGCACTTTTAAGACTAACTGCTATGTTTTAATGTGAGCTTTCATGGATCAAGTCTACTTCATCCGACAACCAGTGTCTGATGAAGTGGACTTGATCCATAAAAGCTCACATTAAAATATAACAGTTAGCCTGCAAAAATGCTACTGCATTTTTGTTTTGTTTTGATATGCAGCTTTGGGTAAACTTGATCATTGTAGGAGCATCATCTAAGAATGGATTCCAATTACAACAGCAAAAATGTCATTAAAACATTCAGAAGAACAGCCTCTGGTGTTCGGTGGAACACTTGCCTATTTTCTCCTTGAGCATAACATATGGATCATTGAGAATTTTACTATTTGCTGAGAACCACAGAATTTAAAATCTTTCCAAATTAGTGAGAAATTGAGTTACAAAGAGATGATCCAACAATTATTTCAGTTAACTATTTCCAAAGAAGCATGCACAAACTGGGGCTTATGTGGGATAAAATTGTGACATTCTCCATCTCCTTAAAATCCTGTTCAAGTAATTTAAATAATAAATCTATTCCACACTCATTTCATTCATTCTTGAGAATCACTTTGCTTACCTGTCTCCCTACATTAGGAAAGAAAGAAAGAATGAAAGAAACCTAAGCCAAGATCTTCATATGAAAACAGACTATTGTTACTTTCTTGTATTCCAAAAAGTCTTTTCAAGGCTTTTGTGAATCTGATTCTCACCATATGCACTCTTTTAAAAACCCAACTACTGCTGTTTTACCTTGAGGATTTCAGGAAGGAAAATGGGAAATTCTTTGTAACATAATTCTTCAGGCTGCCCTTAGAAAAACCCTTTCTCTTTAGATATTGTCAGTTGTTACCTAAGACTTCAGGGACACCTTGAGCCCTGCCCAAACTGCCTCTCTCTTTGAGGCATGGTATTTTGTGCACAGACAATCTGTTTTTGAAAAGGATGTAACAGCTCAAATAAGCCGACAAAGGGAAAATGACTTGCTGGTAGATGTGGCAAGTGATCTGTTTCAGCATTGCTTTCTTTTTGGCTCATTAGTTAGGGTGTGTGTTTGCACATCCATGCATCTGTTTAAGTGACATTATGTTCTGAGAGAGTCTGCAGTTGGAGATACATCCATCTCAAAGGGTTTGCTCTGTGTCCTAAGCTACTACTCATGCAAGAGGCATTTGAGTGGACAAAAAAGAACTGATAAATCCATACAACACAGGATGGATAATGAAACTCACGGCAAATTCATGTAGTCACAAAAATTTTATTTATTTATTTATTTATTGTTAAATTTTTATACCGCCCACTCAGCCAAAGCCGACTCCGAGCGGTTCACAACAGTGGGTAAAAACAGATAAAAACAAATAAAACAGATAAAAACCAGCAATAAGAACCTACCCCTAAAATGCAAGCGCGGCGCCAAAATGGCCGCCGCGCCCTTTGCGGGCCCCCCCCCACAGGACAGAGAATCCGGGTAGTTAGGGGCGTGGCCAACTCCCTTATAAAAGGGGTGGCCACGAGGCAGCCAAGCTGCCATTTTACCTCAGCGACGGAGCGGAGAAGTTTTTTCTGCGTCTCCGTCGCTCGTTAGCTTACCGGGAAGCCTTTTGGTAGCGGTTCTGCCTTTCCGGCTTCCCCTTTTTGCTCCGGTGGAGATGCCTTCGAAGAAGAAGGCAGCTTCGAGCTCAGCTCGCGTTGCTAGGAGGCGCAACCCAGGTCGGAGGACCGCGGTGCCGCCTCCTCAGCAGCCACCTTTGCCAGCCCCGGCCGGGGCCGGCGGAATGGGGTCTATTGCCCCTTGGCCCGGGGTGGGTGATCTGAGTGCGGGCGCGGAAGGGGTTCCGGCCCGCGGCCCACGAGCGGTGGACACCGCTCCTGCTCCTGCCCACTCTGTCGGGCCTACTCCTCTTGGGCTGCAGCCTCTCCCGGGGCCCTCTAGCCTTGGGGGGTGGTGCGGCCCCCTGCCTTGGCAGGTTTCTCCACCAACCCTGCCGGGATTCGGTGCTGGCCAATGGCCATATGTGGGTCCCGGGGTACAGGGACCTGGACCCATGCCTGGGCCAGGCGGGCCGGCCGGCCCTTTGCCCATGGTCAACGTGGACACCTTGCTGGCCCGCATTGCGGCCCTGGAGGCGTCGTTGGCGCGGGCCAGTCAGGCGGGCGCCCCTTTCGGGGTTCCTTTTGAGACGCTGTCGGCTGGAGGACAACAGCCGGCGGGGAGGGTCGAGCTGCTGCAGGCGTGTGGCGCGGTTTCGGCCACTGCCTCGCAGCTCCCCAGCCAGCAACCAGGTGCGGGTCAAGCCCCGGTGATGAGCTCTACGTCGGTCGTGAGCTCCGACGCTCCCAGTGGGCCGGAACCCCCGGTGGGGGCGGCCCACGGGGGTGCAGCGTGTGAGTATACGGTGCAAGCGAGTACATCCACACACATTCCCAATCTAGGGGGGGCCTTTCAATGGCCTTGGCCTCGCGCGGGTGGTGCGGGGGCCACGCTGTCGGCGACCCACCCGGCGACGACGACTGCCACCTTGGGCACCGGGGTGGGCATGGGTCCTTGCACTACAGGGAATGTTCTGGGGGTGGCTGGATTAGTTCAGGCCCCTTTTACCAGGCCGGCTGTCCCTTTTTCGGCCTTGCCGACGGCAGGGTATTCCTTGCCACTGGGTGATCACCTGGCACAGGCTACTAGGGAAAAGATATGGCGAGGGGAGTACGTAGATATCTTCTCACTCCTCAACAGAGAGCCCACCAAGGAGGAAAGGGAGGGTCAGGATGAGAAGGACAAGGAGCAGGCACGCCGCCGTAAGCCTCCGCGTACCTGGGCCAACTGGCTCCCCGCTTATTTAATATACATGGCGGTATATCTGAGGGCGCGGCCGGATTTAGCTATTCCCATGGTCCAATATTTGGACAACATATATAGGGCGATGGTCGATTTCCCGGGCCCCTCATGGCTAGCATATGATGAGGAATTCCGTATGAGGATTCCCCTTCACCCCGAGATGAGATGGGATGAGCCGTGCCAGAGGCTTTGGCTTTTGTATATGACACCCACACGCCCTGCCCCGGGGGATAGATACCATTGCGGACATGCGGTCCAGCGAGCGGCTCCAGCGCAGGTTACCCGCCAGGCGGCGGGGCAGGGGGTTCCAGCCCGCCTGCTGTGCTGGACTTTCTCGTCAATTGGTTCCTGCAATCGAAAGAACTGCAGGTATAAGCATGAGTGTCCCACATGCTCTGGCCCCCACGCAGCCTCTGCTTGCCCCAAGCCTGGGGGGGCGCGAGGCAGAGGGAAGGGTGGACAGTGGGCTGGCAAGGCTGCCACGGATGGAGCTAGTTCTCCAAAAGGCCCCCTCCCCAATTAAGGTGGACATGCTGGAGCGCTGGCTCGCATCGTACCCGAAGGGGGAGGACAGGGAGTATATTCTTCAAGGTTTTAAGCAGGGATTTCGTATCCCTTTTGTGGGTGATAGGTCCCCTCAGGATGCTCCCAACCTTTTATCCCTTAGAGGAAGGGAGGAGGTGGCTGCGGCCAGCATTCAAAAGGAGTTAGTCGCGGGCAGGGTCGCTGGACCTTTCCCCGTACCCCCGTTTCCCAATCTTAAGGTCTCGCCACTGGGTTTGGTCCCCAAAAAGTCCCTAGGTGAGTTTCGCCTTATTCATCATTTGTCCTACCCAGCCGGCCGATCGGTCAACGATGCTATCCCTGATGACCTTTGTTCAGTCAGGTATACATCGTTTGACCATGCGCTGCGCATGGTGCGCTCGTGTGGCCCGGGTGCCCTGCTGGCCAAGTGTGACATTAAGTCAGCTTTTCGCCTCTTGCCAGTGCACCCGGGCGACTTTGAGTTGCTGGGTTTTAAATTTAAGGGGGAATATTATTTTGATAAGGCCATGCCTTTTGGCTGCTCCATATCATGCTCGGCTTTCGAGCGTTTTAGTACCTTCCTAGAGTGGGCTTTCGCCCGCAGGTCAGGGTCCCGGTCTGTAGCCCATTACCTGGATGACTTTTTATTCGGGGGTGAACGGGGCTGGGACACGTGCGCACGTCTCCTCAACACATTTCAGACGCTAATGGAGGAACTTGGTGTCCCTTTAGCGCCCGAAAAGACCGAGGGCCCATCGACCAAGCTAGTATTCCTGGGGGTTGAGATTGACACAGTAGTGCAGGCTTCTAGGTTGCCGGGTGATAAGGTGTCCAGGATCGTGGCCCTTATCTCGGAATTGCTGGCCAAGCGTAAGGCATCACTGAGGGAACTGCAGGTGCTACATGGGCACCTTAATTTTGCTTGCAGGGTGGTCGCACCGGGCAGGGCTTTTGCCCGGCGCTTATGCGACGCCATGGCAGGGTTATCCAGGCCCCACCACAGAGTCAGGCTCACCCGGGGTATCAGGGCAGACATGTTCGTCTGGTTGCAATTCCTGAGGGAGTTTAATGGGGTCTCATTTTGGAGGTCTGACCTCCTGGCGTCCCCCAATTTCCAGATCCAGTCTGATGCCTCAGGATCCCTGGGTTATGGGATGTACTTCAATGGGAAGTGGGCCTGTGGTGGGTGGCCACCGGCATGGGCAGGCACAGGTCGCCTGCGGGATCTCACATACCTGGAATTTTTCCCCATTCTGGGGGCTTTGATGCTATGGGGCGAACTGTGGGCTAATTCGGTGGTGCATTTCTGGTGTGACAATGCTGCTGTTGTCCACATTGTCAATGCACAGACTTCCAAATCGCCCAGGGTCATGGACCTAGTGCACCATTTTGTGCTGCGCTGCCTGCGCCTCAACGTTTTGTTCAGGGCCAGGCATGTCCCAGGGATTAATAATGATATTGCTGACGCTTTGTCCCGCCTGCAGATCTCCCGGTTCCGCGCCTTGGCCCCGGATGCGGAGGAATTTCCCTCGCCACTCCCGGACGAGATGTGGACTATTGGCAAGGAGAGGTGAACCGGGCGATTGGCCTGTCATTAGCGCCACGCACGCGTAAGGCGTATCAACAAGCATTCAATTCTTACAGGGCATTTGCTACTCAATTTCTCTTGCCAGAGACCTGGCCTATCCCGGTGGACCATGTTCTGCGGTTCATGGTTCACCTGCATGCACAGGGCCTTGCACCTCGCACCATAGCATCCAAGCTCTCGGCGTTGGCTTTTATGGCCAAAGTGGGAGGTCATGTGGATACCACCTCTGACTTCCGTGTGCGACATGTTTTGGAGGGGTGGGTGCGCGAGCGCGGGCGTTGCCCGGATGACCGGCACCCTATTTCCCCAGGGGTTCTTACCCAGTTGGCCCGGGGCTGGCCAGGCCTCTGTTTTGATCATTATGAGGCAGCCCTTTTTCACGCAGCCACAACGGTGGCATTTTTTGGAGCGCTCCGCGTCAGCGAACTCGTGATGCTGTCTAAGGCGGATGCAAGTGGTAGGGCACTGGAACTCGAAGATGTCTACGTAGCCAAAGACTGGGCCCAGTTGAGGATACGCTCCTCTAAAACAGATCAGCATGGCGTAGGCAGTGGTGTAAGACTGCTACGTTGTTCTTTGGCAGACATCTGTCCGGTTGGTGCCCTACAGGAATTCCTGGCACTGCGTGGCATGCACCACGGCCCGTTTTTCTGTCACCAAGATGGGTCTCCCCTTACTAAATTTCAGTTTTGGAAGGTGACAGCCAGAGCCCTCACCAGGGTTGGCCTACCAGGTGCCCGTTATGGCACACATTCGTTCCGGATTGGTGCAGCCTCTACAGCAGCTGCTTTTGGGTACTCTGGGGCTGACATACGCAGCATGGGGAGGTGGGGCTCGCAATGTTTTCAGTTTTATGTGCGCCCACTCCCGCCATGAGTACCAATCCAGTCACCTTACCGCCTTTTTTCTCAATTTTCTTACAGACCCTGGGTGTCGTATTACACCGGTGACAGTATGGCTGGTGGGCCACAGCTATGTGCACAGGGCAGCGCGTTACGCTGCGCGACAGAATGGGGACCCCGACTGGGACTGGGTGACCACGCCAGTCTCGCATGGCATGGTAAGCCTGGGATGTTATGGCGGGAGCTGCGGCCTTTCCTTTTTTCTGGCCTGGGTGCTGACCCGCCCGACATTCTAATCATCCACCTGGGGGGCAATGATTTGGGCCAGGTCACCGGCTTATCGCTTAAGCATGCGATTCGCGAGGACCTCGCCTACTTGCATTATGTCTGGCCTGCCACAACCCTGGTTTGGTCGGACATTGTCCCGCACCATTCTTACAGAGGGGGCGTTAACCTCCTGGCCCTTGACCGCGCTAGGCGCGCGGTCAATAAGGCAATGGCGCGGTTTCTTGCCAACAGGGCTTGGGGACGGGTTAGTCATCACCCCGATATTAGTCTACAAAATTATGACTTGTACGCAGGGGATGGGGTCCATCTGTCGCGAGGAGGTATGGACCTCCTGTTGGGTGATTGGCGAGCAGGCCTGTTGACCGAGCTAACGGTCTGGGGGGGCGTCAGGTCTTCTTTGAAGCCCCTCCGTGTGGCGGGTAGCACTGGTAAGGTAAACAGTATGACCCACAAGTATCCGGCAGGTTCGCAATTGACTGGACAACACTAGACAGGAATAAATTAGTTAAACGTTGTCCGGTCAACGACGAACCAGGTGATGGGGTGATGACGATTGCTAACCAGCATGCATCACCCCTGTGATTTCACGGATACGCGTCAGAGGGTGGGGTCATAAGTTAGTTATTGACTACGGTCAACAATTTGTTTGTTGTCAACAAACAAATTGATACAAATTGATACATTGTAACCAATTGCCGTTGGCAATTTTGGGGTGGTACCTTACCAGTGTTACTTCGGCCTGCTTGCCTTAGGAATTACGATTGGTCGTTTTACCAATGCAAATTTATAATTCGGACTAGGGCATTGAATCAATAAATGTGGCCCTATGCTGTTATCCACTTTCAATGTTGTCTGTGTCCGTTATTGGGGGGTGCGCCTGCAATGCAAGCGCGGCGCCAAAATGGCCGCCGCGCCCTTTGCAGGCCCCCCCGACAGGACAGAGAATCCGGGTAGTTAGGGGCGTGGCCAACTCCCTTATAAAAGGGGTGGCCACGAGGCAGCCAAGCTGCCATTTTACCTCAGCGACGGAGCGGAGAAGTTTTTTCCCCTCCACCCCCTCCCTAGTGAACAGTGTGACATTATGGTCGCTTCGGGGCCGGGTGGGAATTTTTGGTTGGGACCCATATTGGCTCCGGGTCCTGGCTTTTTTGCCCATCCCACACTGTTGCTATGGTTTGATATAGGGGGCTTTATGTGTTCCTACTGTTGACTTTGGTCACATTGGCGGGTAGCACTGGTAAGGTAAACAGTATGACCCACAAGTATCCGGCAGGTTCGCAATTGACTGGACAACACTAGACAGGAATAAATTAGTTAAACGTTGTCCGGTCAACGACGAACCAGGCGATGGGGTGATGACGATTGCTAACCAGCATGCATCACCCCTGTGATTTCACGGATACGCGTCAGAGGGTGGGGTCATAAGTTAGTTATTGACTACGGTCAACAATTTGTTTGTTGTCAACAAACAAATTGATACAAATTGATACATTGTAACCAATTGCCGTTGGCAATTTTGGGGTGGTACCTTACCAGTGTTACTTCGGCCTGCTTGCCTTAGGAATTACGATTGGTCGTTTTACCAATGCAAATTTATAATTCGGACTAGGGCATTGAATCAATAAATGTGGCCCTATGCTGTTATCCACTTTCAATGTTGTCTGTGTCCGTTATTGGGGGGGTGCGCCTGCAAAGAGAGGGGTGCAGGAACTGAAGAAACCATGGGGCAGGCATCCTCCCCTATATTAACCACCCAACAAAAGCCACCCCTCCACCTGCACCCCAAACTTGGCCCACCAGCCAGGTTTTTAGTTCTTTTCTAAAGGGCAACAACTCTGTCTGGAGACGCAGTTCCACAGGCAGGAGATTCCAAAGGGCCGGTGCGGACACAGAGAAGGCCCTCCTCCTTGTGCCAGAGAGGCGAGCCCCCCTGGTCGATGGCACTATTAGAGAGCCCCTCCGGTCCGCTCTGGTTGGACGGACAGACGTCCTTAGGGCGATGCGGTCTCTAAGGTAACCTGGCCCACTACCATATAGAGCTTTAAAGGTCAAAAACAGCACCTTGAATTGCACCCAGAGGCAAATGGGTAACCAGTGCAGCTCCCGCAGCAGTGGTGAGGCATGGGCATAACGTCCACACCCCATCACCACCCGGGCTGCCGCATTCTGGACCAGCTGCAGCCTCCGAATGGTCGTCAAGGGCAGCCCCATGTAGAGCGCATTACAATAATCTAGTCTGGAGGTCACCAGAGCATGAGTGACCATGAGCAAAGAGTCCCGGTCCAGGAGCGTGTGCAACTGGCGAATCACCCAAAGTTGGGCGAAGACCCTCCTGGCCACAGCCGCCACCTGTTCTTCTAGCAGCAGCCACGAATCCAGGAGGACCCCCAAGTTGCGCACCGGGTCGGTCTGGGGCAAAATAGCCCCATCCAAAACCAAAGATGGTAGCTCCCGGGATAGCACAGGACCCCCTATCCACAGCCACTCAGTCTTACTAGGATTCAGCTGTAACCCATTTGCCCTCAACCAGACCCCAACCGCCTCCAGACAACTGGAAAGGACTTTGACTGCATCACTGGGGTCCCCATGGGCCGAGATGTACAACTGTGTATCATCCGCGTACTGATGGTACCGCACCCCATGGGAACAGATGATCTCACCCAGCGGCTTCATGTAGATGTTAAATAGGAGATCCCAGCAAGTGACAAGGCATATCCAGAGAGAGCCTGCAAAGTGAGAATGTTGAGATGGGACAGCTAGTGTGATGGTCAGAGTGCTAGGCTAGGAAATCCTGCATTAAATCCCAGCATGGAGTGGTGTTGTATCTGCCTGCCATTTAGGAACCTCTCAAAAGGGAAAGCAAAAGGTGGCAACTGAAATTCAGCACTAATACCGTCTTCTTCTTTTGTGGTTAGGTCAGACTTTAAACTGACAAAATGAAGCCAGCTTTTGGTAAATTCATTCCACAGTTCCTTTTGCCCAACCTAGTGCGAGGAAGATTAGCTGGCACAAGGTTGTCATTGCACAGTGATGTACCCAGAGAGTCAAAGTCAGGTTTTTAATTTATTTTAATTTATCTATCTATTTATTACATTTTTATACCACCCATTTCCCACCTTGGGCAATGCATAGTCTGGCCAGGTTATCCTGCTATGGTAATATAGTAGACCATACTGCCGGCGACTCAATGCTGAGTGTCAGGTGGCAGTAAACTAACCTGACAACCCTGAAGACTAATGACCTTGGGTGTCGAAGTCCACAGGGAAGGATCTTGGTCCCCAAATGGATTAAATCCCACTTGAAACCATCTTGATGGAGGGCAGCAGCTTCATCAATACTGGCCTGGGGCTGAGGAGGACTTTGCCTGCCAAAAGGGCTCAGGACCAGAAAGTGACTCACGGACCTGGATCAGTGGTATGTGGATCATGCTGCGATGTGGAAGGCAGATGAAAGGCCACTGCATTATATTCTCAGGACAGTCTTCATGGCTGATTGCGACTATGATTGCCTATATTTGGATTTGGATATGATAGAAGAAGGGCAATGCACATACAAATAACAAAATAACATATTAAAACAAATAACAAAATAAAATAAAACAAAGTCTTAAGAGTCTTTGATCTAAATGTGGATAGATGCATAATAGGAGGGGCCCCTAGATGTATGAATTTGACTATTTCATTTTCACCTGTATTCCATTTTTTTTTAAATTTGCCAACCCAAAAGGAAAGCAAGTTGTGTACTGAAACAAATTAATCTCTCCCTGGTTACATAATAAAAATATTGTCCGGAAGCATCCCAGATGCTTTTCAACAAATACTCTATTCCCCAACATCCATATGTATCTATGGACTTCTTATTTAAATACATTACAATATCACAAACAGCACAGTGATCTATTAGTGCAAACTAGTGGCTTATATTCCAGAGAAAAGGCTTTAAACATCCATCTTTTTAAAAATCAATTTCTAATGGTGATTCTAGTTACATTGTAAATGGGGGTATTTAACAGCTGTTTTGCTGTTCTTGCTCTTTTAAGTGCAATTAAGGCAGATTAGAAACTAATTAGAAACAGCTCAGAATACTGAAGCAGAAAGCTGTTCCCAATTTAGGATCAGCTGGATGGGAAAAGTGCATCAAGGCATAACTAGCTATCCTTGTAGACATCTAAATACTGATTGGTAGTTTTTCAACTTTGCAGCTGACTCCAACTGCAATTCAAAAATATTTAGTACTAATGAAGAGTATCAGATGCATTCCAGTTAATTTGTATTCATCCTTCTTCCTTCAGCAATTTCCACTATCCTGTTTCATTCAGCATTAAACCTGAAAGCCTATTATTAGGAATTAAATTGGGACTCAGCTAAGCTATATTCTCGAAGAGTGCTGGAAGCTGAACAGCATCTCACCACTTTTAGTTGTTGACAGGAGCAAAGTATCCACTTTACAGGGTCATGTACAATATATAGACTGCTTCCTGGTTGGAATAATGATTTCTTAAATGCAGAGTGAAGTTTCTACTGGGTACAGCCAATGCAGGAGGCAAAAGCTGCCTACAAATGAGATGGTTGGTACCCTTTCTAACACAGGGATAATTTGGCATTGCATGTACTAACAGAGGGATAATTTGGCATTCCTTCATGACAAATTCCATTTACACTTACTGTCTATTTGTAATAGGTTGATTAACATGCAGGACAATTAACATTTAGGACAATTCATTTTCAACCTGTCTGTGAGTAATTGAGCTGGGTGTTGTGAGATCAATCAAAACAGAAGTAAATTCCATATGAATTACAAAATGTACATACATCCACATATGCAAAGTTTATGGTTCCCAAATCCTCCCCCCCCCAATAAAAAAACAGCCAATAGCATTCATCTGATCCTTGAAAATAACTTCCATCAGAATCCCTTCAATGAAAAAAATTGGAGTAGATTGAGTAGTGAAGATGTTGCATTAAAATGTTGTTTATATAAAAAGGAGGCTTCCCTGTGATGTTTAATTGTATTGCTAGTGTAGCTGCTATTATTCTTTGGATGGTGGTGATGATTTTGATGATGAATTGTTTTCGTAACAGCAGCAGCCATAAGGTAATTTTGATTCCATTTTCTCTTGGTAGAGAGCGAGATTCATGGGTGAAAATAAAGTATATTTTGATGGCTTCCTTGTTGCTGAAGCTCTGCCAATGTATGTGTAAATTTAAAAAGTGCAATTAGTGTGGCCATATCATGAGAAATGACATAAAGTATAGAACACTACAACCTGCTCTACAAGGAAAGATCCCTGGGAAGAAAAGCCCTGGATGTAGACAAACTTCATGGCTGAAGAACCTGAGAGATTGGTGTGGCATCTCCTCGAAAGAACTGTTCTGAGGAATTAAGAACAGGAAGACTATCGCCATGATGACAGCCAATATCCAGAATGTATATGGCACATGAAGAAGAAGAAGTGTGGCTTAGTTTGATTGTTATTTTTCAGGGACTAATCCTGCAGGGTGAACTCAAAATAGAGATGTGTAAAACTCTTATCTCAATTTCATTCCATCCCACCATCTTCAACCTGTATCTCAATCCCATCTTATGTTCATCTTGAGTTTTCATTTTCTGTGTTCAAATTTATACTGCTTTCTACAGAATATGCATTTATATTGGCAGTCACTTTTTGTACACATCCTCCCCTTAAAATTTATAATTAAAGCATATTTGTGTTTATTTGTTAACTGCATCCATTTTAATCACTCACATCTTTTGTGTGTTTTTTTTAATTAAAAAAAAACAAACTTAGGGCAGGTGGAAATCTTCAAAAGATGCTGTGGAGCCCTTGCTTCACAGTGTGTGGGATTTTTGCCCAATAAAACCACTTCCCATTACGCCCAACCACCCCGTGGAACCACCATCAGACATTACTTCATGGTGGGCAGTCTGGCTGTTAAAAAACCCTCCTCCAATTTGGCTACTCGCCTTCCTCCTCTGGCTGCCTCTTCTCAGTTTCTCCACACATCTAAGTTCCAATATGACCCCAGCCGTATAATTAGACTTTGCAACCCAGGTAGTCTCCCTGCACAACATCTCGCTGATGATGTCTTCCGGAGACAGATGTCGTTGAAAATGCCTCTGTAGAATTTCCCATCCGGCATCAAAACTTGGATAGTGAAAAAACACGTGCTATGCATCTTCCTGCACGGGCTGGCAGACGGGGCACGAAGCATCATCATCCAGCCGAAATCGGTGTTGGTAGGCTCTGAAGCAGTCATGCCCCATCAACATGCCCCATCCACCTCTCCATGCTGTTTTGTTGACTGTGTGTTAATGTCCAGGATGAGATGATGAGTCCGCTGTCCCTTGGTCGATGTATCCTAGATCTGCTGCCATCATGCTGTCCTCTCTGTCCTAGCTTCCGTGGCAATTGTGTGTCGTTCCATCATCTGATTTTCTCGCCTTCACTGGTAAATCTCCACCCGTTCCTCTGCCATCAGATGGTTTGGCATCATATCGGCAATGACACACATAGCATCATATGAGACCGTTCGAAATGCCTGAGCCACCCGCAGGGCACTCCTATGGTATATCAAAGCTATTTGTCGCACATACGATGTCTCTGCCATGACTTCCAAACAGATCAGGGCTGCATACAGCAACATTGAACTAACAATGCTCAAAAGGAGTCTTCAGTGAATCTGCCATGGGCCTCCAATATTTGGCATGATCCTTGTCAATGCATTACATACTTCTCGGGCCCTTGCGCTCACAATTTGCAAATGCTCATTGAAGTGTAGCATGGCATCTATCTGGACACCCAGATATCATAGTATACTGCATCCTCCACCAGTAAGGGTTATGGTCTCCCCTAGCTTTTCTACTGGTCACAATAATTGCCTCAGTCTTTTGATCTGCTAGGTGCAAGCCAGCTAATGAGAGCCACTGATGAATTTTGGTAATATCTACAACTATGTTGATAGCATCCATGGTAGATCTCGCCTTCTGGAATCCATGTTGGCATACAGACAATACACGTGATCCTTCACTGAACTCCTCCATCCAGTTGCAGATGATCCTCTCGAGTACCTTACCTGCCGTATCCAGCAGGCATATTGGTCAATAAGATGATGGGAGAAGCACTAATTTCTGCAATTTCCACCAGCTTGGGAAAATTTCCTGGGTGAGACACATGTTATACATCTCTAGGAAAATTTCTGGTTGGGACCTAATGGCAGTTTTAAGAGCAATGTTGGAGACACCATCCGGGCCTGGGGCCTTCACATCCACAATCTTACTACAGGGCCTGATCAGCTCCTCTTCCAAAATAGTTGGCACATTGAAGCGGCGATCAGTCGATACATCCTTGGTACTGGTGAGACCTGGTTGGCCTGGGAAAAGCGTAACCATTATCTTTTTGAGCAGCACTGGGCAAGATGTTGGGACCATTGTACAGCTTTTTAACCTGGCCATTATCGTCTTATATGGTCTACCCCATGGGTCATTGTTGACCATATCGCACAACTCCTTCCACATGAAGTTCTTGCTGTCCATCATGGCTTTCTTCAAGCCCCCCCCCCCCATGTCTCCCAATGTTGAAGCCTCAGAGCCTCATAGTCCTTGCTACCTTGGGCACTCTGTGCATTTCACCGAGTGCAGTGGCACAGTCTCCAGAATTCAGCAATCTCCTCATTCCACCAATAGATCAGTGTGCGGCAAATTCTCCCAGAACCTTTCTTCATGGCCGCAGGCACTAGTAACCAGTGACATGAGCTGCAAGGACGTATGCTCCACAGAGCCAGCTAACTGTTTGTTCTCTTGCATCATAATGATGAAAGATTTGTGGTCAAATGACCTGATGTTCCACTTGGCTTCAGATTTCAACTCACTCACCCTTCGCCCTCCCTGCATGGCAATTTCAAAAATGATGGCCTGATGATCACTGTAGGTGTAGTAGTCACTCACTTGCCACATCTTAACTCATGAAAGTAAACTCTCACTGGCAAAGGTCACATCTATAATGGAGGTATTGCCATCCTGTACATAGGTTGGAGTTGAACCATTATTAAGGAGGACTCCTTCTAAAGAGGCCACAAAGTCCAGGTGGGTCTCACCTCTCCTATTGGTCTCTCTGCTACCCCATTCTGTGGCCCACACATTAAAGTCGCCTACAATGATCAGTGGTCGTCAGCCTCTCAAATCCTCAGCCAAATTGTTCAGCAGAACCTCAAATTCATCCTGTGAGGCACTTGGTGGAGAGTAAACACTGTATATGTAGATGCCATCCACTTTAACCCAGGTGAATCCTGTTCTTAGTACTTGCGGTATTTCCTGGAGAAAATTATGCCCACATACTCAGATAGCTGCATGGCCAGACGTGTCAGAGATCCAGGCTCATGAACTCTCAATGTCCCTGTACTGCTCTGACAAAATAGGTAAGGTAAGGTTTCCCTTGCTCGAAAGCCAGCTGTATCCGACTCTAGGGTGCAGTGCTCATCTCTGTTTCAATGCCAAATAGCCAGCACTGTCTGCTGCTGACAAAACATTTTGCACTGACAAAATAGCAATGCTTATATCCAATGTTTGTGTATGTGTGTGTGTGTGTGTGTGTGTGAGAGAGAGAGAGAGAGAGAGAGAGTGTTAAATAGGCTGCAAACCTTACAAATAAGGCTGAGTTTCACAAGTTTCAGCTGTGTGACCTTAGGTAAAGGTAAAGATTTCCCTTGCTCGAAAGCCAGTCATATCCAACTCTAGGGTTCAGTGCTCATCTCTGTTTCAAAGCCAGTGCTTTCTGCTTCTGCAGATGTTTCCATGATCATGTGGCAGGCATGACTAGACACTGGAGTGCACAGAATGCTGTTTATCTTCCCACCGAAGTGGTCCCTATTTATCTACTTAGAATTTCTTGCTTTTTTGAATTGCTAGGTTGGCAGGAGCTGGGACAAAGATGGGAGCTCATTCCATCCTGCAGTACTCGGTAATTGAACTGCTGACCTCCCGCCTTCCAGTCAGCATCTTAGCCACTTGAGCACTGCATTCTTCGCCTCAGATTGATTGAGTATAAAGGGAGTTAAAGTTCAAAATATCTGCAAGGCATAAAGTTGTGCTGCAGAATATGAGGAACCCTGCCTAAGCCTCATTTTGCCTCTCAGTACTTGAGCAGATATTGGCTGAGCAATCTGACATACCCATGAGGAGTAAATTCATGAGCTGATTTAAAGTGTCTAAAGAAATCGATCACAATTTGCATACTCTTTGCTTCAAATGAAGAAAAAAAAAGAAAGCTTGTAACACACATTTTACACACTTGTTCCTAAATGTTTGGGTGCAAGTGCTATTGCAAACTATGAATGGTTAAACAATAAGATAAATTTTGATTACATTAGATCAAATTACCAAATTAGAGGAAATGTGACACTGATTTACCATGATGGCCAGAATCCCACTGGTACTTGTGTAAGGTTTGCAGAACATGACATGGCTAATTGTGGCTAGCTGGTCAGATGCCAAAGTGCACCTTGGAAGCACAACCAGGCCCATGAGCAGCTATATGACTGAAACATCATCTATCCACTGGTCAGTTAGATGTGGCAAGTTATACCAAGTTTGTACAAACACCAACAAGCTTCTGCCTAGTATTTTGTCAGTCATAAAAACACTTTGAGCTAGATCCCAATTAGAGTAGACCCAGTAAATGAGCTTGACTTGTCAGGTCAACATTTTAATAGCTACCATTCATTCAATGGGCCAACTCTAATTAGTCCAAAAATTGGATTTAGCCCCTTCTGTTTACATACATATGTTATTTACAAGCAACAGAAGCTCTTCTTAAAAACCACATAACTACATACTTACACAGCATATAAAACTTTGATTTTAAAATAAATAAATAAATAATGATTTCAAAAATGTATGAGACAAATACATCCTTTTCTAATTTTCCAATTAGTTCCATTATTGTTTAAATGTTGCAAAACTGTATTTGATTAAAAAAAATAAAGATATGAATGGCAATGATGGTAAAAACCTGGAAAGTTGATCTTCTTGGTTATGTGTGTATTTTTTTAAATTATGAGGGCATTACTGTTAAAAATTGAAAAGCCTCCTTCAAATGATTAAGGAGCAAGAACTAGAGAGCAAAAGTCAGTTTTTAAAGTAGGCAGTTGTCCTAATGGCAGATTTAAGAAGTACATTCACTCTAGGTTCGGTCTGGTAATTTTCATCTTGGTCAATGCAGTGGTTGAACTGCTCTACTCACAATCTGTGTTTGAACCTAATGGAAATCAAGCTTGAATTACCTTTTCATCCTTTTGCAATTTGGTAAAGTGAGTACTCAGCATGTTGGAGGCAAAATGCTAATTACCTCCATTTGGAGGCTACAGCTGGTCCAGAATGCAGCTGCCCCGGTGGTGATGGGGTGTGGATGTTATGCCCACACCTCCCCACTACTCCAGGAGCTGCACTGGTTACCAGTTTGCATCCAGGTGCAATTCAAGGTGCTGTTTTTTACCTTTAAAGCCCTATATAGCAGTGGGCCAGGATACCTGAGAGATCGCATCGTCCCAGGAGTGTCTGCCAATCCAACTAGAGTGGACCAGAGGGGCTCCCTTGTTGTGCCTTCAGCTAGAGGGGCCCGCCTCTCTGGCACACAAAGAAGGGCCTTCTCCGTGTCCGTACCAGTCCTCTGCCAACAGAATTTAAGTTACAGACAGAATTGCTGCCCCTCAGGAAAGATCTGAAAACCTGGCTGGCAGGGCAGGTGTGGGGCCTTAATGGGAATACAGCCCCAGCCTGTTGGTTCATGTCCACTTAGTGTCCCTCCCTCTGTGTTGTTGTATCCCTCCAATTACCTTTTATTCTTTTTAAATTGGGTGTGGGTAGGCGGGTGGTTGTGGGTGGGTGGGTGACTTGGGGTTTTTAAATCTGTTTTGTATATGTTTTTAATTGCTGTACACCACCCTGAGTCGGGTTCACCTAAGTGGGCAGCATAAAATTTTTAAAATTAAATTAAATTAAATATTAAGCATGCAGAGAGTGCACAAGTGCTATGGGCGATATATAAGTGTAATTGCTATCATGAATGGTGTACAATAGGTACAGATGAGTCATGTCAAATCTGATTTTGCTGAATATTCAGGGTGATAAATGTAAAAAAGTAATTGCTATGTGCTCCTAAAATGAGTGAGTGGGCAAAAAAGGACCAGTCTGGTATAACGGAAGTAATAAATTGATGTATGGCTTGACATCATATACATGATATATGCCATACTGGCAAAGACTCAATAGAAAATGAAGAGCAGCTTGATCTAACATGGTGATGAGGAGAGAACTCAAAAAAGTCATTGTTTTGCATTGAGATTCTTCAACCAGACTTCCTGTTGTGAGACCGCAAAAATATGTGGTCTTCAGTCTGATCCTCTTCGCCCCCACCCTGACTCTGCTTTTACTGAAGAAACTGTCAAATTCTGCTGGACTGATGCCACTCTTTTCAGGAATTGTAATAATTCTGCACAGATGGGTGAAAATGAGCATTAAAACTGTAGATAAGTCTTACAAAATTTTCTGCAAGATTTCTTGGGTGGGGTGGGGGAGTCACACCCTTACACAGTGAAATCTGGTTGCAGAGAGAAAGCAGGGACTTTGTTTCTGGTTTCTTGACAAGCACAAGAGACTGAAAAGTTCACATTGCTAATGCAAACATCAATTTATGAAGTTGTGGCTATGAAAAGGCTAATTGAATGGCAGCAATCAATAGGAAAGAGATCCAGAAGGAATCGTGTGTCAAGTTCTTCTGAGTTTCTGCAAAGTGGTTGAGAAAAAGAAGGGTTGTAGAATTGTCTTCCATATTTCTAATTAGTGATGCAGGGTCATAGAACTATGGCACCCAGCATTATGCAAAATTGTTGTTGATCAGAGAATAGCTTGGTATATATGCATGCTATTGGTGATTTACAAAGAGAGGAAGGCACATCAATGCCCAGACATCCCCTTTCATCTTTAATGTTGGGCTTGAGGGAGTGGCGGTTTCATTTTTAAAGCATACATCATTCCTGGAGGTCTCCAGGAATTATCAATTTTGCAGAAATCCTCTCCACTGGGAAATTTTAAAAATATTTTAAAAATTAATGTAAAAATAATAACCATTGCATGATTCTATTTTGTTTATGCCAGGGGTGCCCAAACTACAGCCTGGGGGCCGGCTCTGCCTCCAATGCCAATTTATCCAGCTTGTGAAGCTCTTGTCACTCCTGCGCCCGTACGGGCGTATTTTACTTCCGCTTCCAGGAGTGACAAGGGCTTTGTGGGCTGGACGAATTGGCGTCAGGGGCTGGATCCAGCCCCTGGGCCATAGTGACTGGCTCCCTGAACCACATGACCAGCCATGACCTGAAAAGTTTGGGCACCCCTGGTTTATGCTGTATTTTCTCTTAAAAACATTTGGCTTACAAAGGAAAAACAAGAGGCAAGATAGGTGGAATATTTTAAAGAGACCATGAACTGTATGCAAGCTACATACAGTCCAGGAAGGACTGAGGCACACCTGTTAACCTTGATCTAAAATTTGATCCCTATTATTTCTCTACCTAACAGACTACTCATTAGATTCAGCATGGTCTTTCCCCCCCCCCTTTTTCTGTACCCTCAGTTGCATCTAATGAATTTGGCTGGTGCAGGTAGGGGAGAATTTCATTATACTGTAGCTTGTGTTTGAAGAATGGACTAAATCTCTCCATGTTAGAAATGGAAATATCTTAAGGCTTGAAACAGTCAAGTGCAGAGGCAAGACATTCCTATAGATATCACTCAGAAGAAGCTGGGAAGCTGTTCCTTGGAACTTACCTAACTGTTATAATTTTAGCAATTATTCTTAGGATTGTATTTCCCCAACCCTGCTGTATTTTCTATATTCAGCATGACTATTCAGTTTGCTCATCAACTTAGCATAAAATCTTGCTGATGTCCTTTCCCTGTTCCCTACTGCAGCTCCTTTCACCAGATCACCAAACTGAATTGTATAGAATGATGAGCCACTCCATTTTGCATTTGGCACCATTGACCTGCTAGCAAATTTCATTATCCTCTATACTTTTCTTTTATTCCTATACTGGTATTCATAGCAGAACAAATTTGGAACATCACTGAAAATCAGCCTAGGGGAGAGAATCATTTATGCAATTTCTTAACTAACGTGGGAAAAAGAACTGTTGACTGCTATGGTTTGAGACTATATATACTGTTATTACAGAAAGTACTGCTCAGAAAGAGTGGGTCAGAGCAAGTTCCTCGGAAACACACCAAAGCAGAGACTGAAATCAAGGCACAGCTTCCTCACAACTTCTGCCCCTCCAAACAGCCAGTCCCCACAGACCACATTGGAAGTCTAGAAGATGAGCAAGGAGCTACCAGATAACTGGGCAGAACCACATGACTCTCTTCCGTCTGGCCAAGAACAACCATGGCCTGTGTGGAAAACTTTAAATAGACTGTGTGCAGGGGTAGGAAGATCAAGGGCTAATCTGAGAAAGTGGGGTTTCCCTGTAGACGACAGCCTGTGTGAATGCGGAGGAGTACTTTACAAACTATCTCCCATATGATACCTTCATTGAGTGTCACCTCCAGACTGGATTATTGTAATGCGCTCTACATGGGGCTGCCCTTGATGACCATTCGGAGGCTGCAGCTGGTTCAGAATGCAGCTGCCCATGTAGTGATGGTGTGCGGGTGTTATGCCCGTGCCCCACCCCTGCTATGGGAGCTGCATTGCTTGCCAGTGTGCCTCCAGGTGTAATTCAAGCTGCTGGTAATTACCTTTAAAGCCCTACATGGTATTGGGCCAGGATACTTAGGTACCGCATCAATGCAAGGATATCTGCCCATCCCACTAGAGCAGACCAGAGGGGCTCTTCAAAAATACCAACTAGAAGAAAAGCCTTTTCTGTATCCGCTCCGGCCCTATGGAACCTCCTGCCAGTTGAACTGCATCTCCAGACAGAGCTGCTGACCTTCAGAAAAAAGCTGAAAACCTGGCTGGCAGGGCAGGTGTAGGGAGATTGAGAGGGTGCAACCCCCCCCCCCCACTGGCTCATTTAGAGCAGGATCATTCATGTTTTAAAAAGTTTTTAACTAGATTTTTTATTGGTGTGGGTGGGAGGTAGTTTTTCAGTGTTTTTAGGAATTTTAAGGGTTTATATAGTTTAAACATTGGGGATTTTATATATGCCGCCTAGAGTCGCATGTTGATTGGGGCGGCTATACAAATTGAATGAATAAATAAATAAATAAATAAATAAAATATTTGCTTATTTTCCTCTTTCTTCCACATTGCTACTTTCCATCAAAGCCCTCAAATTTCAGGCTCTGTTTCAAACTATTACCTCAGGTGCTTTATCAGATAAGGTATGAAGATACCTAAGGGTCAGAGGGCCCACACTAGCAATTCTCATTGTCCTGATTTGTGTATAGGTGCACTCCAGGAGGGTCAAATGTGTTGATCCAAGAGCAAATATAGAACAATGACACAGAAATATAAGAAACCTAGCAACCCTTTACTAATGCTTACAACCTAGTATAACTTCAGCATGGTTCCAGAGACTATATGGAGAGCAGAATAACAGATGAGTGCTGAATGCACTTCTACTGGGGCTATTGATGTTGTGTTGTTTTTTTGGTATTTTTCTGTATTTTATTAATAATACATTTTAAAAGGTTTTAAACTAGAGATCAATATCTTATTCTGTTTTTCCTTCATGACCACTGGATAGTGGCCACACAGACTTCATACACTAAAATGTAGCTGTGTGATCAAACTGAAAATAAGCCTTGCCTTCTGAGAAGGTACATTTGGAATTATGCTAAGAATACTTAGGGTAGTGCTTAGAGTAAAATATTGAGGGGACATTGCATGTTAGAAACATCCAAACATAATTTTGCTGTGTGGACATTTTTTCTTTCAGTTGGCGATTATCTTAAGCTGTCTGCAACATTTGCAGTAGCGGTTGTAGCTGACCCTCACTTGCCAGTGGTGACCAATAGCAGGACTGAAATCAATCTTTGTCAAACCCATAATTGAGCACTTCCCTAATTTATGGGACAGTTTTTCTATTAACAACAAAATCCTGAGAATTAAATAAAAACAGACCTTCACAAGTGCCACTGCATAGGTGACTAAGGTAAAACATTGATAAATGTACACCCCTTCGCCCAGTCTGACTTTGAAAAATTCTGTGTCACAGTTCCAGGTCACATTCTGACAAGAATTAGGAATGATGAAATAAATAGTTTCAATTCCTTCATTATGACGTGGCACACAACATATTTTTAGCAACAAAAAGAGCATTTTAGAAATATGAACTACAGTGTACATTCCCACAAGGCCTCATATGCATCTCAATTTAGATTTTGGTGTCAGGAAACAGAATGTGTCTGTTTTAGAAAATGTTATTTATGAACATCAGATCACTTGGGATATATCTGTGACTGCTGTCACCCATCACCAAAAGTGGATAATCAATTAAGAAACATATTTGTAATTGGTATTTTTTTTTTTTGGTAATTGTAATTCTTGTATAATTGGCAATTTTAGCCAAGCACTCAACAAATGTATGGTCTTTATAACTACTTCTCAGCTGGAAGATGTAGCACAAGTTTATTTTTGCTAAGCGACAACACATTCAAGCAAAAAAAAAAAAAAAGCCCAGGGAGGTGACCAAATCAGTCTGTAGTCTGTTGCATCAGAACCAATTAAGAGCCTTGTGGTGCTTTAAATACTAGCAAGTTTTATTTGGTGTAAGTTTTGCAGATTGTAGCCCACTTCAGCCCCATAAAGCATAACCTGTATAGAAACAAATTTATATAATCTTTCTCTTTCTCTTTCACACACGTGTGCATAAATGTCTCTCTAGGCAAGCTGTAGTCCATAAATGTTTATGCCAAATAAACATATTAGTCTTTGAGGATCCACAAGACTCTTTCTTACTGCCATTCCCTACCTGAAAGAAAAACAAAGGACACAAAATTTGAGTGAAGTCAAGTCACCCCACAATAAATGTAGTAAATGCAGTTCTGTGCTAAGCTGATCACTGTGCAAGAATAGCATGATTGACTCTCTTTGGCCACCTTCAACTTTCCAAAATATCATAAGCAAGCTTCTGGGCTCTGGATACAAGCAGCACCTCATCTGCTAGCCTTTGGTCAACCATCTTTAGTTAAAGGTTTCTGTCCCATTACATGCTAAAATAAGCTTCTCTATCCTACAGCCCTGAAGAATAGTCTAGGGCAGGGGTGGGGTCCTCAAACTTGGCTCTCCAGGTTTTCCTGGACTTCAATTACCAGAAGCCCAATTCAGCACACTTGCTGATTATAGCTTCTGGAAATTGAAGTCCAATAATATCTAGAGAGCCAAGTTTGAGAACCCCCGGTCTAGGGGATTCTCTTTTATCATAAAGATGTCTCTGTTAGCTCTAACTATCTACATCTTCTCTTTTTCTGTGTTTCCTTTTACTGTATTTCCAAACTGTCTATTACAAGCTCCCCTTGGCTTACTATGGAGCAAGCAAGAAATAAAAAGAATTAAAAAATCACTTTGCAAAGTCAAGCAGATGGGTGATGTATGGAGTAAGGAGGGACAAAATTTCTACAGTGAATCCATCTGAGTGAATGAATGAGTGTCAGTTAGCAGTTAGGAAAAAAGGGTTAGTGGTGAAGGAATGGATTTAGTAAGCCATTGTTTTACTCTCACATTGGCTAACATGAAATCATTGCATCTGTGCATCTTTCTCTTGGTTATACCTTTTCTCTAAGCCAAGCACAACATGGCCCCTATCTGCCGATTCATTCTAAGTGAATGTGTTCCAGTCCCGCATTTTCAGGAGTGTTTGTAGTGTTCCTGAGTCCCTAGGTGGCTTGTGACAGGGGAGCTTTAGTTCTCCTCAGAATGACTTAGAAGAAGCAGAGCTGTTCCCCTCCATATAGAATAAGATAGAAACATTTATCTTATTCCGAGCCAGCTCAAGTCAAACTATATTCAATTGTGACACCTTTATGAACCTTTAGAAGTTTCCAAACTCTTTCTTCCCTAATACATTTCCTAACAGGTGACCAGATATCATCCTTAGAATCTATTGCCTCAATATTGTAAAACACAAAAGAAAACTGAATCATAGAACATTAGGTGAAATAAAAGTAGTGCAGTGTCTGTTTTCTGTTATCTATTATTTTGAAACATATAATATAAACATTGCAGACTCTCATAACATACCCACTGTAGATCTGTAGCACTTATCTCTTTGGCATGGTTCTCAGCTTCAGTGAAGGTGTCTTCCAAGTGAAGGCTGTCATCAGCCAACACTGTGTTGGCTTGTATTTATACTTTGAGGAGGTGATGTATTTTATCCCCAACTCCCTTATCAGACTGCCTGTCCACACTGCCAACCCCGGCCCTGACATCACTGGTGGAGGAGCAGCAGCAGCAGCAGCTGTGTCAGCTGAGCGGTGGAGAGCCCCTTCCACCCTCCCTCTCTGGGTCCTGTTTCCCCAGAGAGGGATAAAAAGCTGGTGGCAGCTCCAGTGCCGAGACATCCATGCTGCGGACCCTGGACCCGTCATTGCTGGTGGAGGAGCAGCAGTGGCAGCAGTGTTGGCTGGGTGGTGGAGAGCCCCTCCCACCCACCCTCTCTGAGTCCTGTTTGCCCTGAGGAGGATAAAAAGCCGGCGGCAGCCCAGCACCGAGATATCCACGCCATGGAGTGCTCCGAAAACACCTCCACCACTGATGCCACCCCTGCCCCTTCCACTGGCAGGGGGAGGATAAGGGGAGCCCCCAAGGCCATGGGGGGCTCAAAAAATGCTGCCGCCGTGGACGCCACAATGCCGCACCCCTCCCGGCCCTATTTACTGGACTTTGTTTTGGTCTCCGGGATGAGGTTTCCCTTTCATTTTTTGAAATGTTTTAAATCATTGTATTATTGATATTTTATATTGCTGCTTGCCTGTTTTATGGGGGTTATACTGTTGCCTAGTGTAATTGAATTTCCATTGTGTATGATTGACTAATTGAACTATGTAACTTTGTATATGCAATTTCTATTTTGTCATTTCATGTCCTATGTAAACCGCCTTGAGTCGGCCATCGGTCTGAGAAAGGCGGTATAGAAATATTAAATGAAATGAAATGAAATAGCTTGGCCAGTTAAGTGTCACTTGGCAGGGTTGATTTTTGGCTGGCATGGGTTGCCTCAGCCTTGCTACTTTTCTAACATTCTTTTTTTTTAAAAAAACTGCCTTGTTGAGCAGTTTTTTTCTGCTTTAGCTGACTCATGTAAATCTATAAAGCCTCATATATTGATTTTAAGCGGTAAATACTTTCATGCTACTTTTTTTTATTGATTTATGCATTCTGACAAGGGGAGGGTCTATTCCCAACTGTGCATCCCAGAAGAACCAACCTGCATGGCCTTGGGCTAGCTGCATAGTTCCAAGATGCCCCCAGAAAAACAGAATGTTAAACCACTTCTTTGCACCCTTTACCTCGAAAACCCCTGGAAGTGTTACCATAAATCAAAATCATTATGTTATCAAAGGTGCACACAGTCCACCAGATGTCCAGGCCAGAATTTTGTAACCCTGCTACTTGGGTCCTAATCCCTGAACCTAAGAGTTAGTGATAATGTAGCTAGTTTCTAGTAGTGCTAATCTCTGCAAATGGTCTGTTGTGATCTTATCAATGCCAAACACACTTTCACGGTTGCTTCTATCACTACTGGCATCACTGTTACTCTTTTCCCCCAGAGATGTTGTAGTTTAGTTCTCAAATCTTGATCTTTTCAATCCCTTTTTCTTCCACCCGATCATCACCTGGGATGCCACATCAATCAGCTTAACACAAAAAAAATCAAATACATTAATATCTGAAGTGTGCTCAAGTTTCTTATCGGTTTAGATCGTAAAAACCCACAAGATCTTAAACATCTTATCCTCATTCTCAACCCTCTTTTCAGGTTTGTGCCCCACCAATACTTCAAAGATGGGATTCCATAATTTTTGCACAGATTCCAGTGTCACATTGCTGCAACTCAGTTATGGCATCTTTTGTAGTCAGTCTATGCAATGTTACTTCATCCACTGATAATATGGTCCATTGTTTCATCCATTTCTTTACAAAGCCTAAACTTACCCTCAGGTTTGTTTATTTGTTTTTTCAAATTTTGTTTTGATTATTTGGTTCTCAGTGCTTGTTCTTGGGCATCAAATATAAGTCATTCTGTCTTCCTTTTTTAGGATACCCAACTTTAGCCATACCCTATTAGCCCTATCCACTTTATCTTTGATATCTTTATATATATATATATATATATATATATATATATATATATATATATATATATATATATATATATATATATATATATATATATATATATATATATATATATATATATATATATATAGCAAATAATGGCTTATTATTCCAAGAATTTATTCAGATCCTTAACACCTCTTCTCTGTATGCATCTTTTGACTCAGTAGTCTTGATACTTTCCCTAGAAAACCCATTCAACATCCTCTCATTACTGCCACGAATATATTCACCAAGAATTTTTTTTCCTCTTCTACTATTTGTTTGACTAGCAACAATCCTCACAGAAGAAGAGGAAGCTGATGATGATTATGATGGTCATCATCATCTTGGCTTAGTGGTCAAGACACTGAGCTTGGAGACTGGAAAGTCAGGTTTCGATACTGGAGGGGACATGAAAAGAGCCTTATTCAGGCATCTCCTGAGCAGAGTTTCTCGCGCAAAAATCCTTTCAACCCAGAGTAATCTCTGACATGAAATGATTATTATATAATCTAGGCCTGATGAAGAGTTCTCAGTTTTTTGATTCCTTTTTATTGATTCCACAAAAGTACTATGTCCAAGGAAATGATTGTTTCCAAACAAAGCATCCAATTGCTGTTCTTGATTGTTTTTTGCCTCTCCCATATGCATTTTTTTCATGAAATGGGATACTTTTATGGTTTCAAATGGGACCTCATCAGATGTCAAGTCTTCAACAATGAATCCACAAATTGTTCCTAATATTAGTTAATTTTTCCACATGAAGATTTTACCTAGGCATTTTCACTGGACTTTAATTTGAGGCTTATGGTTTTCTTTCACAATCTGAAAGACTATGCTCAGAATTTCACCCTTATCTTGCAATTAAAGGGGGAAAAGAAAAAGAAGGCCTTTATTTAAAAACCACTTATATAGGAAAAAAGCCCAACCCCTAAAAAAAACACAATTCTTTAAAGGTGGTAGATAAGCATACATACAGTTTTTCATGTTTAAAAAGCTTTTCTGAATGATTTAAATACATTTTAATTCTAACAATACTATGTTAAATCCAGATAGACAATGACTCTGCCAAGTTTTAGTTTGATATAAATTAAAACAGCTAAGATACAAACCTTTGAAAAATGGGGTTTCTAATGGAAATGGCAACTGACCCTTAACTGTAGCACTACTACCGGATGCTGTTATAATAAGCTTCCCTAGATGCCATGGTGTAAATGTATTAGCTGTACTAAGAGACCCACTCCTGGTATAATTATGTTAGGAACCAATAAGACAGCTCAGAAATCAATATGCTAAGACAGATAGAGTAAAGGACCATGGCCAGCGAGCTGGGAATAGATTAGTCTGGCAGGTCCCTAGCCGAGCCATGAAGAAGGGGGTTATCTCTGCTGTTGTAAGAAAGCTATTAATTGTAAATTTTATTCGAACAAGGGACTTGAAGGGAGAGCTTATGTTGTTGTTCATAGCACTCAGTACAGGTGGCACCCAATATTGATCAACAGTTAAGCATTATATTCTTATTTCAAAATCCAGCCTTGAGAGCGGGGGGGGGGGGATTTCCAAATGTTCAGCTTTTGAAAATAAGCACTCCAAGCACCAAAGTGCCAACTTCCTTTTTAAAAATTAGACTAAATACTTCTAAAGTTAATGGGCAGTTGTAAAAGCTCACTACGCCACCTTCCCCCAGACCAGCTCGTACTGTAGTGACATGTCAATTATCGAGTCAATAAAATTCTACAAGTGTGATATGATGTGATGAAATAGGGAACCTTTCTTAACTGCATTTTCCCAATGAAGTGTCTCAGCAAATTAACCTGTACTATTGAATATTATCAGGCTCTCTAATAATTAAATCCACAATGAGGAAAATTTGCAGTCACTAATTCTAACTAGTTCAGGCTGAGATCTCTCTTTTTCTCTATCAAAATGGCTGTTTTCTTTCTCTTGCCTCTTCTTTCCCTCCCTTTTCTCACCTCTTCTGTTTTTAGGTTTACGAGAGTAATTTGCTTAATAAACAGAAACACAGTGTGATTTAGTGACAATCTGAGGAAAAGAATAAAAGAAATAGATGGAAAACAAAGGACAACCATTTGTGGTTACAGTAAGGCACATCTGCTTATAGCCAATCAAGCTTTCAAAAGTCTAGGTGTAAACAAAAGCAGCTTTCAAGCAAGGACAATGTCCGAGACATAAGTGGTTTGAATGAGTGTGCAATTTCTGCCCATATGACCATCCTGACACAATTGCTCTAATTTTCTTTCCAGAAATGACTGATAAAAGATTTAGGTAATTGCTATGGAGACAGACTTCCTTCCATCATGGGGTATCTCAAATAATACAGCCTCAGGGTCCTAAGATGGAGTGTCAGTTTCTTCAGAGTCCTAAATTAATACTTGTCCTTTCAGCTATACTTCCTTCGACATCTAATGAAGTGAATGTCATTTATTTTGATAATGTATCAAAAATCGTTTGATCAACTGACTATTCCACAACGAATACAGAAAGTGTCATGGAACCCTGACAACAAGAGGGAGAGAGAAAGGGAGAGGGAAAGGAGAGAGATAGAGATTAAAAACAAAACCTAGACTGTGTTTCCAAAAATGCAGTATGTTAAAATAAATAAATAAATACTTGCTGATTTTTTTTGAAGTGGTAGCCATGTTAGTCTGTTTTGCTTTGTCTACTTTCTGATATACTTGCTGCAATGTCTCTTATGTGACCTGTGACTATTTATCATGTGATCTTACTTCCTATAATCATGCTTAATTTATTAAGGTGATCTCTGTATTCCCAAGTACTGAGCAGTGCTCTAGGTAAAATTCAGAGAGCTACCAACAAGCTAATGATTAGTGGAGAGCGCTGCAATTACACCAGATTGGCAGTGACACCCATTAAACGCTTTGCATGGGAACTGTCCATCTGTTTACTGATCTTAGACTCCCATTTAAGCCTTCCTAGTTTCAGGCAGAAAGCAGTCTCACTGCCACTTGAACATCACGTGAAATGCTCCGACATGTTCTGACAGGGGCTGAACAATGACATTAGCACAGCACTACAGCCAAAAGGGATAGCACAGTCAAAATATCATTTTCTTTTATAAAAATTCAAGACACCAGAAACACTTCTAGTTTGAAGTGCACATAGCCAGGCAGTAGTTATGCCCTCTCCAACCACACACACACAAACTCGACATATTTGGGCATCAACAATGGAAATAATATCTCCCAGTAAGATCCTTGTGCCTTTTAAAATAAACATCTCTGATGTGGTCCAAAGCCAAGGCTTTTATATTAGCAGATCTGAAATGTAAGGGCAAGTGACATGAGACATTCTAAAAGCCTAGACCTGGCTTAGACCATGAACCTGGCTGGCAAGTCGACCAAAGTCAAAGCGAACAGCTGTGCAGTGGCAGCATGAAAGGCTGTGTGTTGTGTTTAAATAAAGTCAGGCAAAAGCCAGTGGATAATGCTCAGTAATGGGTTAATCAATACTTATTATGGTTTTATTGGTTCACTAAAGAGAGAACAGAACCTAGTGAGCACAGAGTTGGGGGAAAAATGCTGCATCTGATCTAGATAACATCTACTCTCCCGTAGGGATTTCCCTATTCAAAAATCCAATTTACTGTGCTTGATTGACAAGGATTGGATCCTAGGGAATCACATAACTCTTTTTAGGACCCAATAAAATCCTAATGGATTTGTCTGACTGGTCAGGAGGCTTTGAGTTTTACTAAACCAAAGTGGTGGTTTGTTGTAATTAACCTATATTCTCCTCAAAGCTGAAAACTGAGGCTAACAGGAATGGTTCCTCTCAATAAATGCTGGAGCCATGCTGAGGTGGAGTGCCCAAAGAACTTCTAAATACCTTACAAAAGAGACCATAACAATAAAAAGTGGTATTTATATTAAGGGTATCTTAATTGAATGACATACATCTTAGGATTTCAGGAGCTCAAAAAAGGGGGTTAATTTGAAAGCATGAATGGGGAGAATGCTTTAGCCCCATTCTACCCCTTCTCCACATCATCAGGAACCCCAATTTTTCAGGATCCCAAGTTGTGTGGAGAGACTCCACATATAGCAGAAGACTTCCTCTTCAGACAGTCTCTTCCTTGGGAGATAAGAGATAGGAAAAGGGCAGGGCTAGAATTTTCCTCCTGCTCCAGTTTTCACGTCAACTTTTTAAGAAAAAAAATCAACGTGACTTTTATGTCTTGTGAAACTGACATCAAGATGACAGAGGAGGGCCTTATCCATGTTATCAAGCAACATTGAAAGAGTACATATCTATTTTTTAAAGTAACAGTTTGGGTGACAGGGCTTCTGGTTCTGTATCTTAGAGGCTTTCTACACTGCCATGCTTTGAGGCATTTAGGGGCAAGTTGGTTTAATTGCATGAAAATGTTCATCAGGCAAATCCATTCCAACCACTTACAACATGTCCATTTTGAGACCCCAACGGGTGTTGACATAAATTACTCCACTGTATTTTATCCCATCCCCACATAAGCACACGCTTGGTGGAGATGGGACAAACTAGAACAGTGGCTGTAGGAGCCACTTCTCAGCTGTTCAGGGGAGGGCTCCACCAATGAGAAGTGTGAGTAACACGGGGGGGCTGCCCCAGCCCCCTTGGCAGCAGAGTAAAGGACCCACTTCTCAGCTAATTGGAGAAGCCATCATAATTGGCTGAGAAGCTTGCTTCTTTGGAGGATCAAAATGCAGTCTGGATGCAGGTATTATGCCAAACAGCATTTTGCTCCACCACCTGACCTCAAGCGACATTTAAAAATCTGTTCTACAAGTCCTTAAAGTGATATCCAATCCTATCTTAAGCAATTTTTATAATTATATTTACTTATAATGCTGCAATTATTCTTTGGCATGACAACAAATGAACCACTGAACCGACATGGCCTCATATGCCCCTTCCAACTCAATTATTTTATCATTCTGTGATTCTGTAATGTAATGAGGGGGAATCTTTTTTTTTCTTCAGCTCAGAGTTTTGGTATGAATCTTTATAAATTTCTAAAATGGTTTTTATTCAGAATGGAAAGAAATGAAGTGTGAGAGCTTGGGTATTTTAATGAATGTGGGAGAAACAGAAATGATAAATTCCCCCATCAGGCCTCTGGTTTTGAGTGCTTGACATCCTGGCTTTGAATCTGTATATTTCACCATCCTGGCACTGCAGCCTGGACCCACAAAGGACTTGAAGAGTGAAATGAGGATACATCTAAGCCATGCCCTATCCCTCCCATTTGTAAATTACTGAAACAAAGACTGTAAGTGTGCTTAGGTCAACAAGCTTACAACACCAAAATGATCAGGAGCTTTTCTTTCTCAAGGCTCCCTGTTTCAATAGTACTATAAACTTGTTCAGTCAAGTTTGCTTAGAGTCTCTGCTTTGCAACTTCACTTTCCTCACACAAAGATGCCAGTGACTTCCAGTAAAAGAGAAACATGTTTCAGTTTCCCGCATTTGCTGGTGTAATTTTGTATTTTTCACATTGTTTGCTAAAATAGTCAAGCCCTCCACTTCAAATTAGGGAGCCACTGATTCACATCCCATCTCTGTCATACATTCACAAGACATGCCATTCTTTCTTGGTTTCAGACATCAGATATTTGAAATAGGGGATGAACAAGATTAAGCTGCCTAGTTCAGAGAATGATATCAGACTTACACCTAACCCAGAGGTCAGCAAACTTGGCTCTCCAGATGTTCTTGGACTTCAATTCCCAGAAGCCCTGACAAGCAGGTGTTCTGACTTGGGCTTCCAGTAATTGAAGTCCAAGAACACCTGGAGAGCCAAGTTTGCTTACCCCTGACCCCTAACATACAGAAAACTATTGGGTGAACAGTTGGATCTGACTTCAGTACTGGAGAGAACAACATCCTACACCATAGCTGAGTTCAGCTGACAGGTTTATTGCATACAGATAGGCTTGGTAACTTAATGCCCTCTATCACATTACCATTGCCCAACATCTCTGCCAACAATGGCCCACAAAAGTAATTGCCTCCCTCTGCCAAATGGTGAGGAAGCCTTTATAAGAGTACAGTGCATCCATTTTCCCCCACTTTTTTCTTAATCCAGTGATTTCCTCGAATACTTCCAGATGTTGTTGAATTTTTCTTAAATTTTTGACTGGGTCTTTCATCAAAATTAAAGGATCACCTGCATATAAACTAATTTTCTTTCCTTCTATTCCTTTTATATCTGTGTTATTTCAAATTGATGTCACATGTAATTCCATGGACAGTATAAATTAAATTGGTGATAACGGACATCCCCGTCTGGTTCTGGCTCCTATTTCTATTTTATCAGTTAATAAATCATTTATTTCTATATAACTTTGCTTATATAGTTGATTAATCACATGTTGGAACTTTTCCCAAATCCTGTTTTCCTTGTAAACTCTTTAATTGTTACCCACTGTATTGAGTCAAAGGCTTTGAAGATATCCAAAGTTAATATACATTAACTTGATTTATTACATCATATTCCATTTTTATTTATTAATATACCTAGTTCTCTTTTGCACATTTCACTTTTTTCGCCATTTTTTAGAGCTTTTATTATTAAATTCAAAATGTCCTCTTTTTAAATACACTAAATCCCTTTTTACTTTGTCTATTTCATATCCCAATAATTCCTAAGTTCAGCTAACTAGTTTATGGCATACAAATAGGCTAGATAGTTTAAGCAGCTATGCCCTCTGTCATGTTACCATTGCCCAACATCGCTGCCAGAAATGGCCTACAAAGGCAATTGCCTCCCTCTGCCTAATGGTGAGGAAGCCCTTATAAGAGTACAGTGCAACATACATTAGGGACTGTGGAGGCTTGGTGGTTAAGATGCTGAACTTGACAACTGGAAGGTTGGTAGATGAACAGCTCGAGACCTGCATGCTCCATGACTAAGTGAGCTCCCACCTCTGTCCCAGCACCTGCCAAACTAGCAGTTCCAAAGCAAGAAATTGCAAGTAGATAAATAGGTATCACTTTAGAAAGGTCAACAGTGTTCCATGTACTCCAGTGTCTAGGCATGCCTGCCACGTAACCACCGAAATATCTGCAGGCGCAGACAACACTAATTTTTTGGCTGTAAATGGAGATGATCACCGCACCCTAAAGTTGGATATGACTTACTTTCAAGCAAGAGTGACCTTTACCTTTACAACAGTGGTTCCCAGCATGGGGCATGCCTCAAATTAATTTTTACGGGAGGCAATTCAAGAATGAGTTATTAATAGTGAATGGCCTTTTATGCTTCATCCAAGTTAATAGTAGTTCACTTTTTGAATAATAAGAATTATATGTCACAGTGGGGGGCATCAGGATTTTTATATGTCATGAGGGGAATCAGGATCCCCCCAATGGCCAAAAAAAGATTGGGAACCACTGCTTTACAACATACATGTCAAATGTAAACATCTCGACATGATCTGCAAGTGTTAAGGATTCTCATTATTTTATCATAACTCAGGTCATTTATCCAAAGCATATATGCATGCATAGACTTTTTGGATGTGAAGCTGAATACCAAAAGGGAAAATTGCATGATCAGAAAACACAACATCAGTGTTCCTCTATATGCATGTATTGGGCACAATTACAATATCATCAGGGCCCTTCAATGGCTTGTTACTTAGCTTTTTAAATAGCTGTGAATTTCAATTCTGCTGGTCATTCCTCTGTCTGGTAGCAATCTTTTATCTGGAAATCTGTATCATAAAAATCCAGAGTTTCAAAAATTATTTTCTTCTGATTTGCCTAAGGGCTGGTTCAGATCACTGCCTTTGCAGGCGCACCCCCCCAATAACGGACACAGACAACATTGAAAGTGGATAACAGCAAAGGGCCACATTTATTGATTCAATGCCCTAGTCCGAATTATAAATTTGTATTGGTAAAACGACCAATCATAATTCCTAAGGCAAGCAGGCCGAAGTAACACTGGTAAGGTACCACCCCAAAATTGCCAACGGCAATTGGTTACAATGTATCAATTTGTATCAATTTGTTTGTTAACAACAAACAAATTGTTGACCGTAGTCAATAACTAACTCATGACCCCACCCTCTGACGCGTATCCGTGAAATCACAGGGGTGATGCATGCTGGTTAGCAATCATCATCACCCCATCGCCTGGTTCGTCGTTGACCGGACAACGTTTAACTACTTTATTCCTGTCTAGTGTTGTCCAGTCAATTGCGAACCTGCCGGATACTTGTGGGTCATACTGTTTACCTTACCAGTGCTACCCGCCCATGTGACCAAAGTCAACAGTAGGAACGAAGAAAGACCCCTATATCAAACCATAGCAACAGTGTGGGATGGGCAAAAAAGCCAGGACCCGAAGCCAATATGGGTCCCAACCAAAAATTCCCACCCGGCCCCGAAGCGACCATAATCACACTGTTAACTAGGGAGGGGGTGGAGGGGAAAAAACTTCTCCGCTCCGTCGCTGAGGCAAAATGGCAGCTCGGCTGCCTCGTGGCCACCCCTTTTATAAGGGAGCTGGCCACACCCCTAACTACCCGGATTCTCTGTCCTGTGGGGGGGGGCCCGCAAAGGGCGCGGCGGCCATTTTGGCGCCGCGCTTGCATTGCAGGCGCACCCCCCCAATAACGGACACAGACAACATTGAAAGTGGATAACAGCAAAGGGCCACATTTATTGATTCAATGCCCTAGTCCGAATTATAAATTTGTATTGGTAAAACGACCAATCATAATTCCTAAGGCAAGCAGGCCGAAGTAACACTGGTAAGGTACCACCCCAAAATTGCCAACGGCAATTGGTTACAATGTATCAATTTGTATCAATTTGTTTGTTAACAACAAACAAATTGTTGACCGTAGTCAATAACTAACTCATGACCCCACCCTCTGACGCGTATCCGTGAAATCACAGGGGTGATGCATGCTGGTTAGCAATCATCATCACCCCATCGCCTGGTTCGTCGTTGACCGGACAACGTTTAACTACTTTATTCCTGTCTAGTGTTGTCCAGTCAATTGCGAACCTGCCGGATACTTGTGGGTCATACTGTTTACCTTACCAGTGCTACCCGCCACACGGAGGGGCTTCACAGAAGACCTGACGCCCCCCCCCAGACCGTCAGCTCGGTCAACAGGCCTGCTCGCCAGTCACCCAACAGGAGGTCCATACCTCCTCGCGACAGATGGACCCCATCCCCTGCATACAAGTCATAATTTTGTAGACTAATATCGGGGCGATGACTAACCCGTCCCCAAGCCCTGGTGGTAAGAAACCTCGCCACTGCCTTATTGACCGCGCGCCTAGCTCGGTCAAGAGCCAGGAGGTTAACGCCCCCTCTGTAAGAGTGGCGCGGAACAATGTCCGACCAAACCAGGGCTGTGGCAGGCCAGACATAATGCAAGTAGGCGAGTTCCTCGCAAATCGCATGCTTGAGCGATAAGCCGGTGACCTGGCCCAAATCATTGCCCCCCAGGTGAATGATTAGAATGTCAGGCGGGTCAGCCCCCAGGCCAGAAAAAAGGAAAGGCCGCAGCTCCCGCCATAACATCCCAGGCTTACCATGCCATGCGAGACTGGCGTGGTCACCCAGTCCCAGTCGGGGTCCACTCTGTCGCCGCAGCGTAACGCGCTGCCCTGAGCACATAGCTGTGGCCCACCAGCCATACTGTCACCGGTGTAATACGACACCCAGGGTCTGTAAGAAAATTGAGAAAAAGGGAGGTAAGGTGACTGGATTGGTACTCATGGCGGGAGTGGGCGCACATAAAACTGAAAACATTGTGAGCCCCACCTCCCCATGCTGCGTATGTCAGCCCCAGAGTACCCAAAAGCAGCTGCTGTAGAGGCTGCACCAAGACGGAACGAATGTGTGCCATAACGGGCACCTGGTAGGCCCACCCTGGTGAGGGCTCCGGCTGTCACCTTCCAAAACTGAAATTTAGTAAGGGGAGACCCATCTTGGTGACAGAAAAACGGGCCGTGGTGCATGCCACGCAGTGCCAGGTATTCCTGTAGGGCACCAACCGGACAGATGTCTGCCAAAGAACACCGTAGCAGTCTTACTCCACTGCCTACGCCATGCTGATCTGTTTTAGAGGAGCGAATCCTCAACTGGGCCCAGTCTTTGGCAACATAGACATCTCCGCGTTCCAGTGCCCTACCACTTGCATCCGCCTTAGACAGCATCACGAGTTCGCTGACGCGGAGCGCTCCAAAAAATGCCACCGTTGTGGCTGCATGAAATTGGGCTGCCTCATAATGATCAAAACAGAGGCCTGGCCAGCCCCGGGCCAACTGGGTAAGAACCCCTGGGGAAATAGGGTGCCGGTCGTCCGGGCAACGCCCGCGCTCGCGCACCCACCCCTCCAAAACGTGTCTCACACGGAAGTCAGAGGTGGTATCCACATGACCCCCTACTTTGGCCATAAAAGCCAACGCCGAGAGCTTGGATGCTATGGTGCGAGGTGCAAGGCCCTGTGCATGCAGGTGAACCATGAACCGCAGGACATGGTCCACCGGGATAGGCCAGGTCTCTGGCAAGTAAAATTGAGTAGCAAAAGCCCTATACGAAGTGAATGCTTGTTGATACGCCTTACGCGTGCGTGGCGCTAGTGACAGGCCAATCGCCCGGTTCACCTCTCCTTGCCAATAGTCCACATCTCGTCCGGGAGTGGCGAGGGAAATTCCTCCGCATCCGGGGCCAAGGCGCGGAACCTGGAGATCTGCAGGCGGGACAAAGCGGCAGCAATATCGTTATTAACCCCTGGGACATGCCTGGCCCTGGACAAGACGTTGAGGCACAGGCAGCGCAGCACAAAATGGCGCACTAGATCCATGACTCTGGGCGATTTAGAAGTCTGTGCATTGACAATGTGTACAACGGCAGCATTGTCGCACCAGAAATGCACCACCGAATTAGCCCACTGTTTGCCCCATAGCATCAAAGCCCCCAGAATGGGAAAAATTCCAGGTATGTGAGATCCCGCAGGCGACCTGTGCCTGCCCATGCCGGTGGCCACCCACCATAGGCCCACTTCCCATTGAAGTACATCCCATAACCCAGGGATCCTGAGGCATCAGACTGGATCTGGAAATTGGGGGATGCCAGGAGGTCAGACCTCCAAAATGAGACCCCATTAAACTCCCTCAGGAATTGCAACCAGACGAACATGTCTGCCCTGATACCCCGGGTAGGCCTGACTCTGTGGTGGGGCCTGGATAACCCTGCCATGGCGTCGCATAAGCGCCGGGCGAAAGCCCTGCCCGGTGCGACCACCCTGCAAGCAAAATTGAGGTGCCCATGTAGCACCTGCAGTTCCCTCAGGGATGCTTTACGCTTGGCCAGCAATTCCGAGATAAGGGTCACTATCCTGGACACCTTATCACCCGGTAACCTAGAAGCCTGCACTACTGTATCAATCTCAACCCCCAGGAATACTAGTTCGGTCGACGGGCCCCCGGTCTTTTCGGGCGCTAAAGGGACACCAAGTTCCTGCATTAGCGTCTGAAATGTAGTGAGGAGACGTGCACACGTGTCCCAGCCCCGTTCACCCCCGAATAAAAAGTCATCCAGGTAATGGGCTACAGACCGGGACCCTGACCTGCGGACGAAAGCCCACTCCAGTAAGGTACTAAAACGCTCGAAAGCCGAGCATGATATGGAGCAGCCAAAAGGCATGGCCTTATCAAAATCATACTCCCCTTTAGATTTAAAACCCAGCAATTCAAAGTCGCCCGGGTGCACCGGCAAGAGGCGAAAAGCTGACTTAATGTCGCGCTTGGCCAGCAAGGCACCCGGGCCACACGAGCGCACCATGCGCAGCGCATGGTCGAACGATGTATACCTGACCGAACAAAGGTCATCAGGTATCGCATCGTTGACCGATCGGCCGGCTGGGTAGGACAAATGATGAATAAGGCGAAACTCGCCTAGGGACTTTTTGGTAACCAAACCCAATGGCGAAACCTTAAGGTTGGGAAAAGGGGGTGCGGGGAAAGGTCCAGCGACCCTGCCCGCGTCTAATTCCTTTTTAATGCTGGCCGCGGCCACCTCCTCCCTTCCTCTGAGGGATAAAAGGTTGGGAGCATCCTGAGGGGATCTATCACCCATAAAAGGGATACGAAATCCCTGCTTAAAACCTTGAATGAGATACTCTCTGTCTTCTCCCCTTGGGTACGATGCGAGCCAGCACTCCAGCATGTCCACCTTAATTGGGGAGGGGGCCTTTCGGAGAACTAGTTCCATCCGTGGCAGGCTTGCCAGCCCACTGTCCACTCCTCCCTCTGCCTCGCGCCCCCCCAGGCTTGGGACAAGCAGAGGCTGCATGGGGACCAGAACATGTGGGACACTCATGCTTATACCTGCAGTTCTTCCGACTGCAGGAACCATTGGACGAGAAAGTCCAGCACAGCAGGCGGGCTGGAACCCCCTGCCCCGCCGGTTGGCGGGTAACCTGCGCTGGAGCTGCTCGCTGGACCACATGTCCACAATGGTATCTATCCCCCGGGGCAGGACGTGTGGGTGTCATATACAAGAGCCACAGTCTCTGGCACGGCTCATCCCATCTCATCTCGGGGTGCAGGGGAATCCTCATACGGAATTCCTCATCATATGCTAGCCATGAGGGGCCCGGGAAATCTACCATCGCCCTATATATGTTGTCCAAATATTGGACCATGGGAATAGCTAGATCCGGCCGCGCCCTCAAATATACCGCCATGTATATTAAATAAGCGGGGAGCCAGTTGGCCCAGGTACGCGGCGGCTTACGGCGGCGTGCCTGCTCCTTGTCCTTCTCATCCTGACCCTCCCTTTCTTCCTTAGTGGGCTCTCTGTTCAGGAGTGAGAAGATATATACGTACTCCCCTCGCCATATCTTTTCTCTGGTAGCCTGTGCCAAGTGATCACCCAGTGGCAAGGAATACCCTGCCGTCGGCAAAGCCGAAAAGGGGATAGCTGGCCTAGCAAAAGGGGCCTGAGTTAACCCTGCCACCCCAAGTACGTTCCCAGCAGTGTAAGAACCGAGGCCCACCCCAGTGGGCATGGTGGCAGTAGTTGTCGCCGGGTGGGTCGCCAGCGGCATAGCCCCTGCACCACCCGCGCGAGGCCAAGGCCACTGAAAGGTCCCCCCTATATTGGGAATGTGTGTGGATGTACTCGTTTGCACCATATACTCACATGCTGCACCCCCGCGGGCCGCCCCCACCGGGGGTTCTGGCCCACTGGGGGCGTCGGAGCTCACGACCGATGTAGAGCTCATCACCGGGGCTTGACCCGCACCAGGTTGCTGGCTGGGGAGCTGCGAGGCAGTGGCCGGAGCCGCGCCACCCGCCTGCAGCAGCTCAACCCTCGCCGCCGGCCGTTGTCCTGCTGCCGATAGCGCCTCAAAAGGTACCCCAAAAGGGGCGCCTGCCTGACTGGCCCGGGCCAAAGACGCCTCCAAGGCCGCAATACGGGCCAGTAAGGTGTCTACATTGACCATGGGCAAAGAGCCGGCCGGCCCGCTTGACCCTTGCATGGGGGCAGGTCCCTGCACCCCATGACCCATATATGGCCATTGGCCAGGACCGAAGCCCGGTAGGGCCGGTGAGGAAACCTGCCAAGGCAGGGCGCCGGGCCACCCCCCAAGGCTAGAGGGCCCCGGGAGAGGCTGCGGCCCGAAAGTAATAGGCCCAACGGATTGGGCAGGAGGAGGAGCGGTGTCCACCGCTCGCGGGCCGCGGGCCGGAGCGCCCTCCGCGCCCGCGCTCTGATCGGGCCAAGGGGCGATAGACCCCAAGCCACCAGCCCCGGCCGGGGATGGCAAAGGTGGCTGTTGAGGAGGCGGCACCACGGTCCTCCGACCTGGGTTGCGCCTTCTAACAGCCCGGGCTGAATTCGCAGCAGCCTTCTTTTTGGAAGGCATCTCACCGCAGCAAAAAAGGGAAGCTAGCTAGGCAAAATCGACCCAAAAGGCTTCCCGGTGATACCAACGAGCGACGGAGGCACAGGAAAAAAACTTCTCCGCTCCGTCGCTGAGGCAAAATGGCAGCTCGGCTGCCTCGTGGCCACCCCTTTTATAAGGGAGCTGGCCACGCCCCTAACTACCCGGATTCTCTGTCCTGTGGGGGGGGGCCCCGCAAAGGGCGCGGCGGCCATTTTGGCGCCGCGCTTGCATTCTTCTGTCTCTCTGCTCCCCACATCCCAGATGGTATGATGACACATTCATCTTTCAGCCACACATATCTATGATGTATTTTCAAAATAAAAAAACTTTTGTATACCAGCAAATAGAACTGTAGTACACTGTTTATAGTGTTACAGTCTTGCCAAGAGTTAAGCTTTAGGGGAGATGTACACACTTCCCATTATGAGAGAGTCTAGGATTGCTGTTTTCATTGGGGAAGGGGCTCAATCACATTTAGGCCACACTCACCTCTAAACAAGGCTAGTGACCTTTGTTCTTATGGTGCAGTGGCTGATAAGCCACTTTACCATGCAGGCAAATGAAACACTTCCCCTGCTTCTCTCAAGAGGTAGGGTAATTATGCTCTCCCCCTCACAGCTGATCATTGTAGCATTGGATAAATTAAGAGTGCCATTTCCCCCCCTTTTTTTTCTTGGATGATTGAAACTACAGCTGTGATCAGTTCCCCAATCTATGCTAAAAGGGCTTGTTAGCCCCTTCAGCATACCAGATGTCAACAGTGGAAGCAGCCTTTGATGGCTACAAAACTTCCATAAACACCATTCCCAGCATCAATAGGCACTGGGAAAGAGGTATATCAGAGTATTGTAATAAAAGTAGAATCCCTAATTGGGGTTTAAAAGTGAAGCACTCAAAGGGAGGTTCGGATGTTCCAGCATCTACAACATGTGGTCACTGGAGGCAGAAGATACTCCTAAGGGATACTCCAAAAGCATGCTAAATGTCCTGTCTGCCATCAGTCTCATTGCAATTGCATACCTGTCAAGTATCCCATTTTCCCCAGGAAACCCCCTTATTTTTACCCCTCTTCCCGCCCCCTTCCATTTTATTAATTTCCCCGTAATATCCCTTATTTTTTAAAAAAAAAAATCCTGACCGGAGCCCTCACAGGCGAAGCTGCAGTATATTTTTCCGGCCATCAGAGGTCGCTGTGTGGCAGGCTTTTCACTTGTGGAAGGGGAGAGAGAGAAGGTGGGGGGGGGGCATTCTGTAGTTTCTCTTTCATTTCCCTTCCCTGCCACATGGCCATGGAGGCTTCGTTTTTGCTGCTGCTGGTCAGAGGAGCCACCATGCTGGGACGGGAGTCTACTCTAAAGGTGAGCGATATTTCATATATGCAGGGGCAAATCAGTGAGAGACTTCTCTCTCACTCTCATGGTTTATTGAGCTGTTTCTGCCCTGCCTTCTGGTTGGATGCTTCCATTTCTAGAGTTCTAGAGTTAACTTGGGAGGGGGAGATGTTGCTTGATCACTCTATGAGAGAGAGAGAGAGAGCACCCCACCTTCTAACAAACCATCTGGAGGGAGATTAATTCCTCAGCTGCTGGGAGGCTTGGAAACTACAGAGGTTGCTTTTTACTTCTTTACTAATTCCCTTCCTTAAGCTGGATCCAACATTCTCAGGTGTTGGTGCTTCAACTGGTTGCAGTGAGGAACAAATAGATTGGTTAATTTGGGGGAATTAATCCCTTGCTCCTCCACCATAATTGGGGTGGGTGGGGTGTCTAGCTATGTGCAGGGCTAGTTCATTAAAGCCAAGCTGCTTACAAGCAGTTGGTAACCCTAGGGGGCTGGTTTACTATTCTGCACTTTCTTTGCTTCCCAGGAAAAATAATAATTAAAAATGAGTAAGGTAAAGGTAAAGGTTTCCCTTGCTCGAAAGCCAGTCATATCCGACTCTAGGGTTCAGTACTCATCTCTGCTTCAAAGCCAAAGAGCCAGTGCTGTCTGCGTCTGCAGACGTTTCCATGGTCATGTGGCAGGCATGACTAGACACCAGAGCACACAGAATGCTGTTACCTTCCCACCAAAGTGGTCCCTATTTATCTACTTGCAATTTCTTGCTTTCGAACTGCTAGGATGGCAGGAGCTGGGACAGAGACGGGAGCTCATTCCGTCTTGCAGTACTTGGGAATTGAACTGCTGACCTTCTGCCTCCCAGTCAGCATCTTAGTCACTTAAGCCACTGAGTAAACAAAAAAGAAAGCAAAACAAAAGTCCCCCAAGAAGATGGGGAAAGGGTTATTTGGCCCACACAGCTTGGTGCCCATTGCATCTACAATACCATCTAGCCATCTTATTTTTGGCCACCCCCTTCTTTTGTCCTCCACCTTTCCCAGCATCAAGGCTTTCTCAAGCGAATCCTCTCTTCTCATTTGATATCCAAAGTACTTTAGCGTCATCTTTACTATTTGACCTTTAATGGGCAGTCGTGGTTGATTTCTTCTAGGATTGACCTATTTCTAACACCACATTTCAAAGGCATCTATTTTTCTACACTCAGCTTTCCTAATGGTCCAGCTCTCACACCCATACATTACCACCGGAAATACCATTGGTTTGACTATGCAATTTTTTTTGTTTGCAAGGTGATGCCTCTACTTTTAACTATGTTCCCCAGGTTTCTTATAGCTTGTTTCCCAAGCATCAGTTGCCTTTTTATTTCACGGCTGCAATCACCATCTGCAGAGATCTTTGATTCTAAGAAAGTAAAATCTGCCAGTCATATCCAACTCTAGGGTGCAGTGCTCATCTCCATTTACAGCCAAAGAACCAGTGCTGTCTGTGTTTGCAGACATTTCCATGACCATGTGGTAGGCATGACTAGAGCCCAGCAAGTCACATGGCTATATTTGGCCATACCCACAGATTTGGCCACACCCACAGAGGGGTGTGGCCAAAATTTCCCTTATTTTGAAATCCAAAACTTGACAGGTATGCAATTGATAGGCTGAATCCAGATTTAAATGGACTAGGCCAGGTGAATTGGACAAAATCTCATTGTCTTTGATGGGTTGGACTAAAATTTAGGCATATATAGCTGGGCTTGGTGAAATGGGTTTTGCATTCCCTCCTTCCCAGAGAAGCCCATTTAATGGAATTTGTTTCCTTAAGACAAACTCTTCCAGACTCAGAAACAGGAGCCTGAATCCAATCCCTTGAGATTTGCTAACTTTTGACAAACTAAAGTTAGTGCAATGGTGGTGAACCTATGGCACGCATGCCAGAGGTGGCACTCGGAGCCCTCTCTGTGGACACCCATGCAGTCACTCCAGCACAGAGTTTGCCCCATCCCTCTGCCCAGAAGCCCAATGTCAGTGCTTCCTCCCTCCTCCCAGCACAGAGTTCACCCCACTTCTCTGCCCAGCATCCCAATGGGACCATTTGCTTCCTCCCCTGTTGCTATTTTGGCACTTTGCGATAAATAAGTGGATTTTGGGTTGCAGTTTGGGCACTCGGTCTCTAAATGATTTGCCATCACTGAACTAGTGGCTCTGCAAAATCCAATGTAAAAGCTACTCATTAAGAAGAAGTCCTAAAAGTGTTCATTCCTTGATCTTGATTTTCATTGCACTTCTGTTTCCCCCCTTCAGGATGGCTCTGTGTTGTGGAAAGCTCACCCTTTTGAGATCCAACTGGCAACATAGGTGGGTTTATTTCAGCACAAAATTAAAACACTGGTGATACAAGCTTTTGAAGACTAGTGACTGTGGTTCAATTCTGGCTTGGAATGCGGTTTAAGATACAGTAGATCTATCTTTGCTAGAAGATAGATCTTAATTATGCTGAATCAACTTAACTTGTTTAAATTGTTTATACTGTTTTAAGGATTTGAATTTACTTATATCGACTATACCTCATCTTAAGATATCTGAACATGGGGTTGGATAGAAATAGTTCAATTAATAAATAAAAAATATTTAAGGACTTTTCCCTGTGGATTTGGAACCTTGGAAGCTGACACTAGTTTCATAACAGCTGCAATGTTTTTTCAGTTCAACTACAAGTCTTATAAAAAGAAAAACTAAAACATGAGGTTTTAGTTCCATTTTTTATTCAGAATGGGAACCATGGGGACCCCAGTGATGCAGTCAATGTCTTATCCAGATGTCTGGAAGCTGTTGGGGTCTGGATGGGGGACAATGGGCTACAATTGAATCCCTCCAAGACTGAGTGGCTTTGGATAGGAGGTCCCACGTTATCCAGGGAGCTGCCAACTTTGGTCTTAGATGGGGCTGCTTTGCCCCAGACAGACCCGGTATGCAACTTAGGGGTCCTCCTAGATTTGGGGCTGCTAGTTGCAGATCAGGTGGCGGCCATGGCCAGGAGGGCATTCACACAGCTTTGTGTCATCCATCAGTGTTCACTCCTGGACCGGGACTCCCTGCTCAGGGTCACGAATGCTCTGGTCACCTCCAGGCTAGATTACTGCAATGTGCTCTACATGGGACTGCCCTTGACAACCATTTGGATGTTGTAGTTGGTCCGGAATGCAGCAGCCCAGGTGGTGATGTGGCGCGGGTGTTATACCCATGCCTCACCATTACTTTAGGAGCTGCACTGGTTACCAGTTTGCCTCTGGGTGCAGTTCAAGGTGCTGGTTTTGACCTTTAAAGCTCTTCATGGTAGTGGGCCAGGATACCTTAGAGACCGCATCGTCCCAAGAGTGTCTGCCCATCCAACCAGAGCGGACCGGAGGGGCTCCCTAATTGTCCCATCTGCCAGAGGGGCTCATCTCTCTGGCACACGAAGGAGGGCCTTTTCAGTGTCTGCACAAGCCTTGTGGAAGCTCCTACCAGTAGAGTTATGGGAGCAGACGGAGCTTCTACCTTTCAGAAAAGACTTAAAAACCTGGTTGGCCAGGCAGGTGTGGGGACCAGATGGAAAGATGGTCCCCGCCTGTTGGCTTATAAAATAACTCCCCATCTCTTTTAATTGTTCAATGCACACAGTTTTAAAGTAGGCAGTTTTTAAAATATGAACGGGGTATGTGGGTGGGTATGTTGGGGTTTTAATGGTTTAATTGTTTTTATGTATGTTTTAACTTGTTGTGAGCCGCCCTGAGTCAGGTTTACCTGATTGGGTGGCGTAGAAATCTGAATTTAAAATAAAAATGAAAAATTAAATGATGAAGGTTTCACTGACCTATTAGAATATGAGTCTAATACTAATGCTCCCCCACCCCACCCCTTTGGCCTCTAAACCTGTTTCCAACTTGTTTTCCTTCTTTCAGCTGTTTAGCTATCTTGAGCATAGACATGCCAAAATATTTTAATTTTATGGTAATTTGAAATGTACTTTAATAATAATAATAATAATAATAATAATAATAATAATAATAATAATAATAATAATAATAATAATAATAATAATAATAATAATAATAATAATAATAATAATAATAATAATAATAATAATAATAATGTTTTTCTTTATATCCCGCTTCCCTCGATCCAATGGACGACTCAAAGAGGCTTACAAAATATATAATGATGCAATATTAGAAATACAAAATACAAAAAAAACCAGTATAGCAACAATAGCAACAATATAGTCAAAAAATACAGTAAAGATACACAATTCCAAAGTCTAATACAAATCAAAACACAATACAATTAGCATTTAAATATCAAATGGTACCCTCGGCTGCTAAACATCCTAATACCAAATACTACCCTTGGCTGCTAGACGGAGCCTCATAAAACTCGGCCATCCATGATGGGATTCAATGGCTCAAAATGTCCCAGCGGAGGAGAAAGTATGTCCCGCCACAGGGCAGCTGTACTCCACCAACAGCTGCGCTCTCACCCTCCCCCCCATCGACCGGGCGAGTCAATGGAGGGAGCCAAAGATGTTGTGGGCCTCGACAGCGGCGGCTCTTTCGCAGCACTCCTGGCAGGAACCAAAGGCAGCTGCGGCACACTCCCACCCCCACCCCTGACTGGGTGAGCCAGGGGAGGGAGCCGACGATGTTGTGGCAGCTCAGTGGTGGTGGCTCTTTTACAGCCCCACGGCAGGAACCCAGGTCAGCTGTGGTGCGCTCCTCCCCCCCATGACTGGCCAAGCCAGGGGAGGGAGCCGACGGCTCTTCAAAAAGAACCATTTCCAGGGATAGAACAGTAGATTGCAATTCCACATGAAACTCTTCCACATAGATCCATGCAAATTCTATGGAATATTAACATAAGAGATTTTATATGTAAATATGATATATATACATATTAGAAATATAAACCTGCTAAACCTGCTAAACCTTGACCTTGCCATATTGAGCAGCAAAGCCTAAGAGGGAGGAGGGTTCTTATCAGGTTAAGCATAGTCTGCAGACTAATAAAGCAATGACCACGTGAAGCATTAGTTGGAAGGGACATCTCATGGGACTTCCTCATCTATTCTTTTTTTTTTAGTTCTGCAATGAAGAAAAATAGGATGTCATGTGATTGTAATAAAAATGCTATATATGTAAACCCTTGCCAAGATCTGGGACCCTTCTTCATAAGAGTCCACACTTAGAATTAGTGAGAGGAAGAGGAGGAATACCTACAATATGTCAATAGCTTTTCTCCTACAAAACAGTTAGCTTAATCACTTACAGTGAGCATTCCCCATTGGTTAATATTTCCCCTCCAACTCCTCACTTCTTCCCACAAGTCAAATAATAGCAATAAATTTGTTTCATTAAGTCAACTTTGACTTATGATGATTCTTTCCAGTGTTTCGTAGGCAGAGAATACACAGGAGTGTTTTACCATCTCCTGCTTCTGAGGGTATCCTGGGAATATAAAGCTTGCCCAAAGACACACAGACTGGCTCTTCTGGGATGCATAGTGGACAACTGAACCTGTGACTCCATAGCCAGATACCTAACTCACCGAGCTATCCATGCAGCTTTCCTACTAGTCTATTATGGTTGAAAAAGAGTTAAAAATGATACAGTCAGTGAACTGAAATATTTTATAGGATTTTCTGGCTTGCACTTAACATGGTAAGGGAAAATGCTAACAGAAAGTGGATAAATGCAGCTGGCATAATACATCATGAAGTAATTTGCTGCTTTATTGTATGGACAATTCATGTGTTTTCCTTTCACTGGCTAAATATGGTATGAAAAACAGAGCCATTTCAAAACAGTATTTTTCTACAGTTTATGACCCTTCACTTACAATTGTTTTGCAATGGCAATATTGAACAGCATTTGGCTCTGAAATGCAAGCGAAAAACGAAAGAGCAAACTTCTTCAAAACTAGGGTCAAACTAGATATGACATTAACTGTCCTTCTCCACTCTCACTTTTAAACAGCTGCCAGGCTAGATCAGGATTCTTTCCTTCATGACATTTTCCCAATAAAATCCCCCTCTGAGCTGCTATTTACCTTCCATGTTGTGGTTTGTTGCAATGGTGCTTGTCGGGAGCAAACAGCAGCTTGGGGGGCAAAAATTCTATGGCAAAGCAATTACTACAACCAATAATGTGGACCTGATCTGGCTTGCCCAAGCCCCAGAGATGCAATTTAAAAACAAAGAAATATGTATGCGGCGAAAGAGAAAAATAATATATTTCACCTCACATTTAGTTTAACGTTTTCTTCTAATTAAACCAGTATGACCTAAATGTGTTTGTGGAGTTTAGTGAGATTAACTCATAAGTAAGGTTGCATAGTCCCAATCCTTTGACTGAGACAGACATGACTAATTTTTGTTAGATTATAGTGTGCCTTGTATTATTTCTGATTTTCAGTTTTCAAATGTAACTTGACATGATTCATTGCTGTTCTCTCTCAACCACCACCCCACCTGCTTGTTTATTTATTTATCTGATCAATTTCTATACTACCCATCTGGGTATTGAACCCACTCTGGGCAGTTTAAAGAATAAAATGCATGAGGGGAGCTGAATTTTAGATTTTCTTTCCATGTGAAAGAACAGGTGCTTTAAATACATCTAATTACAGAAGTAATTAAAGTTATTACCTTACCTGTTTATTTAAAAGCACAAGGACATCTAATGGGAACAAATCAAGATATAAAGGCTTGCTGTCAATTAACCCTGAAGGCTTGAGGAGATAATGAGTGAAGGCAGGAGTTGAGTTACAGTTTGGTACAATAACAATAATAGTAATTCAGCACCTCTTACTTCTCCTGAAACAAACACAGCAGCTCAGGAGAAGAAAGACAAGAAGATTACCTGAGTAATATGATCTGAAGAGTACCAGCAAATAATAGTGTTCCCCCCCAACCTTGTCTATGGTACAGCTAACAAAGGATGGAACTGCTATCAATCTGAGGAGAGCTAAACTGTTCAGCTTCATGTCTCAGGTCCCATCAATGTGGTGGGGGCTGGAGAAGGACATTTGAAATATGATTCTTCCTCAGACATTTCTTTCTGGCTCTTGTCTTAGTAAAATGGCATGACATAACTAATTCAGGGATATAGTTTAGGACACAACAGTACAGGTAAAATACCATTCCCCCCACCCCCCTTTCCATTGCTTTCTTATATAGTGCGATTCTAGTAAAGTAACAAAGAAGAACTATGGCAACTGCTGGGCAAAATGTGTGCTTTACTCAGAAGCATCTGAGCATCTTTGATCATTAATGCATTCCTAATGGATTCAAATAGGCTGTGGCCTGTACACTTAAAACATTCCCTTTGGATTTACCTTAGATCATAAAACTATTATACCATCCATACTTATGTTTGGGGATAAAATAATGTCTAGACCATTTGTATGTTTCCGCCCAACTGGCAATTCAAAATGCATACCATTGTCTAGGAGTAATAATTTGCTCATTTTAAATCTTAGATGCAGAATTGCCTTCATTTAAAAAGTGCCCAATAGTGCCAAATAGGTTTTTTTTTAATACAGCCCAAGACAACGGATTTTGTTTATGATCACCATCTGTTTTATTATTTGATTTTAATAGTTTCACTTCAATGCAAAAATAGAAATACAAGACAATCTTTCAAAATAGAATGCAACACAAATCGTGCCAAAATAAAATCAAAATAGTTTCCATTTTCTTTCTTTTTAGTGGTGAGAAAATGCTATGTAGGCATTTCTTGTATTTTATTTTAATTACACATTAAAGGCACAGCTCAGAAGAGTTTGAAATCAATGGAACTTAAGTGCACTTATTTTTCTTTGGATTCAGCTGTAACTGTAAATAATGTCTCAGTGGGGTTCAAGAGAGAGAATTTTAACAGAGTTCTAGAAATGAAATGCCAGCCTTATGATTTCATAATTTTATGTCTGTAAATGTGAGGTTACCATTTGGAATCCTTCAGAAGACCAGTTTTCTTTATCTCTACTGCAACAAAGAGGTGTAGTCATGGCTGCCAAGGTAGATGGGTTTAAACGGGGACTGGATTAAAGCAGGAAGATTAGTACAATAAATCGCAACTTGTTAGGATGGTTATATATCAATTCCTGACTCACAAAAATGTCTCTCTGTATCAGGTGCTCCAGAACAGGAGACAGAGGATAAAGATGCATTTATGGTCTATTTGTGGATTTCCCAGAGACATCTGGTTGGCCATCATAATATGGAACTTGATATTGGATGAGAGATCTTTAGTCTGAAACACTGTGGTTCTTTTTCTGTTCTCAAACAAGGCACCAGAAGGAAAGGTCAAAATATAGAAACAGGTCAAAAGAAAGAGAAACTGTGTTATCAGAAATGTGGTGGACCAGAAGTGTTATTGCTCTTTGGTCATATCTTTCTTAGAGATCTGCTTGGCCACTGTCCAAATGAACAACTGGCAGAAAAGGTCTTTGGTCTTCATCCAGTTCATAACTTCTCATGTGCTTTAAATTAGATCTTGGGGTCTCTGCTGCTCTTTCCCACTGATTTCTTAAAATGGTTGTTCAGTGGTATTCAGATTCAATCAGTGCCTTGCTAATTATCAACATCACTCTTCTTGCTTTGTGTTAGGTTAAATACTGTCAAGGTAGAAATTATTTACAAAAACCTTTGCAGGCGCACCCCCCAAAGAAAGACTCAGACACCGGTATTGGATTAAAGGCATTGGGCCACTTTTATTGAATAATGCCCTAGTCCGAATTATCACTTTCAATTGGTGTATCATCCAATTGTAATTCTTTAAGGCAAGCAGGCCGCAGTAACACTGGTAAGGTTCCACCCAAAATGCCAGTGGAAATTGGCTACATGTATCTATTTGTACCAATTTGTTTGTTGACACAAACAAATTGTTGACCGGAGTCAATATACTATCTACTGACCCCACCCTATGACGTGTATCTGTTCAATATCAGGGTGATGCAGGCTGTGCAGCTCCTGCCATCAGCCCTTGCATGGTTTGCCCTTGACCGGCCAATCTTATTCCCCTGTACCTATCTACGTGTTGGCCAGTCAATTACGAACCTGCCAGATACCTATGGGTCATAAATCTGTTACCTTACCAGTGCTACCCGCCACACGGGGAGGAGTCCGTGATGACTCACCGCCCCCCCCAGACCGTCAGCTCGGTCACTAGGCCTGCTTGCACGTCCTCCAGAAAGAGGTCCAAACCTCTGGCCGACAGATGGACCCCATCTCTTGCATATAGACCATAATCCTGCAAGCCTATCCTAGGATGTTGAATGGTTGTTCCAAAGCCATTGTCAAAAAAGAACCGGGCGACAGCCCTGTTCAGTGACCGTCAAGCACAATCCAAACCACGGAGGTCAATGCCTCCCTTGCAACGGTGTCTCAGCACGATGTCAGACCATAGCAGCCGCGTGTATGGCCATAAGTGATGTAAAAAGGCTAGGTCACTGCACACCAACATTTTTAAAGAAAGGCCAGTGATCTGTCCGAGATCATTGCCGCCAAGGTGCAGAATCAAGACATCAGGCGGTCCAGCATCCCTGATGGACATCAGGAATGGCAACAGTTCCCGCCACCTCATGCCGCGCTTACCGTACCAACGCATACGTGCGGCTGCACGTAGCCCGAGATGTGGTCCCCAGTCTGTTGCCGCAGCATACTGCGCTGCCCAGTGCACAAAACTGTGGCCCACCAGCCATACTGCCACCGGTGTGCGTAAACACACAGGGTCTGTAAAAGAAGGAAAGAAGGGGAATTAATGACATAACTGGCGCTCATGCAGTAAGGGGGCATACATATAAAGAAAAACATGTGGACCCCCATCTGCCCATGCGACGTATATCAGCATCAGAGTACCCAAACGCAGCCGCAGTTGAAGCGGCACCTATTCTAAATGAGTGGGTGCCGTAACGAGCCCCAGGGAGGCCGACATTGTGAAGTGCCATACCGGTCACCTTCCAAAACTGGAATTTGGTCAGGGGAGACCCATCATGGTGGCAGAAAAACGGGCCAGGGTGCGTGCCACGCACTGCCAAAAACTCATGTAGGGCACCAACCGGACAGATGTCAGCAATTGTACACCGTAGCAGTCTGACACCACTGCCTACTCCGTGCTGATCGGCCTTTGAGGAACGAATCCTCAACTGGGCCCACTCCTGGGTAAGAAAGACTTCGTCGAGTTCCTGTGCCCTATGAGACAGGTCCCCCTTTGACAATGGGACCAGCTCACTGATACGGAGAGCTCCAAAAAAGGCCACGGTGGTAGCCGCATGAAAGAGAGCCTCCTCATACCTATCGTAACACAAGCTATGCCAACCTTGTGCAAGGTGCGTCAGAACCTCTGGTGAAACAGGGTGACTTGTGTCCGGGCGGCGGCCTCGTTCATGTGTCCACTCTTCTAATACATGACGTATGCGGAAGTCATTCACGCAGTCAACGAAACCCCTCGCCTTAGCCATAAATGCCAAAGCTGAAAGCCTAGTGGCAATGGTGCGAGGGGCTAACCCTAGGTCATGGAGGTAAACCATGAACTGCAGAATCTGGTCGACCGGGATCGGCCACACTTCGGGCAACTGCCTTTGCCCGCAAAAATTCCTAAACTGTAGGAGTGCATGTAGGTACACCTTACGCGTGCGAGGTACCAAAGACATGCCGATCGCCCGGTTCACCTTTCCTCACCAAATGTCCAGATCTCGGCCGGGAGTGGAGAGGGCAATTCCTCTGCTTCTGGTGCCAAGGCACGGAACTGGGGGATCTGCAGGCGGGATAAAGCATCAGCAATATCATTATCAATGCCTGGTACATGTCTGGCCCTGAAAAGCACATTAAGGCGTAAAGACCTCAAAACAAATTTGCGAACTAATGCCATAACTCTGGGGGATTTAGATGTCTGGGCATTGACAATGTGCACCACTGCAGCATTGTCACACCAAAAGTGAACTACTGAATTAGCCCACCTATCCCCCCCAGAGCATCAGGGCACCCAGAATGGGAAAGAAATCCAGAAAAATAAGATCGCGTAAACGATCTGTGCCTTGCCATGTCTGAGGCCATCAGCCATAGGACCACCTCCCTTCAAAGTAAATCCCACAACCCAGGGAGCTGGAGGCATCCGACTGTACTTGGAAATGCGGGCTGAGCATAAGCTCCGATCTCCAGAAGGAGATGCCATTAAAATCCTGAAGGAATGTGAGCCAGACCGTAAGATCCGCCCGTAAACCTTTGGTCAGCCGAACCCTGTGGTGGCATTTTAAAAGACCAGCCATGGCGTCGCACAGACGCCTGGCAAAGGCCCTGCCAGGTGTTACTACCCTACAGGCAAAGTTGAGGTGGCCGTGAAGCACCTGTAACTCTCGGAGAGACACCTTGCGCCTGGCAAGCATTGCCAGAATGGCACCAGAGATCTGCGTCACCTTTTCCATGGGCAACCTGGATGTCTGGGCAACAGTGTCAATCTCACTACCTAAAAATGTGAGAGTGGTGGCCAGTCCCTCAGTCTTTACAGGCGCCAGGGGCACACCTAGTTCCCGCATAAGCACCTGAAAAGTGGCGAGTAGCCGAGCGCACATGTCTGTGCCCTGTTCCCCTCCGAACAAAAAGTCATTGAGGTAGTGGGCTACAGACCGGGACCCTGATCTACGAACAAAAGCCCAGTGAAGGAAGGTGCTAAACCATTTGAAAGCAGAACATGAGATAGAACAGCCAAAAGGCATGGCCTTATCTACATAAAAGCTGCTCCGAAAACGGAAACCTAACAGCTCAAAGTCGTCCGGGTGCACTGGCAACAATCGGAATGCTGATTTGATATCACACTTTGCCAGTAGCGCCCCTGGGCCACATGAGCGTACCATCTGCAAGGCCTGGTCAAAGGAAGTATACCTGACCAAGCAAAGGTCATCAGGTATTGCGTCATTGACCGAAGAACCCGCAGGATAAGAAAGGTGATGAATTAACCGAAATTCACCCGGGGACTTCTTAGGGACTAAAACCCAAATTTGACACCTTCAGGTTCGGGAATGGTGAGTCAGCAAATGGCCCAACAACCCTAAGTGCGGTGACCTCCTTAGCTATAGATTGGGCGGCGATATCCTCATTACCCCTGAGGGAAATTAAGTCCAGGGCGTCTTGAGGCACGCGTACCCCCTGAAATGGTATGCGGAAGCCGAATTGAAAACCCTCAAGTACGTACTTTGCATCATCCCGTCTAGGATAAGCGGTAAGCCAATGTTCCAGCACCTCATTACCCTTCAGAGAAAGTAAGTTCGAGGCATCCTGCGGTCCCCGAACACCCCTAAATGGTATACGAAAACCAAACTGGAAACCTTCTAACAGGTACCTCGCATCATCCCGTCTAGGATAAGCGGAAAGCCATCGATCCAGCATACGGATATTAATTGGGGAGGGGGCCTTTTGCGTGGCCAGCACCGTCAGAGGGAGCTCTGACCGCCCCCTGCCCACCCCACCCCTACCTCTGCCTCGTGATCCACCAGCCCGCGGGCACACGGAGGTGGCGTGAGGGCCAGAGCACTCGTGCCGGAACCGACACTGATGCTTGTTGCACACTCCATTGGTGGAGAAGCTCCAACACAGCAGGCGGGCTGGAACCCCCTGCCCCGCCATTTGGCAGGGAACCTGTGTAGCAGCTGCCCGCTGCACAGCATGGCCACAATGGTACCGATCACCAGGCGCCGGCCGCGTGGGGGTCATGTACAAGAGCCACAATTGCTGGCAGGGCTCGTCCCACCTCATCTCAGGATAGAGGGCCACTCTCATCCTAAACTCCTTGTCATAGGCCAACCATGACGGTCCAGGGAAATTGACCACCGCCCGATAAATATTATCCAGGTATTACACCATTGGAATGGCCAAGTCAGGGCGAGCCCTCAGGTATACCGCCATATAAATAAGGTAGGCCGGTAACCAATTGGCCCAGGTGCGCGGCAGCTTACAACAACGGGACAACTCCTTGTCCCTATCGTCCTGCCCTTCCCTCTCTTCCTTGGTGGGCTCACGGTTTAGGAGGGAGAAAATGTCCACATATTCCCCCCTCCAAATCTTCTCCCTAGTGGCCTGGGAAAGATGGTCACCCAAGGGCAAGGAATAACCGACCATCGGTAGGGCTGCAGTTGGGACAGATTGAATCAAGAGTGAACCCAGTGGTCCCTGAACAACCCCTGAAACATTAGGCATACCCCTAGGGGCGGTCACCCCTGTCATAACCGGGGGGTAATTGGGTAACCAGGAGCTAACGGGACAGTGCGGATACAACTGTCCACCCATGGTAACCTGTTGTGGCCATGGCCACTGCAACACCCCCCCCCCAGTGTGGCTGGGCAGTGTCACTGGTGTACTTAATTGACCAGGATACTCACCCGGTGCACCCCCGTGGGCCACCCCCACTGGGGGTTCCGGCCCACGGCGGGTATCGGAGCTCGCAATGGGAATCGAGCTCTGCGTGCCTCTACATCCTTGCCACGCAGGACCAGGCCCCTGCAGCAAGCCCCGCTGCGATGATCTAGCAGGGAGCTGCGAGGCACCAGCTTGGACTGGCCTGATGGCCTCAAGCAGCTCGACCCTGGCAGCAGCCCGCTGGACAGCGGTGGTCGACGTGTGGGCCAGAAATGCAGGAGGTGCAAACGCACCTTCCGAAGGTGGCAGGGCAATGCCCATTGATGCCTCCAGCACCGAAATGTGTGCTAGGAGGGCATCAATGGCCTCAGACCCACCGGTATAAGGTGGGCCGGCCGGGCCGGATGGCCCACCGGGCAATTGCAGAGTTACAAACCCAAGTGTGGATCCTGGGCCCGAATATGGCCATGACCAATAATCTGGCCCATGTGGGGCCGGGGTAATGGTGGGGCGGAAACCCGCACCAGCCCAAGTGGGCCGCCCTGCCCAGAGCTGGGCAAAGACCCCATAGGGGTAGTGATCCCCGAGGGGCCAGCCTGTGCCGCCCCTACTTGGACCCCGGCGTTGGGTGGGTAGGCAGCAGCCTGTCCGCCCACAATGGTGGTAGTGGGTAAACCGGCCCTACCACCAGGGTGCAGGGGCGCCGCCCGAGCCCTCCGGCCCGGGGGTGGCCCCCTATATGTGGCGAGGGTGGGCTGAGCCCTCCCCCTCATCTGTGGCTTCGGAGCCATTGCTTTTTGCTTGGGAGCCATGTCTTCCAAGCCGAAGAGTTAAGGAGAAAGGGAAATTCCCTTTTAAAAAGAGCAGGCGAAAGCCGGGGAGAAAAGCGATGGAGAAAACTTCTCCTCTCCATCGCTTCAACAAAATGGCAGCTGAGCTGCCTCATGGCCACCCCTTTTAAAGAGGGTGGCCACGCCCCCTAACTCACCCGTATGTCTGAGTCCGGTGGGGGGGCGCACAGAGCGCGGCGGCCTTTTTGGCGCCGCGCTTGCATAACAGGATTTCAAGGTATCAGATATGGTACTTGGGGACCATCACCCTTCCCTGTGGACTTCGGCACCTAAGCCATTAGTCCTCAGGGTTGTCAGATTAGTTAACCACTGGCTGACACTTGGCATTGAGTTGGTGGCAGTATGGTCTGCTCTATTACCATCGCAGGATAACCTGGCCAGACACCCATCATTCTATCTATTACACCAAATTTGTTTTTATGAATAATCCCCCTGTTTATTGAGGTTGATAAATTATTCTTTCTATATTATCCTTTTGTGATTTTTACTACTCCACCTTAGTTTTGTATTGAAGCTTTGGTAGGTTGCAAATTCCATTCATATTTAGGAACTACAATGTTCTTGCACCTAAAGGTTTCACCTTGAGAAGGCCATCTTTATGTTTTCCAAATAGGAACAGTTCTTCTGCCTTAAAATAGCCATTGCTTTTTATACCCCCCCCATTAGATATTTCTGGTACAGCCCACAAGCTGGGAGTGAAAACAGTAATTCTACCACTCATTTCCCCTTCCCTCAGGGATAATGCAAGGTGGGGAACCTCATCATTGCTACATTTTTTAGCCAACATAAGTTTTGGTCAAGGATATCACCATAATGAGGCAGTCTGTTGGGTATTCTCCAACTTTGTGAGAGTTCATGCTTCCAGAAGGAGACCAAGGCACCAATAGGTTCTCTTCCTATGTTTTCTACACAAAACAGTAATGCCTAGTCACTTTATGAAGATAAGCAAAGAATAACAAGCACAAAAAGAAATTCTGATTAATCGTGAATCCATAAACAATCAATTCAATGCTGCTAATAGTTGTAATACAATAAGGGAATAGTCATTGCCTTTTTCAGTTAGGGCAGAATGCAGAGAGACAGAATAGTTTCCTATATGTAAAAGTGTCAGATAAAGGTGCATTTTGTCTAACTATCTGTTCAATCTGTTCACAGAACATATTGTATGGAAACCTGGACTAGATTCAAATGAAGTAGGAGTGGTAATTGGTGGAAGAAGCATCAATAATTGAAAATACAAAGAGAATATGATCCTCAAAAGGTCATTAAAACTCTTCTTTGCAGGAGTTTCTGGTGTTGTTCTACACAGGTGAAAGACAGGGTATTATATATTTTGTTGACATTGTTGGTGCCACCATTGTTAATCATGTTTTGTTGTCTATTTATATTGTTTTTGTCCAATTATTTTACCTTCTTTTTATGACTTTTATCAATTATAACTGTGTTTGTTTGTTAATCACTCATAGCATATTCTGCTGGATGGGTGCTATGCCAATCAAACCAATCAACCAATTAATCAATAATTTATTGGCAGAAACCAGCAATTATATGAAACGTCTAATGAAAGTAAAAGAAAGAAGTGCCAAATACTAGACTGCTCTTGTAAACACAAAAATTAATACAGAAGAACAATGCAACTACAATGTTTGTGGACAATGAAGAAATTGAAATTCTTAAAGATTATGTATACCTTGGTTCAAATATGAGTCTAATGGAAACTGCAGCCAAGAAATCAGACAAAGACTGAGACTTGATATGGAAGCAATGCAGGAACTAGAAATCATCAAGTGCAAAAATGTGTAACTGGAGGTCAAGGTCATCTACACTACTGAGTTCCTAATTACTATGTATTTATGTGAAAACTGGTGACTGTAGAAAGTTGACAGAAGAAATTTAATTTGTTTGAAATATAGAGCTGGAGGAGAGCTTTGCAGATATGCTGGATTGCCAGAAAGGTGAACAAGGAACTCCTAGATCTTATATACAGTAATACCTCATACAAAGTCCGCTTCATACAACATCGGATTCATACAATATCGCCTAATTCCTTGAAAAAAGTTGCCTCATACAAAGTCGTGTGACGTTGTATGAGGCATTCAGTTTTTCCCAGGTTGCATTGTGCCTGGGCAGTATAAAAGGCAGGACACATGCATGCATTGCTCTTGTGGGTTTTGCATGAGGCAAAGAGTGTTTAGGAGTGGTTTTGAGTGCGATTTTGGTGTGGGTTTTTTTTTTTTTTAATTTTTTGTCAGAATTTTTAGAAGCATTCCTGGGATTTTTGTTGCATTCTTCAGGTTCTTGGAAATCAGGGGTGTTTGACAAGTTTTTGTAATGTTTTTAGCCTTTAGACAATGATTTCTTAAAGTTCTATCAGTTTCCTGTCTGTTTCCTTGACTTTGCCCTGACGTCTGTGCTGTTACAGTACAATGTATCTCTATGGAAACAATGTTGTATGAGGCTTTGTGGCAAGGATTTGGACGTTGTATGAGGCATCGTGGCTAGGATTTTGCATGCCTCATACAAAGTCCAAATCCGTATAAAGTCCAAACTTGTGGAACCAAGTTTGGACGTTGTATGAGGTATCACTGTAACTCAAATTCTCTCTAGAAGCAAAAATGACAAAACTGAGGATGTCTGGGCACTTCATGAGAAGACAAGACTCACTGAAAAGGACAGTAATGCTAGCAAATGTTGAAGGCAAGAGGAAAAGGGAAGACAAAATATGAGACGGATTGACTCTGTAAAGAAGACCACAGCCTTGACTGTGCAGGAGCTGAGCAAAACATTTTGGAACTCTTTCACCCATAAGTCAGAGGCAACTTGATGGCACATACAACAAATGTCAATGTGAGATATAAGAAAATCAACAAAATTGCACTTGAGTCTGTCTGTTCCAAAACATGACATGTCATTATAATTATGATTATGAATGCTGTTTTAGTTCCAGGCCTGTTCTGAAATCAGAATCAAACAAGCCTATATAACAAGTTTTCACCAAGAGCATCTAAAGCTTCAGATCTACCATACTCTCAAATACCATACTCTCTTGTTTGAGAAAAAGCTGTTTGTAATGGGACAATAGTTATCATGTATCTCTGAGTCTAGGGAGGTCCACTTCATAAAAGGATGGATAGCCTTCTCTTTAAAAGTTGTTGACACCTTTGCCTCACATAATGAAACAGCCCACAGTCATCAAGCTAGTTAATCTCTGTCAATTCTTTTCAGCTAAAATGTTAAAATGTTGAGATTACATGTCATGGAATAGATAGGTTTATGCAGCTTGTCTACATTGTTAGACAACAGTAATAGAAACTAATATTGAGAAGCCTTACTAGAGGCTTGACAGACATAAGAAAAAAATCAGTGTCCAGTCCTGAGCAAATATGAATGACTTACTCTTTGTGTGCCTAGCAAATTTGCCTCAACATGTGACTAAAAAATGTGTGTGTGTGCGCGCGCGCACATGTGCGTGTGTGCGCACACACGTGTGTGCGTGTGTGTCTGCACACACACACACATCCATACATTTGTATGGATAAGGGTAATGGTCTGAACTAGTTCTGAATTTTCTTTATTTACAAAAACATCCAGTCCCCAAGTGAGAATCTTATGGTGCAACCTACAAGGGAACTATCAACAGGTTTAGAAGCTTCTAAAGCAACCTTGATGCGCCAGCTGTTCTTAGACTTTCATTACCAGAAGCCCATATCAGCACACCTGCTGATCAGGGCTTCTGGGAATTGAAGTCCAAGAACAGCTTGAGCACCAAGGTAGGCCATCTCTGATCTTTGCAGGAAGACACTATAGGGAATAGCCAAAATCCAACATTAGATTGGTATGCATCTCTCCTTCCTACAAACCTAGAAATGGCTAAAAAATAGTTCAGGAGCTTTTCTAACCATCTAAAGCAAGTTGTTGAAGTATCTAGGGGTCTGCAGTAGAAATAATGCATACCTACTATAATACCATAATCTTGCCAACAGAGGACACATGTGCAATACAGACTATAATCTTTGGGGGAAAATATTTCCAAGGGAAGAAGCACCTCAATGAACATGGAAAGCTAGGGGAATTAATGGAATGGCATGGATTATTCTAGAATCATGGTTACTGTTTGGAATGCTTAATGGGAAAACTCTGCATTCTAACATTTTGTGATGGGATCAGTTTGTGATTGTACTGACAACATTATTCTATTCTCAGGCACCAGTAGATCACAGGTTTCAACAAGCACATTGCACTTTATTTGAGCATCAACCATCGTTCTGTCAAGGTTCGTTAAGATCTCATGAACTCTCATAAGAAAGCCAAAGAAACATCACCAGTTAAAATTCAAAACATGGAACTCCAGGCTTAGATTCTAATTTGTTACTAATGCAATATTAAAGCATTGTATAAGTAAAATATTAATGCAGTATTTGTTCTGAAATTTTAAGCACGTGGATACAGACTTAAACAACATTGTTCTCTCTTTTTTCATCCTTCTTTCTCTTTCTCTCTTTCTCATTTGAAAGGGTGCCCCCAGGGAGGCATACAGATGGGCAATATACACACTTCTGGGTAATCTGAACAATAGTGTGGTTCTGACACTATATTGAAAGATATAACCTTTCATGAGCAGTAAGAGTTGGCTGATAAAAATAAAAAATGTCACCTTATCTGCTGACCAGATGATATAATACAGTTTCTTATATTACCCTTTGAACTTCTCTATTGGCTGAAAAAAAGGCTTCAGGAAAACTTAAAGATAAGGCTCTTCTCATCTATTCCTTCTGTATGCTACATCATGTGTGCATCTCAAAAAAGAAAATGCTTTCAATTCAAGATGCCTATTTATATTCATCTTTCATGCAGACCCTCCTAATCAGAATGAAAAAGTGTGTTTTATCTTTCCATATCTACTGTCTCAGAATATAGAGGCTAGAATTAAGGATAATTCAGTTATTTCAATTTGGGAAGATTGGTAAACTACCAACCCAAGCAGGTAAAGAGACTACAGTTTGAAAAGGTTTTTATTCTTCTTTTGTGTCCAGATTGAACTTTAAACTGCGAAATTGAAGTCACATTCCTTGCTCTGTCAATGACCAAAATTGGCCATGTTTCCAGTAGAAACTGGCAGACCAGGAAATGATATGGATTCTGTGACTCTCCACATTCACACAGCGTGTTGTTGTCTGCAAGCAGCCACCACTTGAGCCTGTTGACCTTACATTTAGGCACTCTAACCCTCAGCCCTAACCCTAGCCGTCATCCAAATGACATAGGGGAAGTTGAGTTCCTCATCCATATTCTCCTTTAATGTTATTCTTTGTCCTGTGATCTCATTCCTCCATCATCTAATTTCATTTTGTTCTTGTGTACCCTCAAGAATATTTGTTCTTGCCATAAAACTCTTCCTGGATATGAGTCAGCAGACTTAAGGCACATATTCATCCAAAGGGTGTTGAGGGTCATTCTCCTGCATCCACTGCTACTCTCTCCTTGTCTTTGTTGGAATAATACCAACAAGATGCTATATTTTCTCTACTGGTGTAGATTTGAAGCATTCTGTGATGACACAACCCATCATACTAGCTTGGAGTATATCAGCAAAGCCTGCTTGGATGTATCCTCATAAATCACAAGATTCTACCATCATTATTTATTTATTTATTTATTTATTTTATACCCTGCTGCAATTGGTGCAAGCACCACTCTGGGTGGCTTACAACGATAAAACAAACAACAATATAGTAATATGACAACAGAACAATCTAAACATAATAAAAATAAATGATAAACATTACTAAAGTATTAATAATCAAATCTTGCTAACACATATTAGAAGTTTGTTGTATGCATGTAACATTCACTCATTTTTTATTTATACTAATCTCGAGGTCAAAGATGACTTAGAGAATATTTAAATGTTCAAAAAGTTAAAAAAAAACAATAGATTGTACAGTATTATTAAAAACAGCTAAACATGTTAGATTTTTAAACTATTTTAAAATAATTTAAAGCAAATTAAATGAAAGCGCGGCGCCAAAATGGCCGCCGCGCTCTTTGCAGGCCCCCACCCACCCAGACTCAGACATCCGGGTGAGTTAGGGGCGTGGCCACCCCTCTATAAAAGGAGTGGCCACAAGGCAGCCGAGCTGCCATTTTAGAATTGCGATGGAGAGGAGAAGTTTTCTCCGTCGCGTTCTCCCTTTAGTCGGCTATAGAGCCTTCCAGAGCTCTGCGCGTTCGATTCCCGGATGGGAAAAGAGAACTCCGAGTACCCGGAGCCTTTTAGGATTGCCTCTTGGCTACCGCAGTACTTACACACGGGAGCTCAATCCCTGGATAGGGATCCTTCAGCGATCCTTATTCTTTTAGGGAGACATGGCTCCCAAGCGAAAGGCCCCGGCTTTGAAGCCACGGCCGAGGGGAAGAGCTTTCCCTGGCCCTGCATCGGATGGGGGCCAGCCTTTGGGTCGGAGGACCAGGGCTGCGCCCCCACGGCAGGGCAGTGATAGACCCTTGCCCACTGGTACCAGTGGGGCCGGTCAGGCTACCACTTAGCAGCCGGGTGCCAGCTTCGTAGCTGGTCAGGTGCAGGCTGGCCCCTCCGGGGCTTCGGCCCTGAACGCGCCTTTGCAGGCCCCGGGACGGGTTGGCCCAGGGGCCTGAGTTCTGGGCATGGCCCTATTCTGGCCCTGGCTCCCCTTTTGGGTTGCCTTTTCCTCAACTGACTAGTGGGCCATCTGGTCCACCCGGCCCGCTTTATACTGGGGGCCCCGGGGCAGTGGATGCTCTGTTAGCACAGATGGCAGTGCTGGAAGCATCCTTGGGCATTGCACAGCCTCCTTTGGGGGGGGGGTGCTACTCTTTCTTCAACAGGGGCCACTTCATCGGCCCCGGCTACCTTGCCGGCCACAACGCTTCAGCAGGTGGCCAACCGGGTCAAGCTGCTTGAGACAGTCTGGCTGGCCCCAGCTGGTGTCTCGCAGCACCCCGTTCGACCTGATGTCCAGGCTGGGAGCAGTCAGGGGTGGTCCCAGAGCTCGATTCCGGTCGCGAGCTCCGACGCCCACCGTGGGCCGGAACCCCCGGTGGGGGCGGCCCACGGGGGTGCACCTAGTGAGTATCAGGTTCAATTTAGTGCACCAACACCACAGCCCACTTACAGTGGTGGGGTTCAGTGGCCCTGGCCTCGTCAAGTTGATGCGAGCGGGGATCAGTTACCATCCTATCCCAGTATCCCATGTTTTCTAAATGGTCCCTTGTTAAGGGCGGGGGTGTCCGCTCCTGGGGCAGTGCCGAGCATCGCAGGGGCTGTCCTGGTCCCGCTGCGTATGCCCTCTATACAGAATGCGCCGACGATGGCTTTGCCGACGGCTGGTTATTCCTTGCCCCTGGGTGATCATTTGTCACAGGTCACAAGGGATAAGATCTGGTGAGGGGAGTACGTGGATATATTCTCCCTATTGAACCGTGAGCCCACTGAGGAGGAGGAAGAGAGAGAGAGACAGGATGACAGAGACAAAGAGCTGTCCCGTCGTCATAAGCCACCGCGCACCTGGGCCAACTGGTTGCCGGCATACCTTATATATATGGTAGTATGCCTCAGGGCCCGGCCTGATTGGGCCATCCCGATGGTTCAATCCCTTCATACTATTTACAGGGTGATGGTTGATTTCATGGGCCCATCGTAGTTGGCTTACGATGAGGAATTTGGATGAGGGTGGCCCTACATCCTGAGATGAGGTGGGACGAGCCCTGTCAGCAATTGTTGCTCTTGTACATGACTCCCACTGACTGGCGCCTGGTGATAGGTACCATTGTGGTCATGCTGTGCAGCGGGTTGCTGCAACACAGGCTCCACGCTAACTGGTGGGGCAGGGGGTTCCAGCCCGCCTGCTGTGTTGGACCTGCTCAGCTTGCGACGTGTGTACTAAGCGCCAGTGTCGTTACCGACATGAGTGTCCCCCTTTTGCGCTGGCCCCTACGCCGCCTCCGCGTGCCCGCGGGTTGGTGGGTTACGAGGCAGAGGTAGGGGTAGTGGTGCACAGGGGGCGATCAGAGTCTGTCGGAACTAGCCATGTCAAAGCCCCCCTCCCCAATTAGTGTACTCATGCTGGAGCGATGGCTCTCAGCTTATCCAAGAAGGGATGATGCGAGGTACCTGCTGGAGGGTTTCCAATGGGGCTTTCGTATTCCATTCGGGGGTGTTAGGGGCCCCAAGATGCTACTAATTTAGTTTCCTTGAAAGGTAATGAGGAGGTTGCTGCACTGAGCACAGCTAAGGAAGTTGAGGCTATGAGAGTAGCGGGCCCCTTCTTGGAACCAACTTTCCCTAATTTGAAGGTCTCCCCTCTGGGGCTAGTACCGAAGTAGAACCCGGGTGGATGTCGTCTAATCCCCCATCTAGCTTAAACGTCGTTTGTTCAGCCCCTATGGGTGGTACGCTCATGCGGTCCCAGTGCTTTCCTGGCACATTGTGATATGCACTCGGCTTTCCGATTACTGCCAGTGCACCCAATGGATTTTGAGCTATTGGGTTTTTAGGTTCCAAGGGGAATTTAACTTAGATAAGGCCAGCCCTTTTGACTGCTCTATTTCATGTTCGGCATTCGAACGATTCGGTACTTTCATTCAGTGGGCCTTTGCTCGCAGGTCGGGGTCTCGGTCTCTAGCCCATTACCTCGATGACTTTTGGTTCGGGGGTGAACGGGGCTCGGACACGTGCACGCGTCTCCTCACTACATTTCAGACACTCAGGTGGGAACTGGGTGTCCCCTTGGCACCTGAAAAGACCGTGGGCTCAGCTACTAAGCTCACATTTCTAGGCATTGGAATTGACTCTGTCGCACAGGCATCCGGGTTACTCATGGATGAGGTGGCTCGGATCTCTGCGGCGATTTTGGCATTGATTGCCAAACATAAAGTGTCCCCTCGTGAGCTGCAGTTACTTCATCGCCACCTTAACTTTGCCTGCAGGGTGGTTCCACCCGGCAGAGCATTGGCCAGGCGCCTGGTTGACACCATGGCTGGCCTGTTAAAACGTCACCACAGGGTCCGGCTGATCAGGGGCATACGGGTGGACCTTTCGGTCTGGCTCAAATTACTCCTGGGTTTTAACGGGGTCTCTTCCTGGAGATCAGACCTTATGGTCTGCCCTAGATTTCAAGTTCGGTTGGATGCCTCCGGCTCCCTGACTTATGGGGGTTTACTCTGAGGGTAGGTGGACTTACGGCCGAGGGCATCACGCATAGCTTGGCACGGATCGCCTCTGCGATCTTACCTTCCTTGAGTTTCTTCCCAATTTGGGGAGCACTGATGCTATGGGGCGATGAGTGGGCCAACTCAGTGGTCCATTTTTGGTGTGACAATGCAGCAGTGGTGCACATTGTCAACACCCAGACATGCAAATCCCCCAGGGTCATGGCATTGGTTTGTCTATTCTTTTGGAGAAGCCTACGCCTAAATGTGCTGTTCAGGGCCAGACATGTTCCAGGTATTAATAACGATATTGCTGCTGCTTTATCCCGCCTGCAGATCCCCCGGTTCCATGTCTTACTCCGGAAGCAGATGGATTCCACTCGCCACTCCCGGCCGATATTTGTACGTTTGGCGAGGAGAGGTGAACCGGGCATGTCATTGGCACCTCGCACGTGTAAGGCGTATCACCATGCGTTCATGCTATTTAGAACTTTTTGCGAGTAACTACCGTTACCTCAAGTGTTGGCAATATCAGAGGACCAGGTTTTACAATGCATGTTTATCTTTGCAGTCAGGGTTTGGCCCCCTGTACTATAGCCTTCAGGCTTTCGGCACTGGCATTTATGGCCAACGTGTGGGGGGGGGTTTCAATGACTGCGTGAGTTACTTCCGCTTGCATCGTGTTTTAGAGGGGTGGACACATGAACGTGTCCGCTGCCTGGACACGCGCCACCACAGTTCGCCAGAGTTTCTGACCCACCTTGCACGAGGCTGGCATGACTTATGTTTGGATAGGTGTGAAGTGGCTCTTGGTCACGCAGCTACCACGGTAGCCTTTTTGGGAGCGCTCCGCATCAGTGAGTGGGTGCCAGAGTTGGGTACCATCTGTGTAAGGCGGATGTGTCTCGTAGGGCACTGGAACTCGACGATGTCTATGTCACACATGAGAGGGCTCAATTGGGGATACGGTCCTCAAAGGTTGTTCAGCACGGAGTAGGCAGTGGAGTTAGACTGCTACGAAGTTTCATTGAGACATCTGTCCGGTTGGTGCCCTACATGAATTTTCGGCATTGCCTGCTGCGCGCCCCAGCCTGTTTTTCTGCCACCAGGATGGGTCTACCCTTACCAAAGTAAAGTTACTGAGGGTGACCGGTGCCGCGCTTCATGGTGTGGGGCCCGTTTTGGCACCCATTTATTTAGGATAGGTGTCGCGTTAATTGCGGCTACGTTTGGGGTACTCAGAGGCGGATATGTGTGTACGCGTAGTTTCTTATATGTACGTCCCCTCACTGTATGAGTACCTTGTTATGTCCTTCACCTCTTCTCCTCTTTTACAGATCCTGTGTATCTCTGCACACTGGTGGCAGTGGGGCTGGTGGGCCGCAGCTATATACACTGGGCAGCAGTATATGCTGCGGCGACAGAGAGTGGACCCCGACTTGGGCTGTGTGCATCCGCACATATGCGATGGTGTGGTATGCGCGGCACAAGGGGGTGGGAACTGTGGCCATTCCTGATGTCCGTCAGGATTGCTGGACCGCCTGATGTTCTTATTAGGCACCTCGGCGGCAATGATCTTATACGGATCACTGCTATTCATAAACTGTCGAGGGGCTGTGACCTGGCATTTTATATCATGTATGGCTTACACATGGTCGCTATGGTCTAACATCGTGCCGAGACACCAATTTAGGGGACACGTGGATCTCCATGGTTCGGACTGTTCCGGCAGTCAGTGGACAGGGCTGTTGCTCGGTCCCTTGCTGAGCATGGCTGGGAGACAGCCATTGGACACCTGCGGATAGGCTTACAAAAATTTTTGCTGGTAGGCAGGAGAAGCGGTCCACCTGTCGGCTGGAGGTATGTACCTCTTTCTGGGTGTGGTGCAAGAAGGCCTGGCGACCGAGCTGACGGTCTGGGGGGGCGGTGAGTCATCATGGACGCCTCCCCGTGCGGCGGGTAGCACTGGTAAGGTAAAGATTTATGACCCAGAGGTATCCGGCAGGTTCGCAATTGAGTGGCCAACACTTAGACAGGTACAGGGGTAATAGCTTTGGCCGGTCAACGACGAACCAGGCAAGGGTTGATGGCAGGAGCTTAACAGCCTGCATCACCTTGAGATTTAACGGATACACGTCATAGGGTGGGGTCAGTAGACAGTTTATTGACTCTGGTCAACAATTTGTTTGTGTCAACAAACAAATTGATACAAATAGTTACATGTAGCCAATTGCCATTGGCATTTTGGGTGGAACCTTACCAGTGTTACTGCGGCCTGCTTTCCTTAAAGAATTACAATTGGATGATTACACCAATTGAAAGTTATAATTAGGACTAGGGCATTATTCAATAAAAGTGGCCCGATGCCTTTATCCATATACCGGTGTCTGAGTCTTTCTTTGGGGGGGGGGTGCGCCTGCAAGGTAGATTTTAAAATATAAAATGGACATCTCCCATTAAAAAGAACTTTATTGGCTGCCAGTTGCTAACTAAAGCCTGCTATAAGGTATAAGGTATTTGTTCACTATCAGAAATACCTATAGAGAAAGAATCATCTTAGTCTGCTAGGAAAGGGAATTCCACTGCCTGGGAACAGACATGAAGAAGGGCCTTACTGTCATTCATTCCAAGTGTGCTAGTAGAGGGTAGACATATGGTCTGCAAGATATAGACTGCTTTAAGTATGAATGCTTCCTATGCTATTAGCTAATCAATACCTTTTGAGACTACAGGTCATTACCCTTATCCACGGGGGATACATTCTGAAACCGACCATAGACACCTGAAACCATGGATAACAGTGAACCCTATATTTACAATGCAGACAGTTGCCTCTAGTAGCCAGCTCTGAATACACCATAGAAACATATATGTTTTTAAGGGCTTTAAGAAAGATTTTACACCTGCAGATAAGTGAAACCACATATATTGGACCTGTCGATAAGGGGGGGGGGCAGAGGTGCACCTGTATTATAACCAGATTTTATGTTGAAGATCAAGGGTGAAGAATTGGAGGTGTTCTCAAGTCCTTCTGGTCCTGGGAGTCACATAGCCAATTACGATGTATGGTGTTGTAGCTCAACATCATCTAGACGGCCACACAATCTCCATCCCTATTGTATCTACAGAATATTTGCTGTGGCAGTCTGTTGCAGAAGAGTCTTCTTCCCATTCTACCTTCCTCCAAGACATTTGTGGTTCCCAACAGCTATTATATCAAAAGCATAACATAGGTAGAACTTACTGTATACTCCATTTTCAATATATTCCTGTGGAATAGAAGCTGCATTATTAGAAAAAGAACTAGGTTGTTTGTTTGTTTTTGCAAGAAATATAAAAAACAAAACAAAAGTCAGCTAATGAAAGCGCGGCGCCAAAATGGCCACCGCGCTCTTTGTGCCCCCCCCCCACCCGGACTCAGACATCTGGGTAGTTAGGGGGTATGGCCACCCCTCTATAAAAGGGGTGGCCACGAGGCAGCCGAGCTGCCATTTTGTGAAAGCGACGGAGAGGAGAAGTTTTCTCCGTCGCTCTTCGTCTTTTCTAGGGAAGCCTTTTTGGCTGCAGAACCTTAGCGGATCTTTGCTTCTTATCTTCGGCTTCCCAGCCATCGGGTTTCTGATCCCTGGAAAGGGATCGTGCTTGCTCGATGCCTCCTAAGAAGAAGGCTATGACGACTAAGGCTCGCCCGAATAGGAGGCAGCAGTCAGGTCGGAGGACCGCGGCTGCGCCTCCCCAACATGGACTCCTTACCGGAGGCACCCACCGGGACCAGTGGGATGGGGCAGCTTAGGCCATGGCCCGCGGCTCTCCAGCCTCAGACTGGCCCTGCAGGGGCTTCGGCCCCCGGCCCGCAATTGCCGGCCATGGGCTTTGAGCATGGGGGAGGGCCTGGTGCGATTGGGGCTTAGGCCCCCGGGCCGCACTTACCGGCCATGGGCTTTGAGCATGGGGGAGGGCCTGGTGCGGTTGCACAGCAGGGCTTACCCCCGGCCCCTCGTGGGCCGGAGTTTTGGGCATGGCCCTATTTGGGGCCTGGCTCTCAAGTCGGGGGCTCTGGACCATTGCCCAGTGGGCCGTCCGGCCCACCTGGCCCCCTTTAGGCAGGGGGATCTGCGATGGTGGATGCATTACTGGCCCGCGTAGCGGCACTAGAGGCAGCCCTAGGGATCTCCAATAACCCCATTGGGGGGGCTTCATTGCCATCTGGGGCCCCTTTTTTGCCAGCACCTTTGCCCACCGTTACCGGTAGGATGGGGCAAATTGCAATATGGCACTCGGCTCTCAGCCTCAGGCCGGCCCTTCAGGGGATTCGGCCCTCGGCCCGCAGTTGCCGGCCATGGGCCGGAACGATTGGGGGGGAGGGCCTGGTGCTGGCACGCAGCACGTTTTACCCCCTCAGGGGCCGGAGTTTTGAGCATGGCCCTATTCTGGCCCAGGATCTTAAATTGGGGCCCATGGCCCAATCCCTAGCCGGCAGTCCGGCCCACCTGGCCCACCTTATACATTGTTATACTAGGGGTTTCCGTGGCAGGGGATGCCTGGTTAGCATGTTTGGCTGTGCTGGAGGCATCCTGGGCTATCCAGTGGGGGGGGGGCTTCCCTATCTACCAGGACCCTTCGTGTCTGCCGGCTACTTAGACTGCTGCCACTCTGCAACAGGCGGCCAGCCGGGTCGAGCTGCTTGAGACACTCCGGCCTGTGCCTGCCGCCGTCTCGCAGCTCTCTGGTCATCCAGAAATGCAACCGGAGTGTGGTCGGATGTGGCCCCAGAGCTCGATTTCGGTCGCGAGCTCCGACGCCCGCCGTGGGCCGGAACCCCCAGTGGGGGTGGCTCATGGGGGTGCAACTAGTGAGTATTAGGTTCAAGTTGAATGCACCCACATCACAGTTCACTTCCAGCGGTGGGGTTCAGTGGTCAGGGCTTTGCCAATTTGAGACTAGTGGGCATCACTTGCCAGCCTATCCCAGTGCCCCTTGGTTGCATTCTGGCACGACGTTGGGGGGAGTACGTGGATATATTCTCCCTATGAATCGAGATCCCAATAAGGATAGGCGGTGCAGACATGAGGACAGGGACATGTGCGGTCCCGCTGTTGTAAGCCACCACACACTGGGGTGTCCGCCCCGGGACAGTGCTGAGCATCGCAGGGGCTGTCCGGGTCCTGCTGTGCAGGCCCCTTTTATGCAGACTGTCCCGTCAAGGGCTTTGCCGGTGGCCGGCTATTACTTGCCCCTGGGTGTTATTGGCCACAGGCCATGAGGGGTAAGGGCTGGAGGGGGACATGTGGATATTCTCCCTATTGATCTGCGAGCCCACTAGGAGGAGAGAGAGGGACAGGGCGACTGAGACAATGAGATGTCCCATCACAGTGAGCCACCGCGCACCTTGGGCCAACTGGTTGGCGGCATACCTTGTACGTATGGTGGTATGCCGCAGGGCTTGACCTGCTTGGGCCATCCGGGTGTATCCATCCATTGCTAATATTTGCAGGGCGATGGTTGATTAGCTGGGCCCATGGCAGTTGGCTTACAGTGAGGCATGTGGATGAGGGTGGCTCTATACCCTGAGGGGAGGTGGGATGAGCCCTGTCAGCAAGTGTGCTCGTGTACATCACTCCCACGCGGCTGGTGCATGTTGATAGGTACCATGGTGGTCATGCTGAGCAGCGGGCTGCTCAGACACAGGCTCCACGCTAACTGGTCGGGCAGGGGGTTCCAGCCCGCCTGCTGTGTTCGGCCTGCTCAGCTGATGATGCGTGTACTAAGCACCATGGTCATTACCGACTTCGTGTCCCCTTTTGCACTGGCCCTCACGCCGCCTCCGCGTGCCCGCGGGTTGGTGGGTTACGGGGCAGAGGTAGGGGTGCACAGGGGCGATCAGAGCTCCGTCTGAAGCAACTAACCTTGTCATAAGGCCCCCCCCCCGCCCCAATTAGTATAGTCAACCTGGAGGGATGGCACTCAGTTCATCCAAGAAGGGATTGGGCGGGATACCTACCGGTGGGTTTTCTATGGGGGTTTTGTATCCATTCGGGGGTGTTGAGGGTCCCAGGATGCTACTACTCTGGTTCCCCTACAGGGTAACGAAGAGGGGGCTCCACTGTCCACAGCTAAGGGAGTTGGGGCTATGAGAGTAGCAGAGGGCCCTTCTTGGAACCACCTTTCCTACGTCGAATGTCTCCCCCATGAAGCTCATACTGAGCTAGAACTAGGGGACATCATTTAATTCTCCATTCAGTTTACCCTGTGGGTTCTCCATTCGGGGCTGACATTCCTGATGACCGGGTTCAGTCAGGTGCTCGTAGTTGGTTCGGCTACTATGGGTGGCACGCTCACGCAGTTCTGGTGCTGTTTTGGCACAGTGTGATATGCACTTGGCTTTCAGATTATTGCCAGTGCACCCAATGATTTCGACCTATTGGGTTTTTTAGGTTCCGAGGGGAATTTTACTTAGATAAGGCCAACCCCCTTCTGACTGTGTTAAGTCATGTTCAGCACTCGACCGATTGGGGACTTAACTCAGTGGCCATTTGTTCGCAGGTTGGGGTCTCGGTCTCTAGCCCATTACCTCGACGACTTTTGGTTCGGGGGTGAACGGGGCTTGGACACGTGCACGCGTCTCCTCATTACCATTCAGACACTCAGGTGGGAACTGGGTGTCCCCTTGGCGCCTAAATAGACCGAGGTCCCATCTACTAATCTCACACTTCTGAATCGACTCTGTCGCGCGGGCATCCGGGTTAACCATGCATAACCATACGGTGGCTTGGATCTCCGCGGCGAGTTTGGCATTGATTGCCAAACATAAAGTGTGCCCTCGTGAGCTGCGGTTAATTCATGGACACCTTAATTTATCCGGTCTGGCTCAAATTACTCCTGGGTTTGGCGGGGTCTCTTCCTGGATATCAGACCTGATGGTCTGCCCTAGATTTCAAGTACGGTCGGATACCTCCGGCTCCTGGACTTATGGGGTTTACTCCGAGGGTGGGTGCACGGATCGCCCCGCGATCTTACCTTCCTTGCGTTTTTTCCCATTTTGGAGAGCACTGATGCTATGGTGCAAGGAGTGGGCCTACTCAGTGGTCCAATTTGGATGTGACGATGCGGCAGTGGTGCACATTGTCAACACACAGACCTGCAAATCCCCCAGGGTCATGACATTAGTTCGTCTATTCTTTTGAGAAGCCTACGCCTAAATGTGCCGTTCTAGGCCAGACATGTTCTAGGTATTTATAATGACATTAATGCTGCTTTCCACCACCTGCAGATCACCCAGTTCCGTGCCGTACTCTGGAAGCAGAGGGTTTCCAGTCGCCACTTTTGGCTGATGGCTGGACGTTTGGCGTGGAGAAGGGAACCGGACATGTCATTGGCACCTCGCACGCGTAAGGCGTATCACTCTGTATTCATGCGTCGTGTTTGGGAGGGGTGGACATGGGAACGTGTCCGCCGCCCTTACACGCGTCACCCCTGTTCCCAGAGTTTCTGACCCACCTTGCACGAGGCTGGCATTACTTATGTACAGATAGGTGTGAGGTGGCTCTTGACCACGCAGCTACCACGGTAGCCTTTTTGGAGTGCTCCGCATCAGTGAGTGGGTGCCAGAGTTGGTGCCACCGGTGTAAGGCGGATGTGGCTCGTAGGGCACTGGAACTTGAAGATGTCTCTGTCACACATGAGTGGGCTCGAGTGGGGATGCGGTCCTCACGGGTTATTTAGCATGGTGTAGGCAGTGGTGTATACTGCTACGAAGTTTTTTGAGACATCTGTCCGGTTGGTGCCCTACATAATTTTTGACAGTGCCTGTCGCGCGCCCCAGCCTGTTTTCTGCCACCGGGATGGGTCTACCCTTACCATAGTAAAGTCCCTGAGGGTGACCGGTGCCGCGTTTCGCGGTGTGGGGCCCTTTTGGCACCCATTAACTTAAGATAGGCGTCGCGTTGATCGCGGCTATGTTTAGGGTACTCGGAGGTGGATATGCGTCTACGCGCAATTTCAGATATGTAGGTCCCCTCACTGTACGAGTACCTAGTTATGTCCTTCACCTTTTTTCTCCTCTTTTACAGATCCTAGGGGTCTCAACACACTGGTGGCAGGGGGCTGGTGGGCCGCAGCTATGTACACTGGGCAGCAGTATATGCTGCAGCGACAGAGAGTGGAGCCCGGCTGGGCTGTGTGCATCCGCACGTATGCGATGGTATGGTATGCGTGGCACATGGGGGCGGGAACTGTGGCCATTCCTGCTGTCTGACAGGGATGCTGGACCGCCCAATGTTTTACAGGCACCTCGGCGGCAGCGATCTTATACGGCTCACTGCTGTTATTAAACCGTCGAGGGGCTGTGACCTGGCATTTTTGTATCACGTATGGCTTAAATACGGTCGCTATGGTCTAACATTGTGCCGAGACACCAATTTAGGGGAGATGCGGATCTCCCTAGTTCGGACTGTTCCAGCAGTCAGTGGACGGGGCTCTGGTTCCGTCCCATGCTGAGCATGGCTGTGAGACAGCCATTGCAGGCCGGATGATAGGATTACACAAAAAAAAAAATTGCTGGTAGGCAGGAGAAGGGGTCCACCTGTCGGCTAGAGGTATGTACCTCGTTCTGGGTGTGATGCAAGCAGGCCTGGCGACCGAGCTGACGGTCGGGGGGGGCGGTGAGTCATCATGGATGCCTCCCCGTGTGGCGGGTAGCACTGGTAAGGTAAATATTTATGACCCACAGGTATCCGGCAGGTTCGTAATTCACTGGCCAACACTAGATAGGTACAAGTTGGTTAACGTTGTCCGGTCAACGACGAACCAGGCAATGGGGTGATGGCAGGAGCTCTTCAGCATGCATCACCCCGTGATTTGACGGATACACGTCAGAGGGTAGGGTCAGTAGATAGTTTATTGACTACGGTCAACAATTTGTATGTTGTAAACAAACAAATGGATACAAATGGATACATTGTAGCCAATTGCCATTGGCAATTTTGGGAGGAACCTTACCAGTGTTACTGCGGCCTGCTTGCCTTAAGAATTATAATTGGCTGAGTACCAATTGAAATTTATAATTTGGACTAGGGCATGAATCAATAAATGTGGCCCAATGCCGTTATCCACTTATACCGGTGTCTGAGTCCTGTTTTGGGGGGTGCGCCTGCAATGTACACTGGTTTACTAAGCTATTTTTAGCAAATTATTGTAAATTAGGTGTCCTGATTATCTTACAATGCAAATAGAATTTGAATTTGTCCATCAAATATCAGGCATGCATGCTCAAAAGGTTTTGTTTGTTTAGTTCTCTAGTACTTAAGGTAATTTAGCATTTAAAAGAAGCATCCACTTTTGATCAGAGTGACTGTTATTCTTTAATGGCACTGGTTAATTATTTGTTTGTGTTATGCCATGGCTATACATAGTGCATTACATAATGAGGAGTCTTTTCCAAATGTGACATATTCAGAACAGGCCATCCATCAGATTTGTTTTGATGAACGTCTTGCTTCAACAAAGCTTTTATGCTATGTAATTAGAGCACTAATTTCACAGCATTTCATCTTTTCATATAAATTCCATTTTGAGGCCATAAGGTACCCACCAGTTCCTTATGGAGCAAAGTATGAGAGAAATGATGCAACATTACTCCTGCTTGTGCTGACCATCAACTGATACACGGATAGTAGAGGAAATGTATATAATGGTTAGTATATTTCATAAATTTTTTTCACTTTGTCCAAACTGATGTCCAATTCTGCATCTTCTGTTTCCTGGTTGCAAATTCTGCACTGTAATTCTGCACTGTGAATCAAACTAGATGATCTGTTTTAGCACATTCATAACAGAGATTACATGTCATGTTATGCAAAAACATGCCTGTATATGTATGCCCTTGGTTTTCTTCATCTCTGTCACTTATATTTAGCAAATTTTATTTTGTGATTGGTTATTGCAAGGTAGACCTGGACATAATTTGCAAGTCAGATTGCCAATCCCCTTGTGGAGAGAAATGGAGTAGTAGTTGGGAATATAATTTCCTTTAAAATAGAATCTTAACTGAGTTTCCAAGGACAGGTACAGTGGTATTATAGAGATCTAATGGAGTTGTAATAAATTGTTCTTTTTTAAAAAAAATCTTTTCAAGCAAATCTTACTTTCTTTGTAGCATAAACCATACAAGTACTTGTCACTTACTGCAAATTTACAGCCCTAGCAATCCATGAATTCAAATCAACATGTGCTGCCATATCAATTTTTTACTATTCAGCTGTTAACATGCTTGAGACACAACTTAACATAGTCTGGTACAGTACATGTGTACATTCAGCATTTCTTAGTGCCAATGTGAGACACCTATGAAAAAAAAATTAATTTGGGCTTTGTTCAGTAAGCAAAATGCATAAAATAAAGCAGAATCCTGCTGTGGTAAATTACTCATGAGTCTGTTTTCCAACTTGAGTTATGTGCAACTCAAGTTACATATTTCACTTAGTGCTGAAATAAAATGTAAAATTATACAAATGGCTTAACTGGATTTGAGGAGCCCCCCCCCCCCCCGGAAAAATGCTTTTGTACTTCAGCTTAATAATTTTCAAAGTGGCAAGGATGGGGTGGACGACCACCGGACACCATCCCTCTAAAGAAGATCACTCATGGTCAGTAGCTCTACAGGGATTAGAATTCAAAGAGGGAATCAGTTGACTTCTTGTCCTCATTTTAGCAACAACTATTGCTTCCTTGATATCTTTCCTCTGCAGAAGCCATCAAGGATGCTGCTTCTGCCATTCGATTTAACCTGTTTCCTGCTTGACTCCCTTGGAAGAAGCCTAGCATCCTGTACTGCTGATTCCATTAGTTAGATTAATGTTTTATTGTTTAGTATGTTTCTGCAACTCAGTGCCACGTGCATCTCAAAGTTACCATCTTCAACTCTGTACACCTTTTTGCATTGATAAATTGAACAGCAAGCATCTATTTATTTGCTTTGTTGAGTGTTATGCTTTCCTAACAGAACATCAAGCATAGCATTTGCTCTCTCTCACCATGGTCAGAGAACTAGTTTAGCTAAAACCATAAAATTTCCTCTCAGTGACTAACTAGGAGAGGAAAATTGGAATAGTACTAGGGAAATTCATTAAAACCCCAGTGTGCAGTCAAATCAAACTTAAAAAGAACTGGTGTTTATTGTCATTACATTTTCCCTCCAGGCATGCATTTCTTTCACATCGCAATCACAAGTAAAGCCAGTTTATTTCCCAATGTGCAATCACAAAACAAAACAAAAACACTGAGTTGCAAAATGCGGAAGAAGGCATTCTTGTATTAGAACAATTGGTTATATTTTATTACTTCAAAAAGCTCCACTTCCAATAACATGTCAACAGTATTACCTAGTTTGAGACTCAATATGCAGTGTCACAAACATTGTAGATTTTTTTTTGTCAAGTTAGAGAGTCCTCAGTACTAAAAAATTGCATGTCATCAATTATGGTGACTTTTTTTCCAGAGTTTTCTAGAAAAAGAATACACAGGAGTGGTTTACCATACCCTTCTTCTGGGAATCATTCTCCTTCTTTCATGTCCTGCTCAAACTCTGGACTGCCAAAATGAAACCTCTTTCTTTACTTTGTTGTTTCCCAGTCTTAAGTCCTCATCAGCTGTTAGCTGCTCTGGGTGGCGCTTGCGCCAGAAGAGCAGGATACAAATGACTAAATAATAATAATAATAATAATAATAATAATAATAATAATAATAATAATAATAATAATAATAATAATAATAATAATAATAATAATAATAATAATAATAATAATAATAATAATAATAATAATAATAATAATAATAATAATCGGTGCATGTTTCTGGCAGTAATTGGCAGACCAGTAACTGAGCTGGGGTACACAGAAAGAACCTTCTTGAATACTGTGAATACACTTGGTCGTACCCTGGGTGTCAACCTTGCCAGGTAATTCTATCACCAGATAGGCCTGGTATTTCAGTGGTTTGGGTGTTGAGAGTTTGATTCCCTACTATGCCTCCTGGGAGAAGAGCCTTCCCATGTAGTCATTATTCAAACCACAGAACCTTAATGGAAAGAAGAAAAGATGGATAAGTCTATAATAAATAAATAGGGAAGTCCAGGAGGATACGAAGCAGAAGACATAACATAGTACAATTCCACTAATGAGGTAGAACAACTGCATCATTACAATCTTTTCTGAATTTTTTAAATGATCTCCTTGAACTAGAATAGATTCAAGAAAGAAACCTAAAGTGATTGAGAAGTTGAAGCACCTCAATTTTCCCAGAAAGGAAAATTATCAGAAAATTTGAAGGGTTTTAATATGGAATTCAGAACATAATAGCACAACAATCTCAGGTTGGTGTAGGAAATCTGATCCATGTAAAGATAATCATTCAGCCTCATTAGCAGCAGTTTATAGCCCCAGATCTTTTAAGAGAGAGAGTTAAAAGGTCTAACGGAGTCCAGCTTCATTAGACGGAGTAAGAGGGAAACAGAGATAGAGAGAAAGCAAAACACACACACGCTGCACTGTTGGCTGACAAAGGAATCATCATGGCTTCTCTTTATTCAAACAGAGTATATCAGAAACGAAACTTAACAGAAACAAAACTTAAGGCACATACAGCCAATCAGAATGCCAGAACCCAAATAAGGAGAAAGAAGGGAGAAATCTTCTCATATTCCAAGCATGGCCAAAATCAAGCGTTGTCTCTCATGCAGACAAAGAGACCTTTGTTTACACAATGTGAAGGCAGACAGGAAGACGGAAACCAGATGCCTTCCCACATGTCCTCCTTTTTCATTTAAATTTGAGAGAGGGACGGCTAATCATACCCCTGCATGTCATCATACTCCATAACTACTCCTCCATATACAGCATCACTGTCCTCCTGGACATCGTACTCTTCCTGACTCCTGGTACCTTGTTCCGGAGGATGATACCTCATTGAGTACAATTGCCGTCGTGCAAAACTCGATGTCTCCCTTCTACGCAGTGGACATGCGTTACACATAGAAATAAGGTTAGGAATACAATTAATGCAAAAACACAAAGATATAAGGCAGATAATAATAATGAACCCATAAAAGAAAACTTGTCTAAGGACAGATAAATCAGGCAACCAAGAAGTCACCCAATCAAATAGATTAACATCAGTGCGTACATTGGTAGTAATGCTCTCCTGTAAATTCTGAAGTTCTTTCTCAATAGTATTATTCAGATCCTGGAATTTTACCCGACATCCCTGGTTCCCGACCAGTTTACAAAATCCTCCGGATTTTGCTAACAGGTAATCTATGGCCAGTCTGTCCTGCATTTGGTCTTGATGAAGCTCAGTGATTTCCATTTGAAGATCCCGTATGACCCTCCCTGTGGCATTGATTGATTTCTCCAGCCTACAGGTGAGTCCCAAAATGGACCTTCTATTCTCCTGGGAAATGACACCTGGGTATGATCCCAAGGTGAGTGCTCCAGTGATAGCACCCCCTATAGTTCTCCCCCAGGAGCTACCATCAGAAAGCTGAACATCGATTATCACTTCATCATTGCAACCAGAACCCATCGGGCCGGCAGCAGCTCTCCGGCGCCGTGCATCTGCCTGAAGCGGCATTTGCACTTGTACGGGTAAGGTAAAATAACCCAATGCTGCACATTGATATTGTCCTGGATGGAAATTCGTGGCAACTCCATTAAAAAAGAACCACATGTTAGGATCCTTAATTTGCCATCCATTGCAAATTGAACCACTATCTATAGCAGAATAATCAGGAGTAAACATAGGAAACACATCATATATATTTTCAATAGTAGTGTTAAACAAGGTATAATTAAGCTTATAAGAACTGTTATAACTACCCCATAACCAAAAATAATCGTCACAACCCGTATAATTGCCTACATTCCGCAAAACCAGTTGTGCTTGAGTCCAGTGCTTCCATTTACTATTCCAGACTCCAGAACTATGACAGCAGAAACAAAGTCCTTTAGTGTATTTCTTGAATGTCATGCTTCGCCAGCGGGTGTTGTTAAATTGTTCTGGGGGATTAGAGAAGAGTGTAGACCTATCAACATGTTGCAAATGTCCAATAACCAACTCAGGCGTGTTGAACAATGCCGGAAGAAAGGCCATTTGAGACACTGCCAGTGGATGCTCATAGTATAACGTTGCATTCTTACCATGAACCTCAAACATATAGTTAGCATGACGAAGCCAGAAGTTGGGGTTGCCCCCATGAGGTATTGTTCTCACAGCTGGAAGCACAGTAAGAAAGAAAAGAACAAATGTCAGCAAATTTAGTCTACTGGTGAACCACCATCCTGGAGCTGAGTAACCTTCTTCTCTCTCCATGGGCGGATCGCTCGAGCAGGAATCCACACACTCAGGATTCCCTTGTTGCCAATAAACAACCAATGGCTTAGGAAGACACTCCCCTAAGAAACAGGAGCATGCCCTGTTATTACTAGTACCATGTAACTAGATATGAAACATGAGTGACATATAACACAAATGCAATGTCACAAACCCATTTACATGTGTAGGGTACTGAAAACTCTTCCATGTACTTCTGGAGGTACCTTGAGATATGCAGTTTCATAAGGCAAAACATAACATAAGCAAAGACAGGTCTTTCTCCTGCAAGAGAATAAGCAAACATTTAAGCATGAACAAAACATGGACAGTTCTCTTCTTCCTTACATGAAGGAGGTTTCTGTTGCATTCTAGAAAGCATTTATCACTCCCCAAGTACATGAGTAAGGCATTAAATTTCTTCTTCTCTCACTGGTGTAAGTGAAAGAAGCATTCAATAACTTCCAATCAGCATAGCATGGTAACTCAAATACAGTACAAATCTCATTAGAGCATTTCACACTCATAGCATGAGCAGGTAGACAATTTCTAAAAAAGGCTGTCAGGTTTTATAATGCAAACAAAGCCAATTCTTCTTTAAAGTCCACACAAACTTTTTAGTCCAATTAAAATGTCCAAATTAAAAGTCCAAATGTTGATTGAAGCTTTCTTAAACACTCTCTTCACTCCAGCACAGTTCTTGGCATGGCAAAGGTTGAAATTAAGCCATAAATTAAGTCTCACTGACTTCACAAGACAATCCCACACAACCCCCCTTTTCAGCTTTTCAGGCAAACACACATTCCTTCATGCTCCAGCCACACCCATCTGCGTTAAGGCAGGCCGATGAGGTATGAAGGCACAAAGAACAAATTCTCCAGAAGTTGCAAGTAATTTCACACAGAAGAAAATCACAGGGAATTCCAAGTTGCTTTCCCTGCAATCCTGATGCCTGAAACTTGGAACAGTCCACTCTGGATCTCTTTGTTTGAGGGTTGGGCAATTCAAAATCAGCCAAAAACTGTATGTCTTCTCCCTCCTTGTATTTTTGCAACAGCCTGCTGTCCATACAGGCAGGATTCACCCCCCTGTTCCTCTGGATTTCTTTCATTTGCAGCATCTGAATCTCATTTCTATGACAAACTGCATCTGTTAGTTTGTACTTGCACCCCTTTCTGGGCTTGGGTTTTTTGCATTCCTCCTCTTCTGGGCCATCCTTCCACTTCCTGCCCACACGTGAGGAATCAAGTTTACTACTCAGCTTCTCCTGCTTTTGTGATGAGGGTTGCTTCAGGGGCAAGTTGAGATCTCCTATACTGCTCTTTGAATCACACCCCTTGCTTCTTGCCACTTTGCATGCATTAATAGCTTCAATCTATGATGAGGTCCCCACCATTTGTTCCCCATCAGCTGGCACAAGTTGTGTTTTAGACTCGGCAGGCATAATTGCAGCAGTCCCATCTGCCAGCGCCTCTCTGTTCACTGGATATATCTCAGGAGATTCCACATCCAGCACAGCTGCAGTTAAAGCAGCAGAGAACAGTGTTTTTGTAGGGCTAAAAGTGCTTGATTGCTGCAAGGCAGGATATAATGTCCCATCTTCTTTTCCACCCCCATCCCCATCAGGGGGCTTATGCTGTTGTCTCTCATCTGATGGAGGGGCAGTTGGACCCCCTCCCTTGGCTGGAGGCAAAAGCTGTGGGAGGGGGCCATCCAGTCTCTGAGAGAATAACATATTTCTTGGAGTAAGTCTTTGAAGGCAGTTTCTGACTTCCTCCCACGTAAATTGTACTGAAACAAAAATTCTCTCATGCTTTTGCAATGCTTTCCCCACCTGATTCCACTGTTTTAAGTTCAAACATTCATCATATTTAACCCAATGACAGTTTTTTCTATAGCTTTGACCAGCTGTTGTATTTGCTTCTCATCAGCCTTTCGTCCATTCATATGCAAAAGATCTGAGATATCTTTACAAAGTTCATTCCCTTGCGAAGTCAATACGCACCCCATAATTAAATTGTTTTTTCCTTTTTTCCACTCACCTAGTTGTAATTCTCAAGCGCTTGATTTATGACCTTTCCTCTGGTCAAAGCGAGTGAAGACCTTGTCCCTGGTCGCCAATTATGAGGTGCTAATTGCTGAAGCAGAGTTCAAAGAAGGCTCTCTCATTGTAGTTCAATGCCTCACACGGGGCACCACTTGTAGGAAATCTGATCCATGTAAAGATAATCATTCAGCCTCATTAGCAGCAGTTTATAGCCCCAGATCTTTTAAGAGAGAGAGTTAAAAGGTCTAACGGAGTCCAGCTTCATTAGACGGAGTAAGAGGGAAACAGAGATAGAGAGAAAGCAAAACACACACACGCTGCACTGTTGGCTGACAAAGGAATCATCATGGCTTCTCTTTATTCAAACAGAGTATATCAGAAACGAAACTTAACAGAAACAAAACTTAAGGCACATACAGCCAATCAGAATGCCAGAACCCAAATAAGGAGAAAGAAGGGAGAAATCTTCTCATATTCTACGCATGCCCAAAATCAAGCGTTGTCTCTCATGCAGACAAAGAGACCTTTGTTTACACAATGTGAAGGCAGACAGGAAGACGGAAACCAGATGCCTTCCCACAGGTTGGGTACTTGGAAATATGCCCTACTACAGTCAATACGATTTCCATGTGTCTATAGCTTAACAATGTAATCCTGTGCATCTTGGAGTGAACTCCACTGAAAATAGAGGTACTTTTGCATAAACATGCATAGATTGAACTGTAAAGGGAGCATGAAATAGATTTATCAAATTATTATGCATGTAATGGAGAAAACATATATTTCACTGTTGTCCAGCAATGTCAAAATTTAGGCTCACATACTAAAGGTGATCAGCTAAGATCTGGGATGGACAAAAGGAGGTGTTTTTCTTTGTACCAAATTGTAACTAGTGTATGGAATTTACCCTCATTATTGTTTAGAACATTCTGCTTCAAATATTAAGATTGAAGAGTACATTCAATGAATGCTACTGTGTCAGTTGTAGACATAGTTCAAATAATTACCAGTTTGTCCATCTCCAAAAATGTTATCTCTAATTGAGACAAACCTGCACTTAGGGCTCAATATATTCAATGGGATTTTACCTAGTTGCCTGCCATTGCTCGGTAGTAAAATACATATATGTTCCATACATACCAAGTTCCTAGGTTGAGTTCTTAGCATCTCCAATGAAAAAGTATCATGTTTTAGACCTAGGACAGAATTCTGACTGGTAGATGATAAACTTGTAAGGTAGATAGTTCAGTAACAGATGGATCAACACTCTAGTTAAATATTGCATTGTCGTTTTCAGTAGAAATGACTTGAGTTTTTTTTATTTTGATTTGTTGCCTTCTCTTGAGTCAATGTTTTAAAAGTATGTCCAATGTAAACACTGGATGAAGATGCATTTTAACACAGGACCACTACCTGGCATGCATTATCTTCCTGCGATAGAAGGACATGTCATTACAATACAGTGGTGTAAGAAATGTTCATAAAGTATACAGATATAGGCTACTACAGTATTTGGAACAAGCCAGCAAGGAATCAAATCCAAGCTGATAAAAGAGAACAGAAATTGATGCTATCTGTAGATTTTTATCTTAGGTTCGTCCCTGTATTAGTGTAACTGAGGGTATTCAATTTGTATGTGAATGCTCTGGAAACCTGTCCATTGGCTATGAAAATGTTCAATAAATCAATAACAATTTTTATGATAACAAGATGTGTGACATAGTGGTGATGGCAGTTGCTGCAGCATTATGTCAGAGAATTGGCATGACTCGTTTGGGTCTATTAAGCCAGTATTTATCTATGATTACATAGGGAATTTAGTAATATGGATAGAAGCTAGCAGTGATGATCCAATAATCAACTTATCTTACTAATAATGACATTATAAAGTTAAGAGAGAATCAATCTGCATCTTTTCAAAGGGCCAGATATCTCTTCTGTAAATAGAAATTGCATTTCCACTTCCCTGTCAAATAAAAAAAAACAGTGGACTGTGGTGATTTCATGTATGTTTTGTAGCTGTGAACCACGTATAATGTGTCATTGCTCAAGGACATTTCACTAGTCCAGTGCTTCCTGGTGAACATATTGAACCATCTTAATGAAACATTAAAGAGATAGATCACTAATAGTGCAATTTGAGAGATAGAACTACTAAAGGCTACTCAGAATGGAAAGCTGCTTCCCGTAAATAAATAGTTATAGTTCCAAGAGCCAAGTAGTAGTTCGGTACCATTAGAGATAGATTTTTTTTAATGCTTTGAAAGGTAAATAAGATAATGTGTTGGGGTAGAAGATATTACTCAGTGTACCTAATCAATAGTCAGCCTTGTCCAGGTATGTGCCCTTGCTGCCTATTAGTGCAAATCAGAATGCATTATGCTTGCCACCCACCCATTATCAAGCAGTCTCAAAGCACCCACAAAATAGCAGTGGGGAGAGAGCCTTGTTGATGGACAATGGCTGAAATCATGCTACACTCACATAAGGCTGATCTTCAAATTCTGTATATGATTCCGAATATTGACTATCATCATGGTGAAAGACTTCCTGTTCTTAACCCCTTGGAACAGTTCTTTTGATGATATTATACACCCTCTGCCCACTGAAGCACTGCTGGGGACTGAGGCCCAAGTTTATTAGACTTTCAACCATGAAGATTGTCCTGGAAACAAGATAATGCAGTGGTCTACCATTTGCCTTCTTCATCACAGTGTGACACCCATAACACTGATCCAGTTCTGCAAGTCACTTTCTGGCACACAATGTCCTCATCAGCCCCATGCCAGTATTGATGAAGCTGCTGCCCTCCATCAAGATGAATTCAAGTGGGAATGAATCCACTTGGAGACCATCACCCTTCTCTGTGGACTTCTCCACCAGGCCTTTAGACCTCATGGTTGTCAAGTTAATTAACTGCCATCTGAGTTGCTGGCAGTGTGATCTACTCTATTACCAAAACAGGATACCCTGGTCACCATAAGACTGGTGGACATTTTTTGGAAATCTTATTTAGTTATTTCTTACAGCATAAAAATTACAACATTCATAAAACACACAGTACGAAGGTTTTTGGGATGTACCCACAGTCAATATTAGAATTGTCAACCAGGCCCCATTTCTATTTCCATTACTGGCATCTTAGTTCAAATCTGGTTACACTCTGTCTGATTTTAATTTGGATGTTCAAAGCCATAAGGCATTGTACTGGATCAGACACTAAGTTAAAGAGGTCTGGATTAGAAGTTGTCCGCTCCTGGCACCAAGTTGTCTCAATGTCTTCTCTGACTGGTTGCTGTCCAAGTTTCCACAGCAGATTCCAAGATTTAAGTCTAAATATTTGACCGTGACAGTCCTAAGAAATGAAACAGCCTCCAATATTGTGGCATCGCTACCACAGCTTTTCTACAATTCCTTTCAGAAATTGGAAGCCATGGAAGCTGTGTGATGGGAGAAAGAAACTTTTAATTACCAAAAATTACCTTTGCTGAAATGACATTACTCAATGTGTAGTCAAAATCAAAGTCTTATAAGGTACATTTGCATCTGTGCAGTTTTGATTGGTACCAAGTACCCCCCCCCCAAATTCACCATGTTAAAGTCCCAAATACAAAAAAAAAAACTTCAGTAATTTCTAAAGGGCATGTGATAATCATCCCAAGTGCAAATGGAGGGTTCTTGAACCTTTGTATACTTGCTTTGGTAAAATACAAATATCTCCATTCTTCCTTTGTTGCTAACCTTTTCTAAAAGATTATACACTTCCCTATTTAAAAGTTTACAAGTTGATTTTCAGTCATCATCTTCGTAACTCATTCACCTACTCTACTAGAACTTTTCAGTTTTGTACCTTGTGGGACTTTTCAAGTTTGTACCAGGGAGAACCTTTATTATATTTGGGGTTTTCTACTAATTGCCCAAATAACTATAATGGAAAGGGAAGGGAAGGGAAAGTGAATCAGTCCGACACATTTCCCCCCCTTTGGCAACCATTCTGTAGCAACCTGTAGCACCGGTATATGGATAAAGGCATTGGGCCACTTTTACTGAATAATGCCCTAGTCCGAATTATAACTTTCAATTGGTACTCATCCAATTATAATTCTTAAGGCAAGTAGGCCGCAGTAACACTGGTAAGGTTCCTCCCAAAATTGCCAACGGCAATTGGCTACAATGTATCCATTTTGTATCAATTTGTTTGTTGACACAAACAAATTGTTGACCGTAGTCAATAAACTATCTACTGACCCCACCCTCTGACGTGTATCCATCAAATCACGGGGTGATGCATGCTGACAAGCTCCTGCCATCACCCCTTGCCTGGTTCGTCGTTGACCGGTCAACGTTATTACACCTGTACCTGTCTAAGTGTTGGCCAGTCAATTGTGAACCTGCCGGATACCTATGGGTCATAAATATTTACCTTACCAGTGCTACCCGCCACACGGGGAGGCGTCCATGATGACTCACCGCCCCCCCCAAAGACCGTCAGCTCGGTCGCCAGGCCTGCTTGCACCACACCCAGATGAGGTACATACCTCCAGCCGACAGGTGGACCCCTTCCCCTGCCTACCGGCAAAATTTTCGTAAGCCTATCCTCAGGTGTCCAATGGCTGTCTCCCAGCCATGCTCAGCAAGGGACTGAGCAACAGCCCTGTCCATGGACTGCCGGAACAGTCCGAACCACGGAGATCCACGTCTCCCCCAAATTGGTGTCTCGGCACGATGTTAGACCATAGCGACTGTGTGTAACCCATACGTGATATAAAACGCCAGGTCGCAGCCCCTCGACAGTTTAGTAACAGCAGTGATCCGTATAAGAGCATTGCCGCCGAGGTGCCTATTAAGAACATCGGGCAGTCCAGCATCCCCGACGGACATCAGGAATGACAACAGTTCCAGCCCCCTTGTGCCGCGCATACCATACCATCGCATACGTACGGATGCACACAGCCCAAGTCGGGGTCCACTCTCTGTCGCCGCAGCATATACTGCTGCCCAGTGTACATAGCTGCGGCCCACCAGCCCCACTGCCACCGGTGTGTAGACACATTGGATCTGCAAAAGAGGAGAAAAGGTTAAGGACATAACTAGGTACTCGTACAGTGAGGGCACGTACACAGAAGAAATTGCGCGTACACGCATGTCCGCCTCCGAGTACTCCAAAAGTAGCCGCGAGCAACGCGACGCCTATCCTAATAAATGGGTGCCAAAACAGGCCCCCACACCGCGAAGCGCGGCACCGGTCACCCTCAGTAACATTACTTCGGCAAGGGTAGACCTATCCTGGTGGCAGAAAAACAGGCTGGGGCACGCAGCAGGCACTGTCGAAAATTCATGTAGGGCACCAACCGGACAGATGTCTCCAATGAAACTTCGTAGCAGTCTGACTCCACTGCCTATGCCGTGCTGAAAAACCTGTGAGGACCGTATCCCCACTTGAGCCCACTCATGTGTGACAGAGACATCGTTGAGTTCCAGTGCCCTACGAGACACATCTGCCTTACACAGATGGTACCAACTCTGGCACCCACTCACTGATGCGGAGCGCTCCAAAGAAGGCCACTGTGGTAGCCGCATGAAAAAGAGCTGCCTCATACCTGTCAAAACATAGGTTAGGCCAGCCTCGTGCAAGGTGTGTGAGCACCCCTGGGGAAATTGGGTGCCGAGTGTCCGGGCGGTGGCCACGTTCCCGTGTCCACCCATCCAAAACATGCCGTATGCGAAAATTGTTCATGCTGTCAGCAAAACCCCCCACCTTGGCAATAAATGCTGACAGCCTTGATGCTATAGTGCGGGGAGCGAGGCCCTGACTGTGTAAATGAACCATGAATTGTAAAACCTGTTCCACTGGAATGGGCCACACCTCTGGCAACTGAAGTTGCACACTGAAGCTATTAAATTGAACAAAAGCATGATGATACGCCTTACGCGTGCGGGGCGCCAAGAACATGCCAATCGCCCAGTTCACCTCTCCTTGCCAAATGTCCAAATCTCGGCCGGAAGTGACGAGGGGAATTCCTCTGCGTCCGGAGCCAAGGCGCGGAACCGGGGGATCTGCAGGCGGGATAAAGCATCAGCAATATCATTATCAATGCCTGGTACATGTCTGGCCCTGAAAAGCACATTGAGGCGTAGGCTACGTAACACGAATTGGCGAACTAAAGCCATCACCCTGGGTGATTTAGATGTCTGAGCATTGACAATGCGCACTACTGCAGCATTGTCACACCAAAAATGGACCACTGAGTCGGCCCACTCCTTGCCCCATAGCATCAAACCTCCCAGGATTGGAAAAAAACCTCAAGGAATGTAAGATCGCGGAGGCGATCCGTGCCCCGCCATTCCGGAGGCCATTGGCCATAAGCCCACCTCCCCTGGAAGTAAATCCCATATCCCAGGGAGCCGGAGGCATCCGACTGCACTTGAAACCTAGGTGAAACTAAAAGGTCGGACCTCCAAAAGGATACCCCATTGAAGTCCAGCAGGAATGAGAGCCAAACCAAAAGGTCAGCCCGCATGCCTCTGGTTAGTCGGACCCTATGATGACGCCTTATCAGGCCAGACATGGCATCGCACAGGCGCCGAGCAAATGCCCTGCCAGGCGTAACCATCCTGCAGGCAAAGTTAAGATGGCCATGCAGTACCTGGAGCTCCCTAAGTGACACCTTACGTCTGACCAGCAAGGCCAAAATCATCGCAGAGATCCGGGTAACCTTGTCAATGGGTAACCGGGATGCCTGTGCGACCGTGTCAATTTCGATACCCAGAAATGTGAGGGTAGTGGATGGGCCCTCGGTCTTTTCGGGCGCTAAAGGGACACCCAGTTCCTGCATTAGCGTCTGAAATGTGGTGAGGAGACGCGTGCACATGTCCAAGCCCCGTTCACCCCTGAACAAAAAGTCATCGAGGTAATGGGCTACAGACCGAGACCCGGACCTGCGAACAAAGGCCCACTGAAGGAAGGCGCTAAAACGTTCAAATGCTGAACAGAAGATAGAGCAGCCAAAAGGCATGGCCTTATCTACATAGAACTTCCCTTGGAATCTAAAACCCAATAGCTCAAAGTCCTCAGGGTGCACTGGCAACAATCGGAATGCCGATTCGATGTCACATTTTGCCAGGAGGGCACCCGGACCACAAGAGCGCACCATCCGTAGGGCTTGGTCAAAGGCCGTATACCTGACCGAACAAAGGTCATCAGGGATAGCATCATTGACAGAATAACCCGCCGGGTACGATAAATGGTGGATTAAACGAAATTCCCCCGGGGCCTTCTTGGGTACCAACCCCAGAGGGGAGACCTTCAGTTTGCGAAAAGGTGGCCCAGAAAAGGGGCCTGCCACCCTCTTGGCCCCAACCTCCTTGGCAATACTCAGGGCAGCCACCTCCTCTCTACCCTTCAGGGACAGTAAATTGGGTGCATCTTGGGGTCCCCGCACTCCTTTGAATGGGATTCGAAAGCCCCACTGGAAACCCTCAAGGAGGTACTTCGCATCCTCTCTCCGTGGATAAGTTGAGAGCCATCGCTCCAACATATACACATTAACTGGGGAGGGGGCCTTTTGCCTGGCTAGCTCCCTCAGCAGCCGCTCTGCCCGCTCCCTGTCCACCTCTACCTCTGCCCCGTGACCCGCTGGCCCGCGGACACGTGGAGGCAGCGTGGGGGCCAGCGCAAGAGGGACACTCATGTTTGTATCGGCACTGCCGCTTATTGCACACACCGCTGGCCGAGAAGCTCCAACACAGCAAGCGGGCTGGAACCCCCTGCCCCGCCAGCTGGCGGGAAGCCTGCGTTGGAGCAGCTCGCTGAATGGCATGGCCACAATGGTACCTATCCCCAGGCGCCGGACGCGTGGGCGTCATGTACAATAGCCACACTTTCTGACAGGGCTCATCCCATCTCATCTCTGGGTGCAATGGCACCCTCATTCTGAATTCCTCATAGTAAGCCAACCACGATGGGCCAGGAAAATCCACCATCGCCCTGTAAATATTGTCCAAATATTGGACCATAGGAATGGCCAGGTCTGGCCGGGCCCTGAGATACACCGCCATATAAATAAGATATGTGGGCAACCAGTTGGCCCAGGTGCGTGGTGGCTTACGACGGCGGGACAGCTCTTTGTCTTTGTCATCCTGTCCCTCTCTCTCCTCCTTAGTGGGCTCACGGTTCAATAGGGAGAATATATCCACGTACTCCCCCCGCCAAATCTTTTCCCTCGTGACCTGGGACAAATGATCACCAAGGGGCAACGAATAACCAGCCGTCGGCAAAGCCGTCACCGGCACATTAGGTACCTGTACCTGGGGCATACGCAGCGGAATCTGGACAGTCCCTGCGATGACCGGCACTGGCCCGGGGGCGGAAACCCCCACCCCCAAAGTTGCACCAGTATGGAACCAAGGGGCACTGGGATAAGGTGGCAACTGATGCTGACTCACCTCGACATTACGAGGCCATGGCCACTGAACCCCACCATTGGAAGTGGACTGTGGTGTGGGTGCATTAACTTGAACCTGATACTCACTCGTTGCACCCCCGTGAGCCGCCCCCACTGGGGGTTCCGGCCCATGGCGGGCGTCGGAGCTCGCGACCGGAATCGAGCTCTGGGGCCGCACCTGACCACTCTCCTGCTGTAGCTCTGGCCGAACAGGGAGCTGCGAGACACCGGTCGGGGTAGGCCGGAGCGTCTCCAGCAGCTCAAGCCAGCTAGCCGCTTGCTGCAGTGTGGCGGCCATTGAGGTAGGCGGAGGACCCAAAGGTGCCCCCGCAGCAAATGAAGGGCCACCAGGCACGGGGTTGTGTGCCATCCCTAAGGATGCCTCGAGCACAGCTAAACGCGTTAGCAATGCATCGACTGCCACAGATCCCCCAGTATAAAGTGGGCCGGATGGGCAGGACGGCCCACCAGGCATTGGACCAGGAACCCCGGTATGAGAGCCCGGGCCCGCATAGGGCCATGCCCAAAACTCCGGCCCATGAGGGGCCAGAGGTGGAACGTGCTGCGCCCCAGCACCGGACCCACCCCCGCTGCCCGGGCCCATGGCCAGTATCTGCGGGCCAAGGGCCGAAGCCCCAGAAGGGCCAGCCGAAGGCTGACCGGCTGAGGGCCAAGCAGCCTGCATCACCCCACCGGTATCGGTGGGGGTAGAGTCTTGGCGCGTGGGCGCAGCCCTGGTCCTCCGACCCGAGGGCTGGCCCCCACGTTGCGCAGGGCCAAAAGTCATCCCCGTGGGCCGCAGCTTCGTCGCCAAGGCCCTCCGCTTGGGAGGCATATCAGAAGGAGCAGGATCCCTTTCCAGGGATCGAAGAGCACAAAAAGGCACAGAGGAGCCAGCAAGCCAAGGCTCCGTGCAAAATCCTTCCTTCCCAGCCGGGAAGGACCAAGGGGGAAACAAACAGCGACGGAGAAAACTTCTCCTCTCCATCGCTCTTTTAAAATGGCAGCTCGGCTGCCTCATGGCCACCCCTTTTATAGAGGGGTGGCCACGCCCCCTAACTCACCCGGATGTCTGAGTCTGGGTGGGTGGGGCCCCCGCAAAGAGCACGGTGGCCATTTTGGCGCCGCGCTTTCATTATTGACAGATCCTGCAGCTCTACCCCCTCCATCCTGACATCTTCTTGAGGTTTGTACAGCTGTGTTTTACATCTGTAGCAATTATGAGATGAAAAATGAGGCTTTTTAATCCCTGTTCTTCTCAGATAAATCTCTTTTTTTGTAGAACATATCCTGGAATGTGTTTCCCAAAGGAAGACTTGGAGCAGTTTGACATGAATGGAATGCTGGACTTAAAGTCATTGATGCTTAAATATCTGGCTGCTTGGCTAACTATTTCATCACTATATAGTTGGATAGATCACTGAGATGAAGCACCTGACTATGAAGCCAAGATTGGGACATTGATTCCCCACTCTCCTTCCTGGGAGAAAAGTCATCCTATGTATCCTTTGGCAAATTACACAGTTTGAGAAGATGAGAATGATATTCCACTACTGTATATTCGGTATCTAGAAAACCCTGGGAAGAGTTGCCAAACTCACCACTCAACTGGATGGCATGTTGTCACTACTACTGCTGCTGCTTTGTTAAGGCTTAAAGAGCCTCCTCAAAGATTGTGGTATTTTTGAACCACAATCGAGCATACCCTGGTCATGGCAGCCTTGTGTTGTCAACTAAACTTTCTCACACTGAGTAAGGCAAAAGGAACTGCAGACTGAACTCACCAAAAGGTGCCTTCAATTTGGCAGTTTCACACCTGGACTAAACATGGAAGAAGAAGCATCTCTGTCTCTGTGACTGGTTTTTGGGCTCCTTTTGAGATCCTAATATTGTCAAATACGAAGGTTTATTATTGCTTTGGACTGATTGTTTTTATTGGCTTTAAAAAAAGCTATAAAAATGCCATTTATCCCTTATTTCAAAAAACATGGAAATTCCAAAGTTGAAGAATGTTTAGTGTAAATGTAAAAAGTTATGATTAAAACTTTAGTCCCTCCCAAAACCTTTTCAGCTCTTCTCACTTGACACATTGACACACTGATGTACCCTTTTTGTAAATTAAGGTCCACCCTCAAATAAACATAAGTGGAGAAGTCAATTCTTTGATTCCCAAAGGAGGAGAAAAACTCAGCTTACCTTGGACTAACTCCATCATACATAGTTAAACTTCCTTCCCCCAGATACTGATCAACTGAATTTTGCTAGATTAACTGTGTATAAAACTGTTGCAAATCCATTGCTTTTACCTCTTGACACTATCCACACCTGTTTTTCATTTCAGCTCTTGTACACCATGAGCAATGTGGTAAAAAGGGAACTGATTTGAGTAGAATATACATTTAAAGATGGGATACTTGCATAGACAACAATGTGTCTATGTTTTGAGGGAGAGAGGTTGTTTTCTGGTCAGAATTTATTCAATCAGGGATTATCTATTCAGCCATAAACTTTTTGTTTTAAACCAGCAGGATTTTTGACCCTTTGGGATATACTTCTGGTGAAAAAAACATTTATACCCATTTATAGCTCCCCCTCCTATGACAGTCAAAATGAGTCAGAGCAAAATCAAAGTAGACAGCATGTGAATTAGTATAAACCAAAGCAAAATATTTTCAAAAGATCTAAACTGGATTTTGTACTAAAGTTTGTCATTTCTATACATTCCTACACCTATTCATGCACCAGATGATAAAGTTTCTTGTGTGATTTATTTACTGAATCTACTGGACTCATTTTGTTATCCCATTATTCATGATTATGGTTCTTTTTATGATTCATGAAAACTTGGGTAGTTTTGAGGAAGATATTTTTGGCTTCTTAGATTAGATGCCTAAACTCACGGTGACAGTGTTTGATAGAAGTATCTCTTTTTTATGAAGTGGATTGTGACGATCACGTCTTTTCACATAGGCTGCTGAATATTTGACAGACATATGGAAATACTTCTGCTCATTTTGGCAGGTTGAGCACAGCAAGTATGTGATATGCATGGGGAATACAGCAGTAGGTTTCTAACTAGCATATTCGCAGAATAAAATGAAAGTAGTTTTCAAATTATTGGATAAAATACCAACTTTTCAGGACTTAAAGATGCATAGACATTAATATGAACACCAGTTCCTACATCACACTTGTAGTGATCAATGGGAATAACAGCAAACAGCGCTGCATAATCGTAACTTTACAAGTATCCTATATTTAAATACACAAAGCAATGGCTTTTTCCAGCCACAGCCTAAATTAAACCTCTGCAGAAATAGCTGCTGTGGGATGGATGAACCCATTCTGTGTGCAGCTTTAGCATAGTTACTCCTAGATCATTTTTTCCCCATTTCCACATCAACTTGCAATGTTTATTTTTCATCTGCCCCAAAGCTACAACTTTATGAAAACTGCAACATGTCTCAACATATCATTTTTAAAAGCCATTTTCTAAAAAAATACACACTTTAAAGAAGTATTTTGATTAATGGTGCTGGTAAAGTCAGTGAGTCAAGATCCAGATCATATCATTTGGGAACTGCAAAAAGAAGTGAATCTGCTCTTTAGTCAAGAAGATGTAGATCAGATCAGGTTGTTTGGAATTCACAAAGGCTGAAGTCATCAAATATTCTTAATAGCTGCCCCAATTTCCCAGCTCTGGAAAGATATAGAAAAACAGAAAAAAGAAACAGTGATGTGAGCAGTAGGTATCTCTTTAACATGGAGTGAACAATTTTAGTAGATTCTGCAATCAATTTAAGTCACCAGATCCCCACACGGGTTACCGTAGTTTGGTAGCATGGACACAAACAGAAGTGATAAAGCAGGTTCCATGCCAAAACAAGGCACATGGAGAGTACAGACCTTGTTTTAGAAAATAATTGTGCTATCCAGAGTTCTTGATGAGCACATTTCCACCCAAATCAAGGTATGTATTTTATGCATGCCTTGGCTTAGATTGAAGTTGGAAGATTTTAATCCACCACACTTTGCCCCCACACACCCCGAGTTTGGAGATCACTCAAGCATAGGTTTGGAGGGCCCATGGTAGCTTAGTGGGTAAGATGCTGACCTTGACAACTGGAAGGTCGGAAGGTCAGCAGTTCAAGACCCAGCTGCTGCATAGTGGAGTGAGGACATATTGTCTGCCCCAGCTCCTAGCAGTTTGAAAAAAATTGCAAGTAGATAAATAGGTGGTACCACACCGGTGAGAAAGGTAGCAATGTTCTGTGTGTTTCAATGTTTACTCATGCCTTCCACATGACCACATAAATGTCTGCAGATGCCAACAGCACTGCCTCGTTGGCTGTAAATGGAGATTAGCACCACCCCTAGAATCAGATACGGCTTTCAAGCAAGGGAAACCTTTACCATGCATAGGCATGCCATAAGCCAGAAGGGGCTTGACAGCACATAACAACAACAACAATAAATAACATTAAGTAATATGCCCACAGTCTTATTTATGTATACCCACTTATAGCTGCTGACTTTACAAATACTGTATAGCAGATATTAAGATCAGGATGCAAGTTTGTATAAAAATAAAATGCTTTAAAAATTGATTGTTTCATATAAAGACAATTGGATATATGGAAAAATCTTCAGCATGATATCAGACATTTTCAGCAAGAATTTAAACGATATTCTGTCTTCCATCCCTCCTGTCTCCACATTTTCTCCCCATTTTCAGTTATTTCCTAGAAGATCAAGATCAGCATACTGGTAACATTTCAGTATGTTGGTGCACGATACAATTTAACCTCCTAGGTAGTGTTCTTTATTCCTCAAAGAGTTACTTAATGAGTTCCACATTTTATGGGTCCTCAAGTTACGGAAGAGTGAGTCCATCTATCCACAAGAGCATTACATAACGAATGAGGGTATGTTTTAAATGGTAATATATGCAATGTATACTTTGGAAATACATCCTCTGATATAAGAGAGATTTTTTTGAGTGGATGTTGATTAGACTCAGTAGTCCAATTTATTTATGTTTTAGAGGAAATCATTAAAATATCAGCATGAATTGCATGCTATTTACGGATCTAAGGTAAATGCATCCTAGGAGGTTCTTCAGTCTTTTCCATTATTGTCGTGGCATGAGGGTTTATCTAATCTTCATGTGAAGGAAATCTAGGCTCAGCATCTATTTTCTCAGTTTTCATTTTCAAAAAGGAGTTTTAAGGCAGGGAGGCATTAATAGAATAGCAGGAGGGCTTGTGAGAGGTGAGGGGGGAGATCGTTAATTTCCCCCCAAATATAATGATTCTCCTCTTTTCCCCATTGCATTTGTTGAGACCAGTGGGTGAAAATGGGCAAGTTTCCAGTTACAGATAAATTAACTTGTTGTTTGTATCTAAGGAAATACTATGGAACAGCAAAGAGAATGTATGGATATTCAAAACTGACTGTGTGTTTGCATATCTTATTTACTGCCTACCTTATCTATAAGGTAAAGGTAAAGGTAAAGATTTCCCTTGCTCGACTCTAGGGTTCAGTGCTCATCTCTGTTTCAAAGTCGACCTGACTCTAGGGTTCAGTGCTCATCTCTGTTTCAAAGCCGAAAAGCCAGCACTGTCTGCTTCTGCAGATGTTTCCATGGTCATGTGGCAGGACTGACTAGATACCAGAGCACACAGAACACTGTTTACCTTCCCACCAAAATGGTCCCTATTTATCTACTTGCAATTTCTTGCTTTCGAACTGCTAGGTTGGCAGGAGCTAGGACAAAGATGAGAGCTCATTCTGTCCTGCAGTACTCAGGAATCAAACTGCTGACCTCACACCTTCCAGTCAGCATCTTAGCCACTTGAGCCACTGCAGTCCCTTACCTTATCTGTACTCTAAGAGAAAGTCAGAATATTAAATGTTGCTTCTGTCATGCAGAGGCCCTTTACAACTGCCCGCTGATGTCTCTGAAAGATCAGCTGCTTTTAACATAACTAGCCTTGTAGTCTCATACTTCAACCCTGCCAGACGGTAAAACCAGATAGAAGGATGTCATGGTTACATGCCCTAATCTGGATAGGAAAGTGTGTACTTAGAGGGAGAAAATTCAAGATGCAGGTTGCCCTAAAAGATGTGCCAAAATCTACATGTGCTGCATGTCTGTCCTTTACACACTTGTTGAGGAGCCCTATCCTAATTTACAAGTTTTAATAGCAATAGTAATTACACTTATATACCACCCCATAGTGCTTACAGGAACTATCTGGGAAGTTCACAAGGTAATTAGCATTTTGCCCCCAATAGGCTGAGTCAACTTTGATCCCCATCAGGATCAAAACTCACAACATTTTGGCTGCAGTAAAGTAGTTTAACCCCTGCCCCACCAGGGTTCCTGGTGTTATGTTAACCAATGTAATTTAATCAAGTTTCAAAATGGGAGGAGGCGGAAGAGGTCTAAGATCATTGTGAAAACACCCTGAAACACTTTTGGGTAAAAAAGAATAGATGTGGAATTAGACAGATAGGGGCATAGATTTCCATCAGGATGTGCTTCTTAGTCCTATATAGACCTATCAGTTCTTCACTCCCCTCCCCACTTTGTCCCCAACAAATGTCCCTGATCAGTTAAAACTAACTGATTTTAATTTATCTCCACTGCAGAATTTCCTGTGTGTGAAACCTGGCAGATGAATAGCTATTGGTGAATTGCCTGCTCTTGAATGTAGTTCTGCAGGGAACTGACAGTCAAGGGAGAGAAGTTTCAGGCCCCTGGACTGTTAGCTCACTGGGAAAGTAATTCAGCTGAACTGCATAACCATTAGTGCCCCCTCTGAGCATTGAGCATAACTGGTAGTGATGGGCCACTGGTATTTCTGCTCTGGAATACCTTATAACTACCATGTCGAGACAGAGAAAGATTAGCATAATTATTTTATGCTCTATACTTCATGGTCCTAAAAATCTAGCACATGATGTCTGTCTCTTTTCCGCACAGAGATTTCTTAGTCAGGACTTTTTCCTGATTTATACAGAATATTTCAATGTTTTAAAACTCAACTCTTCTATTTCATTGTAATGAGAATATGCCACCTTGTTTTTTAAAATGTAAAAACACACATATAAATATAAATATAAATATAAATATAAATGCATATGCATATACATATACATACACATATACATATATGTATATGTAGGGACTGCAGTGGCTCAAGTGGCTAAGACGCTGAATGGGAGGTGGAAGGTCAGCAGTTTGATTCCCAAGTACTGCAGGATGAAATGAGCTCCCATCTTTGTCCCAGCTCCTGCCAACCTAGCAGTTTGAAAGCAAGAAATTGCAAGTAGATAAATAGTGAGAAGGTAACAGCGTTCCATGCGCTCCGGTGTCTAGTCATGCCTGCCACATGACCATGGAAACGTCTGCAGAAGCAGACAGCGCTGGCTCCTCAGCTTTGAAACAGAGATGAGCACTGAACCCTAGAGTTGGATACGACTGGCTTTCGAGCAAGGAAAACCTTAACCTTTACTATATGTATATGTATAATGGATATGGATATGGATCAGTTTCCTATCAGATTTTCTTGGAGGTATAAAATAAACATTAGAAACATACATTTTTTCAAACAAATAGTTTTGATAATATTTTTATAAAAGTTAGTCCTCCCTTTGATGAGTAGCTATGAAAGTTTTATTTTAAACTAGCATATTTGTGCCCGGCCAACTGGGCAGTTTTTATTTGTGTGTTGTTGTTGTTTTGTTAGGGGTGGTTTGGGTGGGGGTGTTTTGCATTTGTGGTTTGTGACTTTTTAAAATCTATTTTATTTGATTTATTTGTCATTTTGATTTATTTCTTATTTTTTGACTTGTTTTTGCTCTTCTGGCCTCTAGGTGGGGCTGTTAGTAAGAGTGCTGTATTGCATATATATTTTTACTTGTTTTTACTCTTTCGGCATGTAGGTGGGGCTGTTAGTAAGTGTATTGTATTACATATTTTTTGACTTGTTATTTCTCTTCCAGCCTCTAGGTGGGACTGTTATTTAGATTACTGCGATTTTCTTTCTCTGTGTTGACTTTAGTTCTGGAACGCATGGAGGGAGGACGTGCTTGGTGAGTTCTCTTGATTTTTTTGTTCTTTTTTTTTGTGGTGTTAGGCTGGGGGGGGTTAAGGAGAGTTTCTACTTAAACCCCTCCAAAGTGTTTCTGCTTATTCCTTTGTTTTTATTTTGGGTTTTAGGTGTGTTAAATTGTTGTTGTTTTCTGGTTGTTATTTATTTTTCTGATTTCTTTTGTCTTTTTTGTTCATTTTGTGTTATTTTTGTTTGTTGATTTATGTATTTTTGAGTTTTAGATATGTGTTTCTAGTGTGCTTTCATGGTTTTTTCATTAGACTTTGGTATTTCGGGTGTCTTTTGCTGTTTTTGTTGCTTATTGATTTGTTGTTTAATGTTTTTTTAATAACTTGTTTATTTATTTGTGCTTCATTAATATTTGTGATTGGTGTTTTGGTTAACTCTTTGGGTTTTTTTTTGTTGTGGTATTTTTGTGTGAAGAACGGCCTGTCTGTTGTTTCCTCTTTTCTCCATTGCTGCTTTGAAATTTGGTTTCGATGCAGCGATGGGGAAAGGAAGAGCCAGCAGTCAGCTCGCTCTTCATCCGGTAAGGTTCATTAGGTAGGTCGGGTGAAAAGGAGGCAGAGAAGAGTGGCTCAGTACAGGACAGTGTGGATGGTTGCAGGAGCCTTTGTTACATTCCAACGGTTAACGTCTCTCCTTATAGGTAAAGATGTTCCCTTTCCTTGAATGATTCCCCAGTTCAAACCTAGCTTGAAAATAACACTGGAAGGAAGGAGATCAGAGGTCTTGAAATTGCCCATCCACTATGCCTTCCTGGACAACAAAATCTGCAGATTTTCTGATCGCCTTGCAATCCCACCCACCCCCAACCAGGATCTGTGGCAGCTCCAGTATTTGCAGGATGAGTTCCCCAGAGGTAGCTTGATTTTTGGAGGATTGGACCCCAGTTGGAGGAAAGCTCTAGTGCCTGCAAAGTTGGACTCTTGCCCTGCTGCACCTGCTAAAGGCCCACCTGAGAGCCCTGGGAAAGGTTCTTGACCATCATAAGTTACCACCTGGAGGCTCTGGGTGGCTTAGCTATATAAGAACCAGCTCTTCTTCCTAGAAGTGGCTGCAACAGTGAAGATCATGAGGTCTGTTATTGTTTGGCTACTGCTGTTTGTTTAATTTGTACTCTGTCAACAAATTGTGTTAAACACTACTCTGGATGGCTTTGCCTGGATCCACACTCCTTAAAACCCAACCTTGTCCTGTTCTAGCCCCTGAAAGTACTCTGCCTTGTTGCTCTCTTAGTCTTCTGATGTCTGGCTTGATTGGACTAAGTCCTGTTGTTCAGACTAAACCTGTTTCTTTGTTTACCTCTGACTTGATTTTGAACTCTAGACCAGTGGTTCCCAACCTTTGGGTTTGGGGTTCAATTCCCAGAAGCCTAAGTCAATTCCCCAAAGCACTGATCAGCCAATGTATTGCCTTAGGCTTTTGGGAACTGAAGTCCCATACCTAAAGGTTGGGGACCACTGCTCTAGACTAAGACACATACTATTTGTCCTGTTGCTTGGTTGCCCTGGATCTTGGTGCATGTGTTATTGCCAGCTACCTATGCCCTGGACTCGGAAACCCTCTTCCCATTTGGGTAAGATATACAGAATCTTAATTTAAGTTGTACCAAGCTGATTTCTGCATTGGCTAAAGGCAGGATAAATAATAGATAGAGTGTCTCTAGACTAAAACATGTTTTAAAGAGGAGTTATGCCCAAAACCCAAATGATTTGGAAACTAATGCTAAACAACAATTTTGATATTGTATTGGAACTGAAGATCTCACACTACTGATGAGCTAAAAACGTAGCTGCCAGATGTTTGGAGAGTTCCTCACCCAGGCTCAGACAGAGGGTGATATTTATTTCTTTGTTACATTTAGGTGCTGGCCTTTCTCCAATGAGGTAGCCATAGTGTGAAACTAGTGGGGAGGGGAGTCCCAAAGTAGAAGGAAGAATAGCAAAATAAAGCAGAGAAGAACATACTAGTACATAGATACTGTGTACACAGGAGAAGAGGAGCAATTAACCACACAAAATATCAGTTTTTGTGTGTGAGTATTTTATTTAATTTTTTTTGAAGAAAAAACCTTTAAAAATCTAGAGGAGTAAAAAAATAGAATTTTAATGGATTTCTTGTAAAAAAATGGGCCAAGAGAAACTTTGTTAGGATACCACAAATTAAACTGTGTACTGATGTGAAGCAGATAGTAGAATCAGGTTCTTTGAGGATGGACTTTCTTTTGGTTACACTACCCTCTCAGACACATGGGAGAAGGTCTTTTCAAAGGCTGTTCCTAATCTGTGGCTTAGTGGTTAAGATGCAGAGCTTGATTACCAGAAGATTGGCAGGTCAGCAATTTGAGACCCAAGTACTGCATGACAGAGTGTGCTCCCATCATCTGTCCCAACTTCTGCCAACCTGAACTATTCTTCATCGAGCTGAAGGTTGCAACTAGGTCCAAATGCTTCACTCTGAGGATTGAGGTTGGTAATGCAGGGAAGGTGTCCAGAAACATTCGCCATGTATCAGCAACAGAGGTGAGTTCTCAGGACTTCTCACACAGCATGTCTGGCATAGTGGAAAGCTATGCTGGCCACTTGGTGCAGTCAGGACTGTCTTCTACTGAGCCTACTCATCTTGAATTTAACTTTGACAGTAAGTAGGGAGCAGGCAGCAGTGAGGTATTTAAGAGTAGATTTGCAGTTCAACTCGCTCAGTGAGTTTCCATGGTTGAGTGGGGATTGAACCTAGTTTTCCTGAGTAAAACCAATAGTAAATTCATTCATTCATTCATTCATAGTTTTATTTATATCCTGCTTATAGCAAAAGCATAATAACATACACAGAATTCATCTGGAAATAGGTCATCTGAGGTTTTGTACATCTCCCATCAATTTTAATTGGGATTGCACAGGAAACACTATGCCCTTCCATGCACAGTAGTGAATGGAAGCAAAAAACGCTATCTTAATTAATTATTTCATGGTAATATCCAGTGTGGTGCAGCTGACAGAGTGATAGAGTAGGACTCAGAAATGGAAACAGAGTGGAGGGGATAGCACTGGTAACTCTATTCCTTAAATATTTCACATCCATTGAAAATCTTATTAAAGATGCAACTGGCTGCATATCCCAGTGATTTAGGTATCTGACTGTGGAGACACAGATTTGGGAGCTCAACTCCCCATTGGGCAGTGGTGGGCATAAAAAAATTTTATACCACACTGTGGGTGTGGCCATGTGACTGGCTGTGTGTGGCCTGTTGGCCATGTGACTGCTCTTCACTATAGAGCTATGAAAATAGAAACCTCTTCTATTTTCATCACTCTATAGCGAACCTCTGAAGCCATTTCCCCCTTCGTCCAAAGCTTCTCTAGGGCTCCATTTCACCCCAAAGTGCCACCCCAGCCACTCTGGAGTGCCTGGGAATGTGCTTTGGGGTGAAATGGAGCCCAGGAAAAGCCTTTGATAAAGGGGAAATGGAGCTAGACCCCTCCAAAGCCTCTTCTAGGCGGAGGAGGTGGGAGGGGCGAGGAGGTGGGAGAGGCCAGCTATTTTTACTACCGGTATGCGCGTACTGGTGCAAACCTGCTGATGCCCACCACTGCCATTGGGCCTCCCACATGTAGAGCCGGCCTGTGTAGCCTTCAGCAAGCTGCACAGTCCCAGGTTGTCCTCAGGAGAAGTCCCTGGTAAACCACTTCAGACTAGTATCTACATAGAAACCCCTGAAAAGGTTGCCATAAGTCAGAAATGACTGTTACTAAATTGGATGCAACTTGACAGCACCTAACAGACACATTGGATGGTGCATTAAGCATGTGACAGACATGGCACCTTGCCAACACTTAACCCATTTCTTAAAAAAGAGACATAAATATATTGCCATTGCTGTTTCCTTTTCAGACATCTCATAACCTTTTGATTTCTTTTTACTGACATTGGAATGATAAAACTCAATTTCACATTGATCAGCTCTGCTAAGTACTACTGTATAAGTAATGTGTAATAAATAAGCACATACCAAAAAGAGCTGTTCGGAGTTTCAAAAGGTCTGGAGGGAAAAGGCTGGAAGTGGGTTGCAGGGTATTTTTATTTTTTGGTTTAAAGGGGGTTCTACTGCTTAAAATTCTCTTATAACTTTTTTCCTCTCCAAAAGTGACCTGTTCTGTTTTATATATAAAAGCTCCACATTAAAAGAATATGAAGTAGCAAATATCTTTACTGAAGCACTGTTGGCAGCGGAGATCACTGACAACTTCCTGGCTGTGATTCATAATCTATATTGGTGCCTTTGAGACAGTGAGCTATTGATTTTTCCCAGTCTATAATCCAAGACCATATACACATCTTGTTAGACATCTGTGGGAATATAAACTGAGTTTTGATACAATTTAGGGAGCTTCTGGTAGTAGGGCACTTAGTTTTTTGTCTTTGAGAAAATCTTTACACCTCTCTGTAATCTTGCAGAGATTTTTAACAGATAATTCAATACATCTTTTTTTTTCTGGTGAAAAGTGAAAAGCCTTCCTGTGTGGAAGTGGCACAAAGTAAATTTCAGGTTGCTAATAACAGAAACAACAACTTAGGGGACAGGTTTAAATAGTCTTTGTTTGAGTTTATCATGTATCATCATCTTTTTAAAAATTGTCTTTCTGATCCTTTGCAATAATAGTACTTAAATAGATTTCCAAGAAACGGCACTACATGTCCAAACAAAACAGATTAAATTAAAGCAATGAAATGCTTTGCAGGCATACCCACCCAAATAAAGACTCAGACGCCGGGATTAGATTAAAGGCATCAGGCAACTTTTATTGAATAATGCCCTAGTCCGAATTATCACTTTCAATTGGTGTATCATCCAATTGTAATTCTTTAAGGCAAGCAGGCCGCAGTAACACTGGTAAGGTTCCACCCAAAGTGCCAATGGAGATTGGCTACATGTATCTATTTGTATCAATTTGTTTGTTGGCACAAACAAATTGTTGACAGGAGTCAATATACTATCTACTGACCCCACCCTATGACGTGTATCCGTTCAAATATCAAGGTGATGCAGGCTGAGAAGCTCCTGCCATCACCCCAATCATGGTCCGCCCTTGACCGGCCAATCCTATTTCCCCACCTATCTACGTGTTGGCCAGTCAATTGCGAACCTGCCGGATACCTCTGGGTCATAAATCTTTACCTTACCAGTGCTACCCGCCACACGGGGAGGCGTCCATGATGACTCACCCCCCCCAGACTGTCAGCTCGGTTGCCAGGCCTGCTTGCACATCCTCCAGGAAGAGGTACATACCTCTAGCCGACAGGTGGACCCCATCTCCTGCATATAGATCAAAATCCTGCAAGCCTATTCTCGTATGTCGAATGGCTGTCCCTGAGCCATTGTCAACAAGGAACCGGGCAACAGCCCTGTTCACGGACCGCCGAGCACGGTCCAAGCCATGGAGATCCATGCCTCCTCTGTAGCATTGTCTCGGCACGATGTCAGAACATAGCAGCCGTGTGCATGGCCATAAATGATGTAAGAACGCCAGGTTGCTGCACACCAACATTTTTAAAGAAAGGCCAGTGATCTGTGTGAGATCATTGCCGCCGAGGTGCAGAATCAGGACATCGGGCGGTCCAGCATCCCTGATGGACATTAGGAATGGCAACAGTTCCCGCCATCTCATGCTGCGCATACCATACCATCGCATACGTGCGGATGCACTCAGCCCGAGATGGAGTCCCCACTCTGTCGCTGCAGCATAATGCACTGCCCAGTGCACGTAACAGTGGCCCACCAGCCACACTGCCACCGGTGTGCGTGGACACACAAGGTCTGTAAAAGAAGGAGAAGAAATTAAGGACATAACTAGTACTCATACAGTAAGGGGACATACATATAAAGAAAAACACGTGGACCCCCACCTGCCCATCTGATGTATATCCACCTCAGAGCACCCAAATGCAGCCTCGGTTGAAGCAGCGCCTATCCTGAATGAATGGGTGCCGTAACGAGCCCCAGGGAGGCCGACACTGTGAAGTGCCATTCCGGTCACCTTCCAAAACTGAAATTTGGTCAGGGGAGACCCATCTTGGTGGCAGAAAAACAGGCCAGTGTGCGTGCCACTCACTGCCAAAAATCCATTTAGGGCACCAACCAGACAGATGTCATCAATTGTACAACGTAGCAGTCGGACACCACTGCCTACTGCCTTTGAGGAGCAAATCCTCAACTGAGCCCACTCATGGTTGAGACAGACATCTATGAGTTCCAGTGCCCTACGAGACCTGTCCCCTTTTGACAATGGGACCAGCTCACTGATATGGAGAGCTCCAAAGAAAGCTACAGTGGTAGCTGCTTGAAAAAGAGCCTCCTCATAGCCATCGTCACACCATCTGTGCCAACCACGTGCAAGGTGGGTCAGAACACCTATTCAAATGGGGTGATGCGTGTCCGGGCATCAGCCACGCTCATGAGTCCACCCCTCCAATACGTGTCGTATGCAGAAGTCATTCCCACAGTCGGGAAAGCCCCGTGCCTTGGCCATAAATGCCAATGCTGAAAGCCTAGTGGCGATAGTGCGTGGGGCTAATCCTTGATGGTGGAGGTGGACCATATACTGCAAAATCTGGTCGACTGGTATCGGCCACACTTCGGGCAACTGCCTTTGCCCGCAAAAAGTTCTAAATTGGAGGAATGCATGTAGATACGCCTTACGCGTGCGAGGTGCCAAAGACATGCCGATCGCCTGGTTCACCTCTCCTCGCCAAATGTCCAGATCTCGGCCAGGAGTGGAGAGGGAAGATCCTCTGCTTCTGGAGCCAAGGCATGGAACCGGGAGATCTGCAGGTGGGATAAAGCATCAGCAATATCATTATTAATGCCTGGCACATGTCTGGCCCTGAATAGCACATTAAGGCGTAGGGACCTCAAAACAAATTGGTGAACTAATGCCATGACTCTGGGGGATTTGGATGTCTGGGCGTTGACAATGTGCACCACTGCAGCATTGTCACACCAAAAGTGAACCACCGAAATGGCCCACCTATCCCCCCATAGCATTAGTGCCCCCAAGATGGGAAAAAACTCAAGGAAAGTAAGATCGCGTAAGCGATCCGTGCCTTGCCATGCCTGAGGCCATTGACCCTAGGCCCACCGTCCCTCAAAATAAATCCCATAACCCAGAGAGCCGGAGGCATCCGACTGTACTTGAAACTGAGGGCTGACCATAAGCTCTGATCTCCAGAAAGAGACGCCATTAAAGTCCTGTAGGAATGTGAGCCAAACTGAAAGGTCTGCTCGTAAACCTCTGGTCAGCCGCACCCTGTGGTGACATTTTAAAAGGCCCGCCATGGCATCACAAAGACGCCTGGCTAAGGCTCTGCCTGGTGTTACTACCCTACAGGCGAAGTTGAGGTGGCCATGCAGCACCTGCAACTCTCGGAGAGACACCTTACGCTTGGCAAGCATTGCCAAAATCGCAGCCGAGATCCGAGCCACCTTTTCCATGGGCAACCTGGATGTCTGGGCAACGGTGTCGATTTCAATACCTAAAAAGGTGAGAGTGGTGGCTGGGCTCTCAGTCTTTTCAGATGCTAGGGGGACGCCAAGTTCCCGCATAAGCACCTGAAATGTGGCGAGGAGACGGGAACACATGGCCGTGCCATGTCCACCCCCGAACAAAAAATCGTCGAGGTAGTGGGCTACAGACCGGGACCCTGAACTACAAACAAAAGCCCAGTGGAGGAAGGTGCTAAATCGTTCGAAGGCCGAACATGAGATAGAAAAGCCGAAAGGCATGGCTTTGTCCACATAAAAATTGCCCCCAAAAAATCCTAACAGTTCAAAGTCATCCAGGTGCACTGGCAACAATCGGAATGCCGATTTGATGTCACACTTTGCCAGTAGCGCCCCGGGACCGCACGAGCGTACCATCTGTAAGGCATGGTCAAAGGACGTATACCTGACAGAGCAAAGGTCATCAGGTATAGCGTCATTGACCAAATAGCCCGGCGGGTAAGAAAGGTGGTGAATTAGGCGAAATTCACCCGGGGACTTCTTAGGAATTAAACCTAGAGGGGATACCTTCAAGTTAGCATATGGGGGGGTCGACAAACGGCCCCGCCACCCTCTGTGCCTTAATTTCCTTGGCTATCTGCTCCGCAGCAATGTCCTCATTACCCCTGAGAGAGAGTAAGTTCGGGGCATCCTGAGGACCACGAACACCTTTAAAGGGTATGCGGAAGCCAAACTAAAAGCCCTCAAGTAGGTATCTTGCATCATCTTGTCTAGGATAAGCGCGCAGCCATCGTTCCAACACTAGTATATTAATTGGGGAGGGGGCCTTTTGGATGGGTAGCCCCGTCAGAGGGAGCTCTGACCACCTCCTGGACACCCTGTCCTCTGTCCCGCAACCTGCCAGCCCGCGGGCATGTGGAAGCGGCGTGAGGGCCGAAACAAGAAGGGCACTCGTGCCTGAACCGACACTGGCGTCTGCTGCACGCACTGTTGGCGGAGAATCTCCAACACAGCAGGCGGTCTGGAACCCCCTGCCCTGCCGGCTGGCAGGGAGTCTGTGAAGTAGCAGCCCGCTGCACAGTATGACCACAGTGGTACCGGTCACCAGGCGCTGGCCGCGTGGGGGTCATATACAGCAGCCACAACTGCTGGCAGGGCTCGTCCCACCTCATCTCAGGGTGAAGGGCCACCCTCATCCTAAACTCCTCATCGTAGGCCAACCAAGACGGGCCAGGGAAATCAACTACAGCCCAGTAAATATTGTCCAGGTACTGGACCATTGGAATGGCCAAATCAGGATGAGCCCTCAGGTATACCGCCATATAAATAAGATAGGCTGGCAACCAATTGGCCCAAGTGCGAGGTGGCTTGTGACAACGGGACAACTCCTTGTCCCTATCGTCCTGCCCCTCCCTTTCCTCCTTAGTTAGCTCACGATTTAAAAGTGAGAAGATATCTACATATTCCCCCCGCCAAATCTTCTCCCTCGTAGCCTGGGATAAGTGGTCACCCAGGGGTAAAGAGTAACGGGCCATTGGTAGTGCCACCGTTGGCATAGATTGAATTGGGGGTGCGCACAGTGGAGCTTGCAGCACACCTGGGACATTAGGCGTACCTGAAGGGGTGGTCACCCCTGACATAACCGGGGAGTTATTGGGTAACCAAGAATTAGCAGGACAGTATGGATTAAACTGTCCTCCCACAATAACTTGATGTGGCCATGGCCACTGACCCCCCCCCCAGCTGAATTGGGTAGTGTTACTGGTGTGCTAATGTGACCCATATACTCACTCGGTGCACCCCCCCTGGGCCACCCCCACTGGGGGTTCCAGCCCACGGTGGGCGTTGGAGCTTACGATGGGAATCGAGCTCTGCGTGCTCCTGCACCCCTGCCGAGCAGGACCGGTCCCCGGCGGGAATGCCTGTTGCAATGGCCAGACGGGGAGCTGCAAGGCGCCAGCTTGGGCTGGCCTGATGGCCTCAAGCAGCTCGAGCCTATCAGCGGCCCGCTGGACAGCCGTGGCCAGCACATGGGACAGATCTGGAGGGTTTGCGAGCGCGCCATCAACAGGTGGCGGAGCAATGCCCATTGATGCCTCCAGCACAGAAATGCATGCAAGGAGAGCATCGACCGTTTCAGACCCACCTGGATAAGGTGGGCCGGATGGGCCGGATGGCCCACCGAGCAATTGCTGGGGGATAAGGCCAAATGGTGATCCCTGGCTCGCAAAGGGCCATGCCCTGTAATCCGGCCCATGAGGGGCCGGAAGAGTGGTGGGGTGGGGACCCACACTATGCCCAAGTGGGACGCCATGCCCTGAGGTGGGCAAAGGCGCAGCAGGGGTATGAACCTCAAAGGAGGAGGCCCTTACCGCCCCCGCCCTAGTCCCCAGACTGGGCGGGTATGCAGGGGCCACATTGGTGGCAGTGGGCACCAAAGCCCTGCTACCCAATTGCGGGGGTGCCGCCCGCGCCCTCCGGCCTGGTGGCAGCCCCCGGGAGGTCGAGGGGGTAGGCAGAGCCCTTCCCCTAATGCGCGGCCTGGAGGCCGCAGCCTTGCGCTTGGGTGCCATTGCCACCCAAGCGATCACCTTTTCGGGGAAGAAAGATTCCTCCGAAAAGCTTTTTTTTTTTAAATTGAAAAGAGAGAAGCGGCGGAGCAAACTTCTCTGCTCCGTTGCTTCTAAAATGGCAGCACAGCTGCCTCGTGGCCACCCCTTTTAAAGAGGGGGTGGCCACGGCCCCTAACTACCTGGATGGCTGAGTCCAGGTGGGTGGGGGCCTGCAAAGAGCACGGCGGCCATTTTGGTGCTGCACTTGCATTGAAACAATTTGAAAGAGAAGTCAACATTTGAATGGTTTCTTTGGCTGAATCTTGATGTTTTATGCATAATATGCAAGATGGAACCTCCACCATCAGACATAGTATACCTCTCATTTCTAAATGCCAGAAAAAATAAAAAGGCATGGCCATGAATTGTACAGCTTCCTCATTCACCTCCCAGAGGCATTGCTAGGTATGGAAATGGATTTTGTTGGCATTGATGTGCTAGACAAAAATATAACTTTCTTAACCTCCTGAGAATCTTTAAGAAATTACATTCCAAAGCACACCTTTGGAAATCTTCATGTGTGTTCTGGAAAAATAGAATTCATCCAAAAATTTAAGAATGTGAATGGCTCTAAATGTATACAGTTGAACAAATACATGTGTGTTAGTCAATGGGAGAAACACATTAAAAATTTGTACATTGAGGAAAACAGACTTTGTATGGAAAATATACATACATTTCCATAAGAGGAGAAATAATGGTTTCTCCTAAGCTGATACAATGGGTGGGTCAAGGAGACAAATAAATTCTAAGAAATGCAATGGAAGTCAGAGTTTTTATACATTCCTGTATACCACTGGAGACATTATACTGAAATACAATGGCAAGTAACTACTTCTATCTTATACTTGAATACTCCATCTTCCAGTACTTATAAACCATTGTGGTGTAGTAGATAGACTGATGGACTAAGACTCGGGAGACCTGAACTTGAATCCTATCCTGGCCATGGAAATGGTCAATGATAAAACCACTCTTTCAATATCTTACATGTGGGGGCTGCTGGTGGACAACAACATGCTCTGTGAATGTGAAGAAGTACAGAATCCAGCTCATTTACTGGTCTGCTTATTCCTTCCAGAAACACACGCCACTGAGGAGTTTGGCCAAGGACTTCATTTTGGCAGTCAAAGGTTTGATTGGGACACAAAAGAAGAAAAACATCTTACATATCTTGAAAACCGTCTTAGTTTGCCACATATCTTGAAAACCCATTGGGTTTGCCACATGCCAGAAGCAACTTGATGGCACATAATGGCCAGCTGTTAGCCTTCATCTGGATTCCTGATTTGGTCCCAAGTGTATCCATTATTGAAAAGCAGGACATTCAGGTATCTGAGGGATGGAACATCAGACTGATGAAAAGAAAGATTGAGAAAACATTGTGTGACAATGACCTACCAAGACCCAAAATGAGATTTTCTTCTGTACAATAAGCAGCTGATACTTGAAACAATCCCATGACTGTGTTTGCAGTAGCACCTCGATCCTGTCAATGTCAGTGTCTCATACACAAGAACACAGTAATAAAATCTGCTTCATACTACAGGGAAAGGTATAGACGTACATGATGAAATGTTGACGACCTTTTAAATATTTTAAAAGAGGCACAGGTTATTTGATTGTAGCAGGAATATTTTTTTGACCTTTTTATTTATTTATTATTTAATCAGTATCTGGGAAAAACACTATCATTGCTTCTGGATGACAACCTTTTGTTAAGCTGATTGTTTGACTAATAGTCTGAAGGAGGATCGGGAAGTATTATCCCAAATTTGCAATGTTATTTGTAAACAAAGGGTCTGAGAGCAGTACTCTGTGGAGAAGGTAGACATGACAAAAAAAATGAATTTGGTATCAGAGGGCTTGTCCAATTAGAACATTTTTCCTGTGGAAATGTGGGGTACATTTCTGGCGGTCTGGGTATTTTTCCTACCATCCAGGTGATGCAAATTTAACTTAATAGTGCTCAGTGCTTTCTCCTGTGCATCTCTGCTCTGTTTTGCACTACCTGAGGGCATGGTAGAACAGTGGAATTTTGCACTGATACTTCTTAATGGAAAGTTCATTACTGCTTTAAAGCAGAAATGCACTGGAGGAAGGCTTGGATGTTTTTAATGTTATTGTTATGTGCAGTGAAGTCACTTCTGAGTTATGGTGACCGAATGAATTATTGACCTCCAGGATATCCTGTCATTAACAACTCTGTTCAGGCTTTACAAGCTAAAAGCTGTGGTTTCCTTTAAGAAGTCAATCTATGTCATTTTACATCTCCCTCTTTTCCTACTGCTTTCCATTTTTCCGAGCATTATTGATTTTTCAAGCAAGTTGTGTCTTCTCGTGATAGGCTTAAAATACAATATTTAGTTATTTTACATCATAAGTAAGAGTTCCATGTTCTTGTTTTAAGAGATCCAGTGGTGTTCATAAACATCAAAATCATATGGGGTGTCTTAAAGACAAATAGCATTATGATAGCCTAGGGACACAAAAGCATGTGACATGATACATCTGTTAGTCCATAAGGTACACATTCTTCTTCTTTAGTAGTCAACCCAAAACTACTTCACTGCTAAGATGTAGGACAAAGAGTTATGCTGCCTATTTCAAAAAGCCTGTTTATTTCCTACATTTTCTGTTTCTGAAATATTTGTAAATAGAATTAGAAAACACAAACTGTTTATCTAAACATTATAAATATTTTCTCATCCAAAGGAACTCTTTGATGTTACCCATGAACACCTCACCACTCTGGGATGTGAAAAGTTATGTAACATTGATTTTAGAAGTAAAATCGGGGGGGGGAGGGGTTGATCCAAAAATAATAGAACTTTTAAAATCAGAATTTTCAGACTCACAGCAAAGTGGTCCAGAAATGAGAATGCAGTGATTATTTGTCTGCATTTTGTCCAGATATTCCTCAAATTTTGAGTTTAGTGAATGAAATAAGTTAATAACAGCATCAAATCCAACCACTTTATGGACCCACTAAACAATGGCTAAAATCAAAAAAAGATTTTCTGCACACCTCTCAAGTTTTAAATATTAAACCCAATGGACACACACACGGGGCACATGCTACATGTGCGTGGTTTACCCTATCCGCCCAGAGGAGATGGGGGAAGAAGCGCACGCTTGTCGCCCTCGCCGCGCTAGGGCATGGCTCACATCCTATAAAAGGGGGTGAGCACAAGCAGGAAGTGGCTTTCACTTTCCCTTTGCCGATTGGCCACCCTCCCTCCCTAATCAGCAGTGTGATCTTTTTTTGGTTGTTTCGGGGCTGGATAGGAATTTTTAGCACAGGTCCTGAATAGCACTGGGTCTGCACATTTTTGCCCCTCCCACACTGTTTGATTTTGGTTGAGCTCGGAGGTTTTTTCTTTTCTTTTCATTTACCTACTGGTCACGTTGGCGGGTAACATGGTAAGAAACACTCGATTATAGCCCAAATCGATGGCTATAATCAAAGCTGCAATGCCAACAGTCCAGGACAAAAGAGGCCAAGTAGAAACGGGCTGCTGGATAGAAAATTCGGAAATTAAAATAGTGAATAACAAAGCTTGACAGCTTGCTAGTCAGTAATTTGGCTAAAATTCACATAACACAATTTGGGCTATTCATTGAACAAGGATAAGTTATCCATAACTGAACAATTAAATTACTGTGTTGCCATGCTCCAGTGCAGAGTAGCAACCTCAAAGTTATGCCACATTTACAGTTGGATTTTAATAAAATGGCCAGTTGTTTTGAACCCAATATAATAATAATAATAAATTTCAATATATGCCTCCGTCTCTTACTTGGGCTATGGCGGGGGGGGGGGGAGAGGCTTGTCTAAACCTATAACGAGCAAAACCAACACTTCTCACTAAATGGATCAATCCTGAAGAAGGTCTTCTACCAGGACAAGATTTTGGCTGGACTTTTTGGAAGTCACTTAATGGACTTGAAATCAAAAACAGAAGTTCAATGAACCAAATAAAACAAGGTTACTTAGCTACAGGACACATTTTCTGTGAATGTGGAGAATTTCAATGAATGTTGCATTTATATGGATTCAATTTATACCCTATTAGATGTACAAAAGAATATCTAATACTAGCAGGGGTACCCAGCATTGCCCGGGTGGAGCCCAACCCAGGCCGATGAGAGACCCTGGCCAATTCCCCCCGGCCTGCACTCCTGCTGCCTTACCTTTTTGTCTGCTGTCATGATGGTGCCGGTGGCCAAGGCCTCAGCAGGTGCCACGTTGCCGCAGCCGTCCCCAATGCAGGACAGGCCTGGAGGCAGTTCCGGGGGCTGCTCCACACAGTGCCGGGCTGCAAAGACATCACGATCTGGTGCCCAGGCAAGCCAGACTGAGGGCCAGTGGCTTCTGGCGGCCTCCCCAATGACTACAGTTGGCAGACAGCCATCACAGCTCAGCTCCCCCATCGTCCCAAGGGTTGCTCAGGTGGAAGGGAGGATCGATTTTGGAGGACTGGGCAGAGGATGGGGCTGGGCCACTGCCTTCCACAGCCGCGAGGCCTGTGGAAGGTGGTGGCCCAGTCCCGTCCTCTGCCCGCCCTCCAGCTATGTGTTCTCCCTTCCCCCCAAGGCACACTTCAGGAGTGCGGAGGAACCAGGACGCATTGGGGAATTTCATGCATGTGCCACAGCCACAAACATCAGGGAGGGTTAGGCATGTGCATGGATTTTTGCACATGCACAGTCACCTCTCCTGGTTGGTTCTGGCTGGTGGGGACCTTTGCAGCCTGTTTTTGGGAGAAAAAGCAAGTGGAAAAAGCCTACCAGGGGCGATTGTGATATTATCAGCAGAGCTCAACCAATCCCCAGCTGACCGGTTCTAGGGCTCCATGACATCATCATCATCATCATCATCATCATCATCATCATCATCATCATCATCATCATCATCATATTATTATTATTATTATTATTATTATTATTATTATTATTATTATTATTATTATTATTATTATTATTATTATTATTATTATTATTATTATTATTATTATTATTATTATTATTATTATTATTATTATTATTATTCCCCATCCAGTTGCCATGGCAACCCAGTCAATAATGATGATGATGATGCCATGGAGCCCCAGACCTGGTCAGCAGGGATTGGTTGGGCTCAGGTGATGACATCACAATCACCCCTGGTTGGCTTTTTTACCTTGCTTTTTCTCCTGTCAGTGGTGGCATCCCCTTTGGCCAAGGGGTGGAGCCCTGTGATGTCATGGAGCCCCAGACTTGGTCAGCCGGGGATTTGTTGAGCTCTGGCAATGACATCACAATCCCCCTGGTTGGCTTTTTTTCCTTGCATTTTATCCAGCTGGTGGTGGTGTCCCCTCTGTGGATCAATTTTAGTGGTATACCCCTCCCCATGGGGCTTGTGACTGCCACAGTGACCGTCTCTCCGGCCCAAGGTATGTATGTGCCAAGTTTCAGTGCGATCGGTGCAGGGGTGTGGATTTGTATAAGCAACTCACGCCAGGACACCTTGGTTTTATATATATGTAGATATAGCCAAGATGATGCTATTGAAATGGCCTGCTTCTGGTCAAACATTTTATAATTTATTTATTTTTGAATTTTATATTTCAAACATATCCATAATTTTAAATCATACAATGCTCCAATATGAATAAAAAAAGATAGAAAACACACTATTTTAAAAAATAATTTCAGAGGACAAATTTGTCAGCTTCTGTGGTTGGGGGAGATGGCCCACCAACCAGGCTTCCCTTGCCATTGGTTGTCCCCTCAAAATAGAAAACATATATTTGGGGGAGAAATTGAAAGACAAATTATGGCAGAGCATTAGTGTCAACGTTTTCCTGAAGTTGAACATGTTACTTTCCCTCATATCTGTTACAAGGTCAATGGACACCCATATTTTTGTGACTTGTTAAGAAAGAGGTTGATGTTTGAAAGACCATTTCCACACAGCTGTAACAATCATTGCCACATTACCTCGTGAAACCACGAGTATAAACAGATTTTACAAAGAACGGATGAAGACATGGAGATTAGAGCATTTAATTGTCATGAGGCCCCAAAATACATATTTCATTATCAGAAGTATAGTGATTTTAAAACTGTCAATGGAGGATTTATATCTAGGGAATATCATGAATTCACTCATGTTGAACCCTGCATGAAACATCTGACTGTCTGCTGTCAGTATTTCTTGTTTAATCATTTATTTATTGGGTTTACAGTCCACTTTCCTCTCTCCAAAATAAGACTCAATGCACTGCATGAAATGTGCATAGCTCAAAACAAAGAAATTTATTAGAAATTAACACTTATATATATATATATATATATATATATATATATATATATATATATATATATATATATATATATATATATATATATATATATACACACACACACACACACACACACACACACACACACACACACACACACACACACACAGTATTTGTTTTCAATCAATCTGGTAAAAGTTTTTAAAAATGCTTTCCAAGATTAAACTCCTTCCTTTGTAGCAACAGGAAAAAAACCAACCTGAATAAAAAATACTCACCCACTGGCAGAAGGACATCAAACATACAAAATACTATACCTGTGGTGAACTTGGACAACAGCACTAAGATCAAGAAAACAGCAATTATTTCAGTAATATGCAGTGCAACCTGTAGATTTGTTTTTTGAGTAGATAGCAAATTAAATCTTTTGGAAACCAAGTGATTGAACTTTGAAGCTGCACAGCCCTGAATGAAGTTCAGTAAGAGCTTTTTCAAAGCAATCCAACAGAAATGGTTGGAATACTTTACTTAAAGAGCTGGAAAGATACAGAGACAGGGTTACTGATATGACCAGCTTCTTCAAGTCAACACATCAAAGAACAAAGGCAAGCAGCAGAAAAAGCACCAAACAAGCAGCAGAGCAGATGTTAAGGGGTGCGGGAGTGCTACCTATATTGGTCAAGAAAAATGTTTATATTTAAAGATAAGTTAGGTAGAAAGATAAATGATAAGACTGTTCTGCTGCAAAGGTCCAAAATACAGTTATAATTAAAGTGCTGAGAAAATGACTGCAAAGGGGGGGAATATAAGAAATGACACTGTGGAGCATAAAGCAAAAGAGATGATTGAAATAAGTACCTTATTTGCAGGGCTATAAGACTCACTCCCCCCCCTCCCCCTTAAAATACACTGGGAAAATGGAGTGCATCTTAAACTGTATATAGTGACCTATAGTGGCCTATTTTGGTAATCATGGGGTGCATCTTATACTCTGATGCATTTTATAAGCCGGCAAATATGGTATAAAACAGAGGCAACATTAATCTGAATATAATAATAATTTCATGTCAGAAATTATTCTGGGTTGAAAGGATTTTTGCTCCACTTAGGGGATACCCAAATGAGGCTTCTTTCATGTCCCCAAGATCTTTTCCCACCGAAGTGGTCTCTATTTATATACTTGCAATTTCTTGCTTTCGAGCTGCTAGGTTGGCAGGAGCTGGGACAGAGACAGGTGCTCAATCCATCATGCAGTACCCAGGTCTTCATGGGATACCATGAAGTCAGTTTTCAGGGGGGAAAGCATAAAAGTGGCAAGCCTTAAATATAAAAGGTATAAAGCAGAACACATAGAAAAAGAAAGGGAAATAAAACAATTACAGGAAGAACACGTAAAGAGTAAAGATAAAAAAATTCTCTTGAAACTACAAGGACTCAAGGCAGAAGTAATGGGTAAAGATATTGATAAAGTTAAACGAGATCTGATTTATTTAAATAGAGAATATTTTGAATTTAGTAATAAGAACTCAAAACTATTAGCAAGAGCAGCTAAGGTTAAAAGGGAAAAAAGAGAAATTGGGGTGTTAGTTGACAGGCAAGGTTCAAGGTGTAATAAGAATAGCGATAAATGTAAAATAGTTAGGGAATTTTACCAGGTGTTATATGCAGAAAAAGAAATAGATAGGGAAAAGCTTAAAAGGATATTGGAGAGGCAGTTAGGGAATGGGATAAAGCAAGAGCATAGGGAGAAAATGGAGGAAAAGATAACTGATAAAGAGGTTAAGGGGGTAATAAGCGGATTGAAGATAGGGAAAGCCCCGGGGGAGGATGGACTATCAACAGAGTTTTACAAAGAATTTAAAGAGGTGGTGGTCCCGAAATTGGTGAAGTTATATAATTATATATTAGATGGAGGATCAATCCCGACTTCATGGTATAACACTACAATTGTTCTTTTGCCAAAACCTGGTAAGAATTTGGAAAGAGTGGATTCGTACAGACCAATTTCGCTTATAAATCAAGATGCGAAGATCTTCACGGCAATATTGGCTAACCGTTTAAATAGTTTTATGGGGGAATATATAAATGTTGATCAAGTTGGGTTTCTAAAAGGATGACACATGGCGGATTTGACTAGAAGGGTATTAGATTTAATAGACAGTGTTAATCAAACAAAGGAAAAAGTGGGATTATTATCATTGGATATTTTTAAGGCATTTGATTCATTGCAGTGGTCTTCAATTAAGGAAATAGTTAAAAAATATGGGTTTGGAGATAAATTTAATAGGGTTATAGATTTACTATATCAAAAAGGAAATGCCAGGGTTAGAGTAAACGAGGAGCTCACGGATGTGGTAAAGCTAGAGGCAGGTACTAGGCAGGGTTGCCCATTATCTCCTATTTTGTTTATAATGGCAATGGAGATTTTAGCTAAAAGTATAAGGGAGGATTTAAATATAGAGGGGATTATGGGTAATAAAGTGAGCATGTACGCTGATGATACATTGCTTATGGTGAAGCACCCCGAACAGGTAATGGACAGGATTAAAGATCATCTACAAGTATTTCAAGCTATAACAGGATTAAAGATAAATTGGGATAAATCTGAATTGATGTTGTGTAATTTGAAATTGAGCGAGATGGGTAGGACGGTGTCGACACTTAATATACAAATCAAAGATAAGTTGAAGTATTTAGGGATAACTATTTCAAACAAATTAGAAGAACTTAAACGATTGAATTATGACAGCTTGAGAATTGAATTTAGGAATAAAATACGAGAACTTCAGAAGTTAAAGCTGTCATGGTTTGGAAGGATTGCTATGTGTAAAATGATACTGTTACCAAAGATTAACTTTTTATTTGACACGCTTGCGATCCATTTAAAAGAGAAAGAAATCAATGAGTTTCAAAAAATGTTTAATGATTTTTGTAATGGAGGAAAAAAATCTAGGCTTCCAAAGAAATTATGGTATTTGTCTCAGAAAAAAGGGGGGTTGGGTATGCCAAACCTCTTAGCATATTATCGAGCATTTCAAGTCAAGAATGTTGTGAAGATCTTGGCAAGAGAAAAGGTAATTTGGGAACAATTGGAAATGAAAGAATACAGAAATATTGGAAACTTGAATTTTCTGGGAATGAAAGATAAGACGAAAAGGTCAAATAATACTATGATGAAAGGTCTCATGGAGGTGTGGAAGAAGGTAAAAAAAGATATGGTTCCGAATCTCTCCCCAATCTTGGAATTGACTGATATGATGTGTTTCCCAATAAAATTAGATAAAGAAAAAATAGAAATATTGGATAAAAATGGGACGTTGTTATTGAAGGATTGGTTAAAAGCATGTGATGTTGATGCCGAGCGGAAAAAAATGTTTGAGATATTAAACTTGAATTGGTTTCAGAAGTTAAAGGTGGACAACTGGAATAAAAAATATAAAAGAGAACTAGGATCAGATAGAGTACTTACGGAATTTGAGGAATTGGTAAGGAAGATTAGAAAAGGCGAAAGTAGTATTAAGGGTCTTGTAAGTAAGCTTTATAATATATTGAATAGAGGTGCAGATCCACAGGAGGATTTGAAACGGAAGTGGGAACAAAATTTGAATATAAAAATTGGGGAGACTGAATGGAAAAATAAATGGAAAAAGAGAATTATGAGAACAATGTCTGTAAGAATTAAAGAACATAATTTCAAGATGTTGTGGCAATGGTACCTGACACCATTAAGACTTTACCAGATAGATAATAAAAGAGATAAGTTATGTTGGAGATGTAAAGAATTTGATGGAACATATGAACATATGTGGTGGAGTTGTAAAAAAATAAGGGATTTTTGGGGAAAAATAGAAAATGAATTCGGTGAAATATTGGGTAAAAGTGTTAAGTTGGTGTCGGGTACTATTCTTTTAACGAATGTGGAAGATCTGGGTTTAAACAAGGAGGAAAAAGAACTACTGGAAATTGTACTGACAACGGGTAGACAATGTATAGCCAGAAATTGGAAAAACGATGTAGATATTCAGGTTGGAGAATGGTATAAAGAAATGTGGAGTTTAGCATTGAACGATAAATTGACATGGGAGATTAAAGTCAAAAGAGATAATTTAAAAGAGAATAGATTCTGGAATATATGGAAACCGTTCGTGGATCACTCTATTATGGCAGGTGATAGTTCAGGACCAGTACCATCTCAAAGAAGTTTCTGGACTTGAGTTAAAAATAAACTCTCCGGGCATTGTATATATTCACAGGGTGTTTTTTTTTTTATTGGTTAAAAAGATTAGTGGTAGTACAGAAAGTCTTTTTCTATTATTTTGGATTTTGAAATAAAGGTTCTTAATATTTGGTGGTTAAATAGTAGTTAATGAATATAGATATTGTTATGTGCTAGCATATAGTAATGTTTGTTAGTATGATATTATGGACTTGTTAGTGTAATGTACTGTTAATGTATTGTTAATGTTTTCTTTTCTTTTTCTGTATGTTTATTAAAGATTTAATAAAAAAATTTATAAAAAAAAAAAGATAAGTTAGGTAGAAAGATAAATGATAAGACTGTTCTGCTGCAAAGGTCCAAAATACAGTTATAATTAAAGTGCTGAGAAAATGACTGCAAAGGGGGGGAATATAAGAAATGACACTGTGGAGCATAAAGCAAAAGAGATGATTGAAATAAGTACCTTATTTGCAGGGCTATAAGACTCACTCCCCCCCCTCCCCCTTAAAATACACTGGGAAAATGGAGTGCATCTTAAACTGTATATAGTGACCTATAGTGGCCTATTTTGGTAATCATGGGGTGCATCTTATACTCTGATGCATTTTATAAGCCGGCAAATATGGTATAAAACAGAGGCAACATTAATCTGAATATAATAATAATTTCATGTCAGAAATTATTCTGGGTTGAAAGGATTTTTGCTCCACTTAGGGGATACCCAAATGAGGCTTCTTTCATGTCCCCAAGATCTTTTCCCACCGAAGTGGTCTCTATTTATATACTTGCAATTTCTTGCTTTCGAGCTGCTAGGTTGGCAGGAGCTGGGACAGAGACAGGTGCTCAATCCATCATGCAGTACCCAGGTCTTGAACAGCTAAGTTGCTGGCCTTCCAGCTAACAAAGCAAGCTTCTTAACCACTGAGCCACTGCAACCCCTATGAATCTGAATAAGACTATGTCATAAGCAAGGTCTCCAGCCTGAAAGTGGTTGAAAGATCTAACAAGGGTTCCTGTAGGAGGCATGACCAGAGGCTGAACCACAACAGAAAAGGCTTTCTCCCACAAGTACAATCCTTGGACATGTATGCTCTGGCTTCACAACATTTGTACTAAATCCCACTTAATACAATGGCTGAAATCCTGGAGTTTAGGGTAATAAATTGCATCAGAGGTGGCCCATTTGAATCAAAGGAAATCACAGAAGAGTGCACTCACCCAATCCCATTGTTTCAATGGTCCTACTCTAGTGTTGCCCCCTATGCTAACAAAAAGGGTTTCAGACATTAGAACACGGGTGTCCAAACTACGGCCCAAAGGCCGGATTTGGCCCCAATGCCAATTCATCCAGCCCACAAAGCCCTTGTCGCTCTTGGAAGTGGAATTAAAATGTGCCCATACGGGTGTTTGACTTCAACGTCCAGGAGCAGAAAGGGCTTCGCAGGCTGGATGAATTGGCATCGGGGCTGGATCCTGCCATAGTGACTGACCCCCTGAACCACATGACCAGCCCACGGCCAAAAATGTTTGGGTACCCTTGCAGCAGAGCTTAGTTCGAATGATGTACAGAACTGCAGCCTTGACATATAAATACACTACAAATGCTTTTTTAAAACCTCAATGGCCCTTCTTAGAATACTTGATCACAAAGTCTTCTTCACAAATGCATGTACAGTCAAATAGTCAACAAGTCTGTTCACTGAAAGAAACTGCGTTTTAATAAATCACAGGATATATTATCAATATATTTTTTCTCTCTGCAAAGTTTACAGTCCCTCCAAAAAGCTTATACTTTCATTTTAAACACACCAAATTTATGATGTAATTTAAATGGGAGTAAGTATAACAAAAACAAACAAACCAGTTGTGGTACCTTAAAGACTAATAAGTATATTTCATTGTGAATTCTCATGGATTACAGTCTGCTCCCTCAGATCTCTGAATTGTATGGTGAAATGTAATCTACAACAGCTCACACTAAAGTCTGTTCATTTTTAAGATGCCACAGGTAGGAATGTGCAGATGAAAATAATTCATATTTGTTTCATTTGCAGGGATGTGCGTGCCACTTTATTTTCAAGTTTTTCATGCACTGGTAGTTTCATTTAACATGAAAGGGATCTTTGGTTTTTTGGGGTGATTGGGGTGAGTGCTGGGTGTCACGTGTTTTTCTGTCAGTGGGGCGATTATTGATTATTGTATTTTATTGTTATTGCATGTTATTGTATTTTATATTGTGCTTTTTGTATTATTTGACCTGTGAGTGTAATTGTATTATTGCTATACCTTTTTGTGATTTTGATATTTTTTGTTGTAAACTATATTGTGAATTGTATTATTATTATTGTTGATGTATCTTATCATAATTTTGCTTTATAATTTTGTTATATTCTCATGTATATTTCTTGTATTATTGTTTATTGCATATCATGTTTGTATATTGTATTTATTTTTGTTTGGCAGCCAGCTTGAGTCGTACAAATTTAATAAATAAATAAATAAATAAATAATTTCTTTTGGGTCATTTCATTTTGTGTTCCCCATTTCTGTTTTTCTGACACTTGTTAGAAACTCTACAGAACCTTTAAAACCCACTCCAAAAAGCATAATCTACTCCAAAAGTAGAAAGCAGTACAATGCCCCCAAAATCGATTAAAAGGGTGCAAAAAAGGAAAGAATCCATGATGCTGGATGGGTGAGGGTAGCAGCTACTCAACACATCAATCACTCAAGGAAAATATGGAATAAAAGAACAGCCCTCATTAGTTTCCAGGCCGTTTTCTAGATTCAAAATTTTCGGGTTCCCACCGTTGTTCTGAGTGGCCCCCTCTGAAATACCTCATTATGCTCTTTGGTGAAAAAATGATCAGGTGACTAGACATACAAAGTTGTCTTGTTGTGCATCCACAAGATAAAATCCACAAGATAAAAACAAGGGTGGGGCTGGACCGGATCTATACTACCCACTCCGTACAGGTATCCAGCAATGTGCTAAGCCTGAGTCTCCTCCACACGCTATCACTACTAGTGTAGCTAAGTCATTGCCAATCTTCTATGGCAGATTCCAGAGGGACTGATTTCATGGGATTCGTATAGCCATCTTTGTGTCCAGAGCGCCTTGTAAGCTTTATCTGAAAGACTGTTTAATAAATGCCTGTTGCTGTTCTGTTCATCTTTGCCTCGACTATTGCTCATAAGGGCTGAACACGACAAGTAGGCTAAGCTTTATCTGAAAGACTGTTTAACAAATGCCTGTTGCTGTTCTGTTCATTGTTGCCTCAACTATTGCTTATAAGGGCCGGATGCGACAACGTGCTTCTCCAAAAGGTCATAGCTTCTTTGTCTAAAATGTGGTTCTTTTGTCAAACTGCAGATGGAACTACATTTTCAGAAAAGCAAAGAATCCTCCATTTACTCCCAAAAATCTGGACTGTAAAGACCAGCACAGGACTAAAAATGGTTTGGTCAAAGTAAAAAAAAGTAACTGTGACCTTACTAGGCTAACAATCTTCATTCTCAGCTTCACCTTCTTTTGAGCTAATTTGGCCTCCAAGCTAGCCAAACCCTGCTTTTGTCTATTGTTTCCTATCTTCTCGGTAACCATGAGTTTATTGCAAGAGCCAAGGACAACACTGATTTTACAAAGCACAATGAAAAATTAGACAAAGTCCTTTAAATTACACCTCTGTATTGCTTTTTTCATGGAAGGGATTGCTCTAATCCCTGCTGCTATATTGCCCATCGCTCAGCCATAGACAAACTAAGCTGGGTTCCACAACAGATATAACTGTGAGCCGAGGAGGTTCCCAACATATAAAATAGGGGAAAGCTAAAGTTTGCTAGAAGATTTATTTTCTTACATGTGTTGAGCAAAGTTTGTTTTGCTTTTCTCAGCTATCTGAAATGGCTCCCAGAATCTCTTCAAGAAAAATAAATAAATAAATAAAATTCTTTCTGTTGAATAAAACAGTGAATCAATTAGCCTCTAGGGGCATTTCCAGGTGATTGGTTTATAGTGTGACAAATGCTGTTATTCATTTGCATTCAGGTCCAGGAAATAGATGGTTTACTACAAGCGTATCCCTTTTACTTCTCAAAGCATTTATGCTACCTTACCTTTGCTTGTGAGTAAATGAAGTTTCCCCTTCTCACATTAGTTTCAGAATTCCAGTAAGGAATCGTCACAATTTTGCTTCAATTGACTTTTTTACCTGATGTGTTACCATAAAATATAATCCAGAAAATGTTGTTCTAACCTGAAGGGGTCCTTTGTGCCAAAGGCTCCTTTTCTTGCAGCTGCCAAAACCTAGGCTAAAGGGCTTTACTTTTTAAAGATGTGTATTAGAGTTGGAAAATGTTTCTGCTCACTTTGTCTTTCGTTCCACCCATCCATTGGATGTGGCTATTTCAAAATTCAGAGTTTAGAAATGAATTCTTCATCCCAGCATATGGTCAAAATCTGGCATCAATTGATTTTATAAGCAAAATGTAACGTCACAAATTTATCTCCCAGAATGAATTCTAGCCATGATCACGTCAACATCTTCATGACTCATAAAAGCTTTCTGAGATTGGCACTAAACTACAGACCTCATAACCAGATAACCCCATATTTTACTAGAGGTGTGTGTGTGTGTCTGTGTGTGTACTAAAATTCCCAGAGTTCCATCAGCAGTACATATTTTTATACTTATATAGAAATACAGATTGCCTGGTATGAACACTTCAAACTACCACACTAATAGTGTTCTACACTCTAGTTTTCCTTGAATTATGTGGTGGAACATGGTTTTATAATTGATACTGCTGAAAAGAAAGGGTGGTGTGGATTAGCTTCTCTAAATTTTACAGTAGATCAGATTTAACTGTGCTGAAAATGTACATTGTGACAGAACTAGATTCTATTCTCCTCTGGGTAAGACTGACTGATTATTATAGAGAGAGGTGTCAAACATCATCATCGTGTGTGGAAGACTGAAGGTAGCTACCACCTCTGAAAAATATACATTCATAAAGCAACATTATTTTGAATGTTTATACAGCTCTTTCAAAGATGTGTTGTCAATGATGTATCCATAAGGTCCATGTGAACATGATAGACCAGTCTTATTGAACAAGCAACATTAAGCTAAGAAGAATAAGGAACTCACCATGAGCCTTTTAGAGATGATAGCTAGATGAATGGGCGGATAGGTGGGGTAGGTGGGTTAGTAGATAGATGGGTGGGTGGGTAAGGGATAAAATAAACAAAGCTTGTGAATGAACGAATACTTCTAGGGTTACCTCTTTTCCCCCCATTGTACAGAGGTCTTGGGTTTTACTTTTTCAGTGAGACAAGAATAATCCTAAATAACAATTTTTCTAGCTTTGAAGTAAACACAGGCAACTGGAAATGCATTATAAACAGATTTATTTAAACTCAGGTTTCCCAAAACACAAAGCTGCAGGAATAGATTTTAAGCATACTGTTTCATGGAGGTTTGATATTTTGAAATTTTTATGTGGCTAATCTAACATACTGGTCACACAAGGTTAAGAATAATGCCCTTGCTGTCTCCCTTGACACTAAGATGGTATTTGATAAGGAAGAGCAGACTTGAATTTCAGAGCATAGTATCTAGTAGGCAAGTCTTTGGAGGAATGGGTGTGAACTATTTATTGTTCCCTGAAGACAATCTTTCTTTTTTTAAAGAAAAAAATGCAGTCTGTGGCTAAAATCCTTTTTTCACTTAATGGACTCAATAGAGGATTGTCAACTTCTTTCCTTGACTTTACTGTTTGGTAGCAAAATATTTTATTAACATTTGTGGAATAACTAACCTTTTGTATCACTGTGTGCACTTATAATCAAAAGCATAAATTAGTACAGCGGATATTTTTCTTTCCTTCCCTTTTTTTCTCCCAAACTGCCCATTCTGATATTTCAATCACAACTATTACTCTACCCATAAATCAGTTTTGGGTCCTCTCTGGCTTTAAAAGTAATTATAATAAATCCAGAGATATGTTTATGTATAGGAAGCCAATGGATTCTTGTGCTATTCAAGTTCCTTCTAAATTGATCTCCAGGGGCTTTGCCCCTGCTTATTTATTCTTTCGTCTTTAGATCTGCAGTACAGATTTAATCTTTTTTTCCACTTTACTGTAAAATTCAGTAGATGTATAACAGGTGATTTTGATCCCCCCCCCCACACACACACACTTTAAGTAGAACAATTATATTTAGTACATGTATGGTAGAGCTCATGTTTGCAGCATTCCAATGCATTTTCTTTTCTATACTGCCTTACTGGATGAAGGGCAAAGTTTTGAACGGTACCATAAGTACCACTGATACTCCACAATATGCCTGAATATGTTTCTGACTATATTATAACATTATTCACTATTCCATCTGATTTTGAATCAAATAATTGAGGCTTTTGAAATGTGGATCTACAGACAGCTGCTAAGGATATCATGGGTTGACCATGTGACTAATGTAGAAGTGTTGTGCTGGATGGATAAAGAACAAGAACTGTTTAAGACCATTAAGCAAAGAAAGCTCAAATACTTTGGGCATATCATGAGGAACAACATAAAGTATAGAATACTGCAACTCGCTCTGCAAGGAAAGATCCCTGGAAAGAGAGGCCCTGGATTTAGATGGACTTCATGGCTGAAGAACCCGAGAGACTGGTATGGAATGTCCTTGGAAGAACTGTTCTAAGAAGTTAAGAACAGGAAGACTATCGCCATGATGACAGCCAATATCCAGAATGGATATGGCCCCTGAAGAAGAAGTTCCATCTGCTGTAAAAGCCTAGCAGACACAGAAAATCAACCTTCCAACAAAGATATGAATGGCTTCCCATGTTGTATCTGTCTTGATACCTCTTGGATCTGTCTTTCAGGTATCGCCCTGATGTTGGGGCTCCACAGAGCTACACCAATGAGAAAACACAAAATCCTACATGTTCATTATCTACAGAACAACTATTTCTGATGGAGAATGTGGATGGGGTGAGCTAGTGGTAAGAAGGAAGCAAGGTATTGTGAATATTTACTTGCTTGACCAAAAAGAATGCATGTATATAATATATATGGTGCATATATAATATATATGTGCCAATACACATTTGTGAGCGCTTCCTGCCACTAGTTCACCCCAAACCCAATTTCCATCTAGATGGAGTTGCCATGGACATATAAGATATTGTTTTCATACTACTGTAGTTATCACTCATTAGTGGGATCTCTGAGATGCAGATTCAAGAAGTACTATTGCAGGTGAAATAACAGAATCCATTCAGCTTTTATTTCCTTGGGGTATGAAGAAAATTTTCTGACAAACCATGTTCTTAGACATATCTTAGTTCTCTTAATTGGAGACGACTCAGACGACTCTGGGGCTCTTTGGTTTCAGAAGATGTTCTTTGTGAAGCGAAAACATTATGATGAATTACAGAAATAGTTTGTCTAGTCTTTGTAAGAGATTGCAAGTCTGAAATGTGTGGGTTTCTTTAAAATAAGTTTGTGTATTTTTACTTTGCATTGGATTCTTAGAGAGATCTGCTTTGAATGATTCTGATCTTCTTATACATTTTTAAAATCATCTATACCTATAAAATGGTGCGTTAACCATTGGAATGTGACAAAGGATGTTGCACCAGGCCCCACTAGCCCGTAATGGGCCTCCGTTCACTCGGCCGAACCCGGTTCGCAGGTAACTGTTGGGTTGAAATTTTTGGCTGGGGGGCAGGAGCTCCCCAGACGCAAACAAAAAAGGGGAACTTCAATTCCCAATGTTTCTTGCGCCATGCCGCACCAGAGCCAATCAGGCTGAGCGGCGCGGCAAAAGGAACATTTGGAAATGCGCCGCGGCCAATCAAAAAAAAGCTGCAGGAAAAAACTGCTGCAGGAACCAAGCACGTGCAGGCAAAACTACAAGCCCCAGCATCCTGCGCACCATTAGCGTGCAGAACACTGAGGCAGCCGGCACGTGAAAAATAAAAGTAAAAAAAAACCCGCCGCCACTGCCCTTCCTTCCCACAGGCCGGCCAGCATGGCCTGCGGAAAAGAAAGGATCCCCCCCACCGCTGCCCTTCCTTCCCACGGGCCAGCCAGCATGGCCCGTGGAAAAGAAAGCCCCCCCCGCCATTGCCCTTCCTTCCCACGGGCCAGCCAGCATGCACATGGAAAAGAAAGCCCCCCCCACCATTGCCCTTCCTTCCCACGGGCCAGCCAGCATGGCCCATAGAAAAGAAAGCTCCCCCCATTGCCCTTCCTTCCCATGGGCCAGCCAGCATGGCCCGTGGAAAAGAAAGGCCCCCCACCCACCCCTGTCTTTCCTTTCCATGAGCCAGGCATTGAGCCTGGCATGTGGAAAAGAAAGACCCCTCCCCCTAAAAAAGTAAACACAAAAACACAAACCAAAAACAGTCAAAAACACTCAAAAACAAAAATCAAAAATACAAAAAGGAAACACAAAAACATCCAAAAAGGAAACACAAAAATCACAAAGACCCCCCCAAAAAAAAAACAACAACCCAGAGAGCTTACCAGGAGACGTCTTCACTGCATGACCACCGGAATTCAACTGAGAAAAAGAAAATACTTACTGGAACAATCTGGTAGAGAACAATTGTAGAGAGGAAGAAAAGCTCACCACCCCCAACCAGAGGCCACAAGAGAGAAAAAATTCAAAAATATTGAAACTAATAAGATTATTATTATCATTATTATTATTACGTTTAATTTCTATCCTGCTTTCCTGACACAAGTGCCACTCAAAGCGGCTTACAACATACAAAAAATACAATATCATCAAACAGCAAGATTAACAAAAGTACAATTACAATAATCCAAAATGGATATATAATAAAAAACAATACAATCACAAAGAAGCAGCATCCCAGTATTCATAACCCCAGGTGTCCCAGCGCAGTGGGAAACCACCATAAAGTCACAGTTACACCCACCCTTGCCAACCTCCTGGATGCCAAAGGGGCCAGGAGGCACAATGTCTCTTCAGCCGGGAGACTCCCTTTATCTCCCCGCCGGTGGAAGAGGCGGGGAGAGCGTGGCGCTCACGGCGGTGGCATCTTCAGGGTCTCCCGGGCCAGGGGAGACTCCCTTTTATCTCCCTGCCAGTGGAAGAGGCGGGGAGAACGCGGCGCTCACGGCGGCGGCGTATTCAGGGTCTCCTGGGCCGGGGGAGACTCCCTTTATCTCCCTGCCGGTGGAAGAGGCGGGGAGAGCACGGCACTCATGGCGGCAGCATCTTCAGGGTCTCCCGGGCCGGGGGAGACTCCCTTTAACTCCCCACCAGTGGAAGAGGTGGGGAGAATGCGGCGCTCACGGCGGCGGCATCTTCGGGGTCTCCCGGGCCAGGGGAGACTCCCTTTATCTCCCCACCGGTGGAAGAGGTGGGGAGAACGTGACGCTCATGGCGGTGGCGTCTTCAGGGTCTCCCAGGCCGGGGGAGACTCCCTTTATCTCCCCGCCGGTGGAAGAGGCGGGGAGAGCGCCTAATCAAATAAGTTATCAAAACATTCAAAAATATTCACAATAATCTCAAACAATACCAAAAAAAACAGAAATCACTTTTCACTCAAACAAACCAAAACAAAAAATAAAAAATGCATAAAAATAAAGATTTAAAAAAACAAAATTAAATTTTAAAATAAAAAAATAATTTACATTAAATAAATTAAAATAAAATTTGCATAAACATAAAACAAAAACCTTCCAAAACCAATTTAAAGAGCCCGGCACTGAGGAAGCTGGCACGCAAAAAAATAAAAATAAAACACACACTGGGAGCCCAAGTCCGCCACAGGCGGACGCAGCGCCTCGAAGCCACAAAATCACAAAACCTTTCAACACCATTTAAAACAGCCCAGCACCATTGGTTCAAGAAAAAAAAAACGAAACCCTTTACTATCCAGCACAATTTTAAAAAGCCCTGCACCGCCGGGCAAAATATGCTAGTAGTATTATAAATGCTATAAAATACCTCAGATGTTGTGAACACTTGTCTTGGAAGATCTTGTCCCTCCAATACATCACTTTTCTTTCTAAAAGCAACATGCTCATACTTTGGAAGAACAAAACCATTTAACAAGGCTGTGTGATTTTTGCCCAAAATCACATAAATGCACTGAACGCAGTGCAACGTCTTCAGTGTCATTTTGAATTTTCATGATTCAGATTCAGTATGCTGCCCCTTTTCCATATGGTAACTCATGCCACTGTTGAATATATAAGGATACTAAAATCAATTGAGTCAGATTGATGAAGATAGATCTTATTTTAAAAAATTCACGCTGGTGCTTTCTGTTCCAGAATCCAGATGAATGCACACATTTTAATTTCCTTGTGATTGACTTTGCCACCATTATTCCAGTTTGTTCCTTGTTGCTATGGGTGCTGATCATAGAGTCGTAGAATAGTTTGGGAAAGAATGGACTGAAGTAGAAATTGAGCACTTTTGCCTTTTCTTTGTTGTCTCTCATAATTTTTTCCATTCAGGTTGAGTAGCCAAGCCACTGTTTCTTTCCTTTATCTTTTTCTACACATGAACCTGAATAATGCTTTTTGTTGCTTTTTTTGTTTCTTGCTAACCTCAGCTCATTCTCAGTTTTTGCCTTCCTAAACCATCCCTGTGATTCTTTGCTACTTGACTGTACCTTTGTAGTCTGGCCTTCTTTCCACTTCCTATATGTGTCCTTTCTGTTTTTAAGGTCTACACTGAGTTTTTTGTAGAGACACACTGGTCTACTTTTTATTTTTATTTTTCCCTGACTTCAATCTTTTTCTTCTTCTCAGAATTGATTGTAGTAGTGGCTTTAGAATTTCCTCTTTTTTTAAGAAACTGCCACACATCTCGGACTCCTTTACCTGTTAGGATCTCCTACCATCGAACTTTACCGATGTTGTTCTGAGGTTTTTTTTAAACTAGATTTCCTAAAATGCAGCATATATGTTGTTGTGTATGTACAATGTTGCTTGATATGTATGTACATTGTTGCTTTAAGAAATGTATGAATGTAACCTGGCCACAATCACAATGTAACCCAGCTGTTAAAGGAACGCGAGCAAGCTGCCTATAGAGGGCAGCTGCGAGTGTTCAACTCACATGGTTATCATTCCTCAAATCACCTGCAGCCGCGGGAACTCCCCACAACAACAAACTACTACCGATCCACCACCGAAGATCGGCGTGACCCGGATGACGTCACGCCGGTAGCAGCCAATGAGCTACCATGCAGCCAGATTCAAATGTATTGTACTACTGTATATAATGTGAGGTATCTCCGCCATTACCACATGTTCGTTCTGATCATCAACCAATAAACCTGTGTTAGTCCTTATTGCGACTCCTTCTATGTCTCCTGGAAAAGACACTAAATTGGCGACGAGGATGGGATCGATGGCGAATCCCAAGGTCAAGGCGTACCAGTTCGATGTGAGTGAGCCCGAACAATGGGAGCTCTACGAGTGCCAGTTTCGGCACGCGATGGAAGCCGCGGGCGTCGACGACGACACGAAGATGCGCTCCCACTTCCTGGCCCAAGTGGGACCGGCCACGCTGCGGATCCTGATGACCCTGGTGGCCCCCCGGAAGGTAGACGAGGTCCCCATCGACCGTATCCTGGAGAGACTGGGTGAGCATTTCCAGCCGCCGGTCTCGATCTTCCCAGCACGGGTCACGTTTCACAGGCGAGACCAGTGACCGGGCGAATCCGTGTCCGCCTACGCGGCGGCCCTCAGGCTTGCAGCGGTCCACTGCCAGTGGGATGACCTGGACCAGGCCCTCCGTGACCGCATGTTGTGTGGCTTGAGGGACGAGGAACTGCAGAGAAGGCTGATGACCCGTGACCAACGCCTCACGTTCAACGAGGTACTGCGGGAGGCCCAAGCAGCCGAGGAGGCCAGGAGCGGGGTTAGACTGTTCAAGTCCCAAGGGGCCGCGTCCGAGAGGGCCAAGTCACCAGTACAGGCAGCCCGGCGGACACCAGCGAAGGCGGCCTGGCGGGCCCCCAAGCCGCCCGCCGGCACACCAATGTCGTCCGAGGAGTCGTCCATGACAGCGGACCCCTACTCCAGCGAGGACGACGACGTCCAGAGGATCAAGAAGCGTGGTGAGAAGCGGCAGACCCGAGAACGGCAGGACCGCCGTTGCGACGGTTGTGGGGCATCCCATGACTGCACGAGGTGCCCGTTTCGAAAGGCCGAGTGACACAACTGCGGCCGAAAGGGGCACATCGCCCGAGTATGCAGGCGAGGACGAGTCGAGGACAAGGGGAGTTCCAGCCATCCCCAAACGCACCAACGGAAGGCGGCCGGCACCAGGAAGGTCGCAGCCAGCTACAGTGAGGAAGGCGTGAACCGCGTGGGCCTGGAGCACCGGTGGTTTTTCGTAGAGGTACTGTTGCAAGGGGTCCCAGTGAGGATGGAGATAGACTCGGGGTCATCTTATTCCATCCTGTCCCAAAAAGAGTTTATGCGTATTCCCCCAGACAAGCGGCCCAAACTGCGGGCCATGAGGTCACACCTACGAGACGTGCAGGGAAACGGGATCCCAGTGTTGGGGGTGGGGAACTTCAAGGTGAAGTTCAAGAACTATTTTGAGAAACTGCCCCTAGTGGTCCTCAAGGGGGGGAGGTGCTGCCTTTTGGGAACGCAGTGGTTTGCTCCCCTGGGAATCGAACTGTCCGGCATTAACACTATCGAGACTGACCCAATGCGGGACGTGTGCAACGCGCACCCGGACGTTTTCAAGAAGGGGCTCAGGAAGTACAAGGGGCCCCCGGTTTCCTTCGAGCTGGACCCAGAAATCCAGCCCATCCGCCTCAAACCAAGGAGGGTGCCCTTCGCCCTAAAGGACAAGATCAAGGCGGAATTGGACAAATTGGTGGGGCAGGGGATTTTGGTCCCAGTTGACTCGGCGGAGTGGGAAACGCCGATTGTTACAGCCCTTAAGTCGAACAGGGAAGTCAGGATTTGTGCAGACTATAAATGTACCATTAACAAGGCCATTCGGCCAAAAGCATATCCAGTGCCCGTGGTCAGCCACTTGCTGGCCACGTTACATGGGGGGAAGTGTTTTGCCAAGTTAGATCTGGCTCAGGCGTACCAGCAGCTCTCTGTAACCCCGGCTGCTGCCGCCGCGCAAACGATAGTGACTCACAAGGGGGCGTTTAAGGTAACGCGCCTTCAGTTTGGCGTAAATTCGGAATTTTCCAGTCCCTTGTGGAACGCCTTTTAAAGGGGCTTCCAGGCGTCCTCCCCTACTTCGACGACGTGTTGATAACGGCGGGGAGCGAAATAGAGTTGGCAAAGAGGCTAGATGGGGTCCTTTCAGTGTTCGAGAGGGCAGGTCTTCGACTGAGGAGGGACAAATGCGTATTCTTTGCGAGGGAGGTCGAGTTTCTAGGCTTTAAGGTAACCCCGGATGGGATCAAACCCTCTGAGTCAAAGGTTGCAGCCGTGAAGAACACCCCTCGCCCCACCGCAAAACCGGAGCTACAGTCATTTCTAGGGCTCCTAAATTTTTATCATACCTTCCTGCCTCGGAAGGCATCGGTCGCGGAGCCACTGCACGCGCTGCTCAAAAAGGACGTGGCTTGGCGGTGGGGGGAGAGGCAGGAGAGAGCATTCAAGGAGCTTAAGTCACTCCTGTCTTCGGACGCTGTCCTGACCCATTTCGACCCGAAAAAACCAGTGGTTTTAGTCTGTGATGCGTCCCCAGTGGGGGTGGGGGCGGTCCTGTGCCATGTGTTGGAGAGCGGGAGGGAAGCCCCGGTAGCGTACTACTCAAGGTCCCTCTCAAAGGACGAGCGCAATTACGCGCAAACTGATAGGGAGGCCCTAGCCATCATCGCCGGAACGAAAAAGTTCCATGACTTTTTATACGGCTGCGAGTTTACGGTAGTGACCGATCACAAACCACTTTTGGGGATCTTCACTACCGGCAAACCCACACCGCAAATTCTATCCCCCAGAATGCTGCGTTGGGCCATTTTTCTCAACGCCTACCAGTATGAGCTGGTCTATCGCCCAGGGAAGGAGATCTCCCATGCGGACGCACTGTCCCGATCTCCCCTCCCAAGTGTAGGGGACCCCACATGCGAGGTAGAGCAGGATCACCAAGTCCTACTGATCGAGTCTCTCGACTCACCCCCCATTGTCCCGGCCGACCTCGCCAAGGCCACGGCGGCCGACAAGATGCTGGCCCAAGTTAGTTCCTGGGTTAGGAAGGGCTGGCCCACGACTCCCCCCGATGAAGAGTTCAGGCCATTTTTTAGGCGCAGAGTAGAGCTGTCGCTGGAAAGGGGCTGCTTACTCTGGGGCCAGCGGGTAGTTATCCCAGAGAAGCTGAGGGCCAAGGTACTGAGACTACTGCACACCAGTCACCCCGGGATCGTGCGCTCCAAGGCTCTGGCCAGGAGTTTCTTTTGGTGGCCCCAGATAGACGGGGACATAGAGCGTTTAGTGGGCACGTGTGAGAGCTGCCAGAGCTCTCGGCCCGAGGAGTCCCGGTTACCCCATAGGGAATGGGATACGGCCCGTGGGCCATGGTCCCGGATCCATGTCGACTTCGCTGGCCCTTTCCACGGGTCCATGTTTCTACTGGTAGTCGACTCCTACTCCAAGTGGTTGGAGGTAATCCCTATGAACAGCACCTCCTCCGCCGCAACCATCAAGCAGTTGCGCAAGCTTTTTGCCTGTTTCGGCCTGCCAGACGTCCTTGTTAGCGATAACGCTAGTACCTTCACATCTGCAGAGTACAAGACGTTTATTGAGCGGAATGCCATCAGGCACATCACCGCTGCCCCATTTCACCCCGCCAAAAATGGTCAGGTAGAGCGCCAAGTGCGCATGGGTCCCGGTGAGTTGAACCTTCATTTGTGCCAGTTCCTCATCTGCTACAGAACAACCCCCTTAGCTTCAGGATTTTCCCCAGCCGAACTCCTCATGAGGAGGCGTCCGGTAACATTTTTTGACCGGATGGATCCGTCCAGGGTGGAGGATGAAGGGAGAAACATAAACATAGGGGGAGGGAGCTCCAAAAGTTTTTCGGCAGGGGACCCGGTTCACTGCAGGAACTATGCGGCGTCAGGGCCAGCGTGGGTTCCAGGGACAGTCATCGAGCAGACGGGGCCAGTGTCCTACAGGGTCGAGACTAGCTCGGGTCTACTCTGGAGGAGGCACGCCGACCAACTCAGAAGGCGGGTCACTAGTGAAGGGGATTCAGCGTTAGGGTCCTCCCCCACCCGCATTACCCAAGGGGGAGACACGGCGGAACCCGGGGATACAAATGCATATCCTCGGTTCCCAACCACAGAGGAGGATACTTTGGAAGAGAGGGATCAGTTTGATGATGATCATGAGTTGCGGTACCAGGGGGATGTAGCGGAGTGGTCCCCCACCCGTCCTAGCGAAAAGAGGGGTTTCAGTTCAGCCCCTGGTACCTCCAGTCCCCCCAGTCCTTTTGTGTTAGAATATACCATAGCTCCAGCTCCCCAGAGACCAACACCCCCAAGGCAGGCATCGGGGGGGAGCCCACCCACCACAGTCCCCAGAACTCCCAGGCAGGGAACAGGGGGTGGCGAGACCACGAGGGTCTCTTCGTCGGTCCCGAGATTCGTGCTGGGGGGGACCCCCAGCTCCTCAAACGGTAGGCAGGAGTTCACTTCCCAACTGTTCATTCCATTCCCGTCCCCCAATGCAAGGTTACCACAGAGCCTACACCGAGCCACTAACGAGTCCCCCCTTTCCGTTGCAGGACAGGACTCCGTAGAGCCAGGCTCCCCTGTGTTAGGTCAAGCGGCCACTCGCCCCAGGCGCACGTGCGGCAAGCCACAATGGTTGAGGGACTTCGTCCCATCCTAGGGGGGAGGGATGTTGTGTATGTACAATGTTGCTTGATATGTATGTACATTGTCGCTTTAAGAAATGTATGAATGTAACCTGGCCACAATCACAATGTAACCCAGCTGTTAAAGGAACGCGAGCAAGCTGCCTATAGAGGGCAGCTGCGAGTGTTCAACTCACATGGTTATCATTCCTCAAATCACCTGCAGCCGCGGGAACTCCCCGCAACAACAAACTACTACCAATCCACCACCGAAGATGGGCGTGACCCGGATGACGTCACGCCGGTAGCAGCCAATGAGCTACCATGCAGCCAGATTCAAATGTATTGTACTACTGTATATAATGTGAGGTATCTCCGCCATTACCACATGTTCGTTCTGATCATCAACCAATAAACCTGTGTTAGTCCTTATTGCGACTCCTTCTATGTCTCCTGGAAAAGACGCTAAATATGTACAGCTAGAATCTGCTTTTGTTTCCATTGAAACTAAGAACTCAAGTAAAGTGTGGTTATTTCCCACCAGAGTTCCTTTTGCTGGCACTTTCCCCACAACGTCATCTTTATTTGTTCAAATCAAGTCAAGGATGGCTTCTTCTTTAGTTTCTTCCTCCACTTTTTTGTAGGACAAAATTATCAACCACACTAACCAGGCATTTCTTGGAAGGGCAATATTTAGCCTAGTTTGTCTCCAAACAGATATCAGGGTGACTGAAATCTCCCATTACTACTACGTTGTATATCTTTGACATTTTTACAGTTTGTTTTTCAAACATTTCATCTGCATCATTTCCTTGATTGGGTAGCCGGTAGTAAATTCCTGGACTGTGAGGAGAAGAAATCAGTCAATCCTGAAGGAAATCAACCCCTGACTGCTCATTAGAGGGACAAATACTGAAGATGAAGCTCAAGTATTTTGGCCACCAAATGAGAAGAGAGGACTCTTTAGAGAAGGAATTGATGTTGGGAAATATAGAAGGAAAAAGGAGAAGGGAACACCAGAAGATGAGGTAGATAGATGGAATTGTAGATGCAATGGGCGTAAACTTGAGTGGGCTGAGGAGGTTGGTGGAAGATAGAGGAACCTGGCACACGATGGTCCATGGGGTCGCCAAGGGTCGGACTTGACTGTGCAACAACAACAAAAAAGTAGATTCCAACTCCTACATTCCTTTTGTTTTTCACCTCAATTATATTAATCCAAATGCTCTCAGTAAGACAACCAAGCTCATCATCTTGTATTTCTATGAAGGGAATGTGTATTTTTGACATAAAGAGCTATTCCACCTCCCTTTCTATTCTTTCTGTCCACTTTGAACAATTTATATCCTTCAATTGCAGATTCCCAAAGAAGATCCCAAATCATTGGTAGCCTATGCATAGTCCAGGGCCACAGTCTGTGTTGAGGGGAAAACTTTGCAAGTGAAAATTCTAAGTCTGTTCTTTGAAAACTTCAGGTAAGAGTATCAGGTAGATGGCAATAAGAGTCTTCCACTGGAGACATTGGGGAACTGCTGGCATAGTTGAAAGTTCTGAATCAGATGAAGTACTCTGACCTATAAGAATGCAATTCTATATCATATATATTGAAAATAAAATTGTGTGGAGTATAATGAAGCCTAGTCATAGAGAAGAATGCATCTTAAATATGACTTTTAACTCCTGTCACCACAGGGAAGGATCAGAGTTTCATTTTTTAAAAAAATATTTCAAATACAGAAAATGTGTGCATATGTCAGTCACATTTTGAAAGTCTCATTTTCACTGTGTTTCCTAGGATCCCTGGGGAATTTTCATTCTGTTCATCTTCTGTATCAGGTTGTGAGATATTTTTGTTTCTTCCCATAGAGATACATATTACACGCACACATTTTTGCCCATTTTTTCTTTCTGCTAATGTGCACACATCTTTAGATATTTGCCTACTGGCTAAAGTACATTTCTCTGCATTTTTTCAAATGCACTTGTGTTTCATTATGCATATTTTTTATATGTACACATATTGTTTTGTGGCTGTTTATTCTCATCAAAACACATCTTAAATGCCACCAATATATAGATTTCCAGGGCAAGATGTTTTTTGTCTCATTTCTACTTTGGGAAGGTGTGAAATAAATATTTTTGTAAGGAAAGACAAGGCCAATGCACTTCTTTTTCCATCCCTAGTATATGTAAAATCTCCCAGAGTATGTGTTTGCTTATAAATGATGTGAAGATGCTGAAATATCTCAACTGAATAAGGGGGCTTGCTGCATCATATCCATGGCAACGTGCAGTTCAAGGTAATTATTATTATTTTTCTTTACATCTTCCTAACTCAAAATAGTAGTGATAACCTGAAGATTGGGCTTTTTTCTTTAGATAATAACAATCTTGATTAAGCCCTTTCCCAGGTTATTAACACTAAAAAATACCCCTTTGCATTGGTCCTTATGTCATCAATACCCCTGTGTTTATGAGAGTGACACTGTATATTTGAACATATTTTAAATTAACTAGTCCTGCAAACTGACAAGCCACAGAAAGCCTCTTTGGGCCAGTTTTGACACTGTGCAGTTTGCATGTCATTTGCGTAATCCTCCGAAAGAATGAGGTCATTGGCAAATGGACACAAATGGGGAAGAATAAGAACTTTCCAATTTTACAATGCAAGAATGGGTGAGGGAGTTGATTAGGGAAACTGTGTATCTTTAGCCTAAGTCTATGAAGCAGATTCAAAAATGCTGGAGAATTTATTTTTATATCAGGCATTTAGATGTACAGTGTATGCTATCATGCTCAAAAGGAAGCCATAAGCATTAATGGTAAAGGTGACCTCTAAATTATCCCGAATAGCTATTGGATCTTTAGACAAAATGGTTAGTAATTTCTCTGGGATTAATTTGCCAGTATTTTGCAGGACCTTATCTTATTTTCTGGAACTCATAGACGGATCAGAATCCACATGATATATTTCTCTTATCTGTCAGTGCAGCAGCGTAAGATAAAAGGAGATTCTTATTGAATGGATATATTTCTCATTGTCCTTGGTGCCATAGATTAAACAACGGTCCCCCTCTCTACCATCTTCACAGAGTATATCAAATTTCTGCCTAGACAACAAGCATATAATTTGGCATAAGAAAATAATTTGGAATTCTTGCCTCTATTGCAACTATTATTTCACACACACAAACATATACTGTATACCTCTCACCCCCTTTCATTTCTAAAGAGTGATACTAGTGAATTCTGCTGGAGGAGGAATTCAGTCTGAAACTCCAGTCTCTGCTGAAGTAAACTGGAGTGATGTCCGTTTCTTTGCTCAGGTGAACATGTGTGATGGTAAGGCTTTATTCATCAATGAAGGTGCTACACTTTGGATGATGATAAATTAAAAACTGCTGTAGAGCTGGATGGCCTGGGATCTGAATTGTTCTGAACGTTACCCTTGAGAGTGATCTTACTGAACAACATTAGATTTAAGAACCCTATTCAGGCATATGATCTGATGCTCCAAACACAGTTAGAGGACATTGCCTGGCCCACCCCTTGATGGTCACTTTCCTCAATGGGTCTAGCTTCAGCAACCAAGTCTGAAGAGGACAGAGTTGCTGCTCACATCCATATTACATGCTTTTTTTATCTAGGCAGAAATTTGATATATGTTAAGATGGCAAGGATGGAAGTTACAACCCCCTTTTCAGAGTTGAAACTGTGAACAAAGTGACAACAGATGGGGTTAGCTGCTACATTCTACAGGGTTATAGGTCAATTGACAAAGGAAAAGCTGCTCAGTTCCCCTAAACTCTAGGGCCATGGTGGCAAACCTTTGCACTCCAGATGTTCTTGGACTTCAATTCCCAGAAGTCCAATTTCCCATGAATCCACACAAATGGGTTTACTGCGATTCATCCAGCCCGCACCACCCTCGTCGCTCCCAGAATTAAAAATAAAATGTGCCCATATGGGCACGTTTTACTTCCACTTCCGGGAGCGATGAGGGTGGCACGAGCTGGATGAATCACAGTAAACCCATTCGTGTGGATTTATGGGATTTGGACTTCTGGATTGAAGACCAAGAACATCTGGAGTGCAAAGCTTCACCATCACAGATCTAGGGGAATGGTATGCATGTAGACATATCTGTGTAAACACATTGACCTTCCAATTTGGTTTAAATTCTGCTGTACTTCTCTGAATGGCCAGATTTAGACAGTTGATGGCTACTTTTCTTTTCTCTTGACCTGCATGAAATGGGCACAATTAATAGCTCCTTGTTATTTATGTTATATGATGTCAGGTTTCATCTAATGTACAAGGGCCTTAATAGAGTTTTCATGGTAGGTAACATATTTAAGGAGTGCCACATTCCATTCCCAAGTAAGGGCCCATGGATGAGTGAGGATTTGAACCCAGGTCTCTGGAGTCCTACTCCATTTCTTTATCTGGGTATCACTTAGTCCTTTATGGAGTGAATTATGTCTCGTAAACTGCAGAACAGGTACGGAAACATTTCTGCAGTGCATGCTTAAAGCTGATTTTATAACAACAAGAAATATCACTTTTTAAATTTCTAGGAAGAACTGGAACACAATTTTGAGCAAATATGCCTCTATGGAAGGAATCAGTGCTACAATATTTCAGATAGTTGCTGAGGTTCTGTTTTTGTTTTATTTGTGTGTTTTTTTTTAATGTTGGTGACAGTATTTCCATTTATAGTGTATCCAGAAAAGAACACAATCTCTCTATATTCCTTGTGGGCAATGAGTCTGAAAATGACAAACAGCATAGATGTGGCTTTACCTAACCAATTTCAGAAGTACTTCATGAAGGAGTATTAAAAGTGTGCAGCAGGGAGGAGAGTGATTAACTTTTGATAGGCCATCCCTGAGGTTTTTAGGGAAAATTTTATGAGGATGATGCACATCATAGCTTCCAGGTTTTAGAAGGATTGGTTCAGGGGACTACAGTATTCTGGTGCTTGAAAATCAATTTCAGGTTTTTTAATAGGATAGAAAGAGAAGGCTCGAAACTATTCAGGTTTTTCAAAAGAAAGGGTTAATAGAAGCAGGTGCAGAGTGAGTACCCTTGGACCAGGGTACTAGTACAATTTGGGATATCCACAGCTGAGTCTGAGACCTGAACCCCTTGGCCCTGCTGAACTTGATCTACAGGGGAGAACAAGATACACTGCAAAGAAGAAGGCAAAAGCTGCAAGAGATGCCTGGGAGATAAAAATCCCTGGAAACCACAAGTACAGAGAACCAGGCCACTGTTGTTGATCTTGGGGACAATGCTAGCTACTCAAGAAACAAAAGGCTGACCAGGTTCATCTAGGGGTGTACTGATCTTTCTGTAAGGAAACAGTCCACCTGGTGTTAAACCTTAAGACCCACTGATCTGGTGATGCTATCTTTTTGTTGTTGTTTGGTCACACAGTCGAGTCCAACCCTTTGTGACCCTATAAACTACCACACGCCAGGCTCCTCTGTCATCTGCCATCCTCTGGAGCCTGCCCAGATCTACACCTACTGCATCAATGATGTTGTCTAGCCATCTCATCCTCTGCCACCCTCTTCTCTTTTTGCCCTTGATTTTTCCTAGCATCAGGGTCTTCTCAAGTGAAACCTCTCTTCTCATTTGGTGGCCAGAGTACTTGATCTTCAACTTCAGTATTTGTCCTTCCAAGAAGCAATCATGGTTGATTTCCTTCAGGATGGACTGATTTGATCTCCTTTTAGTCCAGTGGACTCTCAAAAGTCTTCTCCAGCACCACAGTTCAAAGGCATCTATTCTTTTGCACTCAGCCTTTCTTATTGTCCAGCTCTCACAGCCATACACTACAACTGGGAAGACCATTGCTTTTACTATGTGGACTTCTGTTGGCAGGGTGATGTCTCTACTTTTTATTATGCTGCCTAGGTTGCCTATCTTAGGTGTGTGCAAAGAGGAGGGTAGTGAAGGAAACTCAACCTGAGGTATTGTAAGTTTTTACCCGGTTTTGTTTACTTTGGCAACAAATATTCTTTGAGCATAACTGGCAATTCTGTGTCATCACAGCTCCCACCGTCGAAGAAATCGAGAGTGCTGGATCAACCCAAGGCAGAAGGCCTCACAATAGAAAACCACCTTTCATATGGAGTGCATCTATGCACAATCAACCACTTAGATGACAGAGGGCAGATCTTATGGTACACCAGGCTTTGTCCTCTGTTTAGTACCTTCTTTCCAGTCTGTACCCTCTAACTGTGGCCTGGAGCTGTCAAAATGGCTTTGGTAGCTGCCTTTGGCACATAAACCCATCCCTATTCTAGTTTTTGCCCCCTAAATGAGTGATGACATTCAGGCTAATAGCAAGTTTCACCAGAAGGAAGTATATAGCATCCTAGTAGACTGTGGGAGTGAAGTTTTAGGAAGGAGGTTAGTTAGGATTTTTCTCCATTGCTGCTTTTAGAGGCAGAAAAGTTGCCTTTTAAAACTATAGCTCCTAGAATCTCCAAGTAAGCTATGTCTATACTGACTGGCAGATTTTGAGAAGTATAGTCCAAGAAAGTAACTTTTCCAGTCTCCGCTTTTAACAGGCTTTCAACGTCTAAAATATCTGACTAAGCATGTAGTTCTGACTCCAACACCCCTCATATTGAAGGTTGCTTTTTCAGTATGGTGCTTCATCTGTTAGCTCATACTAAATTTTTGAATTATGCAAGGGGATAAAAACTGGAGGAAAGATAGGCATGCCAAATGGTTGTGAAAGAATAATAGGAAACTCTGCAAATCTTGATAAATGCAACTCTTCCAGTAAGTGACAATGCAGGTGATACATTTCTCTTTTAAACTTTTTTTTCCATTAGTTTTTTGACAGGAGTATACTAGTTCAGTTTAATGAGATTCTAGTGTAAAAACTTCAGGGCTAAATAAAAGAAACAAATCAAAAGGACCAGATGATTGCCATTTAATGTGAAAGAATGAAAGTGCAAACAATCATTGTATGACATCTTGCTGTGCTAGTCACTGAGGAATGACAGGTAGAACAATTCAAAGTTACTGATCTAAAGATGGAATAACAGCTCATATGTTTGAAGTGCTCAGAAGATGAAGAAATAAAACAGACTTTGAGATAAGACATGGTTAAGCCTTTTAAATTCCATGCCTTATTGTCAGAGTCATTTGAACGCTTTTGTACACATATCCCTTCTCTTCAATTCTCCCTCCCCCACACCAAAGAAATACTAGTCTATTGAAGGAAGGTTTTAAAGAACTCATGTTATTATAATGCTTACATCTTATTTGGTATGCCTTCTTTCCCCCAATAAAATCTTTTAAAATAAATTGGCTTGCTAAACACTAAACTTATGTATCATTGCAGGCGCACCCCCCCAATAACGAACACAGACAACATTGAAAGTGGATAACAGCAAAGGGCCACATTTATTGATTCAATGCCCTAGTCCGAATTATAAATTTGTATTGGTAAAACGACCAATCATAATTCCTAAGGCAAGCAGGCCGAAGTAACACTGGTAAGGTACCACCCCAAAATTGCCAACGGCAATTGGTTACAATGTATCAATTTGTATCAATTTGTTTGTTAACAACAAACAAATTGTTGACCGTAGTCAATAACTAACTCATGACCCCACCCTCTGACGCGTATCCGTGAAATCACAGGGGTGATGCATGCTGGTTAGCAATCATCATCACCCCATCGCCTGGTTCGTCGTTGACCGGACAACGTTTAACTACTTTATTCCTGTCTAGTGTTGTCCAGTCAATTGCGAACCTGCCGGATACTTGTGGGTCATACTGTTTACCTTACCAGTGCTACCCGCCACACGGAGGGGCTTCACAGAAGACCTGACGCCCCCCCCAGACCGTCAGCTCGGTCAACAGGCCTGCTCGCCAGTCACCCAACAGGAGGTCCATACCTCCTCGCGACAGATGGACCCCATCCCCTGCATACAAGTCATAATTTTGTAGACTAATATCGGGGTGATGACTAACCCGTCCCCAAGCCCTGGTGGTAAGAAACCGCGCCACTGCCTTATTGACCGCGCGCCTACCTCGGTCAAGAGCCAGGAGGTTAACGCCCCCTCTGTAAGAGTGGCGCGGAACAATGTCCGACCAAACCAGGGCTGTGGCAGGCCAGACATAATGCAAGTAGGCGAGGTCCTCGCAAATCGCATGCTTGAGCGATAAGCCGGTGACCTGGCCCAAATCATTGCCCCCCAGGTGGATGATTAGAATGTCAGGCGGGTCAGCCCCCAGGCCAGAAAAAAGGAAAGGCCGCAGCTCCTGCCATAACATCCCAGGCTTACCATGCCATGCGAGACTGGCGTGGTCACCCAGTCCCAGTCGGGGTCCCCACTCTGTCGCCGCAGCGTAACGCGCTGCCCTGAGCACATAGCTGTGGCCCACCAGCCATACTGTCACCGGTGTAATACGACACCCAGGGTCTGTAAGAAAATTGAGAAAAAGGGAAGGTAAGGTGACTGGATTGGTACTCATGGCGGGAGTGGGCGCACATAAAACTGAAAACATTGTGAGCCCCACCTCCACATGCTACGTATGTCAGCCCCAGAGTACCCAAAAGCAGCTGCTGTAGAGGCTGCACCAATTCGGAACGAATGTGTGCCATAACGGGCACCTGGTAGGCCCACCCTGGTGAGGGCTCTGGCTGTCACCTTCCAAAACTGAAATTTAGTAAGGGGAGACCCATCTTGGTGACAGAAAAACGGGCCGTGGTGCATGCCACGCAGTGCCAGGTATTCCTGTAGGGCACCAACCGGACAGATGTCTGCCAAAGAACACCGTAGCAGTCTTACTCCACTGCCTACGCCATGCTGATCTGTTTTAGAGGAGCGAATCCTCAACTGGGCCCAGTCTTTGGCAACATAGACATCTCCGAGTTCCAGTGCCCTACCACTTGCATCCGCCTTAGACAGCATCACGAGTTCGCTGACGCGGAGCGCTCCAAAAAATGCCACCGTTGTGGCTGCATGAAAAAGGGCTGCCTCATAATGATCAAAACAGAGGCCTGGCCAGCCCCGGGCCAACTGGGTAAGAACCCCTGGGGAAATAGGGTGCCGGTCGTCCGGGCAACGCCCGCGCTCGCGCACCCACCCCTCCAAAACGTGTCTCACACGGAAGTCAGAGGTGGTATCCACATGACCCCCTACTTTGGCCATAAAAGCCAACGCCGAGAGCTTGGATGCTATGGTGCGAGGTGCAAGGCCCTGTGCATGCAGGTGAACCATGAACCGCAGAACATGGTCCACCGGGATAGGCCAGGTCTCTGGCAAGTGAAATTGAGTAGCAAAAGCCCTATACGAATTGAATGCTTGTTGATACGCCTTACGCGTGCGTGGCGCTAGTGACAGGCCAATCGCCCGGTTCACCTCTCCTTGCCAATAGTCCACATCTCGTCCGGGAGTGGCGAGGGAAATTCCTCCGCATCCGGGGCCAAGGCGCGGAACCGGGAGATCTGCAGGCGGGACAAAGCGTCAGCAATATCGTTATTAACCCCTGGGACATGCCTGGCCCTGAACAAGACGTTGAGGCGCAGGCAGCGCAGCACAAAATGGCGCACTAGATCCATGACTCTGGGCGATTTAGAAGTCTGTGCATTGACAATGTGTACGACGGCAGCATTGTCGCACCAGAAATGCACCACCGAATTAGCCCACTGTTCGCCCCATAGCATCAAAGCCCCCAGAATGGGAAAAAATTCCAGGTATGTGAGATCCCGCAGGCGACCTGTGCCTGCCCATGCCGATGGCCACCCACCATAGGCCCACTTCCCATTGAAGTACATCCCATAACCCAGGGATCCTGAGGCATCAGACTGGATCTGGAAATTGGGGGATGCCAGGAGGTCAGACCTCCAAAATGAGACCCCATTAAACTCCCTCAGGAATTGCAACCAGACGAACATGTCTGCCCTGATACCCCGGGTAAGCCTGACTCTGTGGTGGGGCCTGGATAACCCTGCCATGGCGTCGCATAAGCGCCGGGCGAAAGCCCTGCCCGGTGCGACCACCCTGCAAGCAAAATTGAGGTGCCCATGTAGCACCTGCAGTTCCCTCAGGGATGCCTTACGCTTGGCCAGCAATTCCGAGATAAGGGTCACTATCCTGGACACCTTATCACCCGGTAACCTAGAAGCCTGTACTACTGTATCAATCTCAACCCCCAGGAATACTAGTTCGGTCGACGGGCCCTCGGTCTTTTCGGGCGCTAAAGGGACACCAAGTTCCTGCATTAGCGTCTGAAATGTATTGAGGAGACGTGCACACGTGTCCCAGCCCCGTTCACCCCCGAATAAAAAGTCATCCAGGTAATGGGCTACAGACCGGGACCCTGACCTGCGGACGAAAGCCCACTCTAGGAAGGTACTAAAACGCTCGAAAGCCGAGCATGATATGGAGCAGCCAAAAGGCATGGCCTTATCAAAATAATACTCCCCTCTAAATTTAAAACCCAGCAATTCAAAGTCGCCCGGGTGCACCGGCAAGAGGCGAAAAGCTGACTTAATGTCGCACTTGGCCAGCAAGGCACCCGGGCCACACGAGCGCACCATGCGCAGCGCATGGTCGAACGATGTATACCTGACCGAACAAAGGTCATCAGGTATCGCATCGTTGACCGATCGGCCGGCTGGGTAGGACAAATGATGAATAAGGCGAAACTCACCTAAGGACTTTTTGGGAACCAAACCCAATGGCGAAACTTTAAGGTTGGGAAACGGGGGTGCGGGAAAAGGTCCGGCGACCCTGCCCGCGTCTAATTCCTTTTTAATGCTGGCCGCGGCTACCTCCTCCCTTCCTCTGAGGGATAAAAGGTTGGGAGCATCCTGAGGGGATCTATCACCCATAAAAGGGATACGAAATCCCTGCTTAAAACCTTGGATGAGATACTCTCTGTCTTCTCCCCTTGGGTACGATGCGAGCCAGCGCTCCAGCATGTCCACCTTAATTGGGGAGGGGGCCTTTCGGAGAACTAGTTCCATCCGTGGCAGGCTTGCCAGCCCACTGTCCACCCCTCCCTCTGCCTCGCGCCCCCCCCAGGCTTGGGACAAGCAGAGGCTGCATGGGGACCAGAACATGTGGGACACTCATGCTTATACCTGCAGTTCTTTCGACTGCAGGAACCATTGGACGAGAAAGTCCAGCACAGCAGGCGGGCTGGAACCCCCTGCCCCGCCAGTTGGCGGGTAACCTGCGCTGGAGCTGCTCGCTGGACCGCATGTCCACAATGGTATCTATCCCCCGGGGCAGGACGTGTGGGTGTCATATACAAGAGCCACAGTCTCTGGCACGGCTCATCCCATCTCATCTCGGGGTGTAGGGGAATCCTCATACGGAATTCCTCATCATATGCTAGCCATGAGGGGCCCGGGAAATCTACCATCGCCCTATATATGTTGTCCAAATATTGGACCATGGGAATAGCTAGATCCGGCCGCGCCCTCAAATATACCGCCATGTATATTAAATAAGCGGGGAGCCAGTTGGCCCAGGTACGCGGCGGCTTACGGCGGCGTGCCTGCTCCTTGTCCTTCTCATCCTGACCCTCCCTTTCTTCCTTGGTGGGCTCTCTGTTCAGGAGTGAGAAGATATCTACGTACTCCCCTCGCCATATCTTTTCTCTGGTAGCCTGTGCCAAGTGATCACCCAGTGGCAAGGAATACCCTGCCGTCGGCAAAGCCGAAAAGGGAATAGCTGGCCTACCCAAAGGGGCCTGAGTTAACCCTGCCACCCCAAATACGTTCCCAGCAGTGTAAGAACCGAGGCCCACCCCAGTGGGCATGGTGGCAGTAGTTGTCGCCGGGTGGGTCGCCAGCGGCGTAGCCCCTGCACCACCCGCGCGAGGCCAAGGCCACTGAAAGGTCCCCCCAATATTGGGAATGTGTGTGGATGTACTCGTTTGCACCATATACTCACACGCTGCACCCCCGCGGGCCGACCCCACCGGGGGTTCTGGCCCACTGGGGGCGTCGGAGCTCACGACCGATGAAGAGCTCATCACCGGGGCTTGACCCGCACCAGGTTGCTGGCTGGGGAGCTGCGAGGCAGTGGCCGGAGCCGCGCCACCCGCCTGCAGCAGCTCAACCCTCCCCGCCGGCCGTTGTCCTGCTGCCGATAGCGCCTCAAAAGGTACCCCAAAAGGGGCGCCTGCCTGACTGGCCCGGGCCAAAGACTCCTCCAAGGCCGCAATACGGGCCAGTAAGGTGTCTACATTGACCATGGGCAAAGAGCCGGCCGGCCCGCCTGACCCTTGCATGGGGACAGTTCCCTGCACCCCATGGCCCATATATGGCCATTGGCCAGGGCCGAAGCCCGGTAGGGCTGGTGAGGAAACCTGCCAAGGCAGGGCGCCGGGCCACCCCCCAAGGCTAGAGGGCCCCGGGAGAGGCTGCGGCCCGAAAGCAATAGGCCCAACGGATTGGGCAGGAGGAGGAGCGGTGTCCACCGCTCGCGGGCCGCGGGCCGGAGCGCCCTCCGCGCCCGCACTCTGATCGGGCCAATGGGCGATAGACCCCAAGCCACCAGCCCCGGCCGGGGATGGCAAAGGTGGCTGTTGAGGAGGCGGCACCACGGTCCTCCGACCTGGGTTGCGCCTCCTAACAGCCCGGGCTGAATTCGCGGCAGCCTTCTTTTTGGAAGGCATCTCAAGCAAAAAAGGGAAGCTAGCTAGGCAAAAACGACCCAAAAGGCTTCCCGGTGATACCAACGAGCGACGGAGGCACAGGGGAAAAAACTTCTCCGCTCCGTCGCTGAGGCAAAATGGCAGCTCGGCTGCCTCGTGGCCACCCCTTTTATAAGGGAGCTGGCCACGCCCCTAACTACCCGGATTCTCTGTCCTGTGGGGGGGGGGCCCGCAAAGGGCGCGGCGGCCATTTTGGCGCCGCGCTTGCATTATTACCTGGAATTTAGCAGTTTGGAGTTATATTGTTAAATAATTTCTAAATTGAGTATTTTGACAAAGCTTGAATCTAGAATTGTGGCAGAGAAACTGTATAGATGATGGGTATAAAACAAAGATAGACAGACAGACAGACATGGAATTATAGATGAAACCTTTCATCTATAATTCCATGTTTTTGCAATTTAGAAAAAAGTAAGAACAAACCCTTGAATCTTTTAACCATCCTTTTCTGTAGTGGAATAATCGTTGCTACTTATGTTGAAAACAATAATCTGTAATTGTTGCTTTCATTCCTAATTTGGCCTGTCCCTAGGTTGTTTTTTCTTTTCCTCTCAATCTAATCTAAACCTATTTGAGCAAATAAAATGATATTTACCTCATCCTCTGTTACAAGCTTTCAAGATTACAGGCTTGAGGAAAAATCAATAAAAAATACCAGTTTAGCGGCAGGTTGGTGCTCAGAAAGAATGCTAACTTTTCTTTCCTGGGTTTTCTGAATCCCTACTCCCCTGGAGTGAAAACAGAGTTTAGACTACATACACACACACATATACACACAAGAGGGAGAGGGAGACTTCTTTCAGTGCTTTGTTTGGTTCATGGCTGTTAGTCGCTTTTGATCTTATAAGCCAAAGTGTAGAGTATGGTCAAGCTCCTAACCTTCAGCTCTTCTTTCTGCACTACACATCTTACAGAGTTCACAAAAAGGAAGTAGTTTGACCTCTCCAGATGATTTCTTTTCCAGACTCAAATACCATCTTCGTTTATTATTTATTTGTTTCAAGCAGTTGGTGCTATTGGTATCCTCATCATACCTGGCTGACTGCTTTGAGGAAGTGGCCACGTCTCGGTGGGATTGGCTCTCATGAGGATAAAATCCTATTATTTCCCACAAAGATTACTTCTTTTATTGCCTGGAACAAGTTTCTGATGAAAAAATTTGAATGCTGAGTTTGTAAACAAGCAAGAATTCTCAAGAGTACTTCCCCTCATCCCAACTTTTATTTTAAAGGAAACTTTGTCTATATTCTGTAAAGCCCTACTGCTCTCTCATATGAAGAGCTAAACCTGAACAGAGCAGCATCTATCTGAGAGGGAAATCAGAAAACCTGAGAAATAAGGAGTCCTAATAGTATGGAGACTACTATCCTCTTAATTTTCCACATATCAGAACTAAGATGGAGTTAATGGAGCTAGTTTGTACTCTGCTCATGGGTTAACTTTTGTCCTTTTACTGGGTGTATGGATAGGGTTGTAGCTGACCAAAGTTTTTAGCAAATGGTTAAGTAAAGCTTTGAGGATTAAGAGAACAACTCAGAGGAAGTATAATTATCTGATGAAGATCAAATTTTACCACCAGGCAAAATCCATTTCAAATAAACATAAAGACCAATTTAAAAATTTCACACATGCAGTGCTCCAGTGGCAGAAGCTGTGGTAGCAACTTGACAAAGTCCGAGTTGCATGTGACGACGTTCATGATCAGCACCTCAACTGATCACCATGGCAAATTTTGCAGCTGATGTGCCATGTGCATGTGAATTGAAGAGTTCATCAGCCAGAGGTAAAGTCCCAAATTTGGAGTACTAATCCTGGAAGCATCAAAAGAAAAGCAAGAATGAATATAAACATAATTACCAGGATGTCATCCCCAAAGCAGCTGGATAATCCCTTTAAAAGAAAAACTGTGTAGAGGGAAATGTAGTCGTGGATTTTCAGTTATACTGAGAAAACAAAGTGTATTACAAATTGCTCCCTCTTCTTCAGGAACAGATTTTGTGCAGTATTACCTGGTGGTTTGCATTTGTTATGTGCAAAACATCTTTTATCATCAGGTCATGCTTTTATTATAGTCCTCAATGTAACATGTACAGGCATCTTTGTTGCTTTCAAAGTGATCTTGTTGGCCCCAAACAATAACTTTGTGTTGCTGAATACTATCTCTGAACAGTATTCAAAACTACCTACAAAAAATTAATAGCAAAAATACCAACCTTCTGGATGTAATTAAATAATAGTGTGCAAAGTACTGTAAGACTAATAACAGCATACCAGCTATAATCATGCAATAAAATAAAAGTGCATCAACCAGAAATATTCAAAACAGAAGACAAGCATCACATTAAATTATCTCTAGACTATTTTAGATTAGATTATGGCCAAGTAGTCAGAGAGGGCAACAGGAGAAGTCATTCTTTGTCACTTCAATGGTAGGTTAGAATTCAGGGGGATTGTAACATCCATGCACACCTCTAAACACGAAGAGAATGTCAACGATCATTAAAAGCAGGTGGCGGTTGGGTTTGATAAAGGTGTACAGTTCTTCTTTAATGGAGAAAAACACTTCCAGTTTTAATAATTATACACTGAAGTTTACTATAGGACCATGATGGCAAACCTTGGCACTCCAGATGTTCTTGGACTCCAATTCCCAGAAGCCCAAGCATCCTGTGAATCCACACAAATGGGTTTACTGCAATTCACCAGGCCCACGCTGCCCTCATCACACCCAGAAGTGGAAGTAAAATGGGCCAGATGAATCTGGAGTGCCAAGGTTCACCATCACAGCTATAGGATATTAAGATAGGAAAGGAGAAGTGATTCATGCTTCACAAAAAACTATTGAGGGGAAATAGAAAAATTCATGGAAAATGAGGCAATGAATGGCTGCCAGCATTGATGTGCATATTTTCTACTGTCAATGCTGTTGGGGGAGGAAAACTTTGTCCAGAGTGTTTGAAACCATCCCCCCCCCCCACCTTCTTTGTTCAGATTAGTGGAAGCCAATCAGGTACTGTAGTTCTTTTTAAAGCATTTCATATATGCCATTTCTTTATTGCTGTGGATCATATCAATTTTAATTGTCTTTTGTTTTTAAAATAGATGCTCTCTCATTTCTCTCCTCCACACCCCCCCCCAATTTTTTTATTTCCTGCAAGATGTCTCTTTTACAGTCCTCTCATCAGCACTAAATGGTGTTCTTGAACCAGAAAAGGTATGCTGGGATCGTAGTTTCCTACAGATTCCATGCCTATGGCTGTTCTCGCTTCTCAATGAAATTAACTGATTTTCTGCCTCCAGGTGTAGTAGGCAGGGTTGGTTTGCAGGCGCACCCCCCAATAAAGGACTCAGACACTGATAAAAGTGGATAACGGCATTGGGCCACATTTATTGATTCATGCCCTAGTCCGAATTATAAATTTCTATTGGTAATTGACCAATCATAATTCTTAAGGCAAGCAGGCCGAAGTAACACTGATAAGGTACCACCCAAAATTGCCAACGGCAATTGCTACAATGTATACATTTGTATCAATTTGTTTGTTGACAACAAACAAATTGTTGACCGTAGTCAATATCTAACTAATGACCCCACCCTCTGACGCGTATCCGTAAAATCACGTGGTGATGCATGCTGTCTAGCTATAGCCATCACCCCGTCGCCTAGTTCGTCGTTGACCGGACAACGTTTAACCAACTTATGCCTGTCTAGTGTTGTCCAGTCAATTGCGAACTTGCCGGATACCTGTGGGTCATAATGTTTACCTTACCAGTGCTACCCGCCCATGTGACCAAAGTCAACAGCAGCAACAGAAAAAACCCCTATGTCAAACCATAGCAACAGTGTGGGATGGGCGAAAAAACCAGGACCCGGAAGCCAATATGGGTCCCAGCCAAAAATTCCCACCCGGCCCCGAAGCGACCAAAACATCACACTGTTAACTAGGGAGGGGGTGGAGGGGAAAAACTTCTCCGCTCCGTCGCTTCGCAAAATGGCAGCTCAGCTGCCTCGTGGCCACCCCTTTTATAAGGGAGCTGGCCACGCCCCTAACTACCCAGATGCCTTCGTCCGGTGGGGGGCCCCCCGCAAAGAGCACGGCGGCCATTTTGGCGCCACGCTTGCATTGCAGGCGCACCCCCCAATAAAGGACTCAGACACTAATAAAAGTGGATAACGGCATTGGGCCACATTTATTGATTCATGCCCTAGTCCGAATTATAAATTTCTATTGGTAATTGACCAATCATAATTCTTAAGGCAAGCAGGCCGAAGTAACACTGGTAAGGTACCACCCAAAATTGCCAATGGCAATTGCTACAATGTATACATTTGTATCAAGTTGTTTGTTGACAACAAACAAATTGTTGACCGTAGTCAATATCTAACTAATGACCCCACCCTCTGATGCGTATCCGTAAAATCACGTGGTGATGCATGCTGTCTAGCTATAGCCATCACCCCGTCGCCTAGTTCGTCGTTGACCGGACAACGTTTAACCAACTTATGCCTGTCTAGTGTTGTCCAGTCAATTGCGAACTTGCCGGATACCTGTGGGTCATAATGTTTACCTTACCAGTGTTACCCGCCACATGGAGAGGCTTCAAAGAAGGCTCGACGCCCCCCCAGACCGTCAGCTCGGTCAACAGGCCTGCTCGCCAATCACCCAACAGGAGGTCCATACCTCCTCGCGACAGATGGACCCCATCCCCTGCATACAAGTCATAATTTTGTAGGCTAATAGCGGGGTGACGACTGACCCTCCCCCACGCCCTGTCGACAAGGAACCGCGCCACTGCCCTATTCACCATGCGTTTAGCGCGGTCAAGGGCCAGGAGGTCAACACCCCCTCTGTAGGAATGGCGCGGGACCATGTCCGACCAAACAAGGGTTGTGGCGGGCCAGACGTAATGCAGGTAGGCGAGGTCCTCGCAAATCGCATGCTTCAGCGATAAGCCGGTGACCTGGCCCAAATCATTGCCCCCCAGGTGTATGATCAGAATGTCAGGCGGGTCAGCATTCTGGCCTGAAAAAAGGAAAGGCAGCAGCTCCCGCCATAACATCCCAGGCTTACCATGCCATGTGAGACTTGCGTATGCACCCAGTCCCAGTCGGGGTCCCCACTCTGTCGCCGCAGCGTAACGTGCTGCCCTGTGCACGTAGCTATGGCCCACCAGCCATACTGTCACCGGTGTAATACGACACCCCGGGTCTGTAAAGAAAAATGAGGAAAAGAAGGTAAGGTGACTGGATTGGTACTCACAGCGGAAGTGGGCGCACATAAAACTGAAAACACTGCGAACCCCACCTTCCCATGCTGCGTATGTCAGCCCCGGAGTACCCAAAAGCAGCTGCGGTTGAGGCCGCCCCTATACAGAATGAATGGGTGCCATAGCGGGCACCTGGGAGGCCCACACTGGCCAGCGCTTTGCCCGTCACCTTCCAAAATTGAAATTTAGTAAGGGGAGACCCATCTTGGTGACAGAAAAACGGGCCATGGTGCGTGCCACGCAGTGCCAGGAACTCCTGTAGGGCACCAACCGGACAGATGTCTGCCAAAGAACACCGTAGCAGTCGCACACAACTGCCTACGCCATGCTGATCCATCTTAGAGGAGCGTATCCTCAACTGAGCCCAGTCTTTGGCAACACAGACATCCTCGAGTTCCAGTGCCCTACGACTTGCATCTGCCTTAGACAGCATCACAAGCTCGCTGATGCGGAGCGCTCCAAAAAATGCCACCGTTGTGGCTGCATGAAATAGGGCTGCCTCATATGTATCAAAACAGAGGCAAGGCCAGCCCCGGGCCAACTGGGTAAGGACCCCTGGGGAAATAGGGTGGCGGTTGTCCGGGCAACGCCCGCGCTCGCACACCCACCCCTCCAAAACATGTCTCACACGGAAGTCAGAGGTGCTGTCCACATGACCTCCCACTTTGGCCATAAAAGCCAACGCTGAAAGCTTAGATGCTATGGTGCGAGGTGCAAGGCCCTGAGCATGCAGGTAAACCATGAACCGCAGAACATGGGTTACCGGGATCGGCCAGGTTCCTGGCAGTTGAAATTGGGTACAGAATGCCCTGAAAGAATTAATTGCATGGTGATACGCCTTACGCGTGCGTGGCGCTAGCGACAGGCCAATCGCCCGGTTCACCTCTCCTTACCAATGGTCCATATCTCCTCCGGGAGTGGCGAGGGAAATTCCTCCGCATCCGGGGCCAAGGCACGGAACCGGGAGATCTGTAGGCGGGACAAAGCGTCAGCAATATCATTATTAACCCCTGGGACATGCCTGGCCCTGAACAGGACGTTGAGGCGCAGGCTGCGCAACACAAACTGGCGCACTAGGTCCATAACCCTGGGCGATTTAGAAGTCTGTGCATTGACAATGTGGACCACAGCCGCATTGTCACACCAGAAATGCACGACCGAGTTGGACCACTCCTCGCCCCATAGCATCAAAGCACCCAGGATAGGGAAAAACTCCAGATATGTGAGATCACGCAGGCGACCCGTGCCTGCCCAGGCCGGTGGCCACCCACCATAGGCCCACTTCCCATTGAAGTACATCCCATAACCCAGGGATCCCGAGGCATCAGACTGAATCTGAAATTGAGGGGAAGCCAGGAGGTCACACCTCCAAAATGAGACCCCATTGAACTCCCTCAGGAACTGTAACCAGACAAGCATGTCCGCCCTGATACCCCAGGTAAGCCGAACCCTATGGTGAGGCCTGGATAATCCCGCCATGGCGTCGCACAAGCGCCGGGCAAAAGCCCTGCCCGGTGCGACCACCCTGCAAGCGAAATTGAGGTGACCATGAAGCACCTGCAGTTCTCTCAGTGATGCCTTGCGCTTGGCCAGCAAGTCCGAGATAAGGGCCACAATCCTTGACACCTTATCCCGCGGTAACCTAGATGCCTGCGCTATCGTGTCAATCTCCACCCCCAGGAAGACTAGCTGGGTAGATGGGCCCTCGGTCTTTTCGGGCGCTAAAGGGACACCGAGTTCCTCCATTAGCGTCTGAAATGTGTTGAGGAGATGTGTACACGTGTCCCAGCCCCGTTCACCCCCGAATAAAAAGTCATCCAGGTAATGGGCTACAGACCGGGACCCTGACCTGCGGACGAAAGCCCACTCTAGGAAGGTACTGAAACGCTCGAAAGCCGAGCATGATATGGAACAGCCAAAAGGCATGGCCTTATCAAAGTAATATTCGCCCCGAAATTTGAAACCCAGCAATTCAAAGTCGCCCGGGTGCACCGGCAAGAGGCGAAAAGCCGACTTAATGTCGCACTTAGCCAGCAGCGCACCCGGGCCACATGAGCGCACCATGCGCAGCGCGTGGTCAAAAGATGTATACCTGACTGAGCAAAGGTCATCAGGGATAGCATCATTGACCGATCGGCCGGCTGGGTAGGACAAGTGATGGATAAGGCGAAACTCGCCTGGAGACTTTTTGGGAACCAAGCCCAGGGGCGATACCTTAAGGTTGGGGAACGGGGGTGAAGGGAAAGGGCCAGCGACCCTGCCCGCATCGACCTCCTTATTAATGCTGGCAGCAGCCACCTCCTCCCTCCCCCTAAGGGACAAAAGGTTGGGGGCATCCTGAGGGGACCTATCACCCATGAAAGGGATACGGAACCCCTGCCTAAAGCCCTGAAGGAGATAATCCGCATCCTCCCCTTTCGGGTACAATGCGAGCCAACGCTCCAACATGTCCACATTAATTGGGGAGGGAGCCCTTCGGTGAACCAGCTCCATCTGCGGCAGTCTTGCCAGCCCACTGTCCGCCCCTCCCTCTGCCGCAGCCCTTGCTGGACCCATGCTTGGGTCCCCCGCCTCCGGCCAAGGGGGAATAGACCCCATCCCACTGATCCCGGTGGGTGCAGGCAAAGGCGGCAGCTGGGGAGGCGCAGCCGCGGTCCTCCAACCCGGATTGCGCCTCCGAACCGCGCGAGCCGCGCTCGCGGCCGCCTTCTTCTTCGAAGGCATCTCAGTCCAACCTATGGGAAGCCGAAAGAAGAAAATCAGCAGCCAAAAGGCTTCCCAGTCAAGGCAAAAGCGACGGAGGTAAGAGGGAAAAACTTCTCCGCTCCGTCGCTTCGCAAAATGGCAGCTCGGCTGCCTCGTGGCCACCCCTTTTATAAGGGAGCTGGCCACGCCCCTAACTACCTGGATGCCTTCGTCCGGTGGGGGCCCCCGCAAAGAGCGCGGTGGCCATTTTGGCGCCACGCTTGCAACAACTGCTGTGACACACTGATTAGCCTCAAAACATATTGGGTGGTGCAGCAATGTAGGTTTTTTTAAAAAAATAATAATAACTGAGCCCCACAATATGCTGGCATTTCCATCTTTGTTACATCAATGCTCCTGTATCCTAAAATGAACAGTCATGTCACAGAATCATAGAGTAACTGAGTTGGAAGCAGCCTTTTAGGCGATTGAGACCAACCCTCTGCTCAATGAAGGAATCCGAATCAAAGCAGATATGACAGATGATTGCCTGATCCTCTCTGTAATGCTTCCAGGGTTGGAGTGGTCACCACCACTTGAGGTAGTTAGTTCCACTGTCATACTGCTCTAACCACTAAGATGTTTCCCCAATATTCATCTTACATCTGGCTTCCTGTAGTTTCAGCCCATTGGGCGGGGCATATTTTTGATATTGTTACTCTGTGATGATTTGTATTTGATGTTTTGAATTTTTTTATATTGTGTACCTTTTGATGCGATTAATTGATGTTTATATACTATCTTATGATTGTGATTTTGTATTTTGTCTGAATTTGATTTGTATACTGTTTCTGTATTTTGGATTGTATTTTTTACTTTATTTTACATGCTGTAAACCGCTGAGTTCTCTTAGGGGAAGTAAAGCGGTATAGAATTGTAAATATAATAATAATAATTTACATATATCATGCCCCAAAAGAAAGGAAAATAAATCATAAAACGAATACAGCACTGTCCTGTTCAAGCAGAGATTGAGCCCCTGCTTTACTGTTCACTAGATAAGAAGGGAAGGGTCACTTTCTGCTGGAGTGATGAGCAGCTTGAAGGTTAGTGTAACTATATGCTGTCATGATGGCAACAGTACAGGCAATTACAATGTGATTGACCCCTCATTATTGTGACCTTTCAGATAGCAGCCAGCTTCCTGTAATACCTAAAACACATGACTTCTAGGACAGGCACATATTTACATCACCTACCAAAATAGATGTTCATTTATATCAGTGATGGCGAACCTTTTAGAGACCGAGTGCCCAAACTGCAGACCAAAACCCACTTATTTATCGCAAAGTGCCAACACAGCAACAGGGGAGGAAGGAACCGATCTCATTGGGCTGCTGGGCAGAGGAATGGTGCAAACTCTGTGCTGGGGGAGGGAGGAAGTGTTCCCATTGGGCTGCTGGGCAGGGAGTGGGTTGAACTCTGTGCTGGGGGAGGGAGGAAGCACTCTGATTGGGCTGCTGGGTAGAGGGGCAGGGCAAACTCCATGCTGGGGTGACTGCATGGGTGCCCACAGAGAGGGCACTGAGTGCCACCTCTGGCACACGTGCCATAGGTTCGCCACTACTGATTTATATCATCAAACATACTCATGACAGTGGAGTGGAGAACCCAACAAATATTAGTGAGCAAAAAGACTGTGGAGGCCAGAAGAGAGATGATGCAAGAGAGAAGAGGAGGGGAGAGGATGGAGGGGGCCTCAACTAAGCTAACTAAGGAGAAAATATAGGAGAAATATAAAAACAATGTTTCTGGAAGAATATACAAGTGAGTGTTTTTCATTTTATTTTCATTTCTTTTCATTGTTCATTAATTTTAAGATATGACATTTTTCCAGACACGAAACTGCAGTTCTAGAATTGAGCCGATGGGGAAATAGAGTTTGATTTACAATGGTTTGATTTATGGCTGTCAGCAAGGAACCAATTAGGTTGTAAGTGTAGTGGTCTGCTGTACCCAAAATCAACAAGAGAGTGATGTGAGTCTCATGCTGCTACAGTAACCCAGAGATGCACCGTTATTCTGAAGGTCTGCTCAAGAGGCTGTAGATAAAACAGTAGCAATAAGTACACTATCATTAGATTAATTCTATAGGTGTAGTTTATTAACTTGGACAGAAAAGGGAAATATTAGAGTGTTAGGTAAATCACCAGCTCATTTGGAGAGCCAGAGAGCAGGAGATTGAAAGCAGATTTCAAAAATATCTGAAGGAAAGCTTTTAAGGAGGAATGGGAGATCAATGGGGTTAAAGACATAGGAAGAAGATGGTGAACAATGAGTGAAAAGAGATACTCTTCGAAGAAAAAGCACTTGATAACAAAACACAATATACCCACTACCACACTGGAATGACGATACAGTAACAACACATGCAGCAAAACATTCCCCACTCATTTTCTTCCTGCCTCTTGCCAGTTTCATTGCGGCATGGAAAACCCCTGCTTGTGCTTGGATCACTGGGGATATTCTTATGAGACATTTTGAAGAGGAAATCTGAAGTGATCCATCCCATGTTAATATGGTAGCCAAATGTAGGCCAAAAGGCCCATCTGGTTTTCCCCAGCAGAAACCAAATCTGGACCTTGGGTCTCTCCTAGATCCTGTGCCATATGTATGGCTGTCTAACTTTCTCTTGAATGCCTCCGATGTTGGAGCGTTCATCACCTACAAGGTAATTGAGCTCATACTTGTATGTCCTGCTCATTGGATTGATTGAGAACAGATCTTATCCCTCCTTATATTTAGGCACCTTAAACATACAGAAGAACCTCACTTAACAAAGGGCTCACTTAAAACAAAAATCACGTAACAAAAGGAAATCCATAGAAAATAGTGGCTTGGTAAACAATTCCCCCACCCCCCGAATGGATTAATTGGTTTTCAATGCATTCAGGGTATTCCTATGGAAAATTTGCTTTACAATTTTTTTGTAGTACAAAAGGTCCCGGAGAACACATTAAATTTGTTTACTGAGGTTCCACTGTATTATTGTACAAACTTACCATTCAATTCACAGTCGAGGACTGGTAGGAAATTAACAGTTCAAGCCCTAACCAAGGACCAAAGAACTGTTAAGGTAACATCTAAGTATGTATGCAGTTCCTAGTAGAGGGTTCTTTTTTGGGGGGGGGGGGGAGTTAGGATGTTCAAATGTGATAAGTCCAAAATTTCCAAATATCTAGGGAGCCCTTTAGGTATTGCTCCAAGGGCTCCAATCACTGTGGGCACAACAACAGATTTATTTATTTGGTTTATTTATATCCCGCCCTTCTGGTGCGAACGCCACCCAGAGCGACTCTTCTTCGATAGACGCTCAACTTCAATTTGTAAATCATAATACTTTGTAATTTTCTCCAGTTATTTGTCTTCAATTCGTGCATCTCCTGGTATAGCAATGTCAATAAACCAGACTGTCTTCTTTTCCACAACAGTTATATCAGGTATACTGTGAGTCAAATGTCTATCTGTTTTAATTTTAAAGTCACACAGGATCTTGAGTCTCTCATTTTCTAAAACTTTCTCTACTTGATGTTACCAATTATTTTTTCACTGCATTCAAATCCAAACTTCTGGCAAAGTTTCCAATGAATAATTTTTGCAATCCTGTTATGGCATTGCAAATAATCAGTCTGTGAAATTTTGCTGCATCCACTGATCAAATGATCTACTGCTCCATCCTTTTCATTACAAAGTTGGCATTTGCTATTGTTGGATATGTGATGTATTTTTGTTTTCATGCAATTTATTGGCAAAACTTGTTCCTGAGCTGCCAAAATAAATCCTTCCATTTCCTTCTTCAAAACTCCTGCTCTTAAGCATCCTCATATCAGCTATGGGTCAGCCTTGCCTTCTAAGTTTTTCAAATATTGACGATGCATTGGCTTGTTTTTCCAGTTTGCAGCTCGACTTTCAATCCTTTCCTTTTTGTATTCAGCTTACTTTTTCACTGTTTTAAAAAATCTTCTTTGTTCATTTCCTGAAGCATAGACTCTTCACTTTTCTTAATGTAGTCATGCAAATGATGCTTTTCTTCCTTTACTGTCTGTTTTACCACCCTCAGCTCTTGGTAAATACATACGATCAATGTCACTTTTTGGGTCCAGGGGATGATGCATGGTCAATACCTTCCTTGGTTTTCTGTCTGTCAGGGGTTCTCAACCTTTTTAAGCTGAGGGCCAAATCACACCCCCTCAGACTGTTTGAGGGCCAGATTGGTGCCGCCGCCACCACCATTTCCTGCCACCGCTTCCCTGCTTACCGGCCTGCCATGGGTGAAGGAGGGGCTCTGCCTGTTCTTGCCCATTGTTGACCAGAGCAGCCCCCGGGAAAGATGTGGGCGGCCATGTACATCTGCTGCTTCCACATCTGCTGCCATTCTTTCCCCTCTGGCTGGCTTGGTGTGTCCCTAACACCAATATGTAGCAGGGTGGATATTGTAAGCCTTCTTACAACATCCACCCCGCTATGAGCAGTGCTAGAGATACGCCAAGCCAGACACCTTTGACAATTTTGCCTGCCTTAACAGTAATAGTTGTGCAATTGTCAATTCCAAATTGCATTCCTATCTCTTTACTAAATTTACTTGTAGTTTCCAGCAATGTATTTAATTCAGCTCTTGTCTTTTCAAACAATTTTAGTCCATCCATATAAAGCAAATGTGAAACATTCAGTCCTTTCTTAGCCAATTCATATCCACAGTTTGCTCTATTTAGAAAAGTTGTCAGCAGTGCCATTGATAATACAAATAGCAAAGGTGATAGTGAGTCACCTTGAAAAATTCCACGCTTAATTTATTATTGTTGTTGATATTGTTAGTGTTATTGATGATGATGATGATGATGATGATGATGATGATGATGATGATGATGATGATGATGATAATAATAATAATAATAATAATAATAATAATAATAATAATAATAATAATAATAATAATAATAATAATAATAATAATAATAATAATAATAATAATAATAATAATAATAATAATAATAATTCTAAGGTCAGGTTACAAGTTTTGGTTTAAAGAATACTTCAGACAAAGGATGGAAACATTAACACCTGTGAATGAATATTGGCAGTGTTGGAAAGAAGTTTCCTTGTAAATCTAAATCTTAAACCTAACCTTTCCTTAGAGATGAAGTATCACTTGGAAAAATCTGTCTGTCACTTTGATAAGGTTTCACAATTACACAATTTGGTTAACTGGGGAAGCTACCCTACAATTAGAAAGGTCTTCTTGGTTACTTTTATCTCGTTAGATTTAATGCATTTGGACATAATTTAATAATATTTTAATCATAAAATTATGAAAGTATATATTGGGTAAAGCTTCTTTGTTAAGAACAATGGAACACACATACACATTTTCTAAAGTGCATGGTGAAAAAAATAAATGAATTTAACAATGTAACAAAACACAGGATTGCCACTCCAAGAAAACAGATTTTAAAAAGCAGCCTATTTAGTGTTCTGGAGTATAATTTTGCTTTTGTTGTATTTGAAGCAATGTAATTTTCCTTTATACACATCTATTCCAAGATGATTTCAAAGTACTTTCACTTAGAAAAGCTAGCTGCTATTACATATAAATTTTCAAAGCTTGCCAAGGCTTTGGAAAGAATGATGAAAATTACTATTGCACGACCTTCAGGTTTTCTTTGTTTCATAAAGGGCTAAGATAGCATTTTTGTCATTTTTCTTTCAGCTCAAGTCTTTCATCATAAATATCAAAGCATGCAATTATGCCTTCTCATATCCCACCATATTCTGCCTGTTTTCTTCGATGGTGATAGTATTCTCTTTTAGGATAGCTTTTCTTTTCTTTTGTTTTAAGAAATCTGAAAGAGGTGTGAGGTTTATATTGAGCACTATAAAATTGTTTGGGCATGATACACAGCACTGATGAAAAAGAAAACATGTAGATTAAAATTACTGATATAATTACACTGTAAGGAGAATTCTGAACTGTCAAATCTACTAGTTTCATAATAACACTGATTTGGCCTTCAGGTAGAATTGTATTATTAATGTTTATGACAGAAACGGGATTGGTCTTAACCTACTGGTAGCTAGACAACCTTTATTTGGAATTTCATACTGAATTATTCTCCTTAATCTTCCCTTCTTTTCATACCCATTACATTATTTTATTTCATTCAGCATCTCTCTAAGTTCTGAATTTCATAGTAAGTAAGCTCTCGACTTCTGGGAGAGACTTAGGCATTTTGAATGCAAAGAAATGCTCTTCTCTTGCCTGAGATCAACCTGAATTGACTCTTGTAAACCACTAGTCCCATGTCTTTTATGTCACATTGGAGTTTTCACAGTCCTGGGTTTAAGAGATTCACCCCACTGATGTTTCACTGGAAGGTTTCAGAGAGCTGAGGAAGGCTGTGACATTTTAAGAAAGTACCACATGTCTCATGGCTATATCAGAAAAGGAAAGGATATAAATCTTCTGACACTTCAAATCATGAGACTTCAGGCTTGATTTTGGCATTTTGCCATGTACCCTTCCCACCCAATACACCCTTTTCCATGATGAACAGGTAACACAACCCAATGGACATACTTGCACAAGCCAGGCTACTGGTTGAGGATATAGACCTCTTCCATACCCACACCACCCTTTATTTTGTATTTTTAAAATTCTTTTTCATCCTAATCCAAAAATACAAGTTTGTAAAAACATTTGTAGAAATCCAAGATGAATCAGAATTGCTCCAATTTACATGGCAAATATCTGGGTACAAATAAGATCAGAAGGTATTTCCACAATCTTAGGTAAAACTAGTTTGTAGCTGCTATGAAATGTACTCTGGCTTGGGACAACTCTGGCTATGCCAAGGGACATATTTTATGTGGGGTGTTGGTGGTTATGATTTATAATGATGATAACAATTTATAGAATTACTGAGCATTCATGTGAATCACAGTGGCAGACTCATGATATATCTGAAGTGCATAGTGGGCCTCATTTGTCTTTGGAATTTAAGGAAAATTGATATGGCTATTGTTGTTCATGTTGTTGGACTACAGCTCCTGGAATCCTCCAGTGTGAGATTTGGGGGTCTTGAGCTCAGAAAATGAAATTTCTCCAAGCTCTCATTTTTACTGTCACATGCAAGAAGGAGTGACCAGTGAAAAATGAAGCAGTGTTGTTAAAATATTATGTAAGGTTGCTTTGGTGAGTTTCTTCAAGTATAACACCAGGTATTTAGCTTTCAACAGCTGAATGAAACATACCTGAATTTGTTATGCTGGATCTCAGTTCAGGCACGTATGACTAGGTTGATGGAAGCAGACTCCTTTGCCCACTTATCATCAGATCTTCCTTTCTAATGATTTGAAAATAATAAACAGAAGGATTAAGGACCCTGCTGTGGTACAATGAGAAGATGGACTTGTCCCAAATTAGGCAAAGGTACCATTCTGTAGATGCTGGGTCCCATCCAACTTTTTGGTGTTATGACAAACCTTTTTCATTTTTCTTTGTTGTTATGAAACTGTTGTTCATATATGGTAAAGAGATAGTAGAGAAGAAGTGAAAACGGGATTGGGCCCACCAGTGGGATGTTAAGGGCCATCCCAAATGATGCTGACCCTTTCAACCAAAGCAGCAAGCATCTTGTGGATCAATACAATGGTTGACCTCTACCGTTTTCTTTGTGTGTGTGTGTGTGTGTGTGTGTGTGTGTGTGTGTGTGTGTGTGTGTGTGTGTGTGTGTGTGTGTGTGTGTGTATTTGGATGTGTAATGTCTGGCTGGCTGGACATCCCACTACAGTAATGGAGTAGAACGTACAACCAGTAACTCAACACTGAGCGTTGGGTGGCAGTAAGTTACTTGACTCCCTAAAGGGGCCAATGGCTGTGGGCAAATGAGCCCCTTTATGTAGGGGGAGGAAATGCCACTGAAAACCATCATATTGGAGCCAACAGCAATATGAGCGGAGGAGGAACTCTGATTCCCAATGGTCATGGAGGCAGAAGAAGCCATGCCAGATGGACTGGTTGTGAAGGCACACCTTGTCCATATCCTCAAGACTGCGGCAGTCCATTGCAATCCAAGTGTTAAATCCTGCATGTCTCATTTTATATGTGTAGCAGGAGATGGCTCCGAGATCATAATGTGTGGGTCACTTCATGGAATGCTGAGATCCACCTTAAACAAATTCATACCAGTGGCATTTTTCCTTATTGCCTTGGAGGGTGAAGGCAGCTCAGAACCAGCTGGTCTCCAAGACCAGGCATCTCAGCACCCTGGGGCAGGAAGAAAACATATACAGTGGAACCTCATACAACAATCGCCCCATATAGCAATGAAATTGCATAACAATTAGGTTTTTGGGGGAAATGGTGTCCCGCATAACAATTTTCCCTATGGAAAAAATCATACAACAATTTTTCAATGGGAAAAACTACTTAGCAAAAAAAATCATTGTATGATACATCCCATAGGGAAAATCGGAATATGATGCATGCATCATATAGCAATTGTTTTGTACAACGATGAGCCCTGTGGAACAGATTAAAATCATTGTATGAGGTACCACTGTACTCAGATCAAGTTGCGGCTGACAATGACAATATGGAATTCATATTTATCAATCAGAAGTAAATGTATTTAATTAATATAATGTACTTGCTGCACTGACTATGTTTCTGGAGAACAGAATATGAACTTGCTTTCTTAGGGTCAAAACAAAACAGAGATACAGGGGGGGGGAATGAAAGGGAATTGGGTGGAGCTCTATTTATGAGAAAGAGGCACTGAAGCTAAATATTCCTCCTATGAATATAGAAAAAGTCCAAAGAGGAAAGGTGTTGTTTCAGAGTGCATATTTCAGGGGATTATTGTGCATACTTTGACACCTGAGCTCTAGTATGGTCTCACAGGTAAGTTGTAGCTAGGACAATCTGCACAATATTCAGAAATAATCTGAATGCAAGAGTGTTTTTAAAAAATACGTAAGTAGTATCTACAAGATTTCTACAGAATTCTTGCTCTCACAGAGTTATTTGTAGAAATTTTAATTCTATCAATTTTGCATAAATTAATATGATTTTTATTCACAACATTACAAATATTTTTTGGCTCATATTTATGCTTTTGTGCACAGAGACAACACTGTTTAGTTTCCATAATTCCATTCCTTACAGCTTTATATTTTTGGTCTTGTTTGCTTCCTTCCTGAAGATTCCAGAAATGAAACTATAATGACACTTATTAGCAACAACTTAAATCTGATCTTATATTACTTATTGTTGAAAATATGGCTCTCCCCACTCCACACCCATAGTAACTCTGGCTTATCTATAAACTTCCATAAAGCAATATTTCCTGAGAAGCACCAGTGGGATGTCTATTGCTACTTTTGTTTTTGTTTATTACACTCAAAAGTTTTATTAAATTTGCACTGACACAAGGAATGAATTGTTTACATCAATGTGAACTGTGCTGTCACATGAATGTGAATTTATTGCTTATGTCTTAAGCTAAATGTCAAGAGATGTACATTTTTCTCATAGGGATAAAATTGATTTCTAATACACTGTTACACTGCCACAACAATATTTATATTGTATTATATGTTGTATTTAGTGCAAACTAAATATGTAGACAGAAATGAATCTGCCTAGGCAGTAAAGTAATCTATAATAAGTAGACTACATTTTTAAAAAGTATGGTTGGTTGAAATAGCCAGTTGTCATTGTGTTATATTGGAACCACTTGGGTATGAAGTTTCAGTGATGATATCACAGATGCACATCAATCCTGTTTCTGTTGTTAAGTACCACCAAGTGCTTCTGATTTACGGTGAATCTAAAAGGGTTTTCAAGTATGTGAGATGTTCAAGGAATGCGTTACCATTGCCATCCCAAAGCAGTTTTTATGGACAAGTAAGGATCTGAATTTACATCTCTTAAGTTCTACTCTAACACTTTATTGACTATCTCACAACAGAGCTATTATAAGGAAGTGAGACTCTGAGTTATCTCTGGTTGGTACCTTTAAAAATGTCAGTGGAAGGTGGAAAATATGAGAGGCCAAACAAAAGGAGGGAAGAAAAAACCCACCCAGCACCTTCTGGTCTGCCCAGCAGGAATGAACAGAACTAGTGTCAGCAAATGAAGAAGGTTGGTTCCACTGCTCTATTCAGGAAGGGAGGGAGGGAGGGAGGGTGATAATCCCTCTCATTGACACTAATGCAAAAGAAAACAAGTGCAGTATATGATTTTGGTATAATTATAAAATGCATCATTAATTAAAAATTGAGCACTGAACCCTAGAGTTGGATACAACTGGCTTTCGAGCAAGTGAAACCTTTACCTTTACTAATTAAAAAAACTCTGGCTTTATTCAATGTAAGAAGCTACTTAGTGCTGAATATCCCCTACCACCACCTAAATTATCTCCAAATGTCCCTGATTACCCTGGACTTTGACAATAGGACCAACCACATTGACATAAAGATCCAAAGAATCAGCAGATAATTATCAAGATTTATCAGCTTGCAGATGCTAAGTTGTTCCACACCTCTACACAGGAATGTACTTTGAGTTACTCTAAGCATTATTAAATCTACATTCTACATATTATAAAGAAATGTAACACCTGAGGAGCCTTGCTATCAGGTTGGTAATTTTTTCCCCACCACCTTGCAGGCCACTTTCCAAACCCCACCCCATCACATTTGTTAGGGATGTGTCTCCTATAGCTTCTGGCTCTCAGCAGAAAACCAAGCAGAAAAATCCCCCTTTCCTTCTCCCAGTGACATTTCTCTGTCTGTGTTTTTCACTTCACTACTTGACTCCTTTTGCTTCTGGTTCATCCCTTAGCTTAGACAGCAGGTGACTAGAGAATGTGGTGCCTCCCCAGAAATCTGTGGGCCAAGTACCTTCTCATCCCATGAACAGCCACTTTTTTAGGCTTAAATGATCTTCAGGCCTGATAGTTTATTTCTATCTCAACTGCTTGTTCTTGACACATACAGAAAGTATTTCATGTTAGACTTCTGCTATGCTGTGAAACCAGAGACAAATGAAATATTGATTAACAGAGGGATCTCTTCCTGATCAGCCAGTCTATGTGAGTGGTTATGCCACCAATTTGGGACCACCCTTGGGTTTCGGGGGAAGTGGGCTGCAGTTCATGGAAATGTATGCCAAATAAACATGATAATCTTTAAAATCTCATAAAACATCTTAAACATTCTAGAGTGACAGAGAAGTGAGAAGACACATCAGAATAGTTATTCCTATATCATATTTCCATGTTATGAATGTCTTAGTAAAAAGGTAAGAAAACATAAGATAAACTTTTTGCTTGTTTCTGAACATAATCCCAATTGGGCTATATTTTGGGTGGAGGGTTGTGGTTTTTTACACATAGTTGTTTCTCTGGGAAACAGTGGTTTTTTTTTCTTCAACATATTGCTACTTTCTTTTGATTCTCAGTGGCTGCACTTTGTCTAAATGGGCCTAAATTCAGCAGGTAGTTCAATGAAAACAATCCCATTGAATGAGTTGCTGAAGTGAATCAAGATTTAGGTAAACCCCACTGATTTATAGGTCTACTGTAATCAGGACTGCCAACTGGATTCATGCCCTGTTGTCACTCTCCACCTGAGTGATGTTTATCATCTAATAAGCTGTGGGAAGGGGAAAAATTGGTGGATTTGACAGTCTCAATGAAAGCTGTGTTCTTAGATCTCCTGATATTTGCTGTAAGCAGAAAATCTCTTTAACTCAGAAATTCATACATTTGCAAGGCTTACAGGTTGTCTAGATGGAATGGCACCCATGCAAAACAACATATACACTTTAAAATAAGAATGTCTGAATGAGATGAAAAAGGATGCACAAATACTTTATTCAATGGGGAAAACATGACATTTGATAAAATATGCAAAGAAATGTGTATATTTGGTAAAATATGTATAACTATGCAAGCAGAGGTTCTTCAATGTGAGAAAGAAAGATGGAAATATTACAAAGAAAAAAAGAATAAATTCTTGAGTAGGGGTGGAGGTAGAAGGTGCAACTTGTTTCTCATTCTTGAGCAGAACACATTTCTATATGGCTAAATAGGAGTCTTTGAAAATGCTTCCTCATGATATTCCTTCTGGTGCTGCTGTTATGCAGTTGTTGAATTTACTATTTTTACTAACTGCACAAATAGTTCTTCAGGGTGCTCTTTGAGCCCAAACATTCATAAATCTTTCTGAAATTATATCTTTTCTTAAGATAATATGCACAATGTAGCTCTGTTTAATATTATTAAATCAAATTCATAAATACTTCTTCATCTTTCTCACTCTGATGGAAATTCAGTTTTGCAACCCTGGCCTTAGCAAAGTGGTCCCCATGTTTGAGCCCATAAAAACTAACTAGACTTCCATGGCCTTTATATCTGTGTGATATGTTTTGATTTATAAGCTTAGGCAGAGGATGAGATGGCTAGATGGCATCATTGACATGGTGGGCATTAATCTGGGCAGACTATGGAGGATGGCACATGACAGAGGAGCCTGGTGTGCGGTGGTCTATGGAGTCGCAAAGGGTCAGACTCAACTGTGTGACTGAACAACAGCAACAAAAGGCCCACTTTTCATTGGGAACTCAAAGTATAGGGAAAGAGCATTTAACACTTTCTTCTTCTGCCCCCATTTTGACAATAATCACACTTTCACCTTGCAATTGTCATGTAGTGGTGTGCCCCAAAGATAGTGGCTTGTTGTCATTACCTAGCCTGCAAATACATTCAAAGCCATCAAGGTGATGGTATATTGATTGAGCTCATCCTGGAAAAATAATCCAGTGTGTGTTTTTATGAATGGTTGATATTGCCTTATGATATTGCCAGACATTTAAAGAACACTTGGTTGCCTAAGGTCACCTATAGCCCATAGATAACCTACACAACTAATAAAAATGTTAATGTTAACAGCACTATCCATTTTTATAGATGTCTTAATCTTAAATAAGATTTTGCTTAAAGAAATATAAGCCAAAACCTGAATAGCATATAATGTTCTGCTGCCTGCTTGATCCATACAGGAACACCTCTGTTTTCGTTAGAAGCCTAGTAATCGACAATGCCATTGAGGTCATTGTTTTACAGATCTCTGTGAAAAGGCCTCTTCCCAAATGGGAGCTTTCCACTATCCAAGTGAAAAGGTCAAAGCGCAAAGTTACATGCACAGAATGCTATCCTGCATAAGCTTTTAAAAATCCATTGTTGTGTTTCTATGTAATGTATTTGGAAGTGTGTGTTCAAAATAGAATTATTTCACTGGTGTGAAATAAAATTATAGAAAGAAAAAAAATACTCTCATTAAATTAGATTGTTGAGGCTTGAGCAGGCTTACCTATTTAATTTAATTTAATTGTTAAATTTATATACCACCCACTTGGCCAAGGCCGACTCAGGGTGGTTAACAATCCCAGATAAAAAAACAGATTAAAATTACTTAAAACTACCCATCCCCTGAAAAAGGGTGCAGTGACCGAAGGGACCATGGGGGAAGAAATTATCTTCTATATCAGCCACCCAATGGAGGTTACCCTTCCACCTGCACCCCACACTTGGCTCACCAGTCAGGTTTTATGTTCTTTTCTGAAAGGCAGCAATTCTGTCTGGAGATGTAGTTCTGTTGGCAGGAGGTTCCAGAGGGCCAGAGAGGACATGGAGAAGGCCCCCCTCCTTGTGCCAGAGAGGCGGGCCCCTCTGGCTGATGGAACAATTAGAGAGCCCCTCCGGTCCACCGTGGTTGAACAGACAGATGTCCTCAGGGTGATGCAGTCTCTCAGGTATCCTGGCCCACTACCATATAGGACTTTAAACGTCAAAACCAGCACCTTGAATTGCACCATGAGACAAACTGGCAACTAATGCAGCTCCCAAAGCAGTGGTGAGGCATGGGCAAAATGCCCTCACCCCATCACCACCCGGGCTGCCACATTCAGGACCAGCTGTAGTCTCTGAATGGTCATCAAAGGCAGCCCCATGTAGAGTGCATTACAATAATCTAGTCAGGAGGTCACCAGAGCATGAGTGACCATGAGCAAGGAGTCCCGGTCCAGGAGCGGACACAACTGGCGAATCACCCGAAGTTGGACAAAAGCCCTCCTGGCCACGGCCGCCACCTGTTCTTCTAGCAGCAGCCGTGAATCCAGGAGGAGCCCCAAGTTGTGCACCGGGTCTGTCTGGGGGCAGAATAGCCCCATCCAGAAGCAAAGATGGTAGCCCCCAGGATAACGCAGGACCCCTATCCATAGCCACTCAGTCTTGCTGGGATTCAATTGTAGCCCTATGTGACTTCTACACCCAATGTTAGTTGCTGTGATCCACAGATTTATCTATGTTGCATTTATTTAAAACAACAACAAATAATTTATACCCAGAGTGTGACATTTATAATTGCTTACAAATTCTTGATGATACAGATGTCTTACCCATTTGTACTGTCCAAATTCACATTCCCAGAGGTTTGTGTTGGGTTTGCCTGCCATCAATCAGTATTAGAAAATGCTCAGAAAATATTGCAACCCCATTTCATCATGCAAAGAATAGTTTTTAAAAAGATATCAGCAATATTCTAAGTCTTACCATGCAAAGATTTTTTTACTGAAACTTCCCCATCTTTTCTGAAAAAGACTATGTCCTTGTTTCTACTTCACTTCCACAAAGCTTTTTGCCCTGTTTACACAAGAAAATGTCAATTTTGCATGTCTTAATACCCCTCAGGGGAATTTTGAAGGAAACAGGTGCACAGATTAGTGTTTCTTATGGGGGGTGACCACAAATCATCCAAGATAGCATGAAAGATTTCTCAGGGGGAAACCTCTTTTTCTGATTTGCAAATAATCCTTTTCATCATGCAACAGGGACAGGTAGTGCTATATACCTGGTACCAGAGCAGGGAAAGCTAGTCCTCCCCTCCCTAGTCCAGACTAATGAAACCCTAGCCCAGTGATGGGCAGTCTTGGCCCTCCAGCTGTTCTTGAACTTCAATTCCCAGAAGCCCAAGTCAACACACCAGCTGGTCAGGGTTTCTGGGAATTGAAGTTCAAGAACAGCTGGAGGGCCAAGACTGCCCATCACTGCCCTAGCCCATAAGCAGTGCTAGACCTTGATAGCTACTGTTCAGACCAGCTATTCAGGGCAACATTCAAGTTCACATTTCCAACTCAATACACATGAATGAAAACTGGTTGTGCCACTTGCATGCCACATGGTCCACCATCATTCCCAAATGATTCATTCAAATCATGTTGAGTGTACAGAACAAACATCAAATAATGCCCTGGGGGAATCACCTCTACCACCCTAACCCAGCACTTCCCACCGAATCTAAATTGTGACCTATTTAAGAACTACTTCTCTAACTGCCCCTATGTCCTGCAGGCTAGAGTGGAAAAGGTGAAAACAATGACCCAACTTCAATGGCACCAATTCTGAAGCTGAGCCCAAATAATTCCTATCCAGACCTACATGGCTACCCCTAAGCACTTGGACCTGCATTTTTCACAATGAGATCAAAGAGAAAGGCTGTGAGTAAGGTAATCTTAACCTCTAAAGAGATGGGTTAACCGTTGGACTCCGGTATACATGGCCGTACCCGGCTATCGTATCCCGTACCGAGCCACCTGCACTCCCTCCAACCCAGACCGCAGAGCGCTGTAACATTGACGAAGCTGCCAGTGGGGCAACATCCCCACGAAGGGGAACAAAGGGAAACAACTTCAATTCCCAACATCCTCTGCACTGCGGCACGCCTCAGCCAATCAGGCTGAGAGGCACAAGCAAAAAGAACGTTGGGAACCGCGGCGTGCCCAATTGAAATCAAGACGCAGAAAAAACCGCCGCACAAATGCAAACAAAACAAACAAAACTCCAAGTCCCAGCATCCTACGTGCCATGAGCACTTCAGCCAATCAGGCTGAAGGGCGCAAGCACGCAGAATGCTGAAAAAGCTGGCACGCAAAAAATAAAATAAAAACACGGGAGCGCAAGTCCACCGCATGGCCTCACGAACAAACACACACAAAAAACCATGGTGAGAGCACTGCTGGCCTTCTTTCCCGGAGCAACAGGGAAAAGAGGGACTCCTCCCCGCTACCCCACCGAAGACACAGCAAGACCACTGCCGGCCTCAAGGTCAGTTGAGCCGGGGTAGGAAAAAAATACCATCAGCAGGCAGCAGTTCGTCAGGGGAAGCACCCTCCCTGGCGGATGACTGGCTGCTGCCTTTGTACTTCCGATGGAGGTAATACAAAAGCAGCAGCCAGCAATCTGCAAGGAAGAGCACCACCCCTTACAGATCACTGCCTGCCGATCTCCGGTAAGGTAAGCCAGGAGAAAAAGGAGACAGAGAGGAGAGAACCATCGTCAGGCAGATAGCTCTTCTCTGCCTCCTTCTCCCCTGACCTACCTAACAAACTTTACCAGGGGAAGAGCCAGCTGACTGCCAGCTCCTCCTTTTCCCCATTGCTGCATTGAAACCAAAATTTGAAGCAGCAATGGCTAGAAGAGGAACTGACAGGCAGCTCGTTCTTTACGCAAAAATACACAACAACAGAACCAAACATTTAGCCAAAATGCCAAACACCAAAAATAACAAAATACAAATAAATAAATAAACACATTAACCAACAAAACAATAAACAACAAAATCCACAAACAAAAACACCCAAAATACCATGAAAGCACAGAAAAAACACCTAACTACAACACGAAAACACCTAACTCAAACACCAAAAATACCACAAATTAAATAATCACAAAAGAAATCAAAAACATAAAAACCAACCAGAAATAAACAAAACAATTAAACACATCTAAAACAAAAAAACCACAAAAGAAGAAACAGAAACACCTACCAGTCCAACACCAAAAAACAAAACAAAAAAACAAAACCCAGATTAAAAAAACCAGAGAACTCACCAGCACGTCCCCCCTCCACAACTCCAGAACAGAAATGAAGAAACTGTAATGGGGGGAATCAGATCTAGAATCCCCAAAAAATTGTGGTATCTTCCTCAAAGTCAGGGTGGTTTAGGAATTCCAGATCTTAAAAATTATTATAGGGCATTTCACATTAAAGAAAAGGTGATTTGGGAGGATATAGAGATAGAAGAATTAGGTCAAATAGGTAAAGCAGCATTTCTTGATAAGGATGTAGGAAAAATCAATATTGGAAATAAAATGTTAAAGTCAATGTGGGAAGTTTTGAAAAGGGTGAAAAGAATATTGACTCCTGATATATCCCCAATCATTGAAATAAAGGAGATGGCAAATTTTCCAATTAAAATTGATAAGGGAGTGAGAGATGTGTTAAATAAAAATGATTTGTTTCTGTTGAGAGACTGAATAAGAGTATGTACTGATGAACTTAAAAGGAAGGATTTATTTGTAGAATTGAGATTGAATTGGCTGCAGATTGCAACGGTGAAGAAATGGAATGGCAAATATTTGACAAATCCCAGTTTGGAAAGGAATAAGACAGTATTTGAAGAATTGTTATGGAAGGTTAGAAAAGGAGAAATAGGGGTGAAGGGTTTGGTAAGTAAGATTTATAAATTATAAAACATTGAATGTGACACACAAGATAAATTAAGGTTAAAATGGGAGCAAGATTTAAATACAAAAATTTTAGGTACAAATTGGAAATTGATATGGAAGAGAAGGATTATGAAAACAATGTCCGTTAGAATTAAGGAACATAATTACAAGGTGCTGTGGAGGTGGTATCTGACCCCGGTGAGACTGAATCAAATTGATAAAACTAAGAATAACCTATGTTGGAGATGTAAGAAAAGTGTAGGGACTTATTTACATATGTGGTGGTACTGTGAGGTAATAAAGGCGTTCTGGGATGATATTGAAAAAGAATTGGCGAGAATAATTGAAGAGGAAATTAAGTTGGGACTGAGTACCATCATGTTAATAAATATGGAGGAAACTAATTTGGATAAAGATAAAAAGGATTTGCTATCAAATATGATGACGATAGGGAGGTTGTGCATTGCAAGGAAGTGGAAGAATGGTGAGAGTATTAAGTTGGAGGAATGGTACAAGGAAATGTGGCAATTGGCTCTCAATGATAAATTAACATGGGAAATGAAGGAAAAGAAAGGGTTAATTAAAGAGAATAGATTTTGGAAAATTTGGAAACCGTTTGTGGAGTATGCCCTTAGGAAAGGAGGTGATAGCCATCCAGTACCAGACCAAAGGAAGTTTTGGATACAAAAATATATATCTGAGATATGCCGTATCCCCCTAGGGCTTTGTATATATCACAGGGTGGAGTTAATTGTGATGATATGTTTTGTTATAAAGGATGTATACTTTAAGTATTATAGATATATTGTATAAAGTATAGAATATATTATTTTAAAAATGGGGTTGAGCATTTTATATTAGATTTTTTCTTTTCTTTTCCTTCCCTAATGGGAATGAATATAGTGGTTAATAATTGTTTGGATGAGGTATATGTCTTATATACATTTTTGTATTCTTGTTTTACATTTATGTTGTTTCTTTTGTTTTATATGCTTATTTTTGCAAAATTTAATTAAAAAAATAAAAAATAAATGAAGAAACAAAGACTACTTACCAGAAGAAGTCCCACCTAGAGGCCGGGAGAGAAAAAACAAGTCAAACAAAAAGAATCCAACAGTATTACTAACAGCCCCACCTAGAGGCCACAAGAATAAAAACAAGTCAGAAAAATAAGAAATAAATCCAAATCACAAATAAATCTAATGAAATAGATCAAAAAAAGTCACAAACCACAAATGCAAAACACCCCCACCGAAACCACCCTTAACAAAAAAAAAAACAAAAAAAATGCCAAAAAATACACACAAATAAAAACTGCCCAGCTGGCTGGGCACAAATATGCTAGTGCTTTATAAAGATCAACCCCTCCCATTGCCAGCAAATGACACAATGCTGCATCATGAATCAATTTTGCCCCTTCCATCATGGTCTTGATGGGGAGAAACCTGCCCCTCAAATGGAGGTAGTAATTCTGCCCTGCTCCCCTAGGAGACAAACTAATTATAATGTTATGTATTTATTTTTTAATATTCTTATGTATATTAATCATATCATGAACTGGCATGGGTCCTGCATTGAATGAAATTTGGGTTAAAAACAGTGTGAAGTAGGTTAACCTGAGAGACAGTCAGCCAAAGGCTCCCTCTAAGTTTCATAACTGAGGGGGGGGGATTAAAACCAGATCTCTCTGAACCCTAGCAAACGCTTTTAGGGCACTTAAGCTCAGTGACAATATTCATTTGGAAATAATGACATCAGAGGATGATTCAGTTTTTATTTAGACACAGAAAACCAAATCTAAGCATGTTTGAATGCTTGAAGCCATCTTCCAAGTTTTTGTGAATGAATACTGTATGAATATTTACTAATGGATGGTAAGCATTCAGAAATCATACGCCATTTTTTCTATAATGTTACAAAAACATTAGGTTTGATTGACTGTAGTATGGTTATTGGAAAAGGTTTAAATATGTCCTTGAGGATAAGTCACTTGGCCTAGAAACATAACTGTTTAAAAAGGACTCAAAAATTGTATAGGACAAGAAAACTGGCTTTGCTGAAATGGGCAGTGTTGTCCGCCATGGTTCAATACTCAGACCATGTTTATTGAATTTATTTGTCAATGATTTATTTCTGGCTTCTGTTAAATCTATTTTACTATTATATAGATGATGCAATGTTACAGCTTAGTTCTAATTCATTGGCCATTGCCTAGAAGTATTCTGATAATTTATGGTGATAGTTTTATAAAGTCTCCTGAAAAACAGGAAAAACTGCTAGCTCTCAATTTTTCAATTAATTCCAACTGAAACAAACTCTCAGTTTTTTAAATCATAATGATAGAGAGATAAATTTTCTTTAAGACTAGAATGATAAGCTCATTTGTTTTAGGGTTTAATTTATGGAATATTCTCAAATGTGCAAATTTCTTCATAAAATCAAAGGTAGCAAGAGTGGTTTAAGAAACTGACCTAACTGTGGAAGAAGTTAATTTACATAATTTAGTTACAGCAGATGTGTGAGGGTCCCCTCCCCCCCAGTTTGGTTAGAATCCTGTTATTTAACATAAACTGATCTTAAATTCAATAAGATAAATTATGACAAGAAATTGCAAGTAGATAAATAGGGACCATTTCAGTGGGAAGGTAACAGTGTTCCGTGCGCTCCAGTGTCTAGTCATGCCTGCCATATGACCACGGAAATTCTGCAGCAGCAGACAGTGCTGGCTCTTCAGTTTTGAAACAGAGGTGAGCATTGCACCCTAGAGTCGGATATGACTGACATTCGAGCAAGGGAAACCTTTACCTTTAAGATGTCAATATTTCTTATTTTACTTTATTTCTGTTTTATTAATATCAAAGGTGTCTACAGTACAGTTCAGACTGGAATTTTGGAAGCCAACTCTTTGTCACCAAATAATTTACAATGATGGCGACGAAAATCCAGCTAGGCTTTTAAGATTTTCTAGGAAGCCCCTTCTCTCAATTCTACCACTTTCCTAAGCTTGTTTGATAGAGATACAAGAACAGGCCTTCTCAGTGGCTGCTTCTAGACTCTGGAAATTACTGAACCCAGTTTGGGTTCAAATTACCAGAGCTATGCAAACTCACTGGAGGAATAGAAGTGGTAAAATGACTCTTTAGATAACTCACTTTGGAAGCACTATTATTGCTACAATAAGTCAGTTCCAAGTAGAGAGCAAAAAAAAAAAACCCTCACTAACTAGAAACATACAGAAATCTTGCAATCCCCATTTCACATAGCTGAATATGAAATATGGAGTGCCACACTAAGCAGTGATTTCTGGACCTTTCACAACTCCACTCTAAGATTTTCTACCACCAGCCTGATGGACAGTCCTTCAGGAGGTGAAGGCTTGCCTTGTTTACCACACTCTGTGGGATTTTAGTGGTCCAATGGCTCAAGTTACTAAGATGCTGACTGGAAGGCGGGAGGTCAGCAATTCGATTCCTGAGTACTGCAGGATGGAATGAGCTCCCATCTTTGTTGGATTGGGGGCCCAAGGCACTGTGTTGTCTTGGTTTTACTCATTTCTGACAGGCCGGACCCAGTCAGTGTCTCTAGAGAGTGGGCTGTCCAGCCCTCTTGTGTGGGGTGCCTCAGGCCTCGGTACTCTCGCCTCTGTTGTTTAACATCTACATGAAACTGCTGGGTGAGATCATTCATTCCCATGGGGTGAGGTACCATCAGTACGCTGATGACACTCAATTATACATCGTGGCCTGTGGGGACCCGGGTGATGCAGTCGAAGTCCTAACCAGGTGTCTGGAGGCTGTACGGGTCTGGATGGGGGGACAACGGGCTTCAGTTGAATCCTGGCAAGGCTGTGGGTTCGGGGCCTCATGTTATCTCCGGAGCTACCAGCTTTGGTTCTGGTTGGGGCATCCTTTCCCCAGACAGATCTGGTCCGTAACTTGGGGGTTCTCCTGGATTCACGACTGCTGCCCGAAGAGCAGATGGCAGTCATGGCCAGGAGGGCCTTTGCACAACTTGATGTTATTTACCAATTACGCCCGCTCCTTGACCGGGACTCCTTGCTAATGGTCACTCACGCTCTGGTCACCTCCAGATTGGAATACTGTAATGAGCTTTACATGGGGCTGCCCTTGACGACCATTTGGAGGCTGCAGCTGGTCCAGAATGTGGCAGCCCGGGTGGTGATGGGATGTGGGTGCTATGCTCACACCTCTCTGCTGCTCTGGGAGCTGCACTGGTTACCAGTGTGCCTCCGGGTGCAATTCAAGGTGATGGTTTTTACCTTAAAAGCCCTTCATGGCAGTGGACTAGGATATTTAAGGGACCATGACGCCCCTAGGTATTCTGCCTGTCCTACAAGGGTGGACCGGAGAGGCTCATTGGTGGTCCCGCCCGCTAAAAAGGCACATATAGCAGGGACCAGGAGAAGAGCCTTTTCAGTGTATGCCCAGGCCCTGTGGAACCTCTTACCATTTGAATTGTGCCTCCAGACTGAGCTACTCCCCTTCAGGAAGGTGCTTAAGACCTGGCTGTGCCAGCCGGTGTAGGGCCCAACAGCTGCGACGTCCCAGTGCCACTGACTGGTATGATGACCTATCTTGAATCATTCCTGTCTGTTTTTATCCCTCCCCTTTTCCCCTCCCACCCTCCCTTTTTAAACTTTTTTAATCATTGTAATTTTATTCTATTATCTTTTAAATTTTTTAACTTTTAATAGTTTTAAATCCAGTTGTGGTTTTTTTTATATTCTAAGCGGCTAGGGAGGGTATGGGGGGGTGTTGTTGTTGTTTTAAATTTTTATGTCTTTTTAACCTTTATGTAAGCCGCCTTGGGTCATCCAAGGATGAGGAACGCGGGGTAGAAATTCTGTAAATAAATAAATAATAAATAAATAAATTGTCCCAGCTCCTGCCAGCCAAGCAGTTTGAAAGCAATAAATTGCAAGTAGATAAATAGGGACCACTTCGGTGGGAAGGTAAACAGCATTCTGTGTGCTCCGGTGTCTAGTCATGCCTGCCACATGACCATGGAAATGTCTTTTTTTAATATAATTTTTATTAGCTTTTTTCCCCAAAAATATACAAACATACAGAAAGCAATACAACATAAAAAGAAAGGAAGTACATAAATTTCATAAAAAAATAACCACATACATGATAATTGAACTATTATCTATTATAGCTGTCTATTAACGTTGAACATCCACTGGAAAAAACATCTAACCTATTTCAAAAGATCTTCACATAAATTCTTTATTTAACACTACAACTATAGCCAGCTCATAATACATTTCAATAGTACTATCATTTAGAAACAACTATCAAAATCCAATTTTCACTTATATTTCACCCAGTGTTTATTTACATTGCCCTGGAGAGCTCTGTCCCAATATTTATCCCCCAAAACTACTTTGAGATGCTACAGGTCTACTACTTTCTCCACCTGTGAGAGAGTGATCAACAAAAGGCTTCCAAATACTCCAAAATCTATTTTGTTTCAATTTGTCCCTTTTTACTCTTATTTCCCATGTCAATTTATCATTCAATGCTAAATTCCACATTTCTTTATACCACTCTCCCATCTGTATAATTATATCATTTTTCCAATGTCTAGCAATACATTGTCTACCCGTTGTTAGCATTATTTCTAGTAACTCTTTTTCCTCCTTATTTAAACACATACCATCCACATCTGTTAGCATAATGGTACCTGATGCCAGTTTAATTTTCTTACCCATTATTTCCCCAGCCTCTTTTTCTATTCTTCTCCAAAAATCATTTATCGTTTTACAGCTCCACCACATATGCTCATAGGTTCCGATAGTGTCTTTACATCTCCAACATAATTTATCCTTTTTTATTATCGATCTGATGTAACCTCAGTGGTGTCAGATACCATTGCCACATTTTATAATTATGCTCTTTAATTCTTACTGACATGGTTCTCATTATCCTCTTTTTCCACTTATTTCTCCATTCATCTTTTCCTAGCTTTATATTCAAATCCTGTTCCCACTTCAATTTCAGACCTTCCTGTGGTTGCCCCCCCCTATTTACTAAGGCATAAAGTTTGCTTACTAGACCCTTAATACTTTTATCTCCTTTTCGAATTTTTAAAACCAATTCTTCAAATTCCGTCTTTTCTCTATCTATATCTAATTCTCTTCTATATTTGTTATTCCAATTATTAACCTTCATTATCTGAAACCAATCCAATTTTAACTGCTCAAACAATTTTTTCTTCTTGTTTCCATCACCATAAATCCTTAACCAGTCTTTCACCAGGAAAACTTCATTTTTATCCAATATTTCCTTTAGTTTTTTTATCTATTTTTATCGGAAAACATGCCATATCTGCCAATTCCAAAATTGGAGAGACATCTGGGGCCAAGTCCTTCTTTAAACTTTTCCACACTTTCACGAGTCCCCTCATCATTGTATTACTGGTAACTGTCATTTTAACCATATCTCCCAGAAAAATCATTTTACCAATATTCCTATAATCTTTCATCTCAATCTCCTCCCAGATTAATTTTTCTCTTGCCAAAATCTTCACAACATTCTTAATTTGAAAGGCACGATAGTATGCTAATAAATTTGGCATTCCTAAACCCCCTTCTTTCTGAGGCAGATACCATAGTTTCTTTAAAAATCTAGGTTTTTTACCTCCATTACAAAAATTATTGAACATCTTTTGAAACTCATTAATTTCCTTTTCATTCATTTGAATTGCAAGTGCATCAAATAAAAAATTAATTCTCGGTAACAACATCATTTTACAGATTGCGATCTTCCCGAACCATGACAACTTCAACTTTAGGAGACTTTGTATTCTAGTCTCAAATTCCATTTTCAAACTATCATAATTCAATCTTTTCAGGTCTTCCAATCTGTATGAAATAGTTATCCCCAAATATTTGATTTTATCTTTAATTTGTATATTAGATAATCCTGCCATCTTTTCCTTCTCCCCTTCCCCCATGTTACACAACATCATTTCCGATTTATCCCAATTTATCATCAGCCCCGTTATATCCTCAAAGTCCTCAATTTGTAATTTAATCCTATCCATGACCCTCTCTGGATGTTTAGCCATTATCAATGTATCATCTGCATACATACTTATCTTATTACCCATTATCCCTTCTATATTTGGATCTTCTCTTATACTTTTAGCCAAAATTTCCATTGTCATAATAAACAGAATAGGGGACAGAGGACAACCCTGTCTAGTACCTGCCTCTAGCTTTACCTCATCTGTAACTTCATCATTTACTTTAATCTTGGCAATCCCTTTCTGATATAACAGATCAATTACCCTTTTAAATCTGTCCCCAAATCCATAGCTTTTAACTATTTCCTTGATCGAAGACCATTGTAAGGAATCAAATGCCTTAAAAATGTCCAACGATATTAACCCCACCTTTTCCTTCGTTTGGTTTACGTTATCAATTAAATCTAACACCCTCCTAGTCAGGTCAGCCATATGTCTCCCTTTTAAAAAACCTACTTGATCAACATTTATATATTCACCCATAAATTTGCTTAAACGGTTAGCCAATATTGCTGTGAAGATCTTAGCATCTTGGTTTATAAGAGAAATTGGTCTGTAAGACTCCACTTTTTCCAAATTCTTTCCCAATTTTGGCAGCAGAACGATTGTGGTCTTATACCATGAAGTCAGAATTTGTCCACCATCTAAAATATAGTTGTATAACTTTGCCAGCTTTGGTACCACAACATCTTTAAATTTTTTGTAAAACTCAGTCGGTAATCCATCCTCTCCCGGGGCTTTCCCCAACTTCAAACCATTAATTACCTCCTTTACCTCCTTCTCCGAAACTTGTTCTTCCATTTTATCCTGGTGTTCCTGTTTTATTCCACTAGCTAATTGCCTCTCCAAGATCCTTTTAAGCTTCCCCACATCTATCTCTTTTTTTGTGTATAGTGCTTGATAAAATTCCTTCACAATTTTACATTTGTCACTGACTTTGTTACACCTTATCCCTTGTTTGTTAACCAAAACTCCAATTTCCTTTTTATCCCTTTTAACCTTTGCCGCTCTTGCCAATAATTTTGAATTTTTATTACTGAATTCAAAATATTCTCTATTTAAGTATATCAAGTCTCTTTTTACTTTTTCTATGTCCTTGCCCATCAATTCTGCCTTCAATCTTTGTAATTTGGCGAGATTTTTTTTATCCTGCTTTTTTGAGTGTTCTTCCTGTAATTGCTTTATTTCCTTTTCTTTTTCATCCTGTGCTAACTTATACTTTTTGTACCTATTACTTGCCAACTTTATACTTTCCCCTCTAAAAACTGACTTCATGGCATCCCAAACCACATTAAAATTTACCTCCTCATTATCGTTCCACTGCCAGCTTTCCATCCAGCTTTCTGTAATTTGTTCTTTACATTTTTGATCCTTAAATAAGTTAGGATCGTATCTCCAATTTCTTCCTCTTCTATTATCCTTTTGTATCCTCAGTTCCAAAATTACTTTAGCATGATCTGATTCCTTAAAAATTTCTATTTCAATCTCCTCAATATTTTTGACCATATTTTCAGTTAAGAACACATAATCTATTCTGGAATAGGACCCGTGAACGTGTGAAAAATAAGAATACGCCCTTTCCGATCCCTTAATCTCTCTCCAAGAATCTTTCAACCCTAAAGCAACCATCCAGTTATCCAAAATATTCCCTTTAATACCTGCTCCGCACCTTGTTAAGTTCATGCAATCTAAATTTGACCTTATCAAATTAAAATCCCCAGCCACTATCATCCTTACCACTTTTTTAATCACCAAGATTTTACGAACTTTTTCTAGAAATTCAGCTTGATGTTCATTTGGAGCATAAATATTCACCAAACTTATTTCCTCATCATCTATTTTCCCTTTCACTATCAGATATCTGCCTTCCTGGTCCGCAATAATTTTTGTTATCTCAAATCCTAATCTTTTAGAAATCATAATTGCAACTCCTCTTGCTTTTGAAGTACCAAATGCCATTTCATAATGTTGTATCCACCCTAAAAAAAATTTGTTTGTATCTTGTGATTTTTGATGGGTTTCCTGTAAAAAGACAATATCGGGTCTATCCTTCTTCAAAGCCAATTCTATCCTCCGCCTCTTAAGAACAGAACCTGTACCTTTTACATTCCATGTTAAAACTTTAATACTTCTCATAATTTATTTCAATTTCACCCTCTCTTACTTCCAAGCTCTCCATTAGGCGTGCTATCACAAACTCCTCGTCACTAAGAAAAAAAACATACAAAAAACACACAATACCACTCTCCCCACTTTCTTTGGAAAAAAAGTCGCCTTCAATCTCCAAAGAGGGGAGGAGGGACATGCACCGCTCATCTTCCCCTTTCTAATATCTTAATTATATAAAAATTATTACATCATAATCCATTACTCACTGTTCCTTACTTGCCTCTTCCTCCACCATAATCAATGACAACTCCTCCTCTTCTCGTCCCTGCGGCCCTCCACCCGTGGCATCTGCCCCCTCGTAGTCTCTTCTTATGGCACCCGATTCCAACAAATCTTTTCTAAGGGTTACCCACTCCTCAGATCCCGCCTTAACCAGATCAAGCAAGCTCAAATACTCCAATGGATCGGTCCTCTCATCAATAACCTGCATTTTTTTTTCAAAAAAAAATCTCAACTGCTGTGGGAATCTCCAATTGTACCTTACGCCTTTTTTCATCAACAATTTAGTTACCGGTTTCATCTTATATCTCCAGGCCCTTTCTTTAATAGAGATATCATTGTATACTTCCACATCAGAACCATCGATTTTCAGAGCTCCGGAACCAGCTTGTTTTAAAAAGGCCATTACTCTAAGTTTGTCTCCCCAATTTGCAAATTTAACCAAAACATTTCTTTGAACCACTTTTCCTCTTCTTGGACCCACCCTATATGCACTTACAATATCTTCCTGTACAAATTCCTTTCCCATTTTCAAATTATTTAACCACTGGACAACTCTGTCTCTTAGCTGGTCTGGCTAACATGGTGTATCACAATATTATGCTTTCTCATCATATCTTCCATAGCATCGATCCTTTTTTCCTGCTCATCAATTTTCACCTTATTCTCCCTCACCCCTTCCTGTGTCCCTTTTATTTCACCTTTCATAGCCTTCACCTCATTTTGAACCAATTTCACATTTCCTTCTATTTTTTGCAAACTCAATTCTACTTTTTTAGTAGAACCACCTTATCCTGTTTTTTCAACATTTCATTTTTGTCCTTCACTCTTGCCTCTTCCATCTTCTTAATCTTCTGAAACAATTTGCCAAGTTCAACCATAATTTGAGTTTGATCGTAAGGTTCAGGTGGTGGTGATGATGATGGAGGAACCTCCTCCATTGGTGCTTTTTTTTTCTCTTAGATTTCACCACCGGCTCTTCCTCCTTTGCTTTTCCTCTTGTGCCCTTAGCCATGATGATGTCCACTAAAAGTTTTAATCCTATTCCAGTGCAGCCAAGATTAACAATAATCCTTTGAGCGTAGTGTAACTTAAATAGAAGAGAGGAACCGACGAAAAATTAATTATTGTAATCCATGAGGAGACGGAAACCAAAAGCAACCAATAAATTTTATAATCTACTGGAAAATCGCCACCAAAAATCAACCAGCACACCCCGGATGACAAACGCTCATAAAGATTGCCTTTAAAAAACTTCACATCTTGCACAGAACTCCCTCCGTGAAAAAAAAGGAAAAGTAATCCCATCGGCATATAGCTAAATTTCCAATGAGGCAAATGTCCAAATATATCCACTTGTATCCAAATCCACAGGGAAGGATAAAAAATAAAAGCTCGTAAATTTCAAGTTTTTAATAAAAAAGAAGAAAAAGGAGGAGTAAAAAAACTTAATCCACAAGACGAAGGAATAAAAGCACAGGAACCCAACTTTTAGAGCGATCATGTCTCCCTTTTCCCAGCGGCTGCGGCGGCTTCAGGAGGGAACCCCTCCTCCTTCTTCCCAAAACCAGCAAACTTTTAAAGTTCACTCTTCCTTTCTTCCACTTCACAGGCTCCTGAGACGACCAATGCCTTAAATCCAATCTCTTTCCTTCTTCTATCCACTTTCAAGCCCTCCAACTCACTCCATATCACTCCACAATTCCACAGTTCCCTGGGGCGACTCAAAAGCCCTTAACCATAACACAGTCTCCACTTTCAAATTCCAGGGTCGCTGCCATTATCGTCCCGTCCACCACCCTTCAATCCTCTTCTACTTACTCTTGCAACCTCCGATTTCTTCAAAACGATCCACTGTTCCCTCTAGTTACCGTCGCTGTATCCATTACTTAACTCACTTTCTTGCTGATTTTCCCACTTTTCTTGATTCACCGCTGTCTCGCTGGTCCCGTTCTCAGCTCCTCTGCCGGAGAAGCCGCGGCTTCCGTTGCGCACCTCTCCCGCAGAGAATACCACCCGAACTTTGACCACCCTGAAACAACTTTTCCAAACAGGCAAGCAAGAAGGAGTCTTTTCACAACAAAGAGGCTCAGGAATTTACTCAATTAGCTCAGTTCTCTCATTGATTACCATTTTGATAAGCGCGAGCACACAAATCTGCGTGTTACTCACCGGCCATCTTAGCCACGCCCCCATGGAAATGTCTGCAGAAGCAGACAGTGCTGGCTCTTTGGCTTTGAAACAGAGATGAGCACTGAATCCTAGAGTTGGATACAACTGGCTTTCGAGCAAGGGAAACTTTTAAAGATGCCATCCTCATCTCTGAATTTTCAGATAGAAAAAGATGGAAGAATGGCTGTATTTCTTTTTAATGTTTTAAAATTATTATCAATGTATATGTTTATTGTGCTAAAGTTTCAGAATATTACAAAATAAAAATAGGAAAACAACCCACTGTGGCTGCAACTACTCCCTCCGATTTGCTATGTCCTGATTTATGGCTTATTTTGCACTTCTGTTTCGATTAGGTGATCATTAGATGACTGCAGATTATTTTGGTGCAAGTGTCCACACTGGACCCTTAATCCAGTGACATTTTACTTACCACCATAACCCACACACCATGCTTCTTTTGATTCCAATCTCTGCCAAACTTGGTTCTCCTTTTATGGTTTATTGTAAAACCAGTGGGTGTTTAAAGTATAGCATGGTGTTAAAGGAAAGGGACAGTTTCCCCAAGTTCTCCATAATGTGCAAATACATGCACACGTACCACAGAACTATAGTAGTCCATGGTACTTCATTTCATTTATTGCTGTTTCATATAGATCAGGAGTTCTCAACCTTTTTAAGCCGGGGGCCGGGTGACACTCCCTCAGACAGCTTTGTGGACTCGACAGCCATTTTGCCCTTCCTCCACCACATGCCACTTCCTGGTGTGGTGGAGGCAGTGGGAGACCACATGAAATTGTGCCACAGGCCACATCTGGCCGGCGGGCCATAGGTTGAGAATCCCTGATATAGATTTTTATATATATATTTCTCCTTCTGGAGATGATCTAGCACTAATGTTTCAATGTAGTGAAATGGAGAACTAAATTACATAGTTATTTTCTTTTTTAAAAAAATACTGCAGAGAAAACAAGACAGAAAAATTGTGGGACTGGCAGTCCCTGCTGTCCAAAACATCACATCCTCTTAGTATGTTTCACACTCATGCTTCCCTCCAAACCTTTTGGAAAAATAAAACAGCCAATCACATTTTGAAAACACCATTCAAATCTCTCCTGCTTTTTTTTAAAAAAAGTAGAAGGTCCAGCTTTTTTGCGGGGGGGGGGGTGAGCTCCACTTTGGAAGCAAAAAAATATGCTGGGCTGGTTTGCTCAGTTTCAAAAAATAAAATGAATCATTTTACTTTCCCAGCAAATCACGTACTATTTGCCCATGTAGTCCCAGTGTGACTGGAACACAGTTGTCTCCTTTTACACCCCCACATCCCAAAGAGTGTGAATCCTGAAGCCTCAAAATTATATTTTTCCATTTTCCTCTTTTAAGACCGGTTCTATCATAACGTGGCCTCATGTATCAGGATGTGAAGTGAGTTCTTTGCCTTCCATGGAATTAGTCATTTGTTACCTTTTAAAACTTGAAATCTATGGACAGTTCGGCTTCCTTTAATTTGTTTAGATGCTTTATTGACATTTTGGTTACCTTTGCTAGGAACTTTGAAGATCTTCTGAAAAGATCTGTCTTAAAATGATAATGAAGATAAAGGCACAGAAGCAGCGAGATAAGCTTCTATTTAACCAGCAGTGAACATTTTCACTGCTGAGGATTAACTACCACAAAGAAAATTCACTCTAAACTGAGGACAATTTTTTCCTGTCAGATTCATATGGTGATAATAGGCTGTTGTGTTCTATCTGCCTCCGTGCATACCTTCCATTCAGGGACAATGGAAATGCATACATCTAAAGACAAAGAAAGGGGCATTATTCGTCTGCTTGTTTGCCTCATTTTGTCTTAGTACTACCATTGTAACAAAATATTACACCAGTTTTTTCTGCAGCTTAGAACATGCGTATAGCAAACTCTCAGTGTGCTTCAAAATATAAAATCAGAAAGGATATATCAATTGGTTACAATTAACTGTTATAGCCAAACAGAATTTCCATAAATAGAATAAATATAATGAATTCCTTTACCCCTGTTTTTACACTGCACTTCTATCACAAGTCCTCTTGGTTGTTCACAAAGCAAAACAAAATATTTACATATAACATAAAATAAGAAAATATCAAGAACTAAAATATCAATTGCAATATGCAATTTCAGCTGAGAGGTCCTGGTGGTGACACATTAATGAGTCAGGGCATTAAATCTTCAGTGAATGAAAACAATATTTCCCACTCTGAAAAAAGACCATAAGGCTATCGAAAGATGAACCTTTCTAGGAAGAGTGTTCTACAACTTGGTCACTTTTGAAACTAACACCCCCAAGAGTTATATTTATATTTTGTTGCAGAGATCACACAGAATACAATCCACAATGTATAAAATTGTACCTTCTGGGGGGGGGGGTTGGCAGGGCGGCTATGAAACTCAGAAGCAGAAATGATATCTTCTGGTTATCAGCATTTTATCTCAGGGGGCAGAGTAGTGGAATGCACAGAGAGTTCAAGAAACACAATGCATATTGAAGCCTAATGCAGACAATGATTCTTTCTCTACTGTTAAACCTCAATACACTGGACATCTCTTGGGCTCAAAAAAATCACACTAGACACTCAATGTAAGTTGGTTTATTTTGGTGGATGAGGGTTACATACCTTGCACCATTTTGGAAGGCACCTGAAGGCATTGCAAGTGATGACTGATAGCAGGGACACATTTATTTATTACATTACACATTTCACTCTGGTGCCCACTTTCAAGTTTCTACAGCTATTTAGAAGGCTGCAGTTCAAGTTAAATATAGAATACTATAGGTACAAATTATCAACATATAAAGAAATTCTGAATGACTAGGCTTGGATGTAGAAATAAATGCTAGGAAATTGTACACTGACCTGAAGCTTATTTTTTAAAAAATCAAATACTGTACTAGACATACTTGGTGGGCTTTTTTTTTCTTCTTCTTTATATTACCAGTAAATTGGTGAACTGATGAAACACATGGAAACATGGGAATGGGCCAAATGTTCAAAGTAGAAAGCATTCAACTCAAGATTTTTGAGAAAGAAGTAATTACATTGCATAAAATGAGACGTAAATATGAGCTTGGGGAGTGCGTTAAGTAGGACTAGTAAGGATTTGGGTGTCAGTTAAGAACAGTTGTGATGAGTACAATGAAAATGTTTTGGAATAATAGCTGCATTAGTCTGTGTTTCAGGTGTATCAGAGAATAAACAAAACAATACAAATGTCTGACGAAGTGGACTTGATGCAACAAAACTCACATTAAAATATAACAGTCTCCAAAGTGCTACAGCATTTTTGTTTTGTTTTGTTTATTCTCTGATATGAATGAAAATATTGCCTCCCTGCATTTTCAGAGAAGTGACCATGAAACAGCATAAAGATACTATAGCAGTCAACATTTTGCAGGATATTTTATTCTGAGAAAATGTCTTAGCAATTTCTTTTCTTCTTCTTCTTCTGCCATATCTGAATCCAAACGTAGGTGATCATCATGGCGATCAGCCACGAAGACTCTCCTGAGAATATAATGCAGTGGTCTTTCAACTGCCTTCTGCATCGCAACATGAGCCCAATACCACTGATTCAGTTCCACAAGTCACATTCGGAGCCCTTTTGGCATACAAAGTCCTCCTCAGCCCCAGGCCAGTACTGTTGAAGCTGCTGCCTTCCATCAAGATGGATTCAAGTGGGATTTAATTCACTTGGGAACCATCACCATTCCCTGTGAACTTTGGCACCCAAGGCCATTAGTCCTCAGGGATGTCAGGTTAGTTAACAGCCATCTGACGATGGGCGTTGTGACAATCGTCTAATCCAGGGATTCCCAACCTAAGGCTTGTGGGCCGGATCCAGCCTTTGGTGCCATTTCATGTGCCCCCCCCTCCCCACTCCTCCAAGGCCATTTGAGAAACAAAAAGTTCACCCTTTTGAAGCTGTTGGGACAAAATGGCCACCCGCATCATGCAGGCAGTGCAAAATGGCGCTCAAAGTTAACTGAGAGACCATGACCTGGCCCCCAGCTTGAAAAGGTTGGGAACCCCAGGGTATTCTATTACCTTAGCAGGATAACCTGACCAGACTTTTCTTATCTACACCCCCTAAAAAGAAATCCATGTCATGTAAGTTTCTCCAAGTTCGTTCTCTCTCTCTCTCTCTCTCTTTCTCTCTCTCTCTTTCTTTCTTTGCCAGTTGCTATTTTCCCACACTATGTCCTAGGGTAAAGCTGGAATTGCAACATTGCAAGAGATTCAAATTGTTGCTGGCAATGCAGCTGCTGCTGGCATTATATGCAATGGCAGGTGGGCAAAACTTAGGAAAACATAAATTAGTCAAATTACCATTAAAGGTGAAAAACACTGAGATTGAATTGCCAGAATTCCACAGCTAGAAAAAGCATTGGTCATGCTGACTCCAACATTTGGACAATTTTAGTCCACACATCCAATAATGTGCCATCTCAAACAACTGCTAGCAATATTGATGAGTCCACCATAAGAGACTTCTGAATAACTCCTCCTTTTCTTGAACAAATTTAGTGAACTGTTAGACCAGCAATGCATTTTCCCATTAGTGTGAATTCTGAGAAACACCTACAGAAAATTCTAAAAACTTAGCCAATGTAACTAGAATCATGTGGAAATCTAACATTGTTTCTTAGAAGTTCCATATTGTTCTTTTTAATATATCAAGTATTCTCTTCTTTCCTCATAACATTGTAACATATTATTCTGCCCTGACAAATTTTGCATAAAATGCAAAATTGATCTCTTTTCCTTGAATTAAAAAATCTCAATTATTGGCTAAAATAAATGCAAAAACATGTAGAAACATTGCTTTTGAGATAAAATGCATTTGGAAATACATACACATAAATATTTGTGTGGGTTTCTAGAATATCATATAGAAACACTGAAACAGATAGAAGGAACTGATGGGAGAGGAAATACAAAAGTGGCATGTAGTATAAATAAACTGTTTTGCATAATAGCAAATTTGACATACTGTAGAAAATGGGATTTCCTGCGCCTTTTGGGTCACATTCACAATACATCATGAGATCATTAATTACACTGTAGTCAAAAGCTTTTCCATGCATGCTGTTTCTTGCAGGCTGGGAACATCTTCATGTAAAGAAAACAATGGCTGAAATTCTGTTGTTTAGTTTTGTAAGTCACAACTAGGCCCTCTGAATGAATGGAACTTGATGAGTCAACTTTTTCGTACATTCCATTGATTTAAAGGCCCTACTCTAGATGTGACTTACTATGCTAAGCAACAAGATTTCAGGCAATGTGTATTACATTTACTACAGTTATTAATGTATTTTAAAGAGATCTATGTCAGCAGATCTCAGAGTAGAATATAATCAATAAAAGCAGTTAAAGGTTAAAAAACAACAATAATCTAATCTCCAGCAATGGTAAATTAGAAGCAAGTGATGGTTAAGAAGACCCAAAATGTTGGATAATTGCCAGTTCTTAACTTGATGCCCAAATGAAACAAATTGTACTGTCAGCCAGGACTCATATGCAAGGAGAAAGGGCATTTCATAATCAGAGTGTGCCATACAAGCATACCTGTCAAGTTTTGAATTTAAAAATAAGGGAAACACTGTGGGCAGGGCTACCTCTGTGGGTGGAGCCAAATCTGTGGGCAGGGCCAAATCTGGCCATGTTGCTTGCTGGACCCTTGATGCCTGTCACATGGGCAGGGGAGGGGGAGAATATCACTGCAGTAATCCTTAAACATGACCACAACCAACTGCTTAAATCATACCAGGGGTCAGCAAACTTTTCTCTCCAGATGTTCTTGAACTTCAATTGCCAAAAGCCCTGATCAGCAGGTATACTGACTTGGGCTTCTGGTAATTGAAGTCCAAGAACACCTGGAGAGCCAAGATTGCTGACCCCAGATGTTTATGTTTATGTTGTTTATGTTTATTTGATTTATACCCCGCCCTATTCAGCACAGGCCGACTCAGGGCAGCTTACAACATGTCAATACAAGTACAAATGGTAATACAGTAATACAAAAATAAATAAATAATACAGTATCAACAATACATATCAAAGTATATCAGATATCAGTAAAACAATATGTCAATAAACAATATGTCAGCAAAACAGTATTACCTCAGAACATATCAGAAAACATATCATATCAAAGACATGAGCACAACAGTATCAGCAAAGAATATCAGCATGACATATCAAAAAACAGCAATATTACAGTATACAAATTCACTATACAAAGTATATGACAATATAATATACAAAATTCAAATTAACCAACCCCGTAACAAACGGAACTGCAAAGTCCTCCTCCGGGCAGGTGGGGTCTGGGGCTAGGTGGGCAGGACGTCCTCAGACTGCTGAGCAGCCACAGCTGCCTTAGTCCTCCTCCGCCAGCGATGACAGGGCCAGAGTCAAGTGGGTGAGTGAAGCGGGGAAGGTACATGAAGCATCAAGGCAGCAGCCATGGACATCTTCCTCCTCTTCGGCCACCCCAAGCCCCGGTGGCCCTTTCTCATCCTCCGGAGGTGATGGGGCTCAGAGGTGCAGGCGGGAGTGCTCTGACTGCCTTTTCCCCTCCCTGGGCAGGTGGAGCCCGGGAAGGAAGGCGGGAACCACTTCCACCACCCAAGCTGCTGCAGGTGGGGCTGTTCTCCTCTTTTCTCTGGCAATGATGGGACTCAGAGGCCAGGGGGCGTGGTGCCAGGAGCTGCTGACTCCCATCCTGGGGCTCTCATCCTGAGGCTGATGGCAAGAGTCCCGGTGTTCTCGGCAGGCCGGGGGCTCACCGCTTTTACCCTCTCCCAGGCTGGGAGGGGCGGCCCCAGATCAGCTGTGGGTGGCAGCAGCGGTGTTCTCGACAGGCCGGGGGCTGGCCGCTTTTACCCTCTCCCAGGCTGGGAAGGGCGGCCCGGATCAGCTGCAGGTGGCGGTGGCAGTGTTCTCCGCTGGCTGGGGGTTTGCCGCTTTTACCTTCTCCCAAGCTGGGAATGGTGGCCCCGGATCAGCTGCGGGCGGCAGCGGTGGGCAGTGAACCACACCATCACACATAGACATGCCCCCTGTTCTTTTAAACATCATAATGACTGCATGTCAAGTACATTTGAATCCTGAGTTGAAAAAGTATAGAAGCTCCTAATGACCAAGGGGGGGGAAAAAACACAGAGATTTGATTCAACTTTTGCATCATGCAGGCAGCAAAAATATTTTGAATTTATATAATGCATAAGAGGAGCAAATCCTGATGTAATTTGACCATGTAGTCAAGCGTTGAGTCAAGAGAAAAACATAAATATTGTTTGTTTGTTGGCTGTAATGCAAAATGAGAAAACTGGTGAAGAATGCAAGCGCGGCGCCAAAATGGCCGCCGCGCCCTTTGCGGGCCCCCCCCACAGGACAGAGAATCCGGGTAGTTAGGGGCGTGGCCAGCTCCCTTATAAAAGGGGTGGCCACGAGGCAGCCGAGCTGCCATTTTGCCTCAGCGACGGAGCGGAGAAGTTTTTTCCCCTGCGCCTCCGTCGCTCGTTGGTATTGCCGGGAAGCCTTTTGGGTCGATTTTGCTTAGCTAGCTTCCCTTTTTTGCTCGAGATGCCTTCCAAAAAGAAGGCTGCTGCGAATTCAGCCCGGGCTGTTAGGAGGCGCAACCCAGGTCGGAGGACCGTGGTGCCGCCTCCTCAACAGCCACCTTTGCCATCCCCGGCCGGGGCTAGTGGCTTGGGGTCTATCGCCCCTTGGCCCGATCAGAGTGCGGGCGCGGAGGGCGCTCCGGCCCGCGGCCCGCGAGCGGTGGACACCGCTCCTCCTCCTGCCCAATCCGTTGGGCCGATTACTTTTGGGCCGCAGCCTCTCCCGGGGCCCTCTAGCCTTGGGGGGTGGCCCGGTGCCCTGCCTTGGCAAGTTTCCTCACCAGCCCTACCGGGCTTCGGCCCTGGCCAATGGCCATATATGGGCCATGGGGTGCAGGGAACTGTCCCCATGCAAGGGTCAGGTGGGCCGGCCGGCTCTTTACCCATGGTTAATGTAGACACCTTACTGGCCCGTATTGCGGCCTTAGAGGAGTCTTTGGCCCGGGCCAGTCAGGCAGGTGCCCCTTTCGGGGTACCTTTTGAGGCGCTATCGGCAGCAGGACAACGGCCGGCGGGTAGGGTTGAGCTGCTGCAGGCGGGTGGCGCGGCTCCGGCCACTGCCTCGCAGCTCCCCAGCCAGCAACCTGGTGCGGGTCAAGCCCCGGTGATGAGCTCTACATCGGTCGTGAGCTCCGACGCCCCCAGTGGGCCGGAACCCCCGTTGGGGGCGGCCCGCGGGGGTGCAGCATGTGAGTATATGGTGCAAACGAGTACATCCACACACATTCCCAATATAGGGGGGACCTTTCAGTGGCCTTGGCCTCGCGCGGGTGGTGCAGGGGCTACGCCGCTGGCGACCCACCCGGCGACAACTACTGCCACCATGCCCGCTGGGGTGGGCCTTGGTTCTTACACTGCTGGGAACGTACTTGGGGTGGCAGGGTTAACTCAGGCCCCTTTGGGTAGGCCAGCTATCCCCTTTTCGGCTTTGCCGACGGCAGGGTATTCCTTGCCATTGGGTGATCACTTGGCTCAGGCTACCAGAGAAAAGATATGGCGAGGGGAGTACGTAGATATCTTCTCACTCCTGAACAGAGAGCCCACTAAGGAAGAAAGGGAGGGTCAGGATGAGAAGGACAAGGAGCAGGCACGCCGCCGTAAGCCGCCGCGTACCTGGGCTAACTGGCTCCCCGCTTATTTGATATACATGGCGGTATATTTGAGGGTGCGGTCGGATCTAGCTATTCCCATGGTCCAATATTTGGACAACATATATAGGGCGATGGTAGATTTCCCGGGCCCCTCATGGCTAGCATATGATGAGGAATTCCGTATGAGGATTCCCCTGCACCCCGAGATGAGATGGGATGAGCCGTGCCAGAGACTGTGGCTCTTGTATATGACACCCACACGTCCTGCCCCGGGGGATAGATACCATTGTGGACATGCAGTCCAGCGTGCAGCTCCAGCGCAGGGTACCCGCCAACTGGCGGGGCAGGGGGTTCCAGCCCGCCTGCTGTGCTGGACTTTCTCGTCCAATGGTTCCTGCAGTCGGAAGAACTGCAGGTATAAGCACGAGTGTCCCACATGTTCTGGCCCCCATGCAGCCTCTGCTTGTCCCAAGCCTGGGGGGGCGCGAGGCAGAGGGAGGGGTGGACAGTGGGCTGGCAAGCCTGCCACGGATGGAACTAGTTCTCCGAAAGGCCCCCTCCCCAATTAAGGTGGACATGCTGGAGCGCTGGCTCGCATCGTACCCAAGGGGAGAGGACAGGGAGTATCTCATCCAAGGTTTTAAGCTGGGATTTCGTATCCCTTTTATGGGTGATAGATCCCCTCAGGATGCTCCCAACCTTTTATCCCTCAGAGGGAGGGAGGAGGTAGCCGAGGCCAGCATTAAAAAGGAATTAGACGCGGGCAGGGTCGCCGGACCTTTTCCCGCACCCCCTTTTCCCAACCTTAAGGTTTCGCCATTGGGTTTGGTCCCTAAAAAGTCCCTAGGTGAGTTTCGCCTTATTCATCATTTGTCCTACCCAGCCGGCCGATCGGTCAACGATGCGATACCTGATGACCTTTGTTCGGTCAGGTATACATCGTTCGACCATGCGCTGCGCATGGTGCGCTCGTGTGGCCCGGGTGCCTTGCTGGCCAAGTGCGACATTAAGTCAGCTTTTCGCCTCTTGCCGGTGCACCCGGGCGACTTTGAATTGCTGGGTTTTAAGTTTAGAGGGGAGTATTATTTTGATAAGGCCATGCCTTTTGGCTGCTCCATATCATGCTCGGCTTTCGAGCGTTTTAGTACCTTCCTAGAGTGGGCTTTCGTCCGCAGGTCAGGGTCCCGGTCTGTAGCCCATTACCTGGATGACTTTTTATTCGGGGGTGAACGGGGCTGGGACACGTGTGCACGTCTCCTCAATACATTTCAGACGCTAATGCAGGAACTTGGTGTCCCTTTAGCGCCCGAAAAGACCGAGGGCCCGTCGACCAAACTAGTATTCCTGGGGGTTGAGATTGATACAGTAGTACAGGCTTCTAGGTTACCGGGTGATAAGGTATCCAGGATAGTGACCCTTATCTCGGAATTGCTGGCTAAGCGTAAGGCATCCCTGAGGGAACTGCAGGTGCTACATGGGCACCTCAATTTTGCCTGCAGGGTGGTCGCACCGGGCAGGGCTTTCGCCCGGCGCTTATGTGACGCCATGGCAGGGTTATCCAGGCCCCACCACAGAGTCAGGCTTACCCGGGGTATCAGGGCAGACATGTTCGTCTGGTTGCAATTCCTGAGGGAGTTTAATGGGGTCTCATTTTGGAGGTCTGACCTCCTGGCATCCCCCAATTTCCAGATCCAGTCTGATGCCTCAGGATCCCTGGGTTATGGGATGTACTTCAATGGGAAGTGGGCCTATGGTGTGTGGCCACCGGCATGGGCAGGCACAGGTCGCCTGCGGGATCTCACATACCTGGAATTTTTTCCCATTCTGGGGGCTTTGATGCTATGGGGCGAACAGTGGGCTAATTCGGTGGTGCATTTCTGGTGCGACAATGCTGCCGTTGTACACATTGTCAATGCACAGACTTCTAAATCGCCCAGGGTCATGGATCTAGTGCGCCATTTTGTGCTGCGCTGCCTGCGCCTCAACGTCTTGTTCAGGGCCAGGCATGTCCCAGGGGTTAATAACGATATTGCTGACGCTTTGTCCCGCCTGCAGATCTCCCGGTTCCGCGCCTTGGCCCCGGATGCGGAGGAATTTCCCTCGCCACTCCCGGACGAGATGTGGACTATTGGCAAGGAGAGGTGAACCGGGCGATTGGCCTGTCACTAGCGCCACGCACGCGTAAGGCGTATCAACAGGCATTCAATTTGTATAGGGCTTTTGCTACTCAATTTCAATTGCCAGAGACCTGGCCTATCCCGGTGGACCATGTTCTGCGGTTCATGGTTCACCTGCATGCACAGGGCCTTGCACCTCGCACCATAGCATCCAAGCTCTCGGCGTTGGCTTTTATGGCCAAAGTAGGGGGTCATGTGGATACCACCTCTGACTTCCGTGTGAGACACGTTTTGGAGGGGTGGGTGCGCGAGCGCGGGCGTTGCCCGGATGACCGGCACCCTATTTCCCCAGGGGTTCTTACCCAGTTGGCCCGGGGCTGGCCAGGCCTCTGTTTTGATCATTATGAGGCAGCCCATTTTCATGCAGCCACAACGGTGGCAATTTTTGGAGCGCTCCGCGTCAGCGAACTCGTGATGCTGTCTAAGGCGGATGTAAGTGGTAGGGCACTGGAACGCGGAGATGTATATGTTGCCAAAGACTGGGCCCAGTTGAGGATTCGCTCCTCTAAAACAGATCAGCATGGCGTAGGCAGTGGAGTAAGACTGCTACGGTGTTCTTTGGCAGACATCTGTCCGGTTGGTGCCCTACAGGAATACCTGGCACTGCGTGGCATGCACCACGGCCCGTTTTTCTGTCACCAAGATGGGTCTCCCCTTACTAAATTTCAGTTTTGGAAGGTGACAGCCGGAGCCCTCACCAGGGTGGGCCTACCAGGTGCCCGTTATGGCACACATTCGTTCCGTATGGGTGCAGCCTCTACAGCAGCTGCTTTTGGGTACTCTGGGGCTGACATACGCAGCATGGGGAGGTGGGGCTCACAATGTTTTCAGTTTTATGTGCGCCCACTCCCGCCATGAGTACCAATCCAGTCACCTTACCTCCCTTTTTCTCAATTTTCTTACAGACCCTGGGTGTCGTATTACACCGGTGACAGTATGGCTGGTGGCCCACAGCTATGTGCTCAGGGCAGCGCGTTACGCTGCGGCGACAGAGTGGACCCCGACTGGGACTGGGTGAACACGCCAGTCTCGCATGGCATGGTAAGCCTGGGATGTTCTGGCGGGAGCTGCGGCCTTTCCTTTTTTCTGGCCTGGGGGCTGACCCGCCTGACATTCTAATCATACACCTGGGGGGCAATGATTTGGGCCAGGTCACCGGCTTATCGCTCAAGCATGCGATTTGCGAGGTACTCGCCTACCTGCATTATGTCTGGCCTGCCACAGCCCTGGTTTGGTCGGACATTGTTCCGCGCCACTCTTACAGAGGGGGCGTTAACCTCCTGGCTCTTGACCGAGCTAGGCGCGCGGTCAATAAGGCAGTGGCGCGGTTTCTTACCACCAGGGCTTGGGGACGGGTTAGTCATCGCCCCGATATTAGTCTACAAATTATGACTTGTATGCAGGGGATGGGGTCCATCTGTCGCGAGGAGGTATGGACCTCCTGTTGGGTGACTGGCGAGCAGGCCTGTTGACCGAGCTGACGGTCTGGGGGGGGGCGTCAGGTCTTCTGTGAAGCCCCTCCGTGTGGCGGGTAGCACTGGTAAGGTAAACAGTATGACCCACAAGTATCCGGCAGGTTCGCAATTGACTGGACAACACTAGACAGGAATAAAGTAGTTAAACGTTGTCCGGTCAACGACGAACCAGGCGATGGGGTGATGATGATTGCTAACCAGCATGCATCACCCCTGTGATTTCACGGATACGCGTCAGAGGGTGGGGTCATGAGTTAGTTATTGACTACGGTCAACAATTTGTTTGTTGTTAACAAACAAATTGATACAATTTGATACATTGTAACCAATTGCCGTTGGCAATTTTGGGGTGGTACCTTACCAGTGTTACTTCGGCCTGCTTGCCTTAGGAATTATGATTGGTCGTTTTACCAATACAAATTTATAATTCGGACTAGGGCATTGAATCAATAAATGTGGCCCTTTGCTGTTATCCACTTTCAATGTTGTCTGTGTCCGTTATTGGGGGGGTGCGCCTGCAATGCAAGCGCGGCGCCAAAATGGCCGCCGCGCCCTTTGCGGGCCCCCCCCCACAGGACAGAGAATCCGGGTAGTTAGGGGCGTGGCCAGCTCCCTTATAAAAGGGGTGGCCACGAGGCAGCCGAGCTGCCATTTTGCCTCAGCGACGGAGCGGAGAAGTTTTTTCCCCTCCACCCCCTCCCTAGTTAACAGTGTGATTATGGTCGCTTCGGGGCCGGGTGGGAATTTTTGGTTGGGACCCATATTGGCTTCGGGTCCTGGCTTTTTTGCCCATCCCACACTGTTGCTATGGTTTGATATAGGGGTCTTTCTTCGTTCCTACTGTTGACTTTGGTCACATGGGCGGGTAGCACTGGTAAGGTAAACAGTATGACCCACAAGTATCCGGCAGGTTCGCAATTGACTGGACAACACTAGACAGGAATAAAGTAGTTAAACGTTGTCCGGTCAACGACGAACCAGGCGATGGGGTGATGATGATTGCTAACCAGCATGCATCACCCCTGTGATTTCACGGATACGCGTCAGAGGGTGGGGTCATGAGTTAGTTATTGACTACGGTCAACAATTTGTTTGTTGTTAACAAACAAATTGATACAATTTGATACATTGTAACCAATTGCCGTTGGCAATTTTGGGGTGGTACCTTACCAGTGTTACTTCGGCCTGCTTGCCTTAGGAATTATGATTGGTCGTTTTACCAATACAAATTTATAATTCGGACTAGGGCATTGAATCAATAAATGTGGCCCTTTGCTGTTATCCACTTTCAATGTTGTCTGTGTCCGTTATTGGGGGGGTGCGCCTGCAAAGGTCTGTTGTCAGTTCTAGTAAAAGTAGAGGTTTCCCTTGCTCAAAAGCCAGTCGTATATGACTCTAGGGTTCAGTGCTCATCTGTTTCAAAGCCAAAGAGCCAGCGCTGTCTGCTTCTACAGACGTTTCTGTGGTCATGTGGCTGGCATGATGCTGTTACCTTCCCACCGAAGTGGTCCCTATTTATCTACTTGAATTTTTTTGCTTTTGAACTGCTAGGTTGGCAGGAGCTGGGACAAAGACAGGAGCTCATTCTGTCCTGCAGTACTCGGAAATCAAACTGCTGACCTTCCACCTCCCAGTCAGCGTCTTAGCCACTTGAGCCACTGTAGTCCCTTGTCAGTTCTAGATCCTGAATAATTACTTTTAAAAAGTATTTAGTAACAGCTATATTTCAAAGATCAGGGAGTGTGCTGGCTTAGTGGTTAGGATGCTGAACTTGATGACTGGGAGTTAGGCAGTTCAAGAACCCAAGTGCTGTAAGAAGGACCCAAGTTCTGTCTCTGTCCCAGCTCCTTCCAACCTAGCAGTTTGAAATCAAGAAACTGCAAGTAGATAAATAGGTACCTCTTTGGTGGGAAGGTAAACAGTGTTCTGTGCACTCCGGTGTCTAGTCATGTCTGTCACATGACCACAGAAACATCTGCAAATGCAGACAGCCTTGGGTTTTGGGCTACAAACGGAGATGAGCATCGCACCCTAGAGTCGGATTCAACTGGCTTTTGAGCAAGGGGGGACAGAAGACACAGATTTAAGAAAATGAGCAGCCAAACCTTGTCTGGGAATCGCTTTTTTATTTTTATTTTAAAGAGACCAAGAAATCAGTGGGCATGTTTGGATCGGATGGAGGGGGGGGGGACGCCAAAAGTTAAGCAGCCTTCCCAGTTTGGGAAGAGAGCCACAAAAGGTGAAAATGATGTTTATGTTTTCTTCCATATATTCAGGCAAATTTGGTTGTGTGCAAACAATCTAGCTTTCTATTTGTCTAAGTGGCTATAAATTCACATTGATCAGGACTTAGTAAAAATTAGAACACTCTCTATGAAATTCAGCCAATGAGATTGTGATTCCACAAGGCTCTAACTCATGTTAAAAGCCCTTAGGAATGTTTCAGTTTGTTTGGTGTGTTTTCTTAAACTGTATATTACTGTGCAGTGTCAATATCAGAAGGACTATTGATTAAAATCATATTACGCTCAGTTTCTTTTTTAAAAAAAATCACCATTTAAAATATTAAAAAATGACAATTTTGTATCATATTTCATCCTTGAGTTTCCCTTCATTACGATTGTTTATGAATCCATAGGGCAGATTTAATTTTTTTTCTGCACAGGATGCAAAATGCATATTATTATGGCCAATTCTCAGTAGTATAAAATGTAATCATATAATTGATATCTATATGCTGGGCTGTCACAGCTGGGTAACATGAAGGGCTATGTATTCCTTTAGCAAAGCTACTTGTATTACTATAGACTCTTTTGTGCTTTTAAAACTATGTGCTCTTTGGTGGTAACACATTTTAATACAGACGTGTTTTTCCAAACTCTACTTCTTTATAACTATTTGGTAATACTGTCAACAGAGCTGTGAACAGGTCATTTGGGAAGCTTGTACAGAGATGGTTCTCATGTGAGTGGCAGCAGACAGAAAATAACAGGAGAGAAGCCAAATTATGACAGCAAAGAGGACAGATGTGAAACAGCAGCCTGGCATATGTTACATGACTGTCTGTGGACATGAACATGTTGTCTAATTAGTAACTAAATGAGGTTTAAATCCATATTAGGAAGAATTAGATATTAGGCTCCATCTGTATTAAATAAACATTGCCAATAATGCCCTCCCTTCCCCCCCCCCCAACACTGGATACCAATGCATCAAAGAGTGGGCTGGAATTCAGCCACATATCAAAGGCTGCCATATGTCACTAGAGTTCTCAACTTGGCAGTAAAAGCTTACAATTGAAGGGCATTTTTCATATTATTATCCTGCATATACATTACAACCCGTCCATTCATTTTGAACTGCTGCTGTCTTTCCTTTGCTCCTTGCCCAAGTCTGTAGTCTCTTTTCAGGTCTTTGGATACATCATGCCCTCCCACATTATGAGGAGAAATTTGATATACTTCTATGTTATGAACAAGTGACACCATTTTGTATGTGATGATCACTTTTGTATCATCCTCAGAATGTGCTCTACCATCTAAGTTAGATGTTCTACCTGTCTGCTCACCATACTGCAAAAGTACAGCTTTGATCACCAGGCTTTTTTCTGCATGTTCTCATGACCTAACCGAAACACCTGCTGCTTCTGATGGTCACTGATGCTCCATGGTTACTACTAGACTATAAACTATTATATAGAACTGCCATATAGCTCACTGGTTTAAATATCTGGCAGCAGAACCAGAGATCGTGAATTCAGTTCTCCAGTTTGCCTCCCTGCCTCCCTGACAAGGGCTGGACTTGATTATCCATATAGCCCCTGCAGTTCTAAGGTGATGTTGGTAATAGTAGTGGTGGTGGTGGTTGTAGGAAAACAAGGGTCCATGGCCACAAGAAAACATGGTCAGTGAAAGACTAAGAGTAAAACAGTAGGTGATAAGCAAATGTTTGGCAGATATATAATCAATGAAGTTTTGGAATCTATTCATACACAGAGAATTGAGTGATTTCTTTTGCCAAATTGCACAGAGCTACATGAGTTTTAGAAACCTATGAGTTTTAGAACCCACACTCTAATAATTGTTATGTTTCTATGCCATGGGCCATTGTGGAAAAGTATAGCAAAAACAAAATACAGGTAAGGAATGTATGGCAAAGCTAAAACAGGTAAGGAATGTGGTCCATAATGATGAAGATACAGAAGACATTTTATATGGCCTTGGGATCTGCACAGGGGAACTGTCATGGTTCAAAGGGAAGTGGACCCAGGTAGCCATCTGTCCTACTATGGTAAATATACTCCAGTATTGCCAGAGTGCACCAACTGTATTCTGTGGACTGCATGCACCTATCCATCCCACGACTGATGTATGGTGCCAATGGTCCTACAACCTCTAGCTATATTCACTTTGTAGTTCAGTGTGTTGTATCAACATACAAGAAGGGAGGTGCCTTAGCCATGTTATTTTCTGTTCCTGGTTTTATTATTCTCCCACCACATACTATTGTTACCAGAAAATTCACTGCCCCATTTGTTATTTCAGGAGTGTTAACAGTCTGGATACAGTTGCAACTTCGGTCCAGTCGCTGGCGGAACCCTTATCCCAAGAATGAGGAGGTATTTAAATTAGGCAAAATTAAAAGTGGTTTATTTGAAAAGGAGTTTAAACTTCACTGGCCAGGTGCTAGAAAAAGTCCTAATCTCAACGTTTTGCCTATTCAAAGTTCTCTCCAATTGAGCAGCTCTTTTGGTCCCCAAGGTCTTGCGTGTGTGTGCAGAGCGCTGTAGACACTTTCTAACAAGAGATTTTTATACCCACCCACCCACCCAAAAGAGCTCAACCTAGCTCTACTACTAGTCTAATAGTTACAAAAGAAAAGGTTTACAATGATTCAACAATACCAGCACCCGACTCTTTTGTTTATAGTAGAAAAGTTAATTATAGAAAACAATGGGTAAAAGGGTAGGGCAAATACCCTGGTGATTACATGGAAATGACAGTTCACAGTTCAACAAATGCAGGTCTCGAGTTTCCAATGTGACATCCAATGGGAGCGAGGATTGTAACTTTGCACCAATGCAGGCTTCAGAGTTCATGATTAGAAGTTCAAGATGACCAATGGCATCGTGGAATAAGAGTTCATGGAGGACTGAATGTTGAGCTTGCTTGAGGAAATGGTAATCATTTCATTCCCACCCAGTAATTAATTCATCCTGTCTCATCCCAAGCACTATCTAGATTAAGTACAGAAGGAATCCCAGAATCAATAGATATGCAATATCCACCCCTGACCCTGTTCCGTTTGCCCTCAAGATTGCCTCCCTCCAGTCTCTCAAAATATGCAGGTAACAGCAAATACAATCAGTGACAGAAAAATCGAAGATTAAGATGGATTTTCTTGAGCTCCCAGGGACCAGGGTTAACAATAGGTGAAAACAATTGAGGTTTTCCTGTGTAGGCTGGAAGGCTTTGGGTGTTAATTGGACTCGTCCTTTGAAACATAGAAGAGAGCATGTTAGAAATCAATTTTATATCATTTAATAAAGTTTTAGACCCTTTAATTAGTCCTGAATAATTAATTACTTAATTAGGCACCAAATAATTATATTCGCTATACCATGGAGCAAGCAATGCTTTAAAATCCTCAAAAACCTGATTTAATTCAAACCGCAATAAAAAGGACCCAGCAACGGCTTGACTTTTAAAAACCCTTTGTAAGATCTGACAGCTTTCTGTGGGTGGAGCTATCTCCACTCTTCCAGAGCTGTCAAAGTATGACAGCTATTTGAATTTCCCGCCATTTCAGTAGAGAAACGAGGCAGGCGTCCAGATTGGAAACAAAGTATCTTTGTGAAAAGGGGTGCAGGCATCCAACATTAAACAATATATTATCAGCAATGTGGCTGGAAGCATTTTGATAGCTCTACTGTGTTATTGTGCCTTACTTTGACAGCCTCGCAATATTTGAGCGGGGTTACTGACCATATACAGAGTTTCATTCATAAAAAGTAGGAGTTATTTAAAGAGACGGCTGTGCCGGTCGTCTGCCCCTAGTAAAGGAAAAGGTAAAGGTTTCCCTTGCTCAAAAGCCAGTCGTATCCGACTCTAGGCTCTGTCTGCTGATGCAGATGTTTCTGTGGTCATGTGGCAGGCATGACTAGAAACTGAAGTGCACAGAATGCTGTTACCTTCCCACCGAAGTGGTCCCTATTTATCTACTTGCAATTTCTTGCTTTCGAACTGCTAGGTTGGCAGGTCTGCCCCTAGTGGTTGTATAAAACATTGCGCCAGTCAGTCTTCCCTTTTAGCTGAAGGAAATTAACAGATTTAAAGGGGGGATGAAAGAACCTTCGAGGGAGGCTTGCGGTTATGTACCCGCACGTGTGTGTGAATGGGTGCATGTCAGAGTAGTGCTTGGTGCAAACGGAAGCCTAAATGTGGATGGCAAATAAAAATACAGTGAAAGAAATAACTTTATTGAAAGAATAAAGGAATATTAACAAGAAATATAGAGAGATTAAAAAAATTGGGGAGCTTGTTTCTGAAAGTGGGATTCCACTAGCATATACTGTTCTCAAGAGCCAGAAAGCTCAGTTTTTAAGATTCCAAGTAATTTGCTAGCCTTCTTTGTCAGAGAAATCTTTGACCCTATATATGGACAAGGCAAGCTTACTGTCTTGTATCAGGGCAAGAGAAGTGCCAACAGAAAGGATCAGGCTAAGGCATCCGTCCCTTGTTTTTTGAATTATTACATAAAACTAATGAGTAAATTGGTTTTATGTGGTATAGTTTATGTAGACATGCCTATCTTTACACACATTTTGGATTAACTAAGGGTAAAACCTATGGAGTTGTGCTCTATCTACTTAAATGGCTGTTTAATCCAAGTGTGATTTAAGGTAAGGCCAGCATCCTAATGCAAGGGTTCTCAATGTTTTTCTGCTGTGGGCCAGACCATGTCCCCTCAGACAGCTGAGCAGGTCAGACTGGTGGTTCCCTCCATTGTAAACATTGCAGTAAAATGTGTCCACGGCTGTAATAAATGCATTTATAATGGCAGTAAATGAGTTCGTGGCCGATTCTGCTGGTGGCTGCGGGGGCGGCTGGAGTTATGTTGGGGGCCGTATTATTTGGTGCCACAGGCTGGATCTGATCCACAGTCCATAGGTTGAAAACCCCTATCCTGATGGATGAGAATTAATGCAAATATCCTCCCAGCTAAGCAGACTTTCCATTGAGCAGTCAGTTGTGTGACTGATCTTACAACCAGTGTGAGAACAAGCATTTGTTGGAAAGCCTGGGAGAATATAAATGAGGCATAAGAGATATTCTTCATGCTTTGTATTTGGGCAATACGATAATTGCCAAAGAGCCACAGGAAGGAACAAACAAGAACCTTGAATTTGTCCTTGAAGTTTATACACCTGGACTGAATAAGCACACCGGTCATGTTGCCATGGCCTCTCCTACTATTGTAAGATGCACAGTAAAATCCTATTGAATGTGGAAGGATCACAGAAGTTAATTACAGTTAATGTGTGAATTGGTGAATATACTCCAGACTCATGCAGGGTGTGCCACTAGGTGTACAAATATATATGCAGCCAATATGCAATTGTCTATTAACTACCCCAACTTGTCAATTAACCAGAACAACTTCTGAATTTCTTCTTGAGCACATGTAGGTATCCAGAGGTGTTCTAGCCATTATATTTATTTGAATCAGCACATGCAGGTTTTATTAAAATATTTTCTCTGCTTTTTGATGATTCATTTCTTCTTTCCACTAGACAAATAAAGTGCTTAACTTGGGTCAGATCTTTATTAAATCATAACTGCTGAGCTGGGTTTCAAGGATGTACTTGTATTGGAATTGTTTTGTTTTTATTGAAGTCATTGAGGAGCAATCCAATTCCCAGCTGCTCAGAAGAGATTCACCCATTCAGTCATCTTGCCAATAATACCTCCTCATTTAAGCCCCTCCTTTCTTCTTATATAGCAGACTAAAGGATGTGAAAAGTTCTGTTTCCATTTAGTTCTGGTTTCCTCCCCCGCCCCCAAAAAAATCATGTTCATTTTTTCCTTTGTTTTATATCATACCTACAATATGAAACTGTTGGCTTTGCAATATGGAAGTCAGCACGCATTTTGGAATGCATCTTCCTTATTTCTTCAATTTATGTGCATATTTTGTCCCTTCATGATCACATCCCCAATGCCCAGATAAGAAAACAAAGCTGAATCAATGAAGCTGTTGCCGAATATCATAAACAGAAATTGCACTGGGCTGGACATGTCTCATAGCAGCAGTCACTGAGTGGTATTCCAGAGGACTAAAAAGACCCCTTGTCAAGCCCCCCAAAAGATGGGAAGACCCAATCATGAAAAGTTTTGGTCAAACCTGGAGAAGAAAAGTGTGGCAGTGAAAGACATGGAAAGCAAGTTGTGACCAGCAGGAATTCACCCCCTGATAGACGGGTCAATTGAGGAATTTTATGTAATATGCACATTTTTTCACCACTGAATATACCATGTTTGTATACAACTGTCACAAACACAGTATTTTTGCATATTGGATTTTGTGAAGTACACTGTTTTGTGTGATTGTATGTAAGGCACAAGAGCCTCAGCTGGGACAAAAGGGCTACTATTGGCAAGGCTGGTGAGCCCAAGAAAATTACTTTCCATCTTTAGTATGACAATCACAGAGTCAAAGCACAAAGAGAATGTACTTTCCATTACCTTATCAGGGACTGAAAAACACATAGCACAGCAGTCAGATAATATCAGGGAATGGAGGGCTCACGAATAGCCCCTTACATAAACAACCATTTGGGGATAAATTGCAGATTGAACAGGACCAGTCCATGTGTTTTGTTTGCAGTTCTGTGCATGAAATTGCTGTGTGGGTTGCAGTTTTCTTCCTCATTACTGAAAAAATTACCTAGCTGCATACAACTACCTGATTTACTAATGATCAGTGACCCATCAAGACTGAAAAGCAGTCTCTCTGTTGTTGCTGGGGCCTTGAAATTTCTTGTATCAGTCACCAGATCATGATTTACTAATAGGGACTGCAAAATAGCACAGCTCTAACTGCATATTAATATTTAATCTGGCACTTTAAGTGCTCCTAACAATAGACCCTACAGCTGCTGACAGAATCCTAATTTACAAATTTCTGAAGGATTTGTATGTTTCCACTGTGATTTCCTGTGAAAAAAGTGAATAAGAAACCATTTTCTTCCTGGCAAAAAGCTGCACACTAATGATTTTATTGCTTTCTCCCCCTCACCCCCACCCCCCAAATAACCTGGCTGTTTGCTTTGCTTTGGCTATGTATTATGGCATCAGAAAGCCTTTTTAAAAAATGTTTGAGGTCTCAAGAACAACAACTGCTTTGTAGTCCAGAAACAGTTTGTTATTGATAAATGTCAAAATCCAACAGGATTAGGCATTTTAAATCCTCTCTCTCTTACATAACACACACACAAAGCACATGCCTTGGAAACAACATGTCCTCATATTGACAAATCAGAGTGCCACTAGTTTTCCAAAATACTGAACCCATGTGATAGTCTTCTGTCCAGTGGTGGGCATCAGCAGGTTTGCACCAGTTCGCCAGAACCGGTAGCAGAAATTCTGGCTGGCTCCACCCATCCAAGTTTTGAAATAAAGTAGTCCTAATTCAGGTGCAATGCAGGGCTTCCCCCTTTGACCACGGCCACCATACCACACCCACAGTGTGGTAGCAAAAATTTTTTTGGAGCCCACCACTGCTTCTATCCACACACTAAGACTAGTTATTTCAGATTTGTACCTGCTATTTTAAAGCAACAAATGCAAGCAAGTTCTGCCCCTCTCCAACACAGACTTTTCTAAAACCTTGCAACCTATGTAAGTGACTTGAATGGCCTAACTTTCCCAAACTTGTCTATATTTTACCTTTATTTTTTACCTTTTCTTTCCATCTGCAGAGTGTATGAAATATGTTCCCTTTGCTACCTGTAATAACATAATGTTTATTAGTGTGTAAATGAGGGTTATGAATGATGTTGCTTATCTAAGGAGCCAACTACAAAAAGCAACTTATTACAAAAAGACAAATCACTCTCTATATTTGCAATGAGATGCTGGGTTTGTAAGGCAACCCCCAACACCCCCCCCCCCACATTGCATTTATTTGCATAGACGACTGATTTTATAATCCATTTAAAATAATATACTTGCCACTAGGTGGCTATTTCTGATCTGATCATTTTACCATTTTAATTACATTTTTAATATCCTGGCTGCATAAACAAAGATAAATCACAAGTATTGTACAATCTAGCTGCCAGCTCAGACACAATCTGTAATAATATTGGCTTTTGTTTGTGCCTCCTCTTAATTAGATTCTGAAATCTCAGCTTTTCTCAATCAATAATTTTAATTTCAGAATTGCCTTTTGATCTTACATTTCATGTTTGTTTGTGGAAAATGATCAGTCAGACAAGGCTGTTAATTTATGCAGAAGCAATCTCTCTACAGAGTTAGTTACAAGCACACTCCAAGCCATCAACAGAAGGAAATAGGATCTCTCAGTCTAAACTGACAGAGGTCTAATTAGCATGCAGATAAGTTCCCTCATTGGTAATTCAAATTGCTTTATATATAATGTACCGCAAGTTGTGCTACTCAAACACTGTATTTGATTTCTAAAGCCCCTGGGCATCCCACAATGTTTCTCTTCATCCTGAGTGTGAAGCATTTATTGAACAGTCTGCTATGACTCTTGCTATATTTCTAGTCATAGGTGTAGAGGAGAAGACATCCAAATATTCTAATCTTTGGACTTGTGTTTCTTCCGGGCAAGGCAGCCACTTCTCCAGTGGAATCCTGAGTGCCACACCCTTGCAGCTTTCCCAATGATGTGTTGTCTTCTGAGTTGCCTGCCGCCACTGAGGCTGTTCTATAGAGGGCTTCATTTCTGTGCCACTCATTTCAAAAAAGGGGGAGGATGTCTAGTGAGCACATATTAATATGCGGCACATAACCACATCTCTCAATGCCAGCCTTCCATTCTTCATTAAACAAAATGGATGGATTGTAGTGATTGTTTTCTCCCCTTTGTACAAACACACGCATGCACGCACACATGCACACGCACACACATATGCACACAGACTCAAATACATTGCAATCACCTACAAAAACTCTCTTTTTCTCTTTCTTTCTGCATCTGAATCATGCATTCAAACATCCATGCTTGCCTTTAACAAAGCATACTGCTGTTGCTTTCTTGAGTGTTGAGTCCAAAGTTGCACGCAGATTGCATGATCTGCCAGTGAGACTCCTGCCAACCTCAGGCCTTTTTCTTTTTCTTTTAACCATCCTCTCCCTCACATTTTTTTTTTTTGGCCACGAGGCAACAAGTGGTGGAATCAATGGTGTACAGTTATTCGGCAATGCAATTCATTTCACTGGCTTTGGCATCTAGCCAGATCCACCATCTGTCTCTCTCTCTCTCTCTTTCTCTTTCTCTCTCTCTCAAATTTGTCCTACATTTTGTAACATTACGTGCCTGCCATCCTTATTCTGTGGCAGAGAGATAACACAGCTCTCACCCCCATTCCGATGTGGTGTTCTCAGAGTTCGGCGCCACTTTGGATACTCCAGTACAATGGCAAGAGAAGAAAAGGGTAAACAAGAAACAAAGGAATAATTCCAGGGGAAGAAAATGGTTCCTGTATATCCAGTTGTCACTGCCTCGTAGGATTGTTTTCATATCAAGCACTGAGATGGATCCGTCTCACAAGGGAACTTTGCTGGCGTCGTTAGTGTATCTCTTCATTTCCTGCCTCGGATGCTGGCATTCCATGCCACTGCAGAGCTTGGTTGGATACCTGCAGATCCCTGCCACCAACAACCTCCTGTACTGGAAATTGGGTGACTACGCCAGGATCTTATGTGTGCTTGCTGTTTGAAGCTGCAGAAAAGTGAATAATCAATTAAGTATTGATTTCTTGTACGATTTGGTAAATTTCAAAGGCAAGACAAAGAGGATGGCTTAAGGAAAGCACTGCAGGGACTTGGCATAAATTAGACAACTAACAGCAGTGCCGAATAGAATAACACCTCAACTGAATATTTCCTTGGAAGAATTAACACAAGCAATTGGAAGAGGTTGGTGGATTTAATCAAGACAGCAGGCACGCTCGAGTTTTAAACCGTGAACCTGAAGGAGAAGCTAATTATAACTACCTTTTTTCCCCCTGTATGGAGCTAATTTGACTGAATGAATGCAAATGTGCTTTATTTATGGATGAAGAAGCAAGCATTACAGCATTGACTTTAGAATCATTGCATATTCAAAGCATTGCAGCGTCTCTTAAAAATTAAAAGCTGCAGTATTTTATTTTTGTATATTGAACAGGTCATTATGTGTAGAGCAAAAGGTAACGGTGCGAGGGATTCATCAGAACAATGTATTGTGGCACTTAGAGGGCTAATGATAATTTTAGCTGCATCTTTGTTTTTCCTCATTTAGTAGTGTTCCGTTTTTGCATGCAATGAACGATGTCAGTAGTTAATAAATGTCTGACTTAAATGACCAGAATTTTCAGTGTAATCTATTAAATGTCTTTAATTTCTGTGTCTTTAATTTCTGATTTTCAGTTATTTAGTACTAATGTACAGTGAAAGATGGAGTATTGGTATTTCCTTGCTAATGTTGTTGTTTCAATTGTTACTGCTATTGCTATGTGGTATTCTTATAAACAGGCTATAATGACTGAGGAGCTCCATGTTTGTGAAAGGAAGTGAAATGTTTCAATTTGGGTGCTCTGAAATACACAACAGTGGTCACAATACAATATTGTGTAGTCAGTGAAAGGAGTGTTGTTGTGTTTTGACTCTGTAGGATATGCTTAGTCAATTAACTCCTTTCTTAATGGTGATGAACAAATGCAATTTAGATGATGAAAAATGCTTCGATAGAAGTATTCTTTTTGTACTTGTATTGATAACCTAAGCTTATTTTTCCTCCATAATTATTTGTTCTCATTTCTTCCCATTTAAGTATTTCATCCTGTTTAAGTCTCTCCATTTTTTCTTCCCGTCTTCTTTTTCATGTTTGTTATATTATAAGCTGCATTCTCAGAGCAACCACAGGAACCACGTTACATTAAGCTTCGGCACAAAGACGATGTAAGAATAATGAATCCTCATTTGCATCGACATTTGTATTCAGATTTGCCAGGCTATAAACCTGGCAGATCAAATGGAATATTAAGTAGCATCTTCCATTGTAAATTGTGTGTCTTGCAATTGCTGTGTTGGTCTTTCCATTTTTTGTTACATGTGTGTCCTTGTGTAACTGAGATGGCAAGTAGAGAAGCTCATGGCTACTTGATTTCTGAGTGTATTGGCCCTTTCAGACTATGATGTCAGCATTTTAGTTCAAGATGTAGCATGACATGTGACTGGAGTATTAACTCTAGCAACTGGGGAGCATGTGAAAGTATTCTTTAAGCAAACAGATAAACATCCTTGTGGAAGCAAACTGATCCCTTGTATCAATGGGAGATTTGATTTCAGAGCTTGACTCGGAAGCCAAGGCAAAAAAAAAAGACATCAATAATCACTATTAAATGCTGTGTTACATGATATATTATTTTATTAAGATAATATGACACTATTATTTTTGATACTGGTGAGAGTATGGGCCTGGATCTCCATTAGAGACCTTAGGCCTTATTTTATGTTCAGATGTTTATTGACTTGGACATATTCCATATTTATAATCATGGTCTTGGAACAGAGTGTGGCCCTTCACTATCAGGGACTAGTCAGTGAAACTCTCCCTGAGGTGGAATTTAATATGCAAAAATCATAGCAAATCAGGATGATGGTTAACAACTATTTCCATCTGCTCGGTGAGTCTAAATACATTTTCCATTGAGCCAATGCATTCAAAGAGGAATGTGAGGTTCTAAATTGTCCACTACTATAAAGCATCGCTTATTTAAAGCTGGTTAAAAGGGTGGTCTATGCAATGTTTTTTATTTGGATATAAAAATAATACAGGTGAGTGACTCTAAACACCTTTAATACAACCCAAAACAACCCCTATTTTAGTCCAAAGAACAGTCTAAAATACACTTAAGTAATATTTTTATTGGCAATTTCAGAAACTGTTATGTAAATGTTTAGGCTCTTACCACTCTTCATTGGTCAAAATGATTAATAATGAACAAGAAGAGTTACTTGGGTGTGAGGAGAGTCTTAGAACATCAATTTTATTTAGCACAAGCTTAAGTAGTCCACTTCTTCAGATGCATGGTCATGTGTAGAACTGAAGAAGTTGGCTATAGTAAGTCCAAAAAAAATCAGATAAAACCTGTTAGATTTTAAGCTACCACAAGGCTCTTCACTGACTTTGTGTGCAACAGTGTACAGACCGATAAAACTAACTCTCTTTAACTGATAGGATTTAAAATGTCTAATACTCATACCTGTCAACCGCGGCTCAGACGAATACAGGACCTGCGCAAACCGGGTCTGCACAGGTCACGTTGTACGCATGCGTGTGGAGGGCTATGCCACTTGCGTAGCCTTCTACGCAGGTGGCGTAGCCTTCTGCGCATGCATGGAAGGGAGCTATGGAAGTGTAGAGCCCTTCCACGCATGCGTGCAACACGACCTGTGCAGATGGGCTGCGCAGTGCCTCCTTTCCTCTGCTGCTAAATTACGGGGTTTTGGCAGCGCGGGTCGGGAAATGGCACAAATCAGCACCGAATTACGGGGTAATCCCGGCCAAATCGGGATGGTTGACAGGTATGCTTATACTTAATCAATGAATTCAGCAGTACTCCATGGATAATTTAGAAGTAAGAATAATTTCTATATCAGAACAAAATACATAGGCCAGAATCTTATTGGTGATGCTTAAGTAACATGTTGAAGCAAATTGGTGAACTGCTGTTGATTAACAAAATGGCAGCTGTATTCCTGATTGCATCTATACACACATAGATTGCCAATAGCATTTTGGCCTGTGGTTCCTCAACAGGAGGAAAACAGATGTCGATAGAAACTCTATTGCTTTTTACAAAAAAAAGATGGACACATAGCTGAAAACATCCTCATATGGTTTCTTAAAAAATCACCATCTTATCATCAGTTGTCTCCTCAATTTTGCTTTACAAAAGTTGCTTTCTTCTCCCCCCCCCCAAGAAAAAAAAACCCAACTAGATCAGCTCAGTTTGGGGGGAAAATAAAAAAAATTGGGATTACAGCTCACTTTTTCTTTTGATGAACAGGTAGGACAAAAGTATATTGTATCACCAGTTAACTTCTGAGGAGAGAACTGTTTGTGTCCACAGAGTTGAAACAGAACCTTCTACTTTATCCACTGTAACTCCTGTTGCAACCGAAGACCTACTCTGGGGGAACTAGAAAACCTCCTGGAACTGGTTTTGGGGTAGCACCAAGTTCTGCAGGGGATAAGAGGAAGGAAAGGTGTAGACTTCTGACATTGCAGGACTAACAGAACTTTAGGCTTCCACCTGCATTAAAATCAATAGTATTTATCTTACAGAACACATTTGATGCAGAAGTGATTCATTTAAACTGGGACTAAGTTCATAGGAACATAAGATCAGCCTTGCTGGAACAGGCCACAGCCCATCCAGTCCAGCATTCTGTCTCACACAGTGGCTCACCATTTGCTTCAGGGTATTCCCAAGCAGATGCCTTCACCTGCTTAGGATTCCCTAGAAATGGCATTGAGAGATATCCTGCCTATCTCTCCAACCCTGAGGTTGTCCTTAGGTATTCATAATTATAGCCACTGATACCCTTGTCCTCCATGAACTTGTCTAATCCTTTCTTAAAGCTGTCAAGACTGACAGCTGTCACCACTTCTTCTGGCAGGGAGTTCCATAGACAGGTGATCATCTGGGTGAAAAAGTACTTTCTCTTATTTGTTTGAGAACTAGTACCCAAAAGTTTCATGGAGTGCCCCTAGTTCAACCAACTTAGTCTGAATCCAACCCTTTGAAGTGATACCGGCAAAGAAAGGACATTATTGTGACTTCATTGGTAAGTATGTAGGACCTCACAGTGCCAGTGGATTATGTCACTATGAGTTGTATCTAACTTACTTTTCTCTCATTCAAACTGCAATATAGGCATTTGTAGACTTTAGATCACCTAGTGCACTGTTTGTGCTCTGTTCATGAGATGACTTTTAACTAATGATATCACTAGTACATGCAACAATGAAAATAGACATAATGAATTGTTATATGTCTAATATAACATTATATTGTATCCTTACTATCTTTGTAGATACGATTGCAGCAGCATGCAAATATTTTCTTTTCAAAATATTATTCAAACCCTCATAGCGGCATTCAGTAATATTATATGGTGGGAAATAGCATCATACAAAATTTCATTTTGTTTGTTTAGTAGTTGCAGCAAATGCTGCAAAATGATATTGCCTATTCTGATGTATCCAAGGATATCTTCCTCTACACTGTTCTCTTGCAATGTATATTCACCAATATGTGGTGGAACTCGAGAAGTGATGTTACAGAATGGCTTGTAGTAGAAAACCTACTTTCCAGAATTTGAAGGATCTCTCCAGCTGTGTCCTAAATAAAAGATCCCCCCTTCTGTCTGACTCCTTAGGTATGCTCTGCAAGGTTAGAGGGCCTTCCAGATTACACAGACACTGGAGCCCACAGGAGGAGAAAACAGAATGAAAATGTCCACTGTTACATTTGTGCATTACAGGGTGGCACTTTTTCTTACACTGTTGCTACAAAAATTATAGGGAATGGAAGCAGCATCCATGGAGATCAAAGGTCTCTGGGACCATTATGACATGTGAAAAAACTAATGACAACTTGCAACACTGATAGCATTCAAGCAATGGAGAGATGCAAGTCTCCACAGGAATCCATATCCCCTCATAAAATCTTATCGTGTGGGTTATTTCTCACATTTCTCATGGATTCATAATTTATAGCAGATCTAAAGGTGATTCATACCACATGCACGTGGCCCTTGCTTGCAGAAAATAAATCTAATAGCCTTCCAGCTATTACTAATTTAAGGCCTGTCCTGCTTTCAGTGAAGCAAGCATAATTCCCTTTCTCCTCCTTGCTCTTGATGCATCACACTGCACCACTATTCTTACAGTGATAGTACAATCAATTCCAAATAGTAAAGATGAAGGAAACCTCCTGATTCTGCATCCTGAAATCTTGAGACAATTGGAATCTGTGATGTGGCAAAATGGCTGTGCACAACAACCGAACAACAATAGGTAAAGGTAAAGGTCACTATTGCTCGAAAGCCAGTTGTATCCGACTCTAGGGTTTAGTGCTCATATCTGTTTGTAGCCAAAGAGCCAGGGCTGTCTGAGTTTGCAGACATTTCCATGGACATGTGGCAGGTATGACTAGACACCAGAGTGCATGGAACACTTTTTATCTTTCCACCGAAGTGGTACCTATTTATCTACTTGCAATTTCTTGCTTTCAAACTGCTTGGTTAGCAGGAGCTTGGACAGAGATGAGAGCTCACTCCATCATGCAGTAATTGGGAACTGAACTCCGACCTTCCAGACATCAAGTTCAGCGTCTTAACCACTTGACCACCACAGTCCTAAAACAACAATAGTGACTGGCTTTTTTAAAATCCACATTTGTTTTGCCACCATGTTCCAAAATGTAATCACATTAAATTCTATCTTGTAGGACAATACAAAGCTGCTCTCAGGGCCCACCACACACCCCAAATCTTTATATATAGTCTTCCATAATGACATAGCACATATGCTACAGTCTAATAAACATCTCAGGCATTGCACAGAAGCTACAAAAAGATAAAGGGTTCTTTTCTTCAATGAGATGGACTTTCTTCATGCTCTTTCTCAACAGCAAATGATCTACTCAGCTTTCTTGTATGAGTAATTAAATGGTCCCCCCCCCCCCGGCAAGTTTTCAACCAGCTTTAAACACAAAAGAATGCATACAGTTGATTCAGCAGTCATATACATGAAAGCTGGAAGTATGAAAGATTACAGTAAAAACTCTACATAGACAAAAAAAAATTAAGAATTTGAAAAGTATAAGAATATAACAGTATTTATGTCGGATTTACTCCACATGTTGTTAGCACATTTTATCATCAATGTTTTTCTATGTACAGTTTACCCCACATATAATCTTGGCAGATAGTACAGATAATGTAGCTGATGCAGATTCTGATGTCTTTGAATGTGATGCTGTTGTGAAAATTTTGACTCAATTTCTCACCATAACCCACCCAGCTCTTCCTTGCTTGCATGATAACCAGGGTAACTGCTGCTGAGAGCTAATCATGAGATGTAGCAGTTCCCTAAATGCCAAAAATGGCTGGTAGCAATCTCATGATCTCATCTGATCTCCCACAGATTGTATATTAGCTTTCTTTTCTTTTCTTTTCTTTTTTGGAATTAGTCATCAGGAGATTAACATACTGATTGCATGTCACTCGTAATATAGTATGGCATTAGTTTATTGGACCTACTTGCTGTTAAAATGGGGCCACATGTGTCTGTTTACACACATGACCAGAAATTATCTCACAGCCATAAGCATTTCTTTATGCATGTAAAAGTGTTGTTTTTAGTGGTTTTTCTTGAGAAAGTGTGTGAGAGATGAGTGGACAGGAAAAGTTTACTAAAATGTCCTTCTGCTCCTTTTGACACAGGAGTATGAACTCCATGGTGATCTTGCTGAAAAACTGCACATTGGGTATTCAAATATTATAAACATTTCCTCCTTTCTAGCAGTCCTGAGAACTGCATGGTTTTTCTGCTTAATATTTTTTTAAACCAGTAAAATGATTTGTCTTGCTCTGGTGCATTCATTTCTGTTTTAGCTGACAAAATGGCAGAGCATTAAAAAATCTTAAAGAACAGATATTATACCCCAAGAGAGGTTTGGACATAAACTTCATATTTCCCCAACCTTGGCAGGTTTGCACTGGCTTCCTGTTCCCTACTGTGTCAGATACAAGATGTCAGTGTTATCACTTAAGGCCCTAAATGGTTTGGGATCTTATTATCTGTCAAAATGTTTCTCCCTCAGAATAACTCCCTACATTACCTGGTTACCATAATCTGCACAGCTCCCAGTGCCAACCAAGAAGATGGCTACAAAGGCTGTGACTAGATTACCAGTCAAGCTGCGTCAGGCCCCATCCTTGGACATTTAAAAGAAACAGCTCAAAGCCTTCCTCTTCAAGGGATATTTTAGGATATTTTACCTTCACCAATAAGTTAGTTGTTTAGATTTGAGCCTGCTTGTCTCAGATGCAATCAGATATTTATTTTATTATTTGTCCATTGTATGATACTGTTGCTGCTTATTTAATTGTACACCACTCAGAGTGGGAAATATCCCAGATTGGCAGTATAAAAATGTAATTAATAAATAATAAATTTATATTTAAATACATTTCCCTAATTTAAATGTTTGTATTATGGTCTTTTTGCATACTGCTTGGATGTTGAGATAAATATTCTAAAATATTTTTATAAATACTTTAGAATTATAATTTCTCCTTGGCCATGGTTACTCTCGGGAGGAAATAGTAGAACTATTTCTTAACTATCTTACTCACCTTAGAAATTCTGTTGTGGTCTCTATAAGTCAGTTTTGACTTGACAGCACATAATTCACACACCTTTAATTTAATTTAATTTTCACATTTGTATCGCCGCCCCCTTGCCGAGGTGACTCCGAACAGCTGACAGATAGAAACATAAAAACAGATACAAAGAATATACCTTGTTATACACATCTTCCTCATTGACTAAAGTATGTTTGTGTGTACTTTTCAGGTGAACACAATTCTAACTGATCTGACCATAAAATAAAAATATATGCATGATTTTGTATGTCCAAAGTGTGCTTCAATCTTCTCAAGTGTGTGTTTGTGAGACAAAGTGAACTTTGCACTGGAAGATGTCTTCAAAGGTGCAGAATTGGAGCTTTTTGAAGACACCAGTTTTCCTTCTTGTCTCTGCTCTCCATGTTGTAAATCATTTTTGTTAATTTCTTCCTAGAAATTAATTTACACTTCACTCAAGAAATTTGCAGAGGATATCATGAATATAATTCAGCTCCGTTTGAATTTCTCTGTGAAGGGAAGAACTTGCAGACATAGTCATAAGCAAATTGTGCTGTATATTTAGTGTAACAGGTGACTGTGGTGGCTTAGTGGTTAACATGCTGAACCTCATGACTAGAAGGTCGGCAGGTCAGCAGTTCAAGACCTGAGTACTGCATGATTGAGTGAGCTCCCATCTCTAAGCTCCTGCCACCCTAACAGTTTGATAACAAGAAATTGCAAGTAGATAAATATGTACAGCTTTGGGGGAAGGTAAACAGTGTTCCATGCACTCCAGCGCATACCTGTCAACCCGTGGCTCTGGGGAAAATGGGATCCACGCAGATCGCTTTTGCGCAGGTCGCTTTCCACGCATGTGTGGAAGCGCTACGCCGCTTGCGCAGCCCCTACGCAAGCGGCGTAGCGCTTCCACGCATGCGTGGAAGGGTTTTACACTTGTGTAGAACCCTTCCACGCATGCATGGAAAGCGTTTTTCCCTGCTGCCAAATTACGGGGTTTTGGCAGCGCGGGGCGGGTTATGACCTCAATCGGCATCAAATTCCGTGGTAATCCCAGCCAAATCGGGATGGTTGACAGGTATGCTCCAGCATTTGGTCATGCCTGCAACATGTCCATGGAAACATCTGCAAATGCAGTCAGCCCTGGCTCTTTGGCAATAAACAGATATGAGCACTGAACCCTAGAGTCGGATATACTGTATTTGGCTTTCGAGAAAGGGCAACCTTTACCTTTACTATTTAGTGTAACATTGACTGCACAACTCACCCCAGGAAAAAAACTGGGTGTCAACTGTGCTGCAGTCTAAATGTATGCTGAACAACATTCTTGTTTGTGTTGGCAGTTACAGATTTATGACATTTGTTGCTTCAATGTTTCACCTGCTGAAATGACAATCCTAGTGTCTGAAGGCCTGTTGCTTGTTGTAGTAAGTCACACTAGGCTAGGCACTGAATCAAAGGAGATTTTGTATGTCAGCTGCTCCATATGTTTCATTGATTCAAATCAGCCTACTCTGGTTGTGACTTCTTATACTGAAATGAGTCACAACTGGAGTAGGCCATTTGATCAATGGAACTTATTGGGGAATTGGTTCGCCAAATGTTCACTAATTCAGAGGGCCTATTCTAATGCAAGTTACTGTTCTAAGCAAAATGTTCCAGTATAGTTGTATTTTATTTGTATTTTACTTCAACAACATTTTTAATTTAAATAAATATTAAATTAAATATCTGTATTTAATTGTATATGGCTTGGATATTGAGATACTTTTTCTAAAATATTTTATAAATATTTTAAAATAAAGGAAATAAAAATTAATTTACACACACTAATAGAAGAGTCATTTATCTTTTGAACAGATGCATCAGTTGTCTGAGAGTCAGTTTAGATATCTTAATAGTTTGCATTTCAACTGATATACCCAATGTGACATATAACAAATACAAAATGAGCTACCAGCTACTCAAAATCAGCAAATATTGATGAATATTCACACATGCAAAATAACACTATATAGACACACAATAATGAAAATAACCACCAGACAAAGACTTTGTGTCTGGAAAGGGTATGAAATTTATTTAGAAACTGAAACCTCAGTTAGCTACACATATTAACATAAGTGATGCAGCTCAGACTTTCTTTATTTGTGTCAGAGGCACCACAAGCATATAATAACATACAAAGCTAAAATTAACATATCTAAAATAAACAGGAATTAGATGACATCCACCCAATATCAGGCCACATCAACAGCATTTCCTCTTGCCAACATAAGAGCCTTCTCAGTGCACGTTGAGGGGCACTGTATGCATTGTATCATATGGGAGATTCCTGTAGTTTGTACTTCTCCGCATTCACACAGGCTGCCATCTACAGGGAAACCCTGCTTTCTCAGATTAGCCCTTGCTCTTCCTACCCAAGCACACAGTCTGTTCAAAGCTTTCCATACAGGCCATGGTTGTTCTTAGCCAGGCAGTAGAGTCATGTGGTTCTGCCCAGTTAACTGGTAGCTCCTTGCTTGCCTTCCAAAGTTCTAGGAGAGTATATGGGGGCTGGTTGTTGGGGGTGGGCAGAAGATATGAGAAAATTGTGCCTTGATTTCAGTCAAAAGTATAGTATTTCCTTAAATGGATTTTTTTTTTTTAGTAGAAGCTATCTGTAAATTGTATAAAAGTGCCTCCATATGCCCACCTTATGAAAAGGGTCAATGGTTGATTAAAGAACTATTTAACATTACTGTAAGTCTCAGACCTGTTTTACTGATTTTTTTATTTTTCCAGACTGGAATGAATTATTCCAGGAGTTCTCAACTATGGCCTGTAGGCCAGATCCGGCCTGCAGTGTCATTCCACTCAGCCCTCACTCCCACCACTGCTGCTGTCCTTTTCCCTCAGGCTGGCTTGGCATGATCCTAACTAACACCACTCCATAGCAGGGGGGATGTTGTGAGAAGGCTTACAACATCCACTCTGGATCGGCATTAGGGACATGCCAAGCCAGGCGGAAGTGGAAATGATGGCAGTGATGGTGGTGGAAGTGGCAGATTGACAGAGTCCAGGAGATAGGTAGCCAGCTAAAGGTCAAATGGCAAACTTATCAACATCGAAGTCCAGGATCAAAGTCAGAAGCAAACAGAGCAGCAGGGCTAGTTCACTAGACAAGCCATGACACAGTTCAAGCATGCCAGAAATCAGACAATTAATGTACCAACCAAAGCTGGCTATCTTTAGGGGTAGAGCAAGAACAGGCAGACCAAGCAAGCCTGGAGTCAGACACTTTGGTGTTCTGGAAATAATAGGCAGCAGCCAGCAATACAGGCCAAACACACAACTTTATTCGGAATAAGAATAAATAACACACCCTCACATTCCTTAGTTATCTCTGATTAGATCTGACAGTTGGGGGGAAAACATTGTAACCATTGACAGCTCTGTCTCATGCACTTCCCCCTAGGATCAAACAAAATCCCGCAATCATTTAGGAGGACCACAACATCTTTTGTGGCGCACTGGCACCTGGTCACTTAGTGAAGCCCTGGGGCTAGTTGAGGTAGATGGCAAAGTCCCTGCAGTGGGGGCACCTCTAGAACTCACAGCATGGTATGGACAATTACCCGTTCCATGTTCAGCACCATTGCCCATTTCAGTAGGGGATGACTCAACCCAAAAGTCTCTCCTTTGGTTACGAGTGGGGGTAGATTCTAACACAGGATGATGAGGGGTCCCAGGGGAAAATTCAAAAACCTCCCCCCGATCCTTTAACTGACTGGAGGAAATATCAGACTGCTGTGAGCCCTGTGCAAGGGGCAAAGATGCTCGCTCAGAGTTTGAAAACAGGGCTGAGCCTTCTTTGTCTTTCCCTTGGAATAAGTGAGTGTGGGAGGACTCTAACATAGAATTATTACGCATTTCTGCAGCTGAGGGTACCCCAAATTCAAAAGATAACTCCCTGTTCTTCCAGTGAGTGGTCTGTCATCCTATGCCTCATTTGGTCTGCATGTCTCCACCACAGAAGGCCGTTCCCTAGTTTTACCCAGTAGGAGACTAGTCCTGTTTGTTCTAAAACAGTTCCTGGAACCCAGGCTGGTCCTCTGGCAATGTAATTCATGCAATGCACAGGATCTCCTGCTGCAAAAACCTTTTTCTGCCTCACTTCCAGATTCACTCCCCTATCCTCCACCTTGGAAGGATCTAACCTGTCCAGTAGGGTGGTAGGCTTCCTACGAATGAGGAGGTCAGCAGAAGACAGACCCAAGGCCAGGGGGGGTGACCCGATAGGATAAAAGAAATTGACAGAGCTGCAGCTCAATGTCCCCCTGCCCCATCCAGTGTAAAGCCTCCTTAGTCATGCAGACCTGTCACTCGACCTGACCATTTGTGGCATGGTGAAATGGTGCAGACATGATATGTCGGATAATGTTTCTCTCGAGAAACGCTTGAAATTTGACAGATGAAAACGTAGTGGTGTTATCAGAGACAAGCACGTCTGGCAAACCAAAACAGCTGAACAGTTTACGTAATTGCTTAATTGTCACAGTAGATGAAGTATTTGGGACAGGAATTACCTCCCGCCACTTTGAAAAAGAATCTACCACTAAAAGGAATACGGTGCCTCGAAACGGACCAGCAAAATCCACATGGATTCACGACCACGGTCCACGAGCTGTGTCCCATTCCCAGCAGGTAAAGTGGGACTCCTCAGGCTGGGAACTCTGACAGCTAGCGCAAGTGCCAACTAGTTGCTCTATGTCTCAATCTTACTGTGGCCACCAAAAATAGCTCCTAGCCAAAGCTTTGGGGTGCACTATTCCCAGATAGCTAATGTGTAGAAATTTGATCACCTTGGAACATAGTAGGAATCACTACCCGCTGACCCCATAATAAACAACCCCTCTCAAGCAACAACTCCAACCATTTCCTGTAAAAGGTTTTGAATTCCTCTGAGGAGGCATTTGTGGGCCAACCCTTTTGGACCCAAGTGACAACTTGGAACAGCAGCTTATCTTTTGCAGTAACTTTAGCAATTTCTGAAGGAACAATGGGGGTGAATCAAGAGATTCTATCAGCAGTACCTGATGATCACGCTCTATCTCACAGTCTGGCTCTCCAACCCCAGGCAACAGGGACCTGGAGAGAGCATCAGTGTGGCTGATGTCTTTCCTTGGGTGATGAATCAACATAAACTGATAAGCATTTAGAAATATCGCCCATCTCAGCATACGGGGGAAAATTATTTGTGGAGTGGACTTTGAAGTGACATAAATTCCCAATAAGGGCTTATGGTCCATCACAATTGTGAACTCCCTCCCATACAGAAAATTGTGGATTTTTTTCATTCCTGCAACTATGGCCAGAGCCTCATGGTCTGTCTGTGCATAGTTTCTCTCAGCCTTGGAAAGGGACCTCGAATAGAAGGCAATCGGGGCTTCTGTCTCATTATCCAATGTATGGCAGAGAACAGCCCCCACCCCCACCGGCGATACATCGCATACTAACACCATGGGCTTTTGGGGGTCGAAATGGGTTAGAACTACTTCAGAGGATAACAATTCCTTTAACTCTTTGAAAGCTTTTTCTTGGTTCTGCCCCCACCTCCAAACCACGTCCTTCTTAAGAAGGTGATGAAGCAACTTGACTACAGATGCTTTCCTGGGCAGGAAAGAGTGGTAAAAATTTAGCAGGCCTAGGAAGGACTGTAACTCGGACTTAGAAGATGGTTGTGGGGCATTATGGACAGCAGAAACCTTAGACTCGGAGGGTTTGACCCCCTTCAGGAGTTATTTTGAACCCAAGAAACTCAACATCTTTAGCAAAGAACACAAACTTATCTCTATGTAAACGGAGCTCTGCCTTTTCAAACCTTTGCAAAACCCAGTCCAACCTCTTTGCAAGTTTGAATTTGTCTCCGCATTTTGAAAGGGGCACTTTCATTGGCCGTGCTTGCTTCCACAGCCATCACACCTTTTCAAGACTTTTGGGGCATGTTTCTCCTTTTTCCTTCGGATCTTCCTGACCCCTCCATCCTCATTGCTGGACCCAGACATGGTGATGCTGTTGAAGATGAGCATAATGGTGAGGAGCAGTGGTGGGCCTGTACAGCAGACTCCAGAGGCCTGGAAGTGACAGACCGTAGCTTGAAGGACTTTACCCCTGACCTAGCCACCTCAGACACCAACGTTTCCTTCAGCACAGACTTGATGGTGAGCATGTCCCTGGTCATCAGCCTGCGTTGGGCGTCTTCATCTCGAAGTCTGGCTAGCAGGCGGTTGAGGAGGGCTTCTTCAATGTTCGGCCACTGGCATGGGGAAGCTGTGAGTTGAAGGGTGGCAGCATAGTCAGCTACAGACTCCCCGGGGCATTGGTCACAGTGGTGAAACACCACCCGCGGAGGAAATATGGAGACCCTCGGCTGGAAATGGCTTCGCAGGGCCGTCAGGATATCGGTGAGGGGAACATCGTCGATATCCCTTGGCAACACCAAGTGAATGGCCAGCTCGAGAGTAGGCAGGCCACATCTCGCCAGGAAACATGAACACTTCTGATCCTCCTCTACAATGTTGTCAGCCACCATGGCGTGCTTGAACTGTTTTTTGTAGAGAAACCATTTCTCTGGTGCTGAGATATCGAAAGTGCCAACGGAATTCTGTTGGGACACCATCCCATCCTCCTTGCCAATTTGGTGTTCTGGAAATAATAGGCAGCAGCCAGCAATACAGGCCAAACACACAACTTTATTCGGAATAAGAATAGATGACCAGAGCTAACAACACACTCTCACATTCCTTAGTTATCTCTGATCAGAACTGACAGTTGGAAAAAACCGTTAGAACCATTGACAGCTCTGTCTCATGCACTTCTCATTCAGAACTTTCCCGAAGTCTCGCAAGACTTTGGACCATAGTAAAGCAAATACATATTAAACTCTATCACAACAAAGACAAAATGGTAAACATGTTTCCTTAAATACTCAACAGACACCACTGATTCAGAACACTTTTAAGGCTGGAACAAGGTCAGGAAGAAATTCACACAAAGCATCACAACAAGTCTAGGAACCTACCTTACTGAGATAGTGTCTAGAGCAAGGGTACCCAAACTACGGCCTGTGGGCCAGATCCATCCCCTGATGACAATTCATCTGGCCCACGAAGCCTTCATTGCACCTGGAAGCAGAAGTAAAACACACACCCTGAACCACGTGACTGGACCACGGCCCAAAAGGTTAGGGCACCCCTGGTCTAGAGAGAGAAAGTTAGTTCTTATATAGCTCTCCTCTCAGGGCTCTCAGGTGGAGCTCATGAGATCCCTAGCAGCTGCAGATTCCGAGGAGAATCATCTAAATGTTTCCTGGAAAGATAAACTTTGAGGAAGAAGTGAAAAGAAATAAAGTAGTTCCACTGTGGTGTTCTGTGAAAGCAGTTTTTGGCACAGAAAAGAAAAATGGATTGGAGATTTAATAGAGTAGGAAACTTTTGGCCATCTGGATAAATAAAAGCCAAATAAAATGATAGGGTAGAATATACTGTATACATCACCAGCTGGTTTGGGTAAAATTCAATGAGTGATTTGGAGAGGCATAACTCAGCCTCTAAGCTGGCTGGACACACCAACATTTGTGAGAATGTTCTGTTGATGCCCCTTTCAATACTCTCCACATTTGGTGAAGTTTTGATTTAAAGTGTCCATGTTATGCCGCCCACCCACCCCGCCAATCAGTTTTTGAATTTTACCCAAACCAGCTGATGGTGGCCTAAGAATGTTTTGGATTGTGTCTTTTCTTTCTTTAATTGCATTCCCTTGCTTTAGTACTTGGATACTGCTGTGATATAGAGTAAGAGTGATACTGACCCAATTCAGGCCTTGGTGTAGTCATTCAGGCACATGGCATGGCTGCAATACTCATTCTCCCTCCCTCCCAGTATGTGCAATTTTTCTTAGCTTACCTTATCCCTAACATGCTGTGTTATCTGGTATGGCAGACTATAACCAATCTTTTGCTTTCTATACTGTAGCTGAAGCCATCATTAGGTTTCCATACTATGATATGGTACAAAGGGTAACCACAGTTTGCAAATTTAAGTATGATGACTGATTGTGTCTAGAGGAAGTCACAAAGCAGAGGAAAGATCCATGACATGAGAGGGGAGCATGGCTAAAATGAATAGGGGCAGAGAAAAACACACAACTCTGTATTTTATCCTTCTAGGATTATTAAGACTGGACTGAGCTAATGCATGTCTTTCTATCATTCATAGCATTCACAATCATTCTTCAGATGAGCCACTGTGGTGTAGTTGATGGACTATCTCAGTAGGACTCAGAAGCCTTGGCTCAAATCACTGCTTGACTGTGAAAGCTCATAGAGGGGGGTGGCACTGCTAAAACCACTCCTTAAATAGGTCACTATCGGTCAGTTGCAACTTGATGACAACATTGAAACTATACTTGCTTTCTTAATTCCTTCTTTCTAGGTTCTGAGCACTGAAAGGGTTTGCAGGAATCAACATGATTAGAGGCCATAAAATGAAATATACATAATTTCCCATGTTCTCCTTATCTTATGGAATAATTTTGATTGGTGGCTTGATGCATAGTATTTGAAGTGTTTTACAATTAAGTTGTTCAGCTGACACATTAAAAGAAAACTAGACCTGATTTGCTTAGAATTCTTTATTTCTAATTGCAGGTCCTTCAGAAAAGGACTAACATATATGTATTGAAACGTATCAGCAAAATGTATCACCATAGATTTTCCAAATAAGTAATTCTGGAACTATTTTGGTTCTTGGTATAAAGTTGCATCTTAAGATCCAATTTTTTTAAAGTTATAATCAATGGACTGTTCTTAAACATCTCAGTATTTCAAAGAGAGTCTTGCATATCTTAACCTCCCCCCCCTTGCAAATTAATGTGGAGTGAATGAGCAGTGATAACACACAGAGAAATGATCACATTCTGATAGCTTCCAGCAGCATCAGATAGCATGATGATGCAAAAAAAAAAGGTGTACTTGACCCTCTTCTTGAGGAATAAAGACAAATGTCTCAATTCCCACCTAAAGGAATGGACTGCACAGAATTGGCTTGAGCACCATCTTTCTTAACAGGGAAAGAGGAGGGGTCTAGCACAAATAAAAGGGAGAAAATATTCTCTTTTTATCACTCACTCATTTAGAAAGGAAACCACAGGTGGGATTCATGAAAGCTTACAGAAGTCAAGAGAGGTCAAAAACCAATTTTCTCACTTGTAGAAAACACCCTACTGATGCTTTGAAGTTTTTTTTTTGTATTCTTGGCCAAAGAAGCAGCTTAATAGACAGTCATGTGGCTATATTGAATATATTTGCCCTACTTCCTGACTACAGTAGCATTGTATTTTTTTCCCCTAGACCTGGCCCATGATGTTAATATGGATCTATACAGCTGCTAGTGACGTGAATTTTGGTGACTTCTCTCAACTTCTGTGTTATTGACTAAAGTACTAGAGAAAGCACATTTTGTATAGGATTTTGGATGGATTATTTCCTACCACTACCACCTCTACATGGTACTGTATTTTGTATATCTTAATTCAAAGGCAATGCTGGCTTTCACAGATCTTAAAAGGCCCATTGGTATACATCAATATTTGTGTGCTAATCACATAAGATAAATATAAAAATAACACATAAAATATTTTAAGAAGAAAAATGTCTGGTATACTTCTTGCTTGTGGAACACACTAACTGTTAAATTATCGTATAACTTTACAAAATAAAAAAAGCACAATAGATTCCTTCGCCAACCTATTCTTCCTCTTTTACCAATTCAGGTAAAGGTAAATGTAAAGGTTGAAAGCCAGTTGTATCCGACTCTAGGGTGCAGTGCTCATCTCTGTTTCAAAGTCGAAGAGCCAACACTGTCTGCTTCTGCAGACATTTCTGTGGTCATGTGGCAGGCATGACTAGACACTGTTTCCTTCCCACTGAAGTGGTCCCTATTTATCTACTTGCAATTTCTCGCTTTCAAACTGCTAGGTTGGCAGGAGCTGGGACAAAGACGGGAGCTCATTCCGTCCTGCAGTACTCGGGAACTGAACTGCTGACTTTCCGCCTCCCAGTCAGTGTCTTAGGCACTTGAGCCACTGCAGTCCTTACCAATTCAGGTACTGAGGGAGATACAAGGTTCATGCTCTGGCACTTCTAGTGACCTTCACCAACATTATTTGGTTTTCTTGTGATGTTTCTTTGATGTTATTTCTCCACCTTCCTCTGGGTCTGCCTCGTGGTCTTTGTCCTTCTCTTTTCATGTATTGTATGGAATTCCATACATTGACTGGGAGGTGGCAGGTCAGCAGTTCGATACCCAAATACTGCAGGATGGAATGAGCTCATCTTTGTCCCAGCTCCTGCCAACCTAGCAGTTCTAAAGCAAGAAATTGCAAGTAGATAAATAGGGACCACTTCAGTAGGAAGATAAACAGCATTCCGTGTGCTCCGGTGTCTAGTCATGCCTGCCACATGACCACAGAAACATCTGCAGAAACAGACAGCACTGGCTCTTTGGCTATGAAACAGAGATGAGCATTAAACCCTAGAGTCAGATATGACTGGCTTTCGAGCAAGGGTGACCTTTACTTTTACTTTACCTATGGAATTCCAAGACATCCTCTCCAAATGGGGAACCCACTTTAATTGTTGTCTCTGAGTAGTTTAAGATTGGTTCTATTACAATTCTTTCCCTTATAATCTCATTCCTGATTTTATCCCTTCTAGTCACTCTAGCACCCGTCTTCAGACATCTTATTTCCATGGTCACCAACTTTTATTTATTTATTTATTTTTGTAAGTGCCCATGTTTGACACTGATAACATAAGGTCGAAAGGAATTGTATGTGTTTCCTAGTGTTGGCCGGTATTGCCTTATGTTGTAAGAGTGGAGCTAACTGTCCCAATATTTGGTTTGCTTTACTGCACTGTATGTTAATCTCTTCATCCATTTTGCCATCCAAGTGTTGTTCCAAGGCATTTGAACTCTGACACTTCTTTTATACTTGTTCCCTCCATTTCAATATTTAAAGTATGCTGTTTCCTTCCAATTGCCATTGCTTCAGTCTTCTCTTTATTGATTCTCACATTATTTATCTTGCATTCTTGGTTCATTGACGTTAGGGGTTGCCGCAATTCATTAGCTGTACTTGCTATCAATGCCTGATCATCTGCAAAAAGTAATTCATTGATATTGTTTCACTTCAACAGCAGATTCATCAAATGTAACTATTTGTTGGCGTGTATTTTTGTGCAAACTATACGGTATCCGCAAATATTTTGCAGATATTAATAAGTTGTGGGGAACACAAAAAAGAAATTAAAAGTAACAACTTTAGAACAAAACATGACATATTTTGAAAACAAAAACACTTTTATTCACAGTAATTGTGGATATGTTTTATTTTGTTTGGTTCAAAGAATTTCATTTAAAGAAGTACCATGATGTAAAATAACACTAACAATTTTTACTGTGAAAATTTATATTCAAGCAAAAAGCTCACCACAGTCTTCAAGAAACATTAAGATAAGCAGGAGTAATCACAGTGATTTTTTTCACTGCTAGCAAAGGGACAATTACCAACATTTTAATGTTAATAAAACAAACAGCTCAATCACATATTTAAGTAACAAAGCATGTTATTTTTTTCAAAAAAAAATTCGGAAACTAACAATTTTATGTCTTCAGCGTTGATCTTCACAAATAACCTAAATTAAAGACACTCTCAGCAAGAAAAACTAGTGCCTCAGAAAAATTGCTCAGTCAGTACATTTTGCCATCATGCATTAGATTCCAAGTGTAAGGGACAATTGATCAAGTGAAAATTCAAATATGCCACCTACAACTGCTTCCAGAAATGTGGGGATCATGGATCTTTCTGGCTCAAGTTCCTGAATTTGCAGAAGCTTGATAAACTTGGAAAATTCTTATTAAAACTAATAGAAGACAGTCTCAACTACCTGCACTGGCCATATTCAAAGCATTCAGCTGTTCCCAGCAGGGAGAGTACAATGTTATTATCTGCCATGTAGCTGTTGAAGATGAAAGATCTAGAAAAACAAAGAAGCAGAAATTCCAATTAAATGCTACAAACACCACTGAATGTACAGGGATTCAAAGCCAGAGTTTTTGAGAGTGCAAAGCTCTCTCAACACTAGGCAAAAATTTCAGTTGTACTTTCTCCCACATTTAAATCTTTTCAATCTTAAATTATTCCCATCATAGTAATAAAAAATATGCATTTAAATGCTTTTTAAAAAGCATTTATTTTGAAAAAGCTCATGTTAACCCACATACCTTCTTCTATAGTTAATAATAATTTCATGTCAGAAATTATTCTGGGTTGAAAAGATTTTTGCTGGAGGAACTCTGCTCAGGGGACAGCCGAATGCGACTCCTTTCGTGCCCCCAAGATCTTTTTCCCACCAAAGTGGTCCCTGTTGCACTTTCTTGCTTTCAAACTGCTAGGTTGGCAGAAGCTGGGACAGAGATGGGCGCTCAAATTGCCAGGCAGTACCTGGGTCTCGAACTGCTGACTTGCCAGTCTTCCAGCTAACAAGGCGAGCTTCTTAACCACTGAGCCACTGCAGCTGCTTTCTTCTATAGTTGAAATCATGGGTCTTGCTACAAACCAGAACTTTAATAACAAATTAACTAGAAAAACATTGTATCATGCTGTGGGTGTGGCCTACATCATGGACATGGCTATGTGACTGGGTGGGCGATCTAGTCATGCCCTCCCACATGGCCATTAAACATCTGCAAACATAGATAGCACTGGCTCTTTGGCTGTAAATGGAGATGAGCACTGTACTCTAGAGTCAGATATGACTGGCTTTTGAGCAAGGGTGACCTTTACCTTTACTAACCAATTGCAACTAAACAGGGCCAAAATTCTTAGCAAATTTGAATACCAATCAGGGATCTTCTGTTATTAGGTAAAGGTTGCTGTTGCTTGAAAGCCAGTTGTATCGAACTCTAGGGTTCAGTGCTCATCTCTGTTTATAGCCAAAGAGCTAGTACTGTCTGCATCTGCAGACATTTCCATGGACATGTGGCAGGCATGCTGCTCAACACCTGAGTGCATGAAATACTGTTTACCTTCCCACGGAAGTGGTCCCTATTTATCTACTTGCAATTTCTTGCTTTCAAACTGCTAGGTTGGCAGGAGTTGGGGTAGAGACAGGAGCTCACTCCATCATGCAGTACCTGATACTCAAACTCCAGAAACAGGGGGGGAAACAACATGTTAAAAGTTTTGCTCTTAGAAGCATTGGAGGGCTGATTTACCAAAAGACCTTCTGAGGGCAATGTTCCCTCAAGAGACTAAAGGAGGAAAGTGTAGGGGGGGCAGAGGCTGGAGGGAAAAGGAAATGGTTCCTTTCTGAAAAGCCTCCCTTCTGGTCCATCCCTTTTCTCTCTCCTCATAAGGAGGAAAGTGTAGGGGGAGTAGAGACTGGATGGAAGAGGAGTTTCCCGGGGTTGGAGTTGGGAGGGAAAGTAGTTGGGGACCCCTCTCCAGACCTACACCTTGCCCCGTAGAATGTGGGTGTGCACGAGGAGGCCCCTGGAAGGGAGACCCAGGAAGAAAGCCTGCATGCATGAGGGTACAGGGAAGGAAATGGGTGTAGCCACAGGGAATTTCTACTACCCCTGTGCAAACCGGTGCAATCTGGGAGATGCCCATCACTGGGAACAACTGTCATCAAGAACAAACCCACCAATCCTCAAGGAGTTTCTGTTACGTCACCGGGTTCCTGCCTCAAGTCTTCTCTTACAGTTCTAAGATTAGGATCACCCGATGCCTGCAGTGGAGACAACTGGCCCTGCAAGGGCCCCACTAGACTGGTCCGTCTGATGCTCTCTGAGTTCACTCAACTTCCTGACACTAGGCAGCCTGCCTTTGCCCATCATTCCTTCTTTCTTCAGTGACAGAGTTTATGGGGCTTCCTTTCCTGAGCCTGCTGCTTCTTCCAGAGGCAGCAAAAGTAGAGCAGCTCCCCCATCCCAGGAATCCTCCTTGAAAAAGAACATTTACCCCAGAGGCAATTGGGGTGGTGTGGCCTCCATCTCCGATCTTCTTGGGGGAAGTATACAGGTCTACACTCTCCAGAAAAAGAGCAAAAATATCTTTGTGATTTCCTCTAAGTGCCCTGCCCTGCAAGTGAGAAGAATGCAAGCGCGGCGCCAAAATGGCCGCCGCGCCCTTTGCGGGCCCCCCCCACAGGACAGAGAATCCGGGTAGTTAGGGGTGTGGCCAGCTCCCTTATAAAAGGGGTGGCCACGAGGCAGCCGAGCTGCCATTTTGCCTCAGCGACGGAGCGGAGAAGTTTTTTCCCTGTGCCTCCGTCGCTCGTTGGTATCACCGGGAAGCCTTTTGGGTCGATTTTGCCTAGCTAGCTTCCCTTTTTTGCTGCGGTGAGATGCCTTCCAAAAAGAAGGCTGCTGCGAATTCAGCCCGGGCTGTTAGGAGGCGCAACCCAGGTCGGAGGACCGTGGTGCCGCCTCCTCAACAGCCACCTTTGCCATCCCCGGCCGGGGCTGGTGGCTTGGGGTCTATCGCCCCTTGGCCCGATCAGAGTGCGGGCGCGGAGGGCGCTCCGGCCCGCGGCCCGCGAGCGGTGGACACCGCTCCTCCTCCTGCCCAATCCGTTGGGCCTATTACTTTCGGGCCGCAGCCTCTCCCGGGGCCCTCTAGCCTTGGGGGGTGGCCCGGCGCCCTGCCTTGGCAGGTTTCCTCACCGGCCCTACCGGGCTTCGGTCCTGGCCAATGGCCATATATGGGTCATGGGGTGCAGGGACCTGCCCCCATGCAAGGGTCAAGCGGGCCGGCCGGCTCTTTGCCCATGGTCAATGTAGACACCTTACTGGCCCGTATTGCGGCCTTGGAGGCGTCTTTGGCCCGGGCCAGTCAGGCAGGCGCCCCTTTTGGGGTACCTTTTGAGGCGCTATCGGCAGCAGGGCAACGGCCGGCGGCGAGGGTTGAGCTGCTGCAGGCGGGTGGCGCGGCTCCGGCCACTGCCTCGCAGCTCCCCAGCCAGCAACCTGGTGCGGGTCAAGCCCCGGTGATGAGCTCTACATCGGTCGTGAGCTCCGACGCCCCCAGTAGGCCAGAACCCCCGGTGGGGGCGGCCCGCGGGGGTGCAGCATGTGAGTATATGGTGCAAACGAGTACATCCACACACATTCCCAATATAGGGGGGACCTTTCAGTGGCCTTGGCCTCGCGCGGGTGGTGCAGGGGCTACGCCGCTGGCGACCCACCCGGCGACAACTACTGCCACCATGCCCACTGGGGTGGGCCTCGGTTCTTACACTGCTGGGAACGTACTTGGGGTGGCAGGGTTAACTCAGGCCCCTTTTGCTAGGCCAGCTATCCCCTTTTCGGCTTTGCCGACGGCAGGGTATTCCTTGCCACTGGGTGATCACTTGGCACAGGCTACCAGAGAAAAGATATGGCGAGGGGAGTACGTAGATATCTTCTCACTCCTGAACAGAGAGCCCACTAAGGAAGAAAGGGAGGGTCAGGATGAGAAGGACAAGGAGCAGGCACGCCGCCGTAAGCCGCCGCGTACCTGGGCCAACTGGCTCCCCGCTTATTTAATATACATGGCGGTATATTTGAGGGCGCGGCCGGATCTAGCTATTCCCATGGTCCAATATTTGGACAACATATATAGGGCGATGGTAGATTTCCCGGGCCCCTCATGGCTAGCATATGATGAGGAATTCCGTATGAGGATTCCCCTCCACCCCGAGATGAGATGGGATGAGCCGTGCCAGAGACTGTGGCTCTTGTATATGACACCCACACGTCCTGCCCCGGGGGATAGATACCATTGTGGACATGTGGTCCAGCGAGCAGCTCCAGCGCAGGTTACCCGCCAACCGGCGGGGCAGGGGGTTCCAGCCCGCCTGCTGTGCTGGACTTTCTCGTCCAATGGTTCCTGCAGTCGGAAGAACTGCAGGTATAAGCATGAGTGTCCCACATGTTCTGGTCCCCATGCAGCCTCTGCTTGTCCCAAGCCTGGGGGGGCGCGAGGCAGAGGGAGGAGGGGACAGTGGGCTGGCAAGCCTGCCACGGATGGAACTAGTTCTCCGAAAGGCCCCCTCCCCAATTAAGGTGGACATGCTGGAGCGCTGGCTCGCGTCGTACCCAAGGGGAGAAGACAGAGAGTATCTCATTCAAGGTTTTAAGCAGGGATTTCGTATCCCTTTTATGGGTGATAGACCCCCTCAGGATGCTCCCAACCTTTTATCCCTCAGAGGAAGGGAGGAGGTGGCCGCGGCCAGCATTAAAAAGGAATTAGACGCGGGCAGGGTCGCTGGACCTTTCCCCGCACCCCCTTTTCCCAACCTTAAGGTTTCGCCATTGGGTTTGGTTACCAAAAAGTCCCTAGGTGAGTTTCGCCTTATTCATCATTTGTCCTACCCAGCCGGCCGATCGGTCAACGATGCGATACCTGATGACCTTTGTTCGGTCAGGTATACATCGTTTGACCATGCGCTGCGCATGGTGCGCTCGTGTGGCCCGGGTGCCTTGCTGGCCAAGCGCGACATTAAGTCAGCTTTTCGCCTCTTGCCGGTGCACCCGGGCGACTTTGAATTGCTGGGTTTTAAATTTAAAGGGGAGTATGATTTTGATAAGGCCATGCCTTTTGGCTGCTCCATATCATGCTCGGCTTTCGAGCGTTTTAGTACCTTACTGGAGTGGGCTTTCGTCCGCAGGTCAGGGTCCCGGTCTGTAGCCCATTACCTGGATGACTTTTTATTCGGGGGTGAACGGGGCTGGGACACGTGTGCACGTCTCCTCACTACATTTCAGACGCTAATGCAGGAACTTGGTGTCCCTTTAGCGCCCGAAAAGACCGGGGGCCCGTTGACCGAACTAGTATTCCTGGGGGTTGAGATTGATACAGTAGTGCAGGCTTCTAGGTTACCGGGTGATAAGGTGTCCAGGATAGTGACCCTTATCTCGGAATTGCTGGCCAAGCGTAAGGCATCCCTGAGGGAACTGCAGGTGCTACATGGGCACCTCAATTTTGCTTGCAGGGTGGTCGCACCGGGCAGGGCTTTCGCCCGGCGCTTATGCGACGCCATGGCAGGGTTATCCTGGCCCCACCACAGAGTCAGGCCTACCCGGGGTATCAGGGCAGACATGTTCGTCTGGTTGCAATTCCTGAGGGAGTTTAATGGGGTCTCATTTTGGAGGTCTGACCTCCTGGCATCCCCCAATTTCCAGATCCAGTCTGATGCCTCAGGATCCCTGGGTTATGGGATGTACTTCAATGGGAAGTGGGCCTATGGTGGGTGGCCACCGGCATGGGCAGGCACAGGTCGCCTGCGGGATCTCACATACCTGGAATTTTTCCCATTCTGGGGGCTTTGATGCTATGGGGCGAACAGTGGGCTAATTCGGTGGTGCATTTCTGGTGCGACAATGCTGCCGTTGTACACATTGTCAATGCACAGACTTCTAAATCGCCCAGAGTCATGGATCTAGTGCGCCATTTTGTGCTGCGCTGCCTGTGCCTCAACGTCTTGTCCAGGGCCAGGCATGTCCCAGGGGTTAATAACGATATTGCTGCCGCTTTGTCCCGCCTGCAGATCTCCCGGTTCCGCGCCTTGGCCCTGGATGCGGAGGAATTTCCCTCGCCACTCCCGGACGAGATGTGGACTATTGGCAAGGAGAGGTGAACCGGGCGATTGGCCTGTCACTAGCGCCACGCACGCGTAAGGCGTATCAACAAGCATTCACTTCGTATAGGGCTTTTGCTACTCAATTTTACTTGCCAGAGACCTGGCCTATCCCGGTGGACCATGTTCTGCGGTTCATGGTTCACCTGCATGCACAGGGCTTTGCACCTCGCACCATAGCATCCAAGCTCTCGGCTTTGGCTTTTATGGCCAAAGTAGGGGGTCATGTGGATACCACCTCTGACTTCCGTGTGAGACACGTTTTGGAGGGGTGGGTGCGCGAGCGCGGGCGTTGCCCAGACGACCGGCACCCTATTTCCCCAGGGGTTCTTACCCAGTTGGCCCGGGGCTGGCCAGGCCTCTGTTTTGATCATTATGAGGCAGCCCAATTTCATGCAGCCACAACGGTGGCATTTTTTGGAGCGCTCCGCGTCAGCGAACTCGTGATGCTGTCTAAGGCGGATGCAAGTGGTAGGGCACTGGAACGCGGAGATGTCTATGTTGCCAAAGACTGGGCCCAGTTGAGGATTCGCTCCTCTAAAACAGATCAGCATGGCGTAGGCAGTGGAGTAAGACTGCTACGGTGTTCTTTGGCAGACATCTGTCCGGTTGGTGCCCTACAGGAATACCTGGCACTGCGTGGCATGCACCACGGCCCGTTTTTCTGTCACCAAGATGGGTCTCCCCTTACTAAATTTCAGTTTTGGAAGGTGACAGCCGGAGCCCTCACCAGGGTGGGCCTACCAGGTGCCCGTTATGGCACACATTCGTTCCGTCTTGGTGCAGCCTCTACAGCAGCTGCTTTTGGGTACTCTGGGGCTGACATACGCAGCATGGGGAGGTGGGGCTCACAATGTTTTCAGTTTTATGTGCGCCCACTCCCGCCATGAGTACCAATCCAGTCACCTTACCTCCCTTTTTCTCAATTTTCTTACAGACCCTGGGTGTCGTATTACACCGGTGACAGTATGGCTGGTGGGCCACAGCTATGTGCTCAGGGCAGCGCGTTACGCTGCGGCGACAGAGTGGACCCCGACTGGGACTGGGTGACCACGCCAGTCTCGCATGGCATGGTAAGCCTGGGATGTTATGGCGGGAGCTGCGGCCTTTCCTTTTTTCTGGCCTGGGGGCTGACCCGCCTGACATTCTAATCATTCACCTGGGGGGCAATGATTTGGGCCAGGTCACCGGCTTATCGCTCAAGCATGCGATTTGCGAGGACCTCGCCTACTTGCATTATGTCTGGCCTGCCACAGCCCTGGTTTGGTCGGACATTGTTCCGCGCCACTCTTACAGAGGGGGCGTTAACCTCCTGGCTCTTGACCGAGCTAGGCGCGCGGTCAATAAGGCAGTGGCGCGGTTTCTTACCACCAGGGCTTGGGGACGGGTTAGTCATCGCCCCGATATTAGTCTACAAAATTATGACTTGTATGCAGGGGATGGGGTCCATCTGTCGCGAGGAGGTATGGACCTCCTGTTGGGTGACTGGCGAGCAGGCCTGTTGACCGAGCTGACGGTCTGGGGGGGGGGCGTCAGGTCTTCTGTGAAGCCCCTCCGTGTGGCGGGTAGCACTGGTAAGGTAAACAGTATGACCCACAAGTATCCGGCAGGTTCGCAATTGACTGGACAACACTAGACAGGAATAAAGTAGTTAAACGTTGTCCGGTCAACGACGAACCAGGCGATGGGGTGATGATGATTGCTAACCAGCATGCATCACCCCTGTGATTTCACGGATACGCGTCAGAGGGTGGGGTCATGAGTTAGTTATTGACTACGGTCAACAATTTGTTTGTTGTTAACAAACAAATTGATACAAATTGATACATTGTAACCAATTGCCGTTGGCAATTTTGGGGTGGTACCTTACCAGTGTTACTTCGGCCTGCTTGCCTTAGGAATTATGATTGGTCGTTTTACCAATACAAATTTATAATTCGGACTAGGGCATTGAATCAATAAATGTGGCCCTTTGCTGTTATCCACTTTCAATGTTGTCTGTGTCCGTTATTGGGGGGGTGCGCCTGCAAAGATATTATGTAACTTCTACACAGTAAATGGACATGAAAATGTAATTTTGGCATAAAATGTAGTTTAGGGTTGAGCAATACCTCTGTTGAATCTCTAACCAGAGATCAGCAAACTTGGCTCTCCAGGTTTTCTTGGACTTCAATTACCAGAAGCCCAAGTCAGCACTCCTGCTGACCCCTGCTCTAGACAGTTACCAATATGGTGACCTATCAATTTCTCAAGAACTTGCTATCTGGTGATGATGGTGGTCAAAGCAAATAGTTCCAAAACTGACACATGTTTTTGGCCTATGGTTTATGAAGCCAGACTGCAAACAAAACAAAAGGGGGTTTCAGACAGTGGAGCCTAGAACTCCATTTTGTTTTAATTTTGGTGATTTCATGAGTCATGAGTATCACACCTGCCCCAGAATTTGAAATATTTGCCTTAATAGCAAGTTTTCTGTCATCTTTACTTGACACAGAGTTCTGGGGAATTCAAAAGCTCACTTTATTTGTGACTTTTTAGTGCCCAGTAAGGGTATTGTCCAACCTCGAACTTGTTTCTATCAATGGATCATGTGTCAACTTTTTAAAACTAATTTTTAAAATACAAATCTTTTTATAGATGATCCAGTTGTTTCCCCATGATGAAAAGGATATTCCAAGAACCTTAGAACCTTGAAAAGAGATAATAGGGTTTTGTATGTACAGCTGTACACCTCAGGTTTCCCAAACTCTCAGTAAATGAGGTTTTATTATGGCTGTTTAATAAGCTAACCCTCCCAGGGTATTTTTCATCGACATATAATGGTGATGCATTGATTCAGACTTCTTGACCAAAAGAATTTTGCACACATTTTACTTTTTTAATAACCAATGTAGAATATATATTTTAATATATATATTAATATATATTCAGCAAGGCCCAGCTCTACTGCTCATTCCATGCAGAGAGGCCCACAGGGGAGGGGAGTAAAGGATCCAGCCCCTCCCTCCCCATCCAAAGACCTGGGCCTGGAGAGGAAGAAAAAAGGAATCAGCAAGGCCCAGCTCTACTGCTCATTCCATGCAGAGAGGCCCACAGGGGAGGGGAGTAAAGGATCCTGCCCCTCCCTCCCCATCCAAAGACCTGAGCCTGGAGAGGAAGAAAAGGCTTCAGGAAGGCCCAGCTCTACTGCCCATTTGCCATCCAGAGAGGCCCAAGGGGGAGGTGAGTAAAGGATCTTGCCCCTCCCTCCCCATCCAAAGACCTGGGGCCAGAGAGAAGGACACTTCCGGAGACCCCCGACCACCCCCAGGAGATACCATCCACAACCACCATCACAGCGAGGCCCGAGCCGGCGCCTTTGACCGACTCCATGCAGCCGAAGAGAGGTAAGAGCTGCTGTGTGCATGCAAAGGATAAGTAATCGAACTGAAATAATATAGTTGACTAAACATAGATGGCTAATGGCAACTGACATAGTGACTGTACAAGAAACTGACTTACATAGAGACTTGATATAGTGGACTTTTTCTTTCTTTCTTTCTTTCTTTCTTTCTTTCTTTCTTTCTTTCCCTTTCATTAATTAGTTCAACTTTTACTTTGATACTATGTGATAAACTGTGATATTGTGCGTGATAATACTTTGTTTTAAAACTGTTTAAACTGTGACAACATGTGTGATGGGAAAAGACTGGCGTAGAGACCGGCAAGGCACGCCACAAAGTTTGCCAAGAGAACCCTATGGACCAAAACAAAAGGCAAAAAAAGGGGATGCTCAGCACAGCAGATCTGAAAAGGGGGAGGGATACGAAAGGGGGAGGAGAAATACAGTGTTGCAGGGAACAATACTACATAGGGACATGGAATGTGAGGTCTATGAATCAAGGAAAACTGGAAGTGGTAAAAAATGAGATGGAAAGAATAAGCATTGACATCTTGGGAATCAGTGAGCTCAAATGGACAGGGATGGGTGAATTCAGCTCTGGAAACCATCATATCTACTACTGAAGGGCAAGAAAACCTTAGAAGAAATGGAGTAGCCATAATTGTCAATAAAAGAGTGAGAAAAGCAGTAATGGGGTACAATCTCAAAAATGACAGAATGATGTCAGTCAGATTTCAAGGCAAACCTTTCAATGTCACTGTGATCCAAATATACGCACCAACCACTGGTGCAGATGAAGCCACAATGGACCAGTTCTATGAGGACTTACAACACCTCATAGAACAGACACCAAGAAATGATGTCCAAATTATATTAGGAGACTGGAATGCCAAAGTAGGAAATCAAAAAGTGGAGGGAATAACAGGCAAATTTGGTCTTGGAACACAAAATGAAGCAGGGCAAAGATTGATAGAGTTCTGCCAAGAGAACGCACTGGTCATAGCAAACACTCTCTTCCAGCAACACAAGAGGCGACTTTACACATGGACATCACCAGATGGCCAACACCGAAACCAGATTGACTACATACTCTGCAGCCAAAGATGGAGAACCTCATTACAGTCAGCAAAAACAAGACCTGGAGCAGACTGTGGCTCAGATCACAAGCTACTGATCGCAAAATTCAGGCTTAGACTAAAGAAAATAGGGAAAACACGGAGACCAGAAAGATATCACCTAGACAGCATCCCTAAAGAATACACGGTGGAGGTGATGAACAGATTTAATGGCTTAGACTCGGTAGACAGAGTACCGGAAGAATTATGGACGGAGATGAGGGACATCATGCAGGAAGCAGCAAAGAAAACCATACCAAAAGAAAAGAAGAGTAAGAAAGCAAAGTGGTTGTCTGATGAGGCTCTTGAAATAGCAGAGGAAAGAAGGAACGCAAAAGTCAAAGGAGAAAGGAAAAACTACAACCATTTGAACACAGAATTTCAAAGAAAAGCAAGGAGAGATAAGGAAATCTACCTAAAAGAACAGTGCAGAGAAATGGAGGAAAACAACAAAAGAGGCAGAACCAGAGATCTTTTCAAAAAAATTGGGGAAATCAAGGGAACATTTAAAGCAAAAATGACCATGATAAGGGACAAAGACGGAAAGGAGCTAGCTGATGCAGAAGAAATTAAGAAAAGATGGAAAGAGTACACAGAGGAACTTTACAAAAAGGACCTCAACACTCCTGATAATCACAATGATGAAGAAATTGAACTTGAGCCAGACATCCTGGAGAGCGAAGTCATAAAGGCCCTAAAAAGCACTGCAAACAACAAAGCTAGTGGAGATGATGGTATCCCAGTTGAATTTTTCAAAGCGCTAAAAGATGATGGCGTCAAATTACTGCATTCAATATGACAGCAGATTTGGAAAACAAAACAGTGGCCACAGGATTGGAAAAGATCAGTATACGTCCCAATCCCAAAAAAGGGCAATGCCAAAGAATGTTCAAATTATCGAACAATCGCGCTCATCCCACATGCCAGCAAGGTGATGCTCAAGATAATACAGGACAGACTTCAGCAGCATGTGGAGAGAGAATTACCAGAGGTGCAGGCTGGTTTCAGAAGAGGCAGGGGGACTAGAGACCACATCACCAACATACGCTGGATCATGGAGAAAACAAAGGAATACCAGAAACAAGTTTACTTTTGTTTTATTGACTACACTAAGGCATTTGACTGTGTGGACCACAACAAGATGTGGCAAGTAATTAAAGAGATGGGAATACCAGAGCACCTCATATGCCTCCTGAGAAATCTGTACATGAACCAAGAAGCAAAAGTTAGGACAGAACATGGAATAACAGAATGGTTTGGAATAGGAAAAGGAGTAAGACAAGGCTGCATTTTGTCACCATGCTTATTCAACCTATACACAGAGCACATAATGCGCAGTGCAGGGATGGAGGAATCACAATATGGGATTAAAATCGCTGGGAGAAACATCAATAATCTGAGATATGCAGACGATACCACCCTAATGGCAGAAAGTGAGGAAGAACTAAAGAATCTCTTGATTGGGCTGAAGGAGGAGAGTGCAAAAGCTGGCTTGAGACTCAATATCAAGAAAACCAAGATAATGGCAACAGGCCCCATCAGTTCCTGGAAAATAGACGGGGAAGAAGTAGAAGCAGTGACAGATTTTACTTTCTTAGGATCAAAGATCACTGCAGATGGGGATTGCAGCCATGAAATAAAAAGGCGACTGATTCTTGGGAGACAAGCGATAAGAAACCTGGGGAACATAGTGAAAAGCAGAGACATTACATTGCAAACAAAAATTAGAATAGTCAAAGCAATGGTTTACCCAGTAGTAATGTATGGATGTGAGAGCTGGACAATTAGGAAGGCTGAACGCAGAAGAATAGATGCCTTTGAAATGTGGTGTTGGAGGAGGGTTTTGAGAGTCCCCTGGACAGCGAGGAGAACAAATAGGTCAATCTTAGAAGAAATTAACCCTGACTGCTCATTGGAAGGTCAAATAGTAAAGATGAAGCTAAAATACTTTGGACATCAAATGAGAAGGGAGGATTCACTTGAGAAGGCATTGATGTTGGGAAAGGTGGAGGGCAAAAGAAGAAGGGGGAGGCCAAGGATGAGATGGCTAGATGGTATTATAGAGACAATGGGCACAGAGCTGGGAGGGCTGAGGGGGATGGTAGAGGACAGAGGCGCCTGGAGGAAAATGGTCCATGGGGTCGCAAAGGGTCGGAGTCGACTGTGCGACTGAACAACAACAACAAAATATATTCCACATTGATCCAAACTTCTTGACATTGATTCAGACTTCTTGACCAAAAGATTTTTGCACACATTTTACCTTTTTAATACCCAGTGTCATCAAAACAAATTACAAAACAAATCACAGCATTTCAAAAAGGCAAAAAGGTGAAAACATTAACTTGTGAAACTTTCTCTCCAACTTATGCTGTCTGTGGCCTTTCTTACAAAAAATTCTGATTGGGGAATATTTTGACTCCCAAGCCCAAATCTGGAAAACAGGTCAAACAGAATGTTCAAGTCATTTTCCCACAATATGTTCTATTTTCAAAGTCTACTGCTCCTTTTCTGGCTTCTGGATTCAATATTTTTGGTGTTTCATGGCAATTTATTTTCCATGTCATAATTTAAAGAGAATTCATTGCATTATACAAATTAAAATGTTAGAAGATTACATTGTTTGCCTGCATTGTCTAATCATTTTGCACAGGATTAGCAAAATATACAGCATGAGAAATCCTAAATGTAAAAACCTAAAAGAACATAGATTATAGTCGATATACCACCAGTAAATCATGCCATTTCTCTGATAATATTAGCACCCAATCAGTTCCATGCATTCTTTATTTTCTACGTTGTTTCACAGCTTTCTTTTTCCATTTCTATTCAGGACAGCACTGTAATGAACTCCAGCCAGGATATGATTTTCTATTGCAGGCGCACCCCCCAAAGAAAGACTCAGACACCGGTATATGGATTAAGGCATTGGGCCACTTTTATTGAATAATGCCCTAGTCCGAATTATAACTTTCAATTGGTACTCATCCAATTATAATTCTTAAGGCAAGCAGGCCACAGTAACACTGGTAAGGTTCCTCCCAAAATTGCCAATGGCAATTGGCTACAATGTGTCCATTTGTATCAATTTGTTTGTTGACACAAACAAATTGTTGACCGTAGTCAATAAACTATCTACTGACCACACCCTCTGACGTGTATCCGTCAAATCACGGGGTGATGCATGCTGAAAAGCTCCTGCCATCACCCCTTGCCTGGTTCGTCGTTGACCGGTCAACGTTGTTACACCTGTACCTGTCTAAGTGTTGGCCAGTCAATTGCGAACCTGCCGGATACCTATGGGTCATAAATATTTACCTTACCAGTGCTACCCGCCTAAGTGACCAAAGTCAAGAGCAAAAAACCCCTATGTCAAACCTTAGCAACAGTGTGGGATGGGCAAAAAAGCCAGAACCCAAGGGCCAATTGAAGGTTCAGGCCAAAAATTCCCACCCGGCCCTGAAGCGACCAAAATATCACACTGTTCACTAGGGAGGGGGTGGAGGGAAAACTTCTCCTCTCCGTCGCTATTTTTACAATGGCAGCTCGGCTGCCTCATGGCCACCCCTTTTATAGAGGGGTGGCCATGCCCCCTAACTCACCCAGATGTCTGAGTCCGGGTGGGGGGGTCTGCAAAGAGCGCGGCAGCCATTTTGGTGCCGCGCTTTCATTGCAGGCGCACCCCCCAAAGAAAGACTCAGACACCGGTATATGGATAAAGGCATTGGGCCACTTTTATTGAATAATGCCCTAGTCTGAATTATAACTTTCAATTGGTACTCATCCAATTATAATTCTTAAGGCAAGCAGGCCGCAGTAACACTGGTAAGGTTCCTCCCAAAATTGCCAATGGCAATTGGCTACAATGTGTCCATTTGTATCAATTTGTTTGTTGACACAAACAAATTGTTGACCGTAGTCAATAAACTATCTACTGACCACACCCTCTGACATGTATCCGTCAAATCACGGGGTGATGCATGCTGAAAAGCTCCTGCCATCACCCCTTGCCTGGTTTGTCGTTGACCGGTCAACGTTATTACACCTGTACCTGTCTAAGTGTTGGCCAGTCAATTGCGAACCTGCCGGATACCTATGGGTCATAAATATTTACCTTACCAGTGCTACCCGCCACACGGGGAGGCATCCATGATGACTCACCGCCCCCCCCCCAAAGACCGTCAGCTCGGTCGCCAGGCCTGCTTGCACCACACCCAGAACGAGGTACATACCTCCAGCCGACAGGTGGACCCCTTCCCCTGCCTACCGGCAAAATTTTTGTAAGCCTATCCTCAGGTGTCCAATGGCTGTCTCCCAGCCATGCTCAGCAAGGGACTGAGCAACAGCCCTGTCCACTGACTGCCGGAACAGTCCGAACCACGGAGATCCACGTCTCCCCTAAATTGGTGTCTCGGCACGATGGTAGACCATAGCGACCGTGTGTAAGCCATACGTGATATAAAACGCCAGGTCACAGCCCCTCGACAATTTAGTAACAGCAGTGATCCGTATAAGATCGTTGCCGCCGAGGTGCCTATTAAGAACATCGGGCGGTCCAGCATCCCCGACGGACATCAGGAATGGCAACAGTTCCCGCCCCTTGTGCCGCGCATACCATACCATCGCATACGTGCGGATGCACACAGCCCAAGTCGGGGTCCACTCTCTGTCACCGCAGCATATACTGCTGCCCAGTGTACATAGCTGCGGCCCACCAGCCCCACTGCCACCGGTGTGTATAGACACACAGGATCTGTAAAAGAGGAGAAGAAGTTAAGGACAAAACTAGGTACTCGTACAGTGAGGGCACGTACATATAAGAAATTGCGCGTACACGCATATCCGCCTCCGAGTACTCCAAACGTAGCCGTGATCAACGCGACGCCTATCCAAAATAAATGGGTGCCAAAACGGGCCCCCACACCGTGAAGCGCGGCACCGGTCACCCTCAATAACATTACTCCGGCAAGGGTAGACCTATCCTGGTGGCAGAAAAACAGGCTGGGGTGCGCAGCAGGCACTGTTGAAAATTCATGTAGGGCACCAACCGGACAGATGTCTCCAATAAAACTTCGTAGCAGTCTGACTCCACTGCCTACGCCGTGCTGAACAACCTGTGAGGACCGTATCCCCACTTGAGCCCACTCATGTGTGACAGAGACATCGTCGAGTTCCAGTGCCCTACGAGACACATCCGCCTTACACAGATGGTACCAACTCCGGCACCCACTCACTGATGCGGAGTGCTCCAAAAAGGCTACCGTGGTAGCTGCGTGACCAAGAGCCACTTCCACCTATCCGAACATAAGTAATGCCAGCCTCATGCAAGGTGGGTCAGAAACTCTGGGAACTGGGATGACGCATGTCCGGGCGGCGGACACGTTCCCGTGTCCACCCCTCCAAAACACGACGCATGAACGCATAGTGATACGCCTTACGCGTGCGAGGTGCCAATGACATGCCCGGTTCACCTCTCCTCGCCAAACGTCCAAATATCGGCCGGGAGCGGCGAGTGGAATTCATCTGCTTCCGGAGTAAGGCACGGAACCGGGGGATCTGCAGGCGGGATAAAGCAGCAGCAATGTCGTTATTAATACCTGGAACATGTCTGGCCCAGAACTGCACATTTAGGTGTAGGCTTCTCAAAAAGAATAGACAAACTAATGTCATGACCCTGGGGGATTTGCATGTCTGGGTGTTGACAATGTGCACCACTGCCGCTTTATCACACCAAAAATGGACCACTGAGTAGGCCCACTCATTGCCCCATAGCATCAGTGCTCCCCAAAATGGGAAGAAACTCAAGGAAGGTAAGATCGCGGAGGCGATCCGTGCCAAGCCATGGGTGCTGCCATTGGCCGTAAGTCCCCCTACCCTCAGAGTAAACCCCCATAAGTCAAGGAGCCGGAGGCATCCGACCGTACTTGAAATCTAGGGCAGACCATCAGGTCTGATCTCCAGGAAGAGACCCCGTTAAAACCCAGGAGTAATTTGAGCCAGACCGGAAGGTCCACCCGTATGCCCCTGATCAGCCGGACCCTGTGTTGACGTTTTAACAGGCCAGCGATGGCGTCACACAGGCGCCCGGCCAATGCTCTGCCGGGTGGAACCACCCTGCAGGCAAAATCAAGGTGGCCATGAAGTAACGGCAGGTCACAAGGGAACACTTTATGTTTGGCAATCAATGCCAAAATCGCCGCGGAGATCCGAGCCACCTTATTCATGGGTAACCTGGATGCCCGTGCGACAGAGTCAATTTAGAAATGTGAGCTTAGTAGCTGGGCCCTCGGTCTTTTCAGGCGCCAAGGGGACACCCAGTTCCCACATGAGTGTCTGAAATGTAGTGAGGAGATGCGTGCACGTGTCCGAGCCCCGTTCACCCCCGAACCAAAAGTCATCGGGGTAATGGGCTAGAGACCGAGACCCCGACCTGCGAGCACAGGCCCACTGAATGAAAGTCCTGAATCTTTCGAACACTGAACATGAATTAACTCAGTCAGAAGGGGTTGGACTTATCTAAGTAAAATTCACCTTGGAACCTAAAAACCCCATAGCTCTAAATCCATTGGGTGCACTGGCAGTAATCGGAAAGCCGAGTGCATATCACACTGTGCCAGGAAAGCACCGGGACTGCATGAGCGAGCCACCCATAGGGGCTGAACCAACTACGAGTACCTGACTGAACAAGGTCATCAGGAATGGCATCCCTAACCGGATAACCCACAGGGTGAGCTAAATGGAGGATTAAATGACATCCACCCTGGTTCTACCTCGGTACTAGCCTCATAGGGGAGACGTTCAACTTAGGAAGGTGGTTCCCAGAAGGGACCCGCTACTCTCATAGCCCCAACTCCCGTAGCTGTGCACAGTGGAGTAAACTCTTCATTACCTTTCAAGGTAACCAGATTAGTAGCATCCTGGGACCCCTAACACCCCCGAATGGAATACAAAAGCCCCATTGAAAACCTTCCAGCAGGTACCCCGCATCATCCCTTCTTGGATGAGCTGAGTGACATCACTCCAGCCTGAGTACACTAATTGGGGAGGGGGGGGGCTTTGACAAGGCTAGTTCTTTCAGACGGAGCTCTGATCGCCCCCTGTGCACCCCTACCTCTGCCCCGTAACCCACCAACCCGCGGGCACGCGGAGGCGGCGTTAGGGCCAGCGCAAAAGGGGACACCAAGTCGGTAACGACACTGGCGCTTAGTACACACGTCGCCAGCTGAGCAGGTCGAACACGGCAGGCGGGCTGGAACCCCCTGCCCGACCAGTTAGCGTGGAGCCTGTGTCTGAGCAGCCCACTGCACAGCATGACCACCATGGTACCTATCACCAGGCGCCAGTCACGTGGGAGTCATGTACACGAGCACAATTGCTGACAGGGCTCATCCCACCTCCTCTCATGGTGTAGGGCCACCCTCATCCACATTCCTCGTCGTAAGCCAACTGCGATGGGCCCATCGAATCAACCATCGCCCTGTAAATATTAGCAATGGATGGAACCATCGGGATGGCCCAATCAGGCCGGGCCCTGTGGCATACCCCCATATATATAAGGTATGCCGACAACCAGTTGGCCCCAGGTGCACGGTGGCTTACGACGATGGGACAGCTCTTTGTCTCTGTCGTCCTGTCCCTCTCTCTCCTTCTCAGTGGGCTCACAGTTCAATATGGAGAATATCCACATATCCCCCTCCAGACCTTACCCCTCGTGACCTGCGGCAAATGATCACCCAGGGGCAAGGAATAACCAGCCGTCGGCAAAGCCATCGACGGCACGTTCTGTATCAAGGGCATACGCAGCAGGACCCGGACAGCCCCTGCGGTGCTCGGCACTGCCCCGGGGGCGGACACCCCCGCCCTTAATGAGGGACCATTTAGCACCATGGGATACTGGGATAAGACAGTAACTGATGCCCACTCGCATCCACTGTACTCCCCCTGCCAAATCTTTTCCCTCGTGACCTGGGACAAATGATCACGAAGGGGCAATGAATAACCAGCCGTTGGCAAGGCCGTCACCGGCACATTAGGTACATGGGGCATACGCAGTGGAACCCGGACAGCCCCTGCGATGCCCGGCACTGCCCCGGGGGTGGAAACCCCCACCCCCAATGTTGTGCCAGTATGGAACCAAGGGGCACTGGGATAGGTTGGCAACTGATGCCCACTCGCCTCGACTTGACGAGGCCATGGCCACTGAACCCCACCACTGGAAGTGGACTGTGATGTGGGTGCATTAACTTGAACCTGATACTCACTAGGTGCACCCCCGTGAGCCGCCCCCACTGGGGGTTCCGGACCACGGCAGGCGTTGGAGCTCGCGACCATAATCGAGCTCTGGGGCCACACCTGACCACTCCCTGGCTGTAGCTCTGGACGAACAGGGAGCTGCGAGACACCGGCAGATGCAGGCCGGAGCGTCTCAAGCAGCTCAACCCGGCTGGCCGCTTGTTGCAGTGTGGCAGCCGTCGATGGCAGCCGGTGAACACGAAGGGCCCCCAGCAGAGAGAGAAGGGCCGGGTGGGCCGGACGGCCCACCAGGCATTTGACCAGGAACCCCAAAGTGGGAGCCTGGGCCCGAATAGGGCCATGCCCAAAACTCCGGCCCATGAGGGGCCGGAGGGGAAACGTGCCGTGTACCAGCACTGGGCCCTCCCCCGCTGGCCTGACCCATGGCCGGCAACTGCGGGCCAAGGGCCGAAGCCCCTGAAGGGCCGGTCGGAGGCTGGCTAGCCGATGGCCAAGCCACAGCCTGCATCGCCCCACCGGTATCGGTGGGTAAAGCTGGGGTAGTGCCCTGCCGTGTGGGCGCAGCCCTGGTCCTCCGACCTGAGGGCTGCCCCCCGCGCTGCGCAGGGCCCGCAAAAGTCCTCCCCGTTGGCCGCAGTTTCGTCGCCGGGGCCTTCCGTTTGGGAGGCATATCTGTAGAAAGAGCAGGATCCCTGTCCGGGGATCAACCTATGCCAAAAAGCACAGAGCAGCCAGCAAGCCAAAGGCTCTGTGCAACTCCTTCCTTCCCAGCCGGGAAAGCCAAGGGCTAAAGAGCCGAAGAGTCAAAGAAACAGCGACGGAGAAAACTTCTCCTCTCCGTTGCTATTTTTACAATGGCAGCTCGGCTGCCTCGTGGCCACCCCTTTTATAGAGGGGTGGCCACGCCCCCTAACTCACCCGGATGTCTGAGTCCGGGTGGGGGTGGGGGCCTGCAAAGAGCGCGGCGGCCATTTTGGCACCGCGCTTTCATTCTCTGTTTATTATGTTATTTAAGTTTTTGGTATAAGTTGGATCTTTGTGGCACAGAGAACACTGGCTGAACAGCAGTGCTATAGGAACAGGTATTGCTGTTGCAAATGATATCCGTCTGCTTTTGACTATTTATAAATGAAAGTAATAGGTGGGGAAGTGTGATGCTGCACAGCTATTCTTTTTAAAAAGGGTTTCACTCTAATATTTGTCCCTCATCTGACTGCTGTTGCACAAGACACATTGTGTGTATAAAAGTCAAGGCAATAAAAAATATGATAAATGCACAATTATTTTCCCCACCCCTATTAAGAACTTTAAACCGAGATAAACATTTCAGAGAAATTGGGCTCAGTATCTCCATCTAGGATTCTTTTATTAGGGAATTATACCTGAGGAGCACACATTCTTTGTCCTTCATCTTCAAAGCTTTCTGTAGCCTTGCCCCCCTCTTCTTTCTTATCTCTCTGCTCTTTTATCCTGATGCATTCCTTCTTGTGACCTTTGCACTTCTAACTCAGCCATGCATTGGTCTTGTGCTTTCCTCCATGGTAGCCAGTGCCCACTGAAATTGGTGATGAAGAAAGGGGGGGGCACACGTATCAGCAGTGACGGAGACTCTGACCAAAGTGAGCAGAACCATCACTACAATGTTCTGTTCCCTCACAATTTACATTCTCCTCCTGTCTCTCACACCAGGCATACCCACCAATCATTCACACCCAATTTTTCTTTCTCTCTCTCAGGCATACACATACCCATTCATTAACTAACCATTCTCTCTCTCCCTCCCCTCTCTCTCTCTCACTCACTCACTCTCCTTGCACCCCAATTCTTTCTTATGCACACTGACAGAAATCTAGTAGTAAGTTACAATTGGAATAAACTCCTGCCACTAAGAAGGGTTTGGTGAATCAACACTTCTGCAAGTTCCATTGCTTCAGTGGCCCTACTCTAATTGTGACTTACTACTGAATTTGAGAGAGTAAGACGTAACATGATTCAGCAAGTAAATCATTTGCAGACTCTCCTCACGTGACCAGCTCCAGAGGATCTAGTTCATTCCCATCCTGCTGGTTTTGGTTGGAAAATTTAAATATCTTGGCCCAACACTTGACAATCAGTATAAAGGATAGGACCTCTCCATAGCTCAGCTCATCTAATTGTGGAGAGAACACCGGGACTTTTTCTTAACCCAACAAGAGAGTGGAGAAGTACCAGTCTGCCAAGATGAATGCATGCTTATAATGGAGTGTTGACACCTTTGTGTCAAGTTATCTCTTCTCAGCTGTGAATGAAATAGATTGGAACAGGAATTGGAATTGAGAAGATAGTAGGACAAGTTACAAAAGCCTTCTGAGAAGTAGTAGCATTGCTCCAAATTCCTCCTACAAATTACTGGCTTTTGTATTTCTTCTGCTCCACATTAGTCACATGCCACACTGTATTCTGTGGCTGTGGTTGATCTAACTACTTATGCATGCTCTTACTGTAGGTCAGCTTAGGGGACCACTTGAAACTCACAGAGGAATGAATCCTTAAGAAAAAAGGAGGAACACAAACAACAAAAACAAATTATCCTTTTTTGAAAAGGGAAAAATGTTCATGCTTCGAAAGTGTGTGTGTGTGTGTGTGTGTGTGTGTGTGTGTGTGTGTGTGTGTGTGTGTGTGTGTGTGTGTGTGTGTGTGTGTGTGTGTGTGAGAGAGAGAGAGAGAGAGAGAGAGAGAGAGAAAGAGAATCAAACCTAGTAGACTCTCTGCCCTGTCAGACCCGGGTCTAGAGTATTTCCATGTGGATGTGAGCTCCAGAGTACCTTATTTGCTGAATTATGCAAGCATCTGAAACATTATGAAAATGAATCTAACAGTTAGCCATTTATTATTATTGCATTTTATTGCCTAGGAATGTGAAATGCACTTCTGAGATTTTCTGACTTGATTACCTACCCTAATGGTAGACACCATTACTTCTCTATCTTCTACTAGTCCAGGTTCTCTGTGTATTCTCAGATACAGTGATACCTCATACAACGTCCAAACTTGGTTCCACAAATTTGGACTTTATACGGATTTGGACTTTGTATGAGGCATGCAAAATCCTAGCTGCGATGCCTCATACAACATCTAAATCCTTGCCGTGATGCCTCATACAACGTCATTTCCATAGAGATACATTGTACTGTAACAGCACAAACTTCAGAGCAAAGTCAAGGAAACAGATAGGAAACTGACAGAACTTTAAGAAATCATTGTGTAAACTCTAAAAACATTACAAAAACATGTCAAACAACCCTGATTGTCCAAGAACCTGAAGAATGCTGCAAAAATCCCAGGAATGCTTCTAAAAATTCTGACGAAAAAATTCGAAAAAATCCAAAATCATGCTCAAAACCACTCCTAAACACTTTTCGCCTCATGCAAAACCCACAAGAGCAATGCACGCAAGTGTGCTGCATTTCATACTGCCCAGGCACAATGCAACCTGGGAAAACCCCAATGCCTCATACAAAGTCACACGACTTTGTATGAGGCAACTTTTTTCAAGGAATTAGGCGATGTTGTATGAATCCGATGTTGTATGAAGCAGACTTTGTATGAGGTATTACTGTATAGAAAACTTGCTTTTATTGCATATGTTAACTTTCCACACACAAAAAGGTTCTACTGCATAGAATGCTGAATCAGAGAATGTACTATTTTCCCACAGATCTTCTTTGTCCCAAATAGTGCCTTTATAAACCTATCAAAATATTATTGTCCCTTTTTAAAGAATTCTTGCTGACCTGTCTCAGAATTTGCTGCATTTATTAGGTACAGAAGCAAAATTGCAGGTCTTTCATTGCCTGCCTTAGGTGCAGATGTCCCCTACTTTTAATAATTTCATGACCAGTAATATTGCAATTTCCATATGAAAATAAAAATAGTTTCAGCCCATATGTTATTTATCGTTTGGTTGCACAAAGGGAGCACATTTCTATCTGCAAATCCATTTTGAACCAAATCTGATTTTCTGGCTACTCTGCAGCATATTTTGATCTTTACTGAGTAATGAAGTCTTCATTTTTGTGCCTAATTTTTTTTCATGTATAATACAAACAACATTATCTCTAAAACTGTGATACATCATCATACATGCAAAACTAAAGCCTTGTGGGTATGACAGGCTGGCAAGTTAGATGAACCACTTCAATTTTCCATCAATCAAATTATAGTTTATTGTTCAGCTGAACTACCTCAGGCAACACAAATCTAAAAACTGTCATTTTGGAAACATTACATTTTTTCCCTGTCACATTATAACCCGAGCCATGGTGATAAAAAAAAAGAATGTCATATTACCAGCTGTAATATTCCTTAATTTAAGAAGAACTAATTCATCTCAGCCTGGTGCTGTATGCCTTGAATTTGGGACTGAATGCTCAGCAAAGACACACTGATTGTTTCCAAGTCAATAAGAGCATTTAATGCTTACCTAAATAATGGTGATTTCAGCAAAAGTGCAGGATGATTCAACAGTAGTACTAACCTTGGGGAATTAAGGTTTTGTGTTTTTGAATGATGAGTTCTATTATTTCTGTGTGCGCAAAAATTTTAAACCATGTGATTAGCACAGAAGTGCTCAACTTTTTTAATCTGGAGGCCGAGTCATGCTCCCTCAGACAGCTTTGGGGGTCGAACAGCCATTTTGCCCTTCCTCCACCACATGGCACATCCTGGTGTGGTGGAGGCAGTGGGGGCCCACATGAAATGGTGCCACGGGCCGCATCTGGCCCATGGGCCACAGGTTGAGAATCCCTGGATTAGCATTTGAAACAAATTGCCTATCTAATTAAATGACTCTAAATTTTTGAAAGGAAAATCACACATTTCGATGGAATTACAAGAACATTTCCTTTTGCTCCATTCTTTATAGGAGGCAAAGAGAATCACTAGTCTTCCTAAGGTTCAGGAAGTTAAAAACTAATCTCAAAAACATTATGAAACTGATTTCATTCTGTCAGGTGTATTAATGTCCTTTGTGACATTTACCTTGTGGGGTTTTTTTAATGTAAAAAACAAACAGAATAGGTGGAATGTCTTCTAAATTAGATGAGTGTAGGTTTTTAAGTTACAGAGAATTCAGAGAGAGAGAGAGAGAATGAGAATGAGAATTCTTTATGTCCTGTACAAAAAGGACTATTGTATAATATAAATTCTTCATTGGGAAAATTAAAATATAAAGCCTTATATGTTGTTCAGTCGCACAGTCCAGTCCGACCCTTTGCGACCTCATGGACCACAGCGCGCCAGGCACCGTGTAATAAAGCAAAGTGGACTACTTTGGAATTAGGTAAAGTGTTATTTTGCATTCTTTTGGTATATGGTTTTATTTCTTGCAGATTTAGTGAGATTTCAGGTCTAAGAAAATACTGCTTCTAGTTTACAAAAGAAATCATATCCAAGACTTCTTCAAGGAGGATTGAACAGGATCCATGTAATGTGGTCCTGCCCTCCCCTCAAGTGATTCCTCAACTGTAAGCAACACTAAAGTGCCAGTTCCATTTGGACACGTATGCATAGATGTAGAATCTTGTGAAATGCTAAAATCATGTCTGTATATGTGGAGAAATGCTAACCTTACTCTCTTGGTCTACAACTCTCAGAAGACTTCAGTAAGCTGGGCCAATGGCCAGTAGGAAGTTTGGGAGTTGTCCTCCAAGAAATAAAAATTCCTGTCTCTCAGTGTTTCCCAACTTTTGTTTTTTGGACTTCAATTCCCAGAAGCCTAAGCCAATTCCCCAAAACACTGATCAGCCAATGTACTGACTTAGGCATCTGGGAATTGAAGTCCCCCTGTCAGGCATGGCCCCCGTGTTGGGAACCACTGATCTAAAGTGAGGATCTAGATATAACTTATATTTGCAAGGGTATTAAGCAGGGCTGTAGCCAGGATTCTAGATGTGGGTGGGTAAATATTTTTTCAGGTTGGGCGACAAAGCCTCTTTTCGATGCATTCCTATGGGAAACCACTCCTTGCCAGGGTGGGCAAACTGCTAACTCAGGGTGGGCCAAGTCCTGGCTACAGCCCTGGTATCAAGTAGTTGAAATGGTGCTTCTAAATAATAATACTGTAGTTATAAATTTCAAGGATAATTACTTGGGGCATTTCAAGTTCATAAAATGGTCTTTCCTTTTAGTAAATTTACTGAAAGTCAGTTATCTCATTTTCAAGTAAAAATGAGAGTTCTTAAACCTTTTGATTCTAAAGATCCTGGGATATAAGTTCTATCAACATCAAAGGATCCTATTTTCAAATTGCTGAGAAAAGACTAGTTATTACATGCCCATCTATAGAGCATATCTGCCCAAATAACCTTCCTTGCTCTTAAAGACCTTGATATGTTACAACTAACAATTCAAAAATCTACTGTTGTTGTTGTCATTTTGTGTTGTCAAGTCATCTCTAATTTATGGCAACCCTATGAATGAGAGATCTCCAGAATGCCCTATCCTTGACAGCCCTGCCCAACTCCTGTAAGTCATAGTCTGTTGCCTCCTTTAGGAAATCAATCCATCTCATGTTTGGCCATTCTCATTTCCTACTGCCTTCCAGTCCCCATATACAAAATATCTCACTATCTAAATGTATTCATTGACAAAATTGTGTAGTTCTTGCAGTAATGTTCAAATGTAGTCCTGCTTTGGCACTTTCCTCAAACATTATGTCATTTCCAGTCAATATTCTTTTCTTCCAATAAGATCTGCAGATCTTACATTACTAATGTTTCTTCCACCAAATTTCACACCTCTTAATGTAGTTCAGCTTTCCATACAACGCATTCTGCATACAGATTGAAGAGACAAGTGGATAAAATGCACCCTTGTTTGACACCTTTGCCTATAGGAAACCAGTCTCTCTTTCCATATCATCTCCTAACATTAACTTCTCATCCACAATACAGTATAGGTTACTCATCAGCACAATCAACTGTTGGGACACCCCACTTCTTTCAGAGCAACCCATTGTTTCTATGATCCATGCAGTCAAATGATTTGCTGTAGTCTATAAAGCATAGATTGATCTTCTGGAATCATTTGGTACATTCCAGTATCCATGAAATGTTTGCAATATGATCTCAAATTCCTCTTCCTTTTGGATATCTCACTTGAACATCAGCCATTAATAATAATAATTTCATCTCAGAAATAATTCTGGGTTGAAAGGATTTTTGCTGGAGAAACTCCCCTCAGGGGATGCCCAAATGAGGCTCCTTTCATGTCTCCAAGAGCGGGGACAGAGACAGGTGCCCAATCCATCATGCAGTTCCTGGGTCTCAAACTGCCAACTTGCCAGCCTTCCAGCTAACAAGGTAAACTGCTTAACCACTGAGCCAACGCAGCCCCTATCAGGCATTTGTCACTCCATATAAGTTAAAAGCCTTTTTTATTATATATTTTGCTGAGTTTATTCCAAGTCTGTTGTTAATGTTGGCTTGTGAGGTTTCTCATATGTACAGACCTCTTGGAGGTGATCTAAAAGTTCTTTTTCACAAAGAAAATTTACTTTGGAATTCCTTAAAGAAATTTTAATCTGAACTGCAGTGATATAGGCACCACTGTGGTATAGTATTTAATGTGTTGGCCTGGTACTCAGAAGAGCTGGGCTTCAAAACCCAATTGGACCATGCTACTCTCGAAAATTCAATATTTAATTTTAATTAATTTTAATAGATTTATATACTGCCCTATCCAATGGACTCTAGTACACAAGTTAAAACCAATATTAAACAATTTTTTTAAAAAACCTTAAACATAGCAATATTACCCACTGCTGTGCCATTTACTATCTAAAACTAAATATAAAATCTGCATAACCTTAACATTAAAAATTAATTACAGGAAGGGGGAGCCTCAGATGAGCCAGGTTGACAATCAGGGCCCCCAGACCCATTTTGCCAACCACATCTTCAGTTCTTTTCTAAATGGTAGCAACTGGGCCTGGAGGCATAGTTCTCCTGGGAGGAGGTTCTATAGTGTAGGGGCTATGACTGAGAAGGCCCTTCTCCTTGAGCTGGAGAGGCGAGCCTCCCCAACAGATGGTAACCTCTCGATTTGTTCTTGTGGAATGGGTCGATGTCCTAGGAACGATGCAGTCCCAGAGGTATCCTGGACTGCTACCATGAAGGGCTTTAAAGGTGACAACCAGCACCTTGAATTGCACCCAGAGACATATAGGCAGCCAGTGCAGCTCACGCAAGAGAGGTGAAGCGCAGGTGAAATGACTACACCCCACCACTGCACAGGCCACCACATTCTGGATCAACTGCAGTCTATGGATAGTCATCAAGGGCAGCCCCATGGAGAGCACATTACAATAGTCCAAATGATAGGTGACCTGGGCATGGGTGTCTGTGAGAAGGTCCTCCCGGTCCAGGATTGGGCACAATTGATTAATAGCATGCACTTGCCTGAAAGCCCTCCTGGCCATGGCCATTACCTGCTCCTGGAGCAGAAGCCACGAGTCCAGGCAGACCCCCAGGTTGCACACCTGGTCGGATAGGGGCAGCAATGCCCTTCCCAAACCAGTGGTGATAACTCCTTGTGAGGACCGGGTCCCCTCACCCACAGCCACTCAGTTTTGCCTAGATTCAGTGGTAGTCTGTTGAACCCCATCCAGACCATAACCACCTCCAGGCAACTGGTCAGGACCTTGACTGCATTACTGGGATCACCATGGGCAGAGATATATAACTCAGTATCATGAGCATACTGATGATATCTCACCCCATGGGATTGGATTATCTCACCCAGTGGTTTCATGTAGATGTTAAAGAGTAAGGGTGAGAGGACCGAGCCCTGTGGCACCCCACATGTGAGATGACTGGGTCCGGCCACTCAGGAAGGAGGAGAACCAGGTCAACACAGTGCCCTGGATCCCCAACCCCTGTAGCCAGTCCAGAAGGATACTGTGGTTAACAGTATAAAAAGCTGCTGAGAGGTCAAGAAGAGCAAAAATGGAGGGGTACCCTCCATCTCGCTCTCACCAGACATCATCAAAAAGTGCGACCAATGCAGTCTACATACCATGACCCAGCCTGAACCCTGACTGGAAAGGGTCCAGATAATCTGCTTCCTCCAGGACCCCCTGGAGCTGCCGCAACACCACTTTTTCGACAACTTGTCCCCAAAATGGCAGGTTTGAGACAGGGCAGAAATTAGATGGTATATTTGGATCTAGCAATGGTTTGTTTTTTTAGGAGGGGCACACCAGCACATGTTTGAGTTGCGCTGAGAGCACCCCCTCCCTCAGCGAAGCATTGACCACTGCTCAAATCCAGCCACCTGTCACGGTCCTGCCCGTTTTCACAAGTCAGGCCGGACACGGGTCTAACTCACAGGCAGTGGTGCGTACACTCCCCAGGATCCTGTCCACTTCATCAGGGTCAGTTGGACCAAACTGATCCCATATAACCTGGCAAGACTGGCTCCTGGCCAACTCCCATGACACGATGTTAAATCTGGAATTAAACCCTGAGCGAATCTGAGTGATTTTATCCTCCAGATAATCAGCAAACTCCTCGGCAGACCCCTGCCATCCAGGGCCAGATCCCCCCCTACCAAGGAGGGACCTAGTCACCCGGAACATCTGCCAACATGATACGAGTGGCAAAATACTGCCATTTTGCTGCTTGTATCGCCATGAAGTAGGCTCTAATACAGGCTCTAGCTCATGTTCAGTCTGAGATGCTCCGGGATCTCCACCAGCAGAGCTCTAGGCATCTCTTTACATGTTTAAGTTCCCTTAGCTCCTTGGAGAACCAAGGGGCAGCCCGAGACCCATGTGTGCAGCGAGTCCATAGTGGTGCAATGACGTCCAAGGCTGTGGCTGCCCCCTCGTTCCAGAAGGTGACCAAGGCCTTGGTAGTATCATGCAGCTGATCCATAGGAAACTCCCTCAACTTCCTCTGGAATCCTTCTGGCTCCATCATGCGCCAAGGGCAGGCCAGAATAATATGCATCACCTCAGCCAAACTGGTGGTCCCCCTGCTGTAAATGCTGCCATAAAATGCATCCATAACTGTCATAAATGTGTTTACAACAGTCATAAACCCATTTATGACAGTCGTCAATGCATCCGTGATTGTCATAAATGTATTTATGACTGTTGCTGATACGTTTTACGGCTGTTTATGGCTGTTTTTTATCGAAGAAGTGAGGACGTGTGGGGGCAGATGATTTGATTCCATACCCCTGGTTTACTTTGTTGACTATTATAGCAGATTTATGGGTTTCTTCACTATATTAACTATATCAGGGTTACAAATATTTCAATGAAGAAGAAGAAGAAATATTTGTAACTAACAAGTCTTTTTGGTATATATGAAAGGGCTGATTTCAGGGAAGTTCTTCCATCTCTACCCTTTGTGGAAGGGTGATGCTAACAAATCTAAGTTTGTCATTTTTGGAAAGAATCCAATGAACACAGTTCCATGAGCTCAGAGAAGATTTAAACTGGCTTAAAAATTCATCTCTATATACTATAAGGCTAACTACTTTGGAACTAAAATGGCTTATGATAGGACATTTCAGATGTTAAATGGAAAAAAAAGCACACCAATAAAATCCTTTTGCAAAAACTCTAATGAATCCTTGGATCTAATATCATCTCTCAGCTAAAAACACTTCTGTGTATGGCACAGAAATGAGCAATTAAAAATTATAAACATAAAAAAGTGCAGATAAAATTCAAACAAATTAAAATGTTAAAATGCTTGATTGCTCATTGATTTAGAAATTTGGCTATGGAGTCATTGGTTAGGAGTTTAATTCCTTACTCTGCCTTCTTGACAGGGGCTGGTCTTGATTATCCATAGAGTCATTTCCACTCTGCAGTTCTAAGATAATAATAATAACTTTGTATCAGAAATTATTCTGGGTTGAAAGGATTTTTGCAGAAGAAACTCCGCTCAGGGAAAGCCCTAATGAGGCTCTTTTCATGTCCCCAAGAGCTTGGGCAAAGACAGGCACTCAATCCTTCATGCAGTGCCCGAGTCTCGAACTGCTGACTTGCTAACAAGGCGAGCTTCTTAACCACTGAGCTACCACAGTCCCTGTGTAGTTCTAAGATTATATTAGACTATTTTTGACCAGAAGCAGGATACTATACTTTATTAACATTATCTCAGCCATTTACTAGATTTTTTTGTGAATGTAATCTATACCTATAAATCTAAGACATTAACCATTGGAATTCAGCATATGCTTCCTCACACATCCACACAATCCCGTACCGAGCCTCCTGCACTCGCCCGAACCCGGCCCACAGAGTACTGCAGGGTTGCTGAAGCTGGCAGTGGGGCAAGAGCCCCACGAACGCGAACAAAGTGAAACAACTTCAATTCCCAATGTCCTCTGCGCCGCGCTGCACCTCAGCCAATCAGGCTGAGAGGTGCGAGCAAAAAGAACATTGGGAAACACAGCACACCCAGTTGAAATCGAGCCGAAGGGAAAAAACACTGCACAAACGCAAAGAAAACAAACAAAACTCCAAGTCCCAGCATCCTATGCACCGTGAGCACTTCAGCCAATCAGGCTGAAAGGCACGAGCACACAGAATGCTGAAAAAGCCAGCATGCAAAAAATAAAATAAAAACACACCAGACTCCCGCAACGGGAGCGCAAGTCTGCCACAGGCAGACACAGCGCCTCACAGCCTCGCAAAACAAAAAGCCACAAAAACCCACGGTAAGACACCCGCCGGGCTTCTTTCCCAGAGCAATGGGGAGAAGAGGGACTCCCTCTTCTCCACGCTACCCCGCTGAAGACACAGTGAGACCACCGCCAGCCTCAAGGTCAGTTGAGCCGGAGTGGAAAAAATACCACCAGCAGGCAGCAGTTCGTCGGGGAAGCACATTCCCTGGAGAATGACTGGCTGCTGCCTTTGTACTTCCGACACCAATGTTTTGAGAACTAATACAAAACAGCAGTGGAGGTAATACAAAAGCAGAAGCCAGCAATCTGCAAGGAAGAGCACCACCCCTTACGGATCGCTGCCTGCTGATCTCCGGTTAGGTAAGCCAGGAGAAAAAGGAGACAGAGAGGAGAGAACCATCATCAGGCAGATAGCTCTTTTCTGCCTCCTTCTCCCCCGACCTACCTAATGAACCTTACCAGACGAAGAGCGAGCTGACTGCTGGCTCCTCCTTTTCCCCATTGCTGCATTGAAACAGAAATTCGAAGCAGCAATGGGGAAAAGAGGAACCAACAGGCAGCCCATTCTTCAGGCAAAAATACACATCAACAACAAAACAAAACATTTACCAAAAACGCCAAACACCAAAATTAATAAAACACAAATAAATAAATATTTTTAAAAATGCATTTATAAACAAAAAGTAGACAACAAAATCCACAAACAAAAACATCCACAATACCAGAAAAGCACAGAAAAAACACCTAACTACAATATGAAAATACCTAACTCTAACAACACAACTACCACAAATTACACAAATAAACACCAACAAAATCACAAAAATGAAATAAACCAGAAATAAACAAACCAATTAAACAAATCTAAAACCCAACCCAACCACAAAAGAACAAACAGAAACACCTCGCAGCCCACTACCACAAAAACAAAACAAAGAAAAAAGCAGAAGAAAGAAAACCAGAGAACTCACCAGCACATCCTCCCTCCACGAGCCCAGAACAAAAATGAAGAAACAAAGACTACTTACCGGAAAAAGCCCCACCTAGAGGCCAGGAGAGAAAAAACAAGTGAAACAAATAGAAAAACCAAAACTATTACTAACAGCCCCACCTGCAGGCCGGAAGATTAAAAACAAGTCAAAAAGATTCAAAGCAGCTCTCTTGCTAGCAGCCCCACCTAGAGGCCAAAAGAGTAAAACAACTCAAAAAAAAGAATAAATCAAAAGTTTACAGAATAAAAAAATGTGTTAAATAAAAAAATTATAAACTTTTGTAGCATCCTCTGTTTAGTTTTTTACTCAAAACCCCCCCAAAACATCTAAACACAGTTTATAACAGCCCAGCAACACCAGGCAACCAATGCTAGTAGGTCATAAAACTGCATGCACATAAGTGCTGCATCATTTGTATTTCCCACATAGACATTCAGAGATATAGAAGGAACTTCCTTCAAAGAGCACTCAGGCATCCACTGGGCGACTGCATACATCTACCTAATCCTTCCTATCCAGAGGTGTTGCACAGTAACCTTGTTGACAAAAAAGAGAGATAGCAGGTAAACAAATTGATGACTTTGGTGTGAGTCTTTATCTAGGATTAAATTATGAGAAAACTGCAAATTCCTTCCCCTTGCACTTTCAAAATATTCACTTTTATTACAATAATGAGGGTTCTTCTACAGTGCTTGTTAGCCAAGATACTCAATAACTTTCTATATATTTTTCTTTTAAAATGAGAGGGGTGAATTACCATTTGTGTGGAAGCAAAAATCCTTTGAATTTCAACATTATTGTGCTCTGTTTTTATTGCATTGGCAAATAATAAATAATACTAATGATCAAGTACAGTTGTGGGACTATAAACTGGCTTTATGTCCTCCTAATCTGGGTTATTTGGAATTAAAAACATTGAACAGTTAGGACTTAATCGACACATGGAGTGTCCCATTATTACATCGCATTGTATTTGAGACTATTCTTGAAGTAGCAGAGGATCACAATGTAATGAGATTTCTAAGATTACTGTTGGGAATTCTCTGAAGTAGAAGTACTTCCTTCTTGAGTCATTACATTGCTATAAGTCTTAATTTTCCAGACATTTTACTCTTTCTCCCACAGTGTCATTCTTTTTTATCAAGGGCTTGGAGCTGAAAGTAGCATTGTCTTTCCACCCATTTTATCTTAAAACCGTGCAGCACAGTATAGAATCTGGGGAGAAATAATGTACTGCGAATAGATGTGACCATTTTACTACTGGAAAAGTATCAGCGGGCGAGCTATTTCAGCCTTCAGTGTGTGGAGAAAGGAATTGTAGCATTCAGCAAGATACACTGATGGTTCAATTGTGGGGAACCAACCTATTTTAGAATCATTTGTTATGATTATTCCTATCTTTTAAACTGTTTCTAAGGTATTCACTCAAGAATATGGGGATGTATTTTCAGCTTTACTGATGTAACATTCAACTAGATTTGCACACAGAAATGTCTGTAACAGTGTGGTTTAAAAGATGGCCCATCTGGGGAAGAATAATTTGGCTTCACTTTTTGGTCTACTGTTCATTTGTATAGTCATCTGAACATAAGCCATAGGACCTATCTATCTCATTTAAGTTATACCAGCACGGGTGACAGCATACAAAGAAGAAAAATAACAATATTTGTTATTGAGTTATCCTGTTCCTTTTGACAGAATCTAAGACTAGACTTAAAGATGGAGGACTATCAATTGGGATTCACAGTTTAGTTGGAAAGTGAACCTGAACATCCCCATAATAACGAACATCCTCTTCATTATACCTCAGTGGTCCAGGAGAATTTCCTTTACTGAGTGTTAAGGTGGAAAACAATGAGAAAGCTTTCTTTAGAAGACAGGCAACCATGTGGTAGCAGCCTGAGCTCTCCAACACATGAGGTGTGTGTGTGTGGGGGGGGGAGCACTGCTGCCCCAAATCTCCATGGTTCTATTGCTTTGCAGGCGCACCCCCCCAATAACGGACACAGACAACATTGAAAGTGGATAACAGCAAAGGGCCACATTTATTGATTCAATGCCCTAGTCCGAATTATAAATTTGTATTGGTAAAACGACCAATCATAATTCCTAAGGCAAGCAGGCCGAAGTAACACTGGTAAGGTACCACCCCAAAATTGCCAACGGCAATTGGTTACAATGTATCAATTTGTATCAATTTGTTTGTTAACAACAAACAAATTGTTGACCGTAGTCAATAACTAACTCATGACCCCACCCTCTGACGCGTATCCGTGAAATCACAGGGGTGATGCATGCTGGTTAGCAATCATCATCACCCCATCGCCTGGTTCGTCGTTGACCGGACAACGTTTAACTACTTTATTCCTGTCTAGTGTTGTCCAGTCAGTTGCGAACCTGCCGGATACTTGTGGGTCATACTGTTTACCTTACCAGTGCTACCCGCCCATGTGACCAAAGTCAAGTAGGAACGAAGAAAGACCCCTATATCAAACCATAGCAACAGTGTGGGATGGGCAAAAAAGCCAGGACCCGAAGCCAATATGGGTCCCAACCAAAAATTCCCACCCGGCCCCGAAGCGACCATAATCACACTGTTAACTAGGGAGGGGGTGGAGGGGAAAAAACTTCTCCGCTCCGTCGCTGAGGCAAAATGGCAGCTCGGCTGCCTCGTGGCCACCCCTTTTATAAGGGAGCTGGCCACGCCCCTAACTACCCGGATTCTCTGTCCTGTGGGGGGGGGCCCGCAAAGGGCGCGGCGGCCATTTTGGCGCCGCGCTTGCATTGCAGGCGCACCCCCCCAATAACGGACACAGACAACATTGAAAGTGGATAACAGCAAAGGGCCACATTTATTGATTCAATGCCCTAGTCCGAATTATAAATTTGTATTGGTAAAACGACCAATCATAATTCCTAAGGCAAGCAGGCCGAAGTAACACTGGTAAGGTACCACCCCAAAATTGCCAACGGCAATTGGTTACAATGTATCAATTTGTATCAATTTGTTTGTTAACAACAAACAAATTGTTGACCGTAGTCAATAACTAACTCATGACCCCACCCTCTGACGCGTATCCGTGAAATCACAGGGGTGATGCATGCTGGTTAGCAATCATCATCACCCCATCGCCTGGTTCGTCGTTGACCGGACAACGTTTAACTACTTTATTCCTGTCTAGTGTTGTCCAGTCAGTTGCGAACCTGCCGGATACTTGTGGGTCATACTGTTTACCTTACCAGTGCTACCCGCCACACGGAGGGGCTTCACAGAAGACCTGACGCCCCCCCCCAGACCGTCAGCTCGGTCAACAGGCCTGCTCGCCAGTCACCCAACAGGAGGTCCATACCTCCTCGCGACAGATGGACCCCATCCCCTGCATACAAGTCATAATTTTGTAGACTAATATCGGGGCGATGACTAACCCGTCCCCAAGCCCTGGTGGTAAGAAACCGCGCCACTGCCTTATTGACCGCGCGCCTAGCTCGGTCAAGAGCCAGGAGGTTAACGCCCCCTCTGTAAGAGTGGCGCGGAACAATGTCCGACCAAACCAGGGCTGTGGCAGGCCAGACATAATGCAAGTAGGCGAGTACCTCGCAAATCGCATGCTTGAGCGATAAGCCGGTGACCTGGCCCAAATCATTGCCCCCCAGGTGGATGATTAGAATGTCAGGCGGGTCAGCCCCCAGGCCAGAAAAAAAAAGGAAAGGCCGCAGCTCCCGCCATAACATCCCAGGCTTACCATGCCATGCGAGACTGGCGTGGTCACCCAGTCCCAGTCGGGGTCCACTCTGTCGCCGCAGCGTAACGCGCTGCCCTGAGCACATAGCCGTGGCCCTCCAGCCATACTGTCACCGGTGTAATACGACACCCAGGGTCTGTAAGAAAATTGAGAAAAAGGGAGGTAAGGTGACTGGATTGGTACTCATGGCGGGAGTGGGCACACATAAAACTGAAAACATTGTGAGCCCCACCTCCCCATGCTGCGTATGTCAGCCCCAGAGTACCCAAAAGCAGCTGCTGTAGAGGCTGCACCAATACGGAACGAATGTGTGCCATAACGGGCACCTGGTAGGCCCACCCTGGTGAGGGCTCCGGCTGTCACCTTCCAAAACTGAAATTTAGCAAGGGGAGACCCATCTTGGTGACAGAAAAACGGGCCGTGGTGCATGCCACGCAGTGCCAGGTATTCCTGTAGGGCACCAACCGGACAGATGTCTGCCAAAGAACACCGTAGCAGTCTTACTCCACTGCCTACGCCATGCTGATCTGTTTTAGAGGAGCGAATCCTCAACTGGGCCCAGTCTTTGGCAACATAGACATCTCCGCGTTCCAGTGCCCTACCACTTGCATCCGCCTTAGACAGCATCACGAGTTCGCTGACGCGGAGCGCTCCAAAAAATGCCACCGTTGTGGCTGCATGAAAATGGGCTGCCTCATAATGATCAAAACAGAGGCCTGGCCAGCCCCGGGCCAACTGGGTAAGAACCCCTGGGGAAATAGGGTGCCAGTCGTCCGGGCAACGCCCGCGCTCGCGCACCCACCCCTCCAAAACGTGTCTCACACGGAAGTCAGAGGTGGTATCCACATGACCCCCTACTTTGGCCATAAAAGCCAACACCGAGAGCTTGGATGCTATGGTGCGAGGTGCAAGGCCCTGTGCATGCAGGTGAACCATGAACCGCAGAACATGGTCCACCGGGATAGGCCAGGTCTCTGGCAAATGAAATTGAGTAGCAAAAGCCCTATACGAAGTGAATGCTTGTTGATACGCCTTACGCGTGCGTGGCGCTAGTGACAGGCCAATCGCCCGGTTCACCTCTCCTTGCCAATAGTCCACATCTCGTCCGGGAGTGGCGAGGGAAATTCCTCCGCATCCGGGGCCAAGGCGCGGAACCGGGAGATCTGCAGGCGGGACAAAGCGGCAGCAATATCGTTATTAACCCCTGGGACATGCCTGGCCCTGAACAAGACGTTGAGGCACAGGCAGCGCAGCACAAAATGGCGCACTAGATCCATGACTCTGGGCGATTTAGAAGTCTGTGCATTGACAATGTGTACAACGGCAGCATTGTCGCACCAGAAATGCACCACCGAATTAGCCCACTGTTCGCCCCATAGCATCAAAGCCCCCAGAATGGGAAAAAATTCCAGGTATGTGAGATCCCGCAGGCGACCTGTGCCTGCCCATGCCGGTGGCCACCCACCACAGGCCCACTTCCCATTGAAGTACATCCCATAACCCAGGGATCCTGAGGCATCAGACTGGATCTGGAAATTGGGGGATGCCAGGAGGTCAGACCTCAAAATGAGACCCCATTAAACTCCCTCAGGAATTGCAACCAGACGAACATGTCTGCCCTGATACCCCGGGTAAGCCTGACTCTGTGGTGGGGCCTGGATAACCCTGCCATGGCGTCGCATAAGCGCCGGGCGAAAGCCCTGCCCGGTGCGACCACCCTGCAAGCAAAATTGAGGTGCCCATGTAGCACCTGCAGTTCCCTCAGGGATGCCTTACGCTTGGCCAGCAATTCCGAGATAAGGGTCACTATCCTGGACACCTTATCACCCGGTAACCTAGAAGTCTGCACTACTGTATCAATCTCAACCCCCAGGAATACTAGTTCGGTCAACGGGCCCTCGGTCTTTTCGGGCGCTAAAGGGACACCAAGTTCCTGCATTAGCGTCTGAAATGTAGTGAGGAGACGTGCACACGTGTCCCAGCCCCGTTCACCCCCGAATAAAAAGTCATCCAGGTAATGGGCTACAGACCGGGACCCTGACCTGCGGACGAAAGCCCACTCCAGTAAGGTACTAAAACGCTCGAAAGCCGAGCATGATATGGAGCAGCCAAAAGGCGTGGCCTTATCAAAATCATACTCCCCTTTAAATTTAAAACCCAGCAATTCAAAGTCGCCCGGGTGCACCGGCAAGAGGCGAAAAGCTGACTTAATGTCGCACTTGGCCAGCAAGGCACCCGGGCCACACGAGCGCACCATGCGCAGCGCATGGTCGAACGATGTATACCTGACCGAACAAAGGACATCAGGTATCGCATCGTTGACCGATCGGCCGGCTGGGTGGGACAAATGATGAATAAGGCGAAACTCACCTAGGGACTTTTTGGTAACCAAACCCAATGGCGAAACCTTAAGGTTGGGAAAAGGGGGTGCGGGGAAAGGTCCAGCGACCCTGCCCGCGTCTAATTCCTTTTTAATGCTGGCCGCGGCCCTCTCCTCCCTTCCTCTGAGGGATAAAAGGTTGGGAGCATCCTGAGGGGATCTATCACCCATAAAAGGGATACGAAATCCCTGCTTAAAACCTTGAATGAGATACTCTCTGTCTTCTCCCCTTGGGTACGATGCGAGCCAGCGCTCCAGCATGTCCACCTTAATTGGGGAGGGGGCCTTTCGGAGAACTAGTTCCATCCGTGGCAGGCTTGCCAGCCCACTGTCCACTCCTCCCTCTGCCTCGCGCCCCCCCAGGCTTGGGACAAGCAGAGGCTGCATGGGGACCAGAACATGTGGGACACTCATGCTTATACCTGCAGTTCTTACGACTGCAGGAACCATTGGACGAGAAAGTCCAGCACAGCAGGCGGGCTGGAACCCCCTGCCCCGCCGGTTGGCGGGTAACCTGCGCTGGAGCTGCTCGCTGGACCGCATGTCCACAATGGTATCTATCCCCCGGGGCAGGACGTGTGGGTGTCATATACAAGAGCCACAGTCTCTGGCACGGCTCATCCCATCTCATCTCGGGGTGGAGGGGAATCCTCATACGGAATTCCTCATCATATGCTAGCCATGAGGGGCCCGGGAAATCTACCATCGCCCTATATATGTTGTCCAAATATTGGACCATGGGAATAGCTAGATCCGGCCGCGCCCTCAAATATACCGCCATGTATATTAAATAAGCGGGGAGCCAGTTGGCCCAGGTACGCGGCGGCTTACGGCGGCGTGCCTGCTCCTTGTCCTTCTCATCCTGACCCTCCCTTTCTTCCTTAGTGGGCTCTCTGTTCAGGAGTGAGAAGATATCTACGTACTCCCCTCGCCATATCTTTTCTCTGGTAGCCTGTGCCAAGTGATCACCCAGTGGCAAGGAATACCCTGCCGTCGGCAAAGCCGAAAAGGGGATAGCTGGCCTAGCAAAAGGGGCCTGAGTTAACCCTGCCACCCCAAGTACGTTCCCAGCAGTGTAAGAACCGAGGCCCACCCCAGTGGGCATGGTGGCAGTAGTTGTCGCCGGGTGGGTCGCCAGCGGCGTAGCCCCTGCACCACCCGCGCGAGGCCAAGGCCACTGAAAGGTCCCCCCTATATTGGGAATGTGTGTGGATGTACTCGTTTGCACCATATACTCACATGCTGCACCCCCGCGGGCCGCCCCCACCGGGGGTTCTGGCCCACTGGGGGCGTCGGAGCTCACGACCGATGTAGAGCTCATCACCGGGGCTTGACCCGCACCAGGTTGCTGGCTGGGGAGCTGCGAGGCAGTGGCCGGAGCCGCGCCACCCGCCTGCAGCAGCTCAACCCTCGCCGCCGGCCATTGTCCTGCTGCCGATAGCGCCTCAAAAGGTACCCCAAAAGGGGCGCCTGCCTGACTGGCCCGGGCCAAAGACGCCTCCAAGGCCGCAATACGGGCCAGTAAGGTGTCTACATTGACCACGGGCAAAGAGCCGGCCGGCCCGCCTGACCCTTGCATGGGGGCAGGTCCCTGCACCCCATGACCCATATATGGCCATTGGCCAGGACCGAAGCCCGGTAGGGCTGGTGAGGAAACCTGCCAAGGCAGGGCGCCGGGCCACCCCCCAAGGCTAGAGGGCCCCGGGAGAGGCTGCGGCCCGAAAGTAATAGGCCCAACGGATTGGGCAGGAGGAGGAGCGGTGTCCACCGCTCGCGGGCCGCGGGCCGGAGCTGCCTCCGCGCCCGCACTCTGATCGGGCCAAGGGGCGATAGACCCCAAGCCACCAGCCCCGGCCGAGATGGCAAAGGTGGCTGTTGAGGAGGCGGCACCACGGTCCTCCGACCTGGGTTGCGCCTCCTCACAGCCCGGGCTGAATTCGCAGCAGCCTTCTTTTTGGAAGGCATCTCACCGCAGCAAAAAAGGGAAGCTAGCTAGGCAAAATCGACCCAAAAGGCTTCCCGGTAATACCAACGAGCGACGGAGGCACAGGGAAAAAACTTCTCCGCTCCGTCGCTGAGGCAAAATGGCAGCTCGGCTGCCTCGTGGCCACCCCTTTTATAAGGGAGCTGGCCACGCCCCTAACTACCCGGATTCTCTGTCCTGTGGGGGGGGCCGCAAAGGGCGCGGCGGCCATTTTGGCGCCGCGCTTGCATTCTTATTGCTACACTTTCTTCTGTACCACTACAGCCTTTCCCCACTCCTTCATAAAAATGCTCTTAAAAGTTGGTTGATAGAGACAAAGCAGACTCCATAAAAATTTTCTTGTTTCCCAATTTGGCCAATACAGCCTTTCGTTGAGCTAAATCAGGCATTCACAACCTACAGCCTGCAGGCCAGACCCGGCTCCCAGAGCCATTTCATCAGGCCCACAATGCACTCGCCAAACCAGGAAGTGGAAAAAACTGTGTGCTGTACCTGCACAGAATGCTGCTAAATACATTCTGCACATGTATGGCACACGTTTTACTTCTGCTTCTGTGTGGGAGGAACCATGTGACCAGCCCCATCTGCTGCCCAGGAGGCATGGTCAGGCCTGCAGCCTGAAGATGTTGAGAATCACTGAGCTAAATGAAAACAAATCACTGGCTTTGGGGCGCATTTTAGTAGAGGAAGGGTTCCTGGTCCGGTGGTGGCATCCTATTCTGGAAAACTGATAGCTGCTCTTGATACTGTGGTACCTTAGTCAGCTGCTTCACCTTACCTGATAGACAGGCTGGCCCTGCCATTGTAAGAAGGGGCTGATGCTGGAATGGAAGATGAGTGGCAGTGCAGAAATGCTGAGGGCAAAACAAATTCCCAGCTAATAAATCTTAACTATGATTGCTTGTGATTTTGACTTGGCTAGGTAGTAGTAGTTCATTTTTAAAGCAAAATGGTTTCTTGCAGGGGAGCATTATTTACTAAGACAAAACACAAGCCGCATGCACAAATATAACTACTGAGGAATGACTTAATGGATATGGCAAGGCATGTCAATTCTATATGAACTTCAAATGTGAGATCAGCCCTAGAAATGGACTTTCTAAAACCATTGTTCAGACCATTCCTCTGAAGTAACTCACAGTTGCCTAGCTAGATATTTCAACCAAATCACCATTGCATATATATAGTCATATATATGATATCTGATTTATATTCTTATATCCTCTATCTTTCTCTCAATGCTATGTACCAAGGTGGTTGCCTAGTCATAATCTTGTGCAATATGATGAATTGTAGTGTTTTTTCCATTTAAATGATACTAATTATGATAATTGTTGAATATATTACTTTAAGTAATCACACACCAATTTGATGCAAAAATTGCCTCCTTTTTAGAGCTATGTATCCTTCATGACCTCCTTTTTTATGACAGAGCAGAGCCACCCTAGTTCTATCAGCTGTCAAACACCTCAGTAGAACTACAATGCATGTACAGGGTCAACAATTCATTGGTGGAGTTCAGACTTTTCAGCCTGTGTTTTGGAGAGAGAAGAAGTGAGAAAGAGATGTTACAAGCAGGCAAAACTGGTTAACTAGACTAATGACTGAATCCATAATAAAGCAGTTTCCTATTTTCTTATATATTATTTGTGCAACTGGGAATGTATCTATGGAAAGATGCCTAGCTCTGAAATGAAACTTAGGAAAGAACTTTTAAAAGGACAGGGTTTTCTAATCAAGTCATAATTGGTCAAGTAACTTGACTAGGCATATCTGTCCATGGAAAGTATTTTATTCAGCATAGAAATGCAGCTCCTCTGGTGGCTTAGTGGTTAAGATGCTGAGCTTGGAGACTGGAAGGTTGGGTTTCAATGCCCGAGAACTGCATGGGGACATAAAAGGAGCCTCATTTGGGCATCCCCTGAGTGGAGTTTCTTCAGCAAAAATCCTTTCCATCCAGAGTAATCTCTGACATTAAATTATTGTTATAGTATAGAAATTCTTTTGACATTGGGGTGTGGGCAATGTTACTAATTCACTCAAATGGGGTAAGCAAGGATCATCTCCTACCACAGCATCGGAGTTTAGGGAATGTTTATGCTGATGGATGTAAAGTCAAGAGCCCAGATCCAGTAGTAAGTCACATCTAGAGTTGGTCTATTGACTCATTGAGGTCTTGGTGCAGTAATGTCTTCCTATGTTACATTGATTTCATTGATTTATTGGTCCTATTCTAGTTGTGACTTGTTGCTGGTTTCAGCCAACCTGTGAAAACCTATCTAGGACAAGTTAGGAATCATATACATAAAAACATATCTTTTAAAAGGCTTTTTTTTAAAAGCTCCAATTATCTGAAAATGTGATGTTGCTTATGGCAAGATCTATAAGGCCATGTTGTATCAGCAGTTAATTCTGTCATGCGTAAGTGAAGAACTGTGGCTTCTGATATTTGCTTGTTCAAGGAAGACCCCCCACTGATTATTGTAAGTAATTCTGCATAATAAAACCAATGTTTCAGTAAAGTGAAGGGTCTACTCAGTCTTGACAACTATTTGGGAAATACAAGTTCCTCTAAGAAAATATACATGGGCGTTGAACTACTTGTGTTTGGGGTCTGAAGCCAAGGCTCTGCAGGAGTCACCAGAGAATTTTCCCCTCTCCTTCTAGCTATCATGATTTTGGATATTACTGATATTAGGTTGTGCACTATTGGGGGGGGGGGAATATGCAAAAACAAACTAAATCAAGGATATTTCTGCAATGCCTGGATGTTGGTGTGGTGGAGCCAGCTACTCTTCAACATCTCAATTGATCTTTCATATCCTATTTGGCATTTGTTGGATTTAAGCATGCTCAGGTCTTTGAATTAAGAAAAGGAATACTGAAAGCAGCACAGTATACAGCAGAATCTTGCAATAAAGCCCAAAGTTTCTTCTTGACACTCCAACCTTAGATGATAAAAAGGGCTCAAATGGGAATCATAGTATGGTACCTATTACTCCAGGGTGAAGTGAAAGAATTGTGTCCCGTTCAGAAAGTCTTCTTACACTAATTTTTTTCTTAGTTCTCTCACTCAGCTTAGTTTAGTTAAGCCAAAGAGCCAGTGCTGTCTGCTTCTGCAGACATTTCCATGGTCATGTGGCAGGCATGACTAGACACTGGAGTGCACAGAATGCTGTTTGCCTTCCCACCGAAATGGTCACTATTTATCTCCTTGCAATTTCTTGCTTTCGAACTACTAGGTTGGCAGGAGCTGGGACAAAGACGGGAATTTACAAAATGTGAATAGGGGAGACCGATTTCTCATCTCCAAGGAATGGGTGAGAATTTTCCTTCAGTTCATCCTGGTCAGTATCTATCAAAATTTCCAACTGTTACCTGTTTAAGAAAGTAAAAATATCAGATTGGTCCTACCGATAGCAATCCTAGTCCACATCATGGCTGATCTGTAAGTTATCATGACCTTTGCAAATGTTCCCTGAAGAAAGGCATTCAAAACAACCTGTGCAATATATTGAACAGAAAACAGTTCAGACCACAGGAAAAGGAAGCCAGAAGCAAATGCTTCCAGTTTTGCAATTGTTCCATGTTCCATCATTCCCTGTGGCTGTTTTGTGGTAATCCCCTCAGTACTGCTCATTTATTTATAAGAAAGTCAGTAGTACTGAGTACCCACTCAACTGATCCCTCAATGTACACAGCCTACTTCCATGGAGTTTTTTTCCCCAACATTAAAGAAGATCAGCCAGCTGTGACATTTTAATTGGTGCCAGGTGGCTGTGTCTTTGTTGCTGTATGACATATGTTTGGGGACTTTCCCCTGCTGAAAGGAAGAGCACAGAAAGCATTACTCTGCATTTTTACCAGGCACCCGGGTCAACTGGCATTGCACAGTGTGTCATTAGTAACATCACACAGCATGCCAGTGTTTTGTGCCTGCATTGAAATACTTTTACCTTGAGATAATCTAATGTTTCTATGATTTTCTGCACCAAAATATGAAACTAGGCTTCCACAAACTCTTAAATTAATAGCTTTTACATGGAAATCCAACACAGTGCATCACATTACTCCCCTGACCCAGCAAATAAAGAGGCAAGACATGTAAAGTTGGGTTAAAACTCAGGCCACAGTTTGGTTTATTAAACCCCCTAGGATAGTGATGTGAACTTTGGCACTCCAGGTGTTCTTGAAGTTAAATTCCTAGAAGCCCTGATCAGCAGAAGTGCTGACTTGGACTTCTGGTAATTGAAGTCAAAGAACACGTGGAGTGCCAAGGTCCACTATCACAACTCTAGGGTCTAGGGTAGTACCGAAAACCCAGTACTACATCCTTCTCTAGCCTGGATGGCTGAGAACCTAGCTCCTGTGTGGTGCTGTGCCTCACCAGCCCCACCCAGGCTAGTTCCATTGGGGAGGCATCCCATGGGCATTTCCAAGTTGATTCACACTGAATGGATGTTAGCCATTACTGCAAACCCACCTCATGATGCTCCCTGAGTACACACCTGTTTCACGTGAATTACAATGTGCATCCAGTGGCCTCCTCATCAAATGACACCTTGAAGGACCCACTGCTACCATTCTCACCCAGCACTACCTACCACCTGCTTAGCCATACCTGTCAAGTATCTCGGATTGGCCGGGATTTCTCCATGTCCTTCCATCTCCATCTCTACGCTGCCGCTACCTCGTAATTTGGCAGCGGGGGAAAAGGAGTTACTGCACATCCCTTCTGCACAGGTCCTTTCTACGCATGCATAGAACCCTTCTACACATGCGTATAACCCTTCTACGCATGTGTACAAGGCTTCTGTGCAGAAGGGGATGCGTAGAAGCCTTCTACGCATGCATAGAAGTGACCTGCGCAGAACGGTTCTGCGCAGGTCCTGTAATCTCTGGAACTGTGCTTGACAAGTATGTGCTTAGCACAGAGACAAAGTAAAGCCCTCGCTGAAGATTGATCAAGGCCTCAATTAGCTACGCAACAAGTCTTCTTCTTCTTCTGTGAAACTGGCAAAATGAAGCTACCTTCTGGTGAGTTTAGATGGGACTGCAGTGGCTTAGTGGTTAAGATGCTGAACTTGATGACTGGAAGGTTGGCAGGTCAGCAGTTCGAGACTCGAGTGCTACATGACGGGGTGAGCTTCTGTCTTTGTGTAAGAGAGCACTGAACCCTAGAGTCAGATGACTGACTTTTGAGCAGGGGTGACCTTTACCTTTGGTGAATTTATTCTACAGTTTCTTTAGCATGACCTAATGTGAGAAAGATTAGCCAGCAACACAAGGTTGCCTTCACCAGGGTACATCCAATTGTGGTTCAAAAATACCACAATCTTTGAGGAGCCTCTTTCTGTGTACCCCACCCAACAAGTGAAACAGTCCAGCAAATGAACAGTTCAACTTCTGTGAAACAAGAGGCTGGCTTTAGAACACAGGTCCTTGTGCCCCACTTCCCCAAAACAGTTTAGAGCAACGCTTGCCATGCCTGCTTCTTCTTTCATGTCCCTCTTGCTGAAAGGGAAAGACATTTCCCCTTCTTCCAAGTCCCTTGGTGTTGGAGTTTAAGCAGAGACAAAATTGGCACATTGCAATTCTTCTATCCCCCATTTATTTTGGTATAAGAATAAGGCCATCTGAATGCTGGCAGATTGTTACTGAGCAGAGACTGAGGTATAATTGGAAATACAGTGATACCTCATACAACGTCCAAACTTGGTTCCACAAGTTTATACTTTATACGGATTTGGACTTTGTATGAGGCATGCAAAATCTTAGCCGCGATGCCTCATACAACGTCCAAAACCTTGCCGCGATGCCTCGTACAATGTCATTCCCATAGAGATACATTGTACTGTAACAGCACAGACTTCAGGGCAAAGTCAAGGAAACAGACAGGAAACTGACAGAACTTTAAGAAATCATTGTCTAAAGGCTAAATACATTACAAAAACATGTCAAACAACCCTGATTTTAGGGGACAAACCAATCTGGGAGAAAAACCCAATGCCTTATACAGCGACTTTGTATGAGGCAACTTTTTTCAAGGAATTAGGTGATGTTGTATGAATTCGATGTTGTACGAAGCGGACTTTGTATGAGGTATTACTGTATGTTCCTTTCTCCTATTACTCTAGAATGCTTATATTTTTCCTGGAATAATTTTCTCTTCTCCAGATATTAAAAGGACCAGCAACATTAAAAACGTAATGCAATAGATAGGTAGGTAGCTAGACAGGTGGACAGACATTTAGACAGACTTTTATGACTACCACAATACCTCCAGTCAGTGGCCATTCAGCCTGAGGCCTCTTGGAGTAGCTGTTTTTATTTTTAATTCAAGAAAGAAAGAAATGGAAGATCACATTGATTCACATGAAGCTGCTGAACATTTAATAGCCTCTTTTAACAGATCTAGTCTCAGCTTCCTTGCCATCTGAAAACATTTTTATTTGCCTCTTTATTTCTAGCAATTGTCTGAGTCTGATGTTTTCTTCTTTCTGTTCTTTCTATATTGCTGCTATTTCTAGCACTTAATGTTCTGGAAGTCTTCTGGTATTTTTGTTTGTTTTTTGCCCCCTCCCCTCTCCCCTGTCTGTTGACTATATAATCCTCACACATACAAGGTGGCAATCAGGAACATACATTTGCATTCAGAAACTGCACCACATGGATATTATTGCTTAAATGTATAGGTACATGTGCATGCAATCAATATGGCAGAAAAAGGACTGATACATACTGCTGTGTTAGAATTCATTTAGGGATTTTGTATGTGATGACAATTGCTACTCCTGTGATTTGAAGGACAGGTTTATTTTTAATGTATTCAACACAATTTAGGAACAAGACCTCTCAAGATCATGTAAGAACTTCTTTAACTTTCACATGGGAAGGTTATCAGCTGAGAATCAGGGATTAGTCTTTTGTGTTTACACAAAAGAAAAAACAAAAGTGGCTCTTTTCTTGTTTTCACATTCTTTCATTGCTTACTGAAAGAGAGGCTCAAAAACATGAATAATATATCTATATCCATAAAGCAGAAATGTACGTTAGTGTGTCCCAGATAATTTCTTTTCCCCTGTGACCCACCCCCCTAACAATTCACCTAACCCTACCTTGCACGTCCCATCACCAAAAGAGGGGGGTCTGGATGCCCCAAGTGGGCCACAAGCCCCACCGGGAAGGACCGCTGCAGCGCCAATGGTGCGGCAGCGAACGGCAGCGTGCAGCAGCATGTGGCAGTGCTGATGTCACAACCTAGTGCCAAAAAAAATCAATTGTGCTGCTGTGCATGCGCACACAAGCTACAGCAGCCAGACGCAAGGGCACAGAAATCAGTTGGCAGGAAACTCCCGATGCTGCAGTCAGCCCGCCCTCCCAAACAAGCCAAAAAAACCAACAATCTACAGGGACGTAAGGCCACCAGAGATGGCTGCCGTGCCCCTCCCAAAAATACTACCCGCCCGCCCAACAATCACCTCCATCCCCCGCAATAGACTGGGACATGAGGAGGCAGGAGACAGCCACTAGGAGACTCCCGACACGGCCGCCAGCCCAGCCTCCAACAAAGTGCTGCAATTCCCCGCACCGAATGCAACCCACACGCCTTCCCACCCACCACCACCAGCCAACGCAAGGGATGGGGATGCAAGGCCGCCAGAGGCGGTCGCCATGCCCCTCCAAAATCTGCTGCCAGCTGTACCTCCACCAATTCATCGAGAGGAGCCCTCTCTGCAAGTTCGCCCTCAGCCACGACCGGTAAGGCCAACGACCATCCCCAGGGTGGAGCCTGGGCAGAAATGCTAGTATTAAATAAAGGTGAGATACCTGAAAATTTTGTGTAACTTTTCTTTTACATGTTATATGTCTGTCTGTCTGTCTAACATTTTTGGGAATTTCCCCCAATTCTTCCAATTATTTTGGGCCATTTTCCCCCTGGACCTTTTTTTTCTCTTGCCTGGGCTTAGCCTGCCTAGTGCTGCCTGCTGAAAAACTCAAGAAGAGAAAAGAAAGCTTGCTAGCTTTTCCTAGTTTGGGGCATCTATGGTTTTTTATTTTTATTTTTTGCTATTTTTCCTTTTTGTATGTGGAGTTGATTTCCCTGTTTGACTGATTTTTCAAAAATTATCATATTATTTGTTTAATTTACTGTATATTTATCCTGTTAATGGTGTATATTGAGGGGTATAATTTCCTTTCTTGTATTATAATAATAATAATAATAATAATAATAATAATAATAATAATAATAATAATAATAATAATAATAATAATAATAATAATAATAATAATAATAATAATAATAATAATAATAATAAATTTTAATTTATATCCTGCACTTTCTCAGTCAAAGCCGACTCAAGGCGGCCATCACAACATATATGATACAATACAATAATATCATAACACAATAATAAAGAAACAAATAATAATTAATTACAATAATAATACAATAATCAATAATCAGTAATAACAAATTAACAAATATAATATAATAAAACGCAAACCATGACCTCCCTAACCCAGCCGCAAACAAGTCCAACAGAGAAGGGTAAATAAAGTCCACTCATTCAATACTGCTCATTACCACCACAGTCCTCAAAAACCAAACAGAGGGCAAGGATCGGGGCATCAAGATGGAATTGTCCCAACATGTACCAACCTACCCCAAAAACATCCCAGACAGTAACCAAAAAAACCAGCCATGGCTGTCTGCCTTCAAAGCCTGGCAGTCGACAAAACTGTAGATCCAAATAGTCCCGGCACCCTCCATCCCACCGCAGCCAGCTCCAAGTGGTGGCCATGGCAGCAGCTGGAACTATGTTGATGATGGCTCCTGTTGTCCTAGCCATGGGAACAACTGCCAGCTGCAACTCCCATGGATGACCAGACCAAAGGGAGAACCAAGAAGGTGTCCGCTGGTAGAGCACCAGTGGTGACTCACACGGCTGGGCCAGGGGAGGAGCATGGAGCATTTGCGGCGATGATTGTGGTGGCGTTTTTAAAGCACCGGAGCCGCAAGGCCAGCTGCTGCAACTCCCACTGACCGGCTGGGCCAAGGGAGTAGCGCGGAGCCTTCACGGCGATGATGGTGGTGGTGTTTTTAAAGCACCAGAACCGCGAGTCCAGCTGCTGCAACTCCCGCTGACCAGCCGGGCCAGTATACTGTTGCCTATCTTTAGAGTAGATTGTTTTTTTTTTCCATGCCTATGCTTTTCTGGAGTGATTCTTAAAAGATTTTAAAGACTTTGGGAATGCCAGGAATTTGAATGAGAGGCACAAAAATGGAAGAACACGGACGAGTCTCTCTTTCTGTGTAAAATGAAAGGTGTGATGCATGAGAAATAAGGAAACAAAAGAGGTACTTCCAAAACAAAGGAAATATAAAAGTATAAAAAATTTCACTATGTGAATTAATGCTAAGGATTTTCCCATTTTGCAAAACAGCATACTAATCAGCCCAAGAACTTTCATTTAAGGCATAAACTTGATGTTTCAACCAATCATGCATGCTTTAACTTTTATGTGTACTTTGATCCAGAAAATGTTTTTTAAAAGGCATAAACTCTACTTATTGTAACAATAAAAAAACAAAAGCTTTTTCCCATTATATCATTTTTATTTTGAAATGTAGCCTGATTAACTGAATAATTTTATGTCCCTTTTAAACATCGATGTTTCCTTTGTTATGTTAAGAAAAGACAAAACAAGCTTTGTGCAAGCTATTTTTTAGGAAGCAAGAAAAAAATAAACGAAAAAGACTGGCTTTATATGGCGTAATATAAAAGAAATAAGGGAATAAAAAAATGACAATTTGGCAGAGGTTGGCTTGTGAGGTAGTCATTACATAAAGCTCCCAGTCCTTTTCTAAATTCCATACTTTAGGCAGGATAGGAGATATAAAAAATTGGCACTATTTATATGAAAATTGGATTTGATCTCTAAATCTTTCTTCTGTCTGGAGAGCCACTTGAAGCCAGAGGATATTGTAGCACCTCTTCCTTAGCTGATCAGACATGCTAGAATCATCCAGGGAATGGCATGAAAGACAAATTTTCTAGTTATGATAACAATCTAGCAAAAAAGAGCAAGGTTCACCAGCCTTTCCAGCCTTAGATGGTTGTCTTAACTTTCCCTTTACAATTTTGTTGTTGTTCAGTCGCACAGTCGAGTCCGACCCTTTATGACCCCATGGACCATCACACGCCAGGCACCCCTATCCCCCACCATCCTCTGCAGCACATTCAGCTCTACACCCATTGCATCAACAATGCCATCTAGCCAGCTCATCCTCTGCCACCCCCTTCTCCTTTTGCCTTCGATCTTTCCCAGCATCAAGGCCTTCTCAAGTGAGTCCTCTCTCCTGATTTGGTGTCCAAAGTACTTTAGCTTCATCTTCAATATTTGTCCTTCCAAGGAGCAATCAGACTCACTTGAGAAGGCCTTGATGCTGGGAAAGCATCGCCAGTTGCGCCCGCTCCTGGATAGGGATTCCTTACTCATGATCACACATGCGCTGGTTACCTCCAGACTTGATTATTGCAATGCACTTTACATGGGACTGCCCTTGATGACCATTCAGAGGCTGCAGCTGGTCCAGAATGCAGCGGCCCGGGTAGTGATGGGGTGCGAGTGCTATGTCCGTGCCTCGCCTCTGTTCCAGGAGCTGCATTGGTTACCAGTTTGTCTCTGGGTGCAATTCAAGGCACTGATAATGACCTTTAAAGCCCTTCATGGTAATGGGTCAGGTTACCTAAGAAACCGCATTGCCCTAAGAGAGTCTGCCCACCCCACTAGGGCAGACCGGAGGGGCTCTCTCAGTGTTCCAACGGTTAGAGGGGCTCGCCTCTCTATCACAAGGAGAAGGGCCTTCTCCGTGTCCGCCCCAACCCTGTGGAACCTCCTGCCAGCAGATCTATGGCTGCAGACAGAATTGCTTCCCTTTAGGAAAGGGCTGAAAATCTGGCTGGCAGGGCAAGTATGAGGGGCCGACGGGGTGCTGACTTCCACTCATTGTCTCTGTTAGAATTATTGCTCCTTTTAATTGATGGGTTGAGAAGGGAGGGTCATTTTTAAATTTGGGCTGGTTTTAAATTGTTTCCTATGTCATTTTATTTCTTTTTTTAAGTAAAGTTTTAAGGGGATGTATATAATATTTATGTGGTGGTGCGCCACCCTGAGTTGCTCTAGGGCAAGTGGGCGGGATATAAATCCAAATAAAGAAAGAATGAATGCAAAAGGAGAAGGGGTGGCAGAGGATGAGGTAGATGGATGGAATCATTGATATAATGGCAGTAGATCTGGCCGGGCTGTAGAGGATGGTGGAGGATAGGGTTGCCTGGCGTGCAGTGGTCCATGGGGTCGCAAAGAGTCAGGCTCAACTGTGTGACTGAACAACAACAACAATATATTTGATGATAGTCCATAGTGATTTATTTATTTATTTGCATGACTTCTACTCCGCCTTCCTCTTCTTGGGAAGATCCAAGGCGGCTTACATCATAATTAAAAACATACATAGATTAAAACAGTTAAATCCCCCACCCACAATACCCTCCCTAACCCCTTAAGAAAAAAAAACACACACACAGTTTAAAAACTCATGAAAGATTAAAATAGGAAAATAGAGGGGAATAGGAAAAAGTTAAAATTAAAAGATATGAAAGAGGAGGAGATATGAAAGGGGAGGAGGCGGGGGGGAAGGAGAAAGATAAAAACAGATAGGTACATTATGTTATATTGTAGGAACAGGCCAGGTTTATATCAGCCAGTGGCACTGGGCCATCACAGCTGTCGGGCCCCACACCCGCTGGCACAACCAAGTCTGATGTCAGACAACTAAAAAATGGTTGGATTTTCTTGCATGAAAACAGTTGCATTTTATCTTGTGGGGGGGAACTGTGCTGGTGATTTCTTTTGGGGGCCAAGTATTGCTAAAGGAGCAGGTCTAATAGTTGGAAAGCCTAGAAAATCTAAACTGGAAGGAAGGATTACAGCACTTAGCTGCATTCTGGCTAAAGGAAGCAGCCTTAGGAGCTTTTCCAAACTGGCTGAAATCAAGATATTGTACTGTATAAGTAGATAAGGATGCTGAGAGCAAAAGTGTTCAGGGAGAAATAAGATATAACCAGGCTAAGAGCCTTTGGAGTAATGCAGAGGCCAAAGTCCATTGTCCTGTTCTGCTACAATACTCATCTCAAGAGAAAATCAGGATTTTAGTACCACTTAGATGGATGAAGATGGCTTTGCTTAAGATTTTTTCACCTACAGATGAGAAATAGGTCATGATTATCTTAATATGTATAGAAAACACTTTAATAAATAATTCCATTTTGAATTTTAGTATGGATAGTGGCTATAGATATAATAAAGGAAAACATTCAAATTTCCTGGAGTTTTCCTACGAACTATTTTATCATAATTGGTTCTGTGACATCCCATATATCATAGACATACTTTTAAAAATAATATAAGGATTATATTATTGTATATTCTATAATACATATAGTAAATATGTGATACATATAAAATAATTTTACACCAACAGAATGAAGTGTACCCTTGTTGTGTTTGTATATATATGTATTACTGTAACGTTGTGTAATATTGTTAGGATCAGTACGATCCTCCATTTTGTCTTCTTCTTCTTGGTCTTAAAGTATCGCGGGACTTGCGTTGCTGCCTTAACTATGTAGTCTTGTAAAGTCTTCACTCCGGTCCAATGACCTCCCAGTCACCCCACTCCTTTCCGATCCAATCCAATCCTGTTGTTTCCTGCCCAAATGTATCCATTACTGATTGTATATATTTAGCAGTGCTGCACCATTGCTCTCCATATTCTGACTGCCTAATAAAGTTGTTTGGCCCTGCTATGCTACCAGAACATCAAAACCCTTGAAGCCTTTCTAACAAAACTCAGATACCTTCCTGATTCATCTATCCACTCACTATCACACTCATACACATTTTCAGAACCAAAATTGTTTCTCCCAATAATATTCCATTACAATGATAAAATTTCAGCACTTTAAAAAAATAGTTATTATTTAGGACTAGAAGCCCTCAAAATTACTCATGTAAACTATGGACTAATGGTGGTGCTAAGAAAGGACTTGGTTTATATTGTGCAGCCCTTTATCAATCATATTGACTTAAATTGAGAGATTCTGTCCTGAAAACTCCTTTCATCTGCAGAAGAAACTCAAAAACAGCAGAAGCCCCTTCTGGAGGAAATGGAAGAAGGCAAGTTCTGTCAATTTTCTATACTGCTTATTGATTACTATAAAACGCACCCTTGTCTGAAACCTTTGCCTTTAGGAAGCCATTCTGTTTCTTCAAACTGTCCTAAGGATCTTGCCCACCTAGTAATCATGTTTCCTGCCTGCTACATTCCTCACATATCCCAGAAAAATATGATAAAAAATTAGAAAATAAGGAAGACGTATTTATAGTTATTAGTAGACCTGAGATGTGTGTGTTAATGTGCCATCAAATCAGACCTGACATATAGCAACACTAACAGGACTTTCAAAGTAAGTTAGATGTTTAAGGAATGGTTTTAACACTTACCCACTTCACAATTACTTTCCATAGTGGGGATTTTGAATCCAGGCCTACCAAATCCTAGCCTATCATTCTATCCACTACGCCACACTAGGTAACACACTGCCTGTAGTTCTGTGAAATGCTGTGTCAGATGTTGGAGAATTCTTCAGACAGTGTGGGAAAATGTTGGTGAAAGAAAAATCTACAATATTTTTTTTAAAAAAATATCACCCCACCCCACCCATTTCTCCAGTGAAAAGCCTTGTTAGTAGATTTCTGTACAAAGAAAATGTGTATGAAGAATGAGGTCAGGCAGCTTATACAAGGTATTTGCCAGGTAAATGTAGATCACGTCTTTCCTCTCTTACCCCGTAGTTTGGACATTTCCCTGACCAGTGCTTCTGTGTTTACTTTGATAAAGAACAGTTTGCAGGAGCTTTGTGGGAGAAAGAAGACTTTTGCAAACTGCCTCTAATATGGAAAATTGCACTGGAAGATCTCATGAAGTTGATGGGGATCATTGCAAGTACACCAAGAAATAGATCTACTTTTAAAGATATATAACACAATGAAAAACCAAAGCTACCTGGCTAAAACATTGTGCCATGAAGGTCATAACTTTTCATGAGCTCAGTGTGGCATTCGTTGAGTTAGTTCTTAATATGTGTTGTGTATCAAGTGGCTAAGATGCTGACTGGGAGGTGGAAGGTCAGCAGTTTGATTCCTGAGTACTGCAGGACAGAATGAGCTCCTGTCTTTGTCCCAGCTCCTGCCAACCTAACAGTTTGAAAGCAACAAATTGCAAGTAGATAGTGACCACTTCGGTGGGATGGTAACAGCGTTCCATGTCTAGTCATGCCTGCCACATGACCACGGAAATGTCTGCAGAAGCAGACAGCGCTGGCTCTTCGGCTTTGAAACAGAGATGAACACTGAACCCTAGAGTCGGATACGACTGGCTTTCAAGCAAGGGAAACCTGTACCTTTAAGAGAGAGAAATGTCAGGATACATTCCCAGAAGCAGGAAATTTTGGAATAGTCTACCTTTGATGAAGGAAAAATATATCACCAATCCCTCTGTCATGTCAAATTTCACTTGAGACTCTTGATAAGCCAAGGGCCAGTCTGCTTGCAAACACATCAGTGTCTGAACGGTGTATCTCTGTCACCTGACGACCCATCCATTGTAAAGGTAACCCTGCAAAAAGAAAAGTCAGGGGGCGGGGGAGAATTATGATGTTTGCCTTCCCTGGGCAAAGCCAGTAAGAGCTCTGTCTCTTGACATATTGTGCAGAGCTTTCCCAACACTTCCTAGTACCGCTTGCTTGTGTTTGAATTGTAGAGCCAGTGCCTCTACTTTCTGCCTAGAAGCTTTGTGAGGAAGATGGTGTTGTTGACCTATCTAATGCTGTCAAATGGTCCCTCTTAGTCTGTTTACAGTCTTCCTGCCAAACTGGGATTGGGATCACGACCCTTTGCCCCACCTCATATGTCTAAGCCACAGCTTGTCAATCACGCCATCCTTTTGCTTTTCCTGTGCTTTAGCAAGGTTATTTTGTGCTGAGGCCATAAACTCTTTTGCTCTCTTGTGGAAGTCCAGTGTTTATTGTAGTCTTGACTGCTTTGATGTTCACAGATTGACTTTCCACTTGTCCCTTGCAAAGCCTAACAGTCTTCAGATCCATAAGCAAGCATGGTATTCTGAAAGCTTTCAGACAGGCTAGGTAGACAAATGGCTTTTACTACTGAGAGTTGCTTCATCTGTGCTTGCATTCATTCACATGCTGAAGTCTCACAGAGTGGGGCGGGGGGGGGGGTGTTGTACTGATTTCACAACAACTGTTGCTTCTGTTGGTATTCCTCTATTATATCATCTGAGCAAAAATCTCCATGTTCAGTTAAAAATACTACTCGAGGGAAAACCTCGAGATGGAAACACACAGGCTGGGCCAAATCCTACTGGATGTGTACAAGAAGAGTTGTAGAAATGTTACAAACACTTAGAGACTAGACTTTGATATAAAAAAACCCATTCATTCAACTGGGCTATCAGTTGGATTTAGGTCCTAATATTATACATGTGGATATGTATGAATAATGCAAATTATACTTTTAGTCCATAATGGTACCATTGAAGTCCTCCAGATCTTTTTGTTTTCCCACTCTCATCATTTCTGACTGCTTGCCTACTAACTTGGATAAATAAGAGCTGAGAGTACAGTGATATCTGGAGAGCTCCAGGTTCAACATCTTGACCCAGAATTAGTTTTACTTGCTGTATGTTAGTGCTACCAGGATCAAGAAACAGAACAACAGTGATTAAAGAAAGGCAAAATGGGCTTGGTTTAGATGTCAGAGGTTCATGCTGGTCTGTGGCAAAAAAATGTGACATCATTTGAGACAGATGAGTAAGTGGTAAACACTGACCTTTTGTGATAAACTGAGTTTGCTAAAGATAGACTTCTTTGGTGAAGTCCTCCCTGAATGCTTTCTTAGTTTCTCTCATGAAAATGAATCAATATATTCCCTTGTATAGGTAAAAAATACCAAAAGACTCCTGCTGAACCATAATGTCTAGCAAATTTACATCATACAGCTATAACTGTTTGATATGTTAAATGTCAAGGTACTGCCCTACAAAATCTCAGGTTCTGTAACTGTTGAGATGCTGAGGGTCAAGATAGATAATACACTTGGCACTTATGTAGAAGTAGTGCTTTTTTCATCATGTCAGAAGCACACAAAGGTGATTTCTAGGTTGAAATTATTTTTGCTGAAGGAACTCCGCTCAGAGGATGCCTGAATGAGGCTCTGTTCATGTCCCCCACCCAAGTGTTCCCTATTTATCTACTTGCAATTTCTTGCTTTCAAACTCCTAGGTTGGCAGGAGATGGGACAGAGATGGGCACTCATTCTGTCATGCAGTACTCAGGTCTTGAACTGCCAACTTGCTGACCTTCCATCTAACAAGACAATCTTCTTAACCACTGAGCCATTGCAGTCCCTAGAAGTGGTGCTCTCATAAGGGGATTGCTGTCTGTCTTAGCAGATACTTTTCCTTATCTCCATATTTTACATTAAAGTTCTATTTCACCACTTGAGATCACCACTTTTAAATTTATTTATCCACAAGTCCAAAGCACTAAAATTTAAAACCAACATAATTTTAAAAACACTGATCATCTAAAAAAGGAATGCATACATAAACTACACCTTTACTGTATCTACACTCTGCTTTCCCAATATTCAGCAGTTTGAACAGCCCTACCATTTGCTTTAAACCAGCGGTTCCTAACATGGAGCCCATGCCCCACAGAGGGACTTCAATTCCCAGAAGCCTAAGTCAATACATTGGATGATCAGTGCTTTGGGGAATTGACTTAGGCTTCTGGGAATTGAGGTCCAAAAACCAAAGGTTGGGAAACACTGCTTTAAACAAATCCTTCATATCATACTATACCGCACTATATACTCTAGAAAGTGAAAGGTATGAAATGTATGAAAATGGGGTCTAGAATTATTTCATTTAGCATTTCCTGCTGTCCTGTGATGAACTTTGTGTTTGCTCCAAAACTATTCTGAAGCTATACCAGAATCTAAGTATTCAAATAGCTTGGTTGGCTTTCTTCTTGTGGCTTTTTTTTTGTTCTGCCTCAAGCTGTAATTGCCTATTTGCTTCAGAACAGTTGTATTACATCTTAAAGTCTACTTAATTTTTACCTTTTTTTGGCTTTTTACGATTTCCCCCATGTATTTGTTTGCATAATTAGCCCTATTAAGATGTGTGGTACTTAAATCCAAACCTTGCTTGTCCAAATACCAAGTATCTTATTGTTTTTGTGAATGTATTGGAAATACACTCCTAAAGAAGCTCCTGATTAGGTTGAAGGAGGAGAGTGCAAAAGCTGGCCTGAGACTCAATATCAAGAAAACCAAGATAATGGCAACAGGCCCTATCAGTCCCTGGAAAATAGATGGGGAAGAAGTAGAAGCAGTGACATATTTTACTTTCTTAGGAACAAAGATCACTGCAGATGGGGATTGCTGCCATGAAATAAAAAGGTGACTGATTCTTGGGAGGCAAGCTATGAGAAACCTGGACAACATAGTGAAAAGTAGAGACATCACCTTGCAAACTAAAATTTGCATAGTCAAAGCAATGGTATTCCCAGTGGTATTTTATGGTTGTGAGAGCTGGGCCATTAGGAAAGCTGAGCACAGAAGAATAGACGCCTTTGAAATGTGGTGTTGGAGGAGAGTTTTGAGAGTCCCCTGGACAGCAAGGAGAACAAATAGATCAATCTTAGAAGAAATCAACCCTGACTGCTCCTTAGGAGGTCAATAGTAAAGATGAAGCTGAAGTACTTTGGACATCAAATGAGAAGAGAGGATTCACTTGAGAAGGCCTTGTTGCTGGGAAAGGTGGAGGGCAAAAGAAAAAGGGGGTGGCCAAAGATGAGATGACTAGATGGTATTGTGGACGCAGTGGGCACAGAGCTGGGCAGGCTGAAGAGAATGGTGTAGGACAGAGGTGGCTGAAGGTCAATGGTCCATAGGGTGGCAAAGGGTCAGAATCGACTGTGCAACTGAACAACAACAACATTGGAAATACTATCTTGCAAGTTTTGTGTAAAAGTTTTAAGTGCTCAACCTAATGGAATTTTATACTCCTGGTAGCACTGCTTGATCGGGCAGGGCTTTGGAAAGGTATCAGAACAGGAGATTTCCCCTCTGTCATTACTACATTGACCCTCCTGGATTCCCCCACTCCACGGTGCATTGAATAGTAGCTATTCTCCCTCCAGGAGTTTCCCTGAAGAGGCGGCTCTAGACATAACTTTGAAAACAACTTTATAATGAAGGCAAAACCACATCGCCCTAAGAGAGTCTGTCAGTCCTACCAGGGCGGACCGGAGGGGCTCCCTCAGTGTTCCAACGGTTAGAGGGGCTCGCCTCTCTAGCACAAGGAGGAGGGCCTTCTTCGTGTCCGCCCCAACCCTGTGGAACCTCCTGCCGGGCCGGCATAGTTTAGGCTACAGTCAGAATTGCTGCTTTTTAGGAAAGGGTTGAAAACCTGGCTGGCAGGGCAAGTCTGGGGGGGCCGACTAGGTGTTGACACCCGCTCATTGGCTCTGTTGAGTTTATGTCCCCCTTACTGAGTGTGGGGAGGGGAGGGTCTTTTTAGATATGGGACAGTTTTTAAAGAGTCTTTTATTGCTGTTTTTTATGGGGTTTTTAATATTTTTATCTGATTGTGCGCCACCCTGAGTTGCCCTAGGGCAAGAGGGTGGGGTATAAATTTAAATAAATAATAAAATAAAATAATAATAAATAAATAAATACAAACAGGAAGATGCTCAGTTTAAGGTAAAGGTAAAGGTTTCCCTTGCTCAAAAGCTAGTTGTGTCCGACTCTAGGGCTCATCTCTGTTTCAAAGCCCAAGAGCCAGCGCTGTCTGCTTCTGCAGATGTTTCCGTGGTCATGTGGCAGGCATGACTAGACACCGGAGCACAAGGAACGCTGTTTACTTTCCCACCAAAGTGGTCCCTATTTATCTACTTGCAATTTCTTGCTTTCAAACTGCTTGGTTGGCAGGAGCTGGGACAAAGATGGGAGCTCATTCCGTCCTGCAGTACTCGGGAATCGAACTGCTGATCATCCGCCTCTCAGTTAGTCAGCGTCTTAGCCACTTGAGCAACTTGAGCCACTGCTCAGTTTAGGGCCCTTATAATCTGTTTCTTTCTTCCCACTGAACACACAGCTTCTTAAACATATTTAATGAATAGGAATATTTCCTCTTTTGTCCTAGAAAACTGTATACAAGTAGTTAGGCTGAAATATATCTTCTGCATTTCTTGCACATTTTTATATGTTCCTGTGCAACATATAACAGCATTTATGACATTTTACACATTTTAAAGTTTCTAACTATTGTTTACTTGTATAGTTTTCTAGTTTCCATATAAACCATACTTGATTATTATTTTAAAGAAGAATCTTTTAAGAATATTATTTTGGTACAAGTAAATGGTCACCTCAGAGTTTTAATCTGACAATGATGTAGAATTAGTTCACATCTGGAAGTTTTACAGTACTGTACTTGAAAGGCATTTTTGGTCTAACAAGAAGAAAAGGATCTTATTCAGTATGAAATGAGACTGACATGCTAACATTTGGATAAATGAAATTTTTGTTAATTTTAGAAAGTGTATGTTCCAAAGCAATTTAGGGTTTCTGTGTTTGTTGATATTGCTTTTTTAATGTGACAACTGTGACATACATTTCCACAACAGATGGATTAATGTCATTTTTAAAAAATTACTTCACCTAGACAGGTGTTTCCTGTATATGTTTGACATAAAATTAAACATAGCTCCAGATGTTCCATTTTCAGCAAAGCCAGTTAATTTTATTACAACATTTAATCACAGATCAACAGTCTAATAGAACTGCAGACTATGTGAAGTGGATATTTAACAGAGCTTCCTAATGAATACGAGAAAAAAGGCTATATATGGAGAACCACTGTGTTTCTTAATAGGAATCCCGTAATATTCATGCCACAGTTTGTGTATTCAGATCCAGAATCTGAATGTGTGTTTACTTCAAAGAAATTTTACAGAGCATAAGAAGTTTCAACCAAGGATATTTTAAAAAATTCAGATATTCCAGATGCTCATCCAAGTGCTCAAAACAGCCTGAGCTAAAGCCGTAGAGGAAAAGGTTAGGGATCCCACACGGGCTGCATCTGAAAAAGATCTGAAAAAAAGCTGTGTGTTGGTGCTTAGTATCATTGCACCAGGCTGGAGCTGTTGATGTTCACAGCTGATTGCTCTGCTTATATTACCTGCAGCAAGAGACATCTGCAGAAAGTTCTGCTATGCCCGACTTAAATATCATTACATGCCTGGTTATTCTTTTCCCTCCAAGATTAGCTATAGATTTTCCATTAATTATTACATCAGGTTTATTCATCATTAATAAAACAAATCTGGGTCTGCTGTCACGGATTCCTTCAACTTAATGGAAACAAATGAAGAAAATTGCACCCTATCCTTGTTATGCCTCTATCATATTTCCCCACTATGCCCTCTTTGTCTGTCCGAGGGTGCAGCGACCGTATTTGTGACCTCCCCCTCTTCCTGCTTTGAAATATTAGTGTATCTTAGGTGCTGTAATAAAAACTTAAAGCCTTTCTGTGATTGATGCTTTGTGTTGGCCTGTCACCCCATTGTATGGAAGTTTGTTTTAATGAGTTTCTTTAATGAATATTTTATATTGATACTTGGATGAATGGCATATGGTAAATGCAAGGTAAATTACAGCTCTTTAAATAAATATTTTTCATAAATGATTTATTTTGTGATGCCTGCATTGTTTAGACGTCACGTCAGATGGAGGCTGGAAACTATTTACTGCAACACTTATTTGGGGGATTTTTTTAAAAGTAAAAGACTTTTAATTATTAACAAGCCTCCAATCTGCCTATGTAATGCATGGGAAATTACCATAAATGTTTATGTGATTGCAATTTTGCAAGAACAGAAATGTTTTGTGGCACCAGCCAAAGAAGAATGTTCTATTCCTATGGCAAGTATGCACATTTATTAAAGCCAAAGCAATTATATGAATTATTAAGGGGGGGGGGAATATACACATTCTGGAAAAACTCTGATTTCTCTAGGATTAAGTCTCAGACTCACACACTGGCTATCTGTTCTTGAATGTATGCATTTTTGCTGTTTACAGTAGAATTAATTTAGCATGAATTCAGTGTTCTAGCTTAACCACACATGCATGCATACTAGAGATTTGAATCTCACAGCCTCTCATTCTTGGGGAAAAATTACTCTTTGCTACAAGATTCCTCTGTGCATATTCCCTTCTCCCACACACATTGTTAGCAGGTTTTGTGGTGATTTTTTTTTCTGGGAGAGAAATGCTTCTGAGAGATCCATACTAGAGATTTGTTGCACAGAGGAGTGATAATGATGGTTGTGATGAGCTTTGTACCTTAACTCTCGTTAAGGGGAAATCTTTGTCCCCTAAAGTCTTGTTTTGTTACAGAATTTACACCAAACCAGACCTACAGGGTAGGCGTTCTAGAATATTGTTACCTAAAGCATTGTACAGAACGTTTCTGGCTTTGAGCTACTGGACATGAAGCCTGGTTGGTTGGTTTTGGTTGGTTTTGAATTGACGAAAGACAAGGACAAAACTTGCACAAGAAATCTACAGCTTTTTGGATTGAGGCATTTTTTCTCCCCCAGCCAATACATTAGTAAAGGTAAAGGTCACCCTTTCTCAAAAGCCAGTTGTATCCAACTCTTGGGTTCAGTGCTCATCTCTGTTTCATAGCCGAAGAGCCAGTGCTGTCTGCTTCTGCAGATGTTTCCATGGTCACATGGCAGGCATGACTAGACACCGGAGTGCACGGAATGCTGTTTACCTTCCCATACATTATGTCACAACAAAAAGCTCTATTTGTTTGCTTGCTTGCTTGCCTGCTTGTTTGTTTGCTTCCTTCCTTGCTTGCTTGCTTGCTTGCTTGCTTGCTTGCTTGTTTGTTTGTTTGTTTGTTTGTTTGTTTGTTTGTTTGTTTGGAGTCAGAGTGCCAAGAAGAAATGATACTCAGACTATCAATAAATTGGCTATTCTGAAGGAGGGATGGTCGGACCAGAATTTTTCAGAAGTATAAGGTATGTTCGTTTAATCCAAAACCTAACCCAACCCTCTTGCTAACTTTCAATACACTGAAAGTCCAGTGTTGTCAGACAATATCCACCAGAATTCTGTGTATTTTAAAATAATTCCTCTAGTTTCTTGAATTAGATCAACTCCAGAGAGATGCCCAGTAAAATATAAGCAAAATAGTTAATTATAATCAATGATACTTTCAAGAAAGAAGTTTTCGTGCATTTCAGTAACAATATAAGAAGACAATATTCTCATTCAGGAGACTTAATTGATACTTGGATGTTTTTCTCCCAGCCACAATCATATCAGTCAACCTTCCCGGATTGGCCGGGATTTCCCGATTTTCGGCACCGGTTTGCGCCATTTCCCGCCCGCAGCTGCCAAAACCCTGGAATTGGCAGCGGGGGAAAAGAGGTACTGTGCATCCTTTCTGTGCAAGTCACGTTCTACACATGCGTAAAAGGGTTCTATGCAAGCGTTAAGGCTTCTACGCATGCATAGAACGCGACTTGCACAGAACCGTTGTGCGCAGGTCCTGGATTGTCCGGAGCCGCGGTTGACAGGTATGGCCACAATACCTTTCATTGAAATGTAAGTCATTTTTGAATCAATTCATTTATACTTTATTGGCATGCTAGAATTACAAGGAAAAGAGGGGTTTCTTTGTTTGATGATGTATCCACACAGTTTCTATGGTTCTTTTTAATTGAAGAATTGCTGATTTCAGAATTATACAGTTGGATTGAATTGAAAACTATCTAGTCCCAGCATCTATTCGGGAGGCATGATTAACTGCCTTGAACTCCCACAAATCCATCATTCATTCTCTATAAGCAGAATGCAAGCGCGGCGCCAAAATGGCCGCCGCGCCCTTTGCGGGCCCCCCCCCACAGGACAGAGAATCCGGGTAGTTAGGGGCGTGGCCAGCTCCCTTATAAAAGGGGTGGCCACGAGGCAGCCGAGCTGCCATTTTGCCTCAGCGACGGAGCGGAGAAGTTTTTTCCCCTGCGCCTCCGTCGCTCGTTGGTATCACCGGGAAGCCTTTTGGGTCGATTTTGCTTAGCTAGCTTCCCTTTTTTGCTCGAGATGCCTTCCAAAAAGAAGGCTGCTGCGAATTCAGCCCGGGCTGTTAGGAGGCGCAACCCAGGTCGGAGGACCGTGGTGCCGCCTCCTCAACAGCCACCTTTGCCATCCCCGGCCGGGGCTGGTGGCTTGGGGTCTATCGCCCCTTGGCCCGATCAGAGTGCGGGCGCGGAGGGCGCTCCGGCCCGCGGCCCGCGAGCGGTGGACACCGCTCCTCCTCCTGCCCAATCCGTTGGGCCGATTACTTTTGGGCCGCAGCCTCTCCCGGGGCCCTCTAGCCTTGGGGGGTGGCCCGGTGCCCTGCCTTGGCAGGTTTCCTCACCAGCCCTACCGGGCTTCGGCCCTGGCCAATGGCCATATATGGGCCATGGGGTGCAGGGAACTGTCCCCATGCAAGGGTCAGGTGGGCCGGCCGGCTCTTTACCCATGGTTAATGTAGACACCTTACTGGCCCGTATTGCGGCCTTAGAGGAGTCTTTGGCCCGGGCCAGTCAGGCAGATGCCCCTTTCGGGGTACCTTTTGAGGCGCTATCGGCAGCAGGACAACGGCCGGCGGGGAGGGTTGAGCTGCTGCAGGCGGGTGGCGCGGCTCCGGCCACTGCCTCGCAGCTCCCCAGCCAGCAACCTGGTGCGGGTCAAGCCCCGGTGATGAGCTCTACATCGGTCGTGAGCTCCGACGCCCCCAGTGGGCCTGAACCCCCGGTGGGGGCGGCCCGCGGGGGTGCAGCATGTGAGTATATGGTGCAAACGAGTACATCCACACACATTCCCAATATAGGGGGGACCTTTCAGTGGCCTTGGCCTCGCGCGGGTGGTGCAGGGGCTACGCCGCTGGCGACCCACCCGGCGACAACTACTGCCACCATGCCCGCTGGGGTGGGCCTCGGTTCTTACACTGCTGGGAACGTACTTGGGGTGGCAGGGTATTCCTTGCCACTGGGTGATCACTTGGCACAGGCTACCAGAGAAAAGATATGGCGAGGGGAGTACGTAGATATCTTCTCACTCCTGAACAGAGAGCCCACCAAGGAAGAAAGGGAGGGTCAGGATGAGAAGGACAAGGAGCAGGCACGCCGCCGTAAGCCGCCGCGTGCCTGGGCTAACTGGCTCCCCGCTTATTTGATATACATGGCGGTATATTTGAGGGCGCGGCCGGATCTAGCTATTCCCATGGTCCAATATTTGGACAACATATATAGGGCGATGGTAGATTTCCCGGGCCCCTCATGGCTAGCATATGATGAGGAATTCCGTATGAGGATTCCCCTACACCCCGAGATGAGATGGGATGAGCCGTGCCAGAGACTGTGGCTCTTGTATATGACACCCACACGTCCTGCCCCGGGGGATAGATACCATTGTGGACATGCAGTCCAGCGAGCAGCTCCAGCGCAGGGTACCCGCCAACTGGCGGGGCAGGGGGTTCCAGCCCGCCTGCTGTGCTGGACTTTCTCGTCCAATGGTTCCTGCAGTCGGAAGAACTGCAGGTATAAGCATGAGTGTCCCACATGTTCTGGTCCCCACGCAGCCTCTGCTTGTCCCAAGCCTGGGGGGGCGCGAGGCAGAGGGAGGGGTGGACAGTGGGCTGGCAAGCCTGCCACGGATGGAACTAGTTCTCCGAAAGGCCCCCTCCCCAATTAAGGTGGACATGCTGGAGCGCTGGCTCGCATCGTACCCAAGGGGAGAGGACAGAGAGTATCTCATCCAAGGTTTTAAGCAAGGATTTCGTATCCCTTTTATGGGTGATAGATCCCCTCAGGATGCTCCCAACCTTTTATCCCTCAGAGGAAGGGAGGAGGTAGCCGAGGCCAGCATTAAAAAGGAATTAGACGCGGGCAGGGTCGCCGGACCTTTTCCCGCACCCCCTTTTCCCAACCTTAAGGTTTCGCCATTGGGTTTGGTTCCCAAAAAGTCCCTAGGTGAGTTTCGCCTTATTCATCATTTGTCCTACCCAGCCGGCCGATCGGTCAACGATGCGATACCTGATGACCTTTGTTCGGTCAGGTATACATCGTTCGACCATGCGCTGCGCATGGTGCGCTCGTGTGGCCCGGGTGCCTTGCTGGCCAAGTGCGACATTAAGTCAGCTTTTCGCCTCTTGCCGGTGCACCCGGGCGACTTTGAATTGCTGGGTTTTAAGTTTAGAGGGGAGTATTATTTTGATAAGGCCATGCCTTTTGGCTGCTCCATATCATGCTCGGCTTTCGAGCGTTTTAGTACCTTCCTAGAGTGGGCTTTCGTCCGCAGGTCAGGGTCCCGGTCTGTAGCCCATTACCTGGATGACTTTTTATTCGGGGGTGAACGGGGCTGGGACACGTGTGCACGTCTCCTCAATACATTTCAGACGCTAATGCAGGAACTTGGTGTCCCTTTAGCGCCCGAAAAGACCGAGGGCCCGTCGACCGAACTAGTATTCCTGGGGGTTGAGATTGATACAGTAGTACAGGCTTTTAGGTTACCGGGTGATAAGGTGTCCAGGATAGTGACCCTTATCTCGGAATTGCTGGCCAAGCGTAAGGCATCCCTGAGGGAACTGCAGGTGCTACATGGGCACCTCAATTTTGCCTGCAGGGTGGTCGCACCGGGCAGGGCTTTCGCCCGGCGCTTATGCGACGCCATGGCAGGGTTATCCAGGCCCCACCACAGAGTCAGGCTTACCCGGGGTATCAGGGCAGACATGTTAGTCTGGTTGCAATTCCTGAGGGAGTTCAACGGGGTCTCATTTTGGAGGTCTGACCTCCTGGCATCCCCCAATTTCCAGATCCAGTCTGATGCCTCAGGATCCCTGGGTTATGGGATGTACTTCAATGGGAAGTGGGCCTATGGTGGGTGGCCACCGGCATGGGCAGGCACAGGTCGCCTGCGGGATCTCACATACCTGGAATTTTTTCCCATTCTCGGGGCTTTGATGCTATGGGGCGAACAGTGGGCTAATTCGGTGGTGCATTTCTGGGGCGACAATGCTGCTGTTGTACACATTGTCAATGCACAGACTTCTAAATCGCCCAGAGTCATGGATCTAGTGCGCCATTTTGTGCTGCGCTGCCTGCGCCTCAACGTCTTGTTCAGGGCCAGGCATGTCCCAGGGGTTAATAACGATATTGCTGACGCTTTGTCCCGCCTGCAGATCTCCCGGTTCCGCGCCTTGGCCCCGGATGCGGAGGAATTTCCCTCGCCACTCCCGGACGAGATGTGGACTATTGGCAAGGAGAGGTGAACCGGGCGATTGGCCTGTCACTAGCGCCACGCACGCGTAAGGCGTATCAACAAGCATTCAATTTGTATAGGGCTTTTGCTACTCAATTTCAATTGCCAGAGACCTGGCCTATCCCGGTGGACCATGTTCTGCGGTTCATGGTTCACCTGCATGCACAGGACCTTGCACCTCGCACCATAGCATCCAAGCTCTCGGCGTTGGCTTTTATGGCCAAAGTAGGGGGTCATGTGGATACCACCTCTGACTTCCGTGTGAGACATGTTTTGGAGGGGTGGGTGCGCGAGCGCGGGCGTTGCCCGGACGACCGGCACCCTATTTCCCCAGGGGTTCTTACCCAGTTGGCCCGGGGCTGGCCAGGCCTCTGTTTTGATCATTATGAGGCAGCCCTTTTTCATGCAGCCACAACGGTGGCATTTTTTGGAGCGCTCCACATCAGCGAACTCGTGATGCTGTCTAAGGCGGATGCAAGTGGTAGGGCACTGGAACTCGGAGATGTATATGTTGCCAAAGACTGGGCCCAGTTGAGGATTCGCTCCTCCAAAACAGATCAGCATGGCGTAGGCAGTGGAGTAAGACTGCTACGGTGTTCTTTGGCAGACATCTGTCCGGTTGGTGCCCTACAGGAATACCTGGCACTGCGTGGCATGCACCACGGCCCGTTTTTCTGTCACCAAGATGGGTCTCCCCTTACTAAATTTCAGTTTTGGAAGGTGACAGCCAGAGCCCTCACCAGGGTGGGCCTACCAGGTGCCCGTTATGGCACACATTCGTTCCGTATTGGCGCAGCCTCTACAGCAGCTGCTTTTGGGTACTCTGGGGCTGACATACGTAGCATGGGGAGGTGGGGCTCACAATGTTTTCAGTTTTATGTGCGCCCACTCCCGCCATGAGTACCAATCCAGTCACCTTACCTTCCTTTTTCTCAATTTTCTTACAGACCCTGGGTGTCGTATTACACCGGTGACAGTGTGGCTGGTGGGCCACAGCTATGTGCTCAGGGCAGCGCGTTACGCTGCGGCGACAGAGTGGGGACCCCGACTGGGACTGGGTGACCACGCCAGTCTCTCATGGCACGGTAAGCCTGGGATGTTATGGCGGGAGCTGCGGCCTTTCCTTTTTTCTGGCCTGGGGGCTGACCCGCCTGACATTCTAATCATCCACCTGGGGGGCAATGATTTGGGCCAGGTCACCGGCTTATCGCTCAAGCATGCGATTTGCGAGGACCTCGCCTACTTGCATTATGTCTGGCCTGCCACAGCCCTGGTTTGGTCGGACATTGTTCCGCGCCACTCTTACAGAGGGGGCGTTAACCTCCTGGCCCTTGACCGAGCTAGGCGCGCGGTCAATAAGGCAGTGGCGCGGTTTCTCACCACCAGGGCTTGGGGACGGGTTAGTCATCACCCCGATATTAGTCTACAAAATTGTGACTTGTATGCAGGGGATGGGGTCCATCTGTCGCGAGGAGGTATGGACCTCCTGTTGGGTGACTGGCGAGCAGGCCTGTTGACCGAGCTGACGGTCTGGGGGGGGGCGTCAGGTCTTCTGTGAAGCCCCTCCGTGTGGCGGGTAGCACTGGTAAGGTAAACAGTATGACCCACAAGTATCCGGCAGGTTCGCAATTGACTGGACAACACTAGACAGGAATAAAGTAGTTAAACGTTGTCCGGTCAACGACGAACCAGGCGATGGGGTGATGATGATTGCTAACCAGCATGCATCACCCCTGTGATTTCACGGATACGCGTCAGAGGGTGGGGTCATGAGTTAGTTATTGACTACGGTCAACAATTTGTTTGTTGTTAACAAACAAATTGATACAAATTGATACATTGTAACCAATTGCCGTTGGCAATTTTGGGGTGGTACCTTACCAGTGTTACTTCGGCCTGCTTGCCTTAGGAATTATGATTGGTCGTTTTACCAATACAAATTTATAATTCGGACTAGGGCATTGAATCAATAAATGTGGCCCTTTGCTGTTATCCACTTTCAATGTTGTCTGTGTCCGTTATTGGGGGGGTGCGCCTGCAATGCAAGCACGGTGCCAAAATGGCCGCCGCGCCCTTTGCGGGCCCCCCCCCACAGGACAGAGAATCCGGGTAGTTAGGGGCGTGGCCAGCTCCCTTATAAAAGGGGTGGCCACGAGGCAGCCGAGCTGCCATTTTGCCTCAGCGACGGAGCGGAGAAGTTTTTTCCCCTCCACCCCCTCCCTAGTTAACAGTGTGATTATGGTCGCTTCGGGGCCGGGTGGGAATTTTTGGTTGGGACCCATATTGGCTTCGGGTCCTGGCTTTTTTGCCCATCCCACACTGTTGCTATGGTTTGATATAGGGGTCTTTCTTCGTTCCTACTGTTGACTTTGGTCACATGGGCGGGTAGCACTGGTAAGGTAAACAGTATGACCCACAAGTATCCGGCAGGTTCGCAATTGACTGGACAACACTAGACAGGAATAAAGTAGTTAAACGTTGTCCGGTCAACGACGAACCAGGCGATGGGGTGATGATGATTGCTAACCAGCATGCATCACCCCTGTGATTTCACGGATACGCGTCAGAGGGTGGGGTCATGAGTTAGTTATTGACTACGGTCAACAATTTGTTTGTTGTTAACAAACAAATTGATACAAATTGATACATTGTAACCAATTGCCGTTGGCAATTTTGGGGTGGTACCTTACCAGTGTTACTTCGGCCTGCTTGCCTTAGGAATTATGATTGGTCGTTTTACCAATACAAATTTATAATTCGGACTAGGGCATTGAATCAATAAATGTGGCCCTTTGCTGTTATCCACTTTCAATGTTGTCTGTGTCCGTTATTGGGGGGGTGCGCCTGCAAAGCAATTTTACTGCCAAAATGGGGTTGCATAGGCCTTAGCTCTATCATAATAACAATAACTGTGTGTTGACAAGTCAATTCTGACTTGTGGTGATCCTTTCCAGAGTTTTCTAGATAGAGAATACATAGAAATGGATAACTGTTTCATTCTTCTGGGTGAGTTCTGGGACTGGGCAACTTGCCCATGACTAAACAAGCTGGCTCTTCTCTGTGGAGACACAGTGGGGAATTGAACTCTCAACCTCAGGTTCTGCTGACAGATAAATGTAGCTGAGCTATCCAGTCAGCTCATATCATAGAGAACTCCTGGTCTAGATGATGACTTCCATTGACTCCAGGCAAACCTAGTTTGGAGGCCTGTCATGTCTTTCCTGCTTTCTTTTCTTCTCTTCTCTTTTGTACCTGCTGCCACACTTTTTTGGCTTTGAGTCTCTGATTTCTGACATTGCTGATTGTTATTCCAGATATCAAAACCTTCTGGAAAGTTCCTGATACTGACTACATTATTGGATTTTGGGCCTGAATGACATTCCATGAGCTTTATGAGTATGGAGTGCTTTTATATTTTTCTGTTCTCTATAATGGACACAAAACTTTATTTTCTCCGTAAACAGAAGGACATCTCAAACACCAGGTTTTTATGACGATTGCCCTCAAATACTAAAACAAATGGCTCAATAATCTGTAAGAGTGTTTCAGATGGCTCAGCCCAATAACTCCAGAGACAGTATATTATAATTAAAGTCTTTTATTCTTACTGCCCGCATGGCGGTCAGTGGCTGTATCAAGGGTCAAAGATGGAAGGGAAGGGTATGAGGTTGAGGTGGTCCTTTAATAGGGTCGGATGAGGTCAGAGGCATAAGGCTCAAGGGAATAGGGTTACAGTGGCAAGGCATTGTGGTACATGTAGTTCAGATCAGTTTGATATTACATCTGACAAAACCCCTTCTAATATCATATGGGCTGACTACATCGAGTGCATACTTGAGCGTTTCATTTTCTAAGACACAGACTGGCAAACAGGTACTCATGCTGAGCTGAGGGGAGTGGTTTGGTCAGTATGTCTGCCACTTGTTCCTTTGTCTCACAATGTGTTAGCTCTATAAAGCCTTCTCTTATCATCTGTCTCACGTTTTTGCACTTGATATCTATATGTCTAGATTTCCGGTTTATAGTGTCACCTTTTGCTATCTCTATGGCCGCCTGGCTATCTTCGTGGATGGTGATGGGGAGCTTGGGCTTTTCCCAGATAAGGGAGATCAGTTCGTTTATCCAGATAAGGTCACATGCAGCGTTTGACAGGCAAACATATTCGGCCTCGGCGGTGGAAGTAGAAACCAGTTTCTGCTTCTTGGTGCGCCAGTATATTGGGCTGCCATTCAACATCACCATGTAGCCGGATGTGCTCTTTCTGGTTCCTAAGCATCCGCCCCAGTCAGCATCGGCGTAGCATGACAGGTTGATTTCTTCGTCTACTCGAGGGGTGAGCAGTAATTCTGTCTCCATGGTGCCCTTCAGGTATCTCAGCAGTCTCTTGACGGCCGCCCAATGAAACGTCTTTGGGTTACTGGAATGGCGTGAGAGAAGGTTCACTGCCAGCGTAATGTCGGGCCTGGTCCAGTTGGCTAAGTGTAACAGCGATCCAATGATGGATCTGTAGAGGCTGACGTCTTCGAACGGTTCCCCTTCCTCGTAGGCGTTTTTCAAGAAATCTGTTTGCATAGGCGTCCCACAGGGGTGAGCATTTGACATGTTGCACCTGTCAAGGAGTTCAGCTATTTTCTCCTTCTGGGAGAGTCCAAAGCCATTGGGTATCCTTGAGACTTGCACCCCTAGGTATTTGTTCACTCTCCCCAAGTTTTTCAGGGAGAATTCATTTTGCAGTCCATGAGCGAATTCATCGCATTTGGACTTACTTTTCCCAAAGTACAATAGGTCGTCGACATACACTAGGACCTTTTCAACTTCCTCTGGTGATTTCCTTAGAAATACACATTTGTCTTCTTCGACTGGGAAGAAGTTCAATTGCCTCATTGCCTCGGCCAGACACTCGTACCACCTCCTGCCGGACTGTTTTAGGCCATAAAGGCTTTTGTTGAGTAGCCACGTTTCCCCTCTGTTGCGCCCAAAACCAGGTGGTGCTCTGGCGTATATTTCCTTGTCAAGGTCTGCATGGAGGTATGCTGTCTGTACATCAAACTGGTACACTTGTTCCTCGAGGATGGTTGCCATTACTAAAGCGGCCTTTACGCTTTCTGGCTTCACTGTGGGGGAGTACGTGTCTTCGTAGTCGTCAGGGTATCGTTGGGTGAACCCTTGGGTGACTAGTCGCGCTTTGTACATTACCCCTTCATTTTCCAACGATTTTACTTTAAACACCCATTTTGTTCCCACTGTCCTCTGTCCCTCAGGAACCTCAGCAGGAGCGTACACTCCGAGGGTTTTGAGGCTCTCCATCTCCCTTTCCATTGCCGCCCGCCACTTGTCCTGTTCTTCGGGAGGCAGCTTGTCTATGTCATCAAAGCTTGCTGGTGTCTCGGGGTAGGTGTTTATGCCCAGCACATACTCCTTTAGTCCTCTGGGAGTTTGGCCTTTGGTTGACCTGGTTGACCTGCGGGGCGCCTCTGCTGGGGTTTTTGGAGGTTCAGTCTCCGCAACACTAGTGGTATTTTGATGTGACTGCCTGGTCTCATCCCTCTCTGGTGGCGCGTCCACTGGTCTGTTGGGCCTTGAGTTGGATGAGGGTGCTTTGGTTCCTTCTTGTACTGACTCATTTGTCAGTACCTCGTTTGCGTGTATCTTACTCCAGTTCGCGTGTTCATGGAACGTGGTCGACCTGGAAATCACTATTCTCAGGTTGTGGTCTAGGAAGCGGTATGCCTTCGAGCCCGGTTCGTACCCCATGAACCTTAGCTTCTTCGTTATCTTGTCCCCCTTCTTCCTTAGTTGTTTTGGTATGTGTACGTCTGCAAACACACTGAAGATGTGAAGGTGGCTCAACTTGGGCTTCCGCCAGTACATGGCCTCATAGGGTGTTTTTCCAATAACGCCAGACCATAGCCTGTTCAGTGTGTAGTTGGAGTACAGCAAAGCTTCCCCCCAGTATGAGAAGCTTAGGCCTGCATCTTCAATTGCGCATCTGATCATGGTCTGGAGCACTCCGTTCCTTCATTCGGCGACTCCGTTCTGGAAGGCTGAGAATGGTGCGGTTTTGTAGTGTAGCATCCCCTTCTCGGTTATCCAGTCTTGGAACTCTTTAGACAGGAATTCCGATCCTCTGTCCATCATCAGTTTCTTTATGTTGGTATTGTTCTGAGTTTGCACCCTTTGGTAGAACTCTTTGAACTTGCTGAAGGTCTCGTCCTTGCTTTTGAGGGTGTATACGAAACCGTATCGACTGTAGTCATCGACTATCGTCAAGAAAAATCTCTTCTGGCCCAAGGATCTCTCGAGTGGCCCCACCAGGTCGAGGTGGACCAATTCGAAAGGGTGGCTTGACTTCCTGGAGGATGTCTTCGGTCGTGCCTCGGTTTTCGCCTTGGAGCTTTTGCACACGGAGCACTCCAGGTAGTTCTCACAATTCTTGATCCTTAGTCCTTCTGAACACCCTAGCATCTTCTTGACTGTCGGGAAACCTATGTGTCCCAATTTTCTGTGCAACAGGTGCGCACACTCATCATGTATTTGTTTCCCTATGGATACCCTCAGTGTTCTATGCTCTGTGCTGCCAACCCCTTCATTTCTTGTGGGACTGTTGTGATCATTGTTTTCCCTTTCTGGGTCTTCATGTTCGGGTTCCCTGGGGTCGTCTGCGGTGCAGTCCTGCATCTCTTCATCGTCAGTGCCGTCGATTAGGCCTATCGTGGCCTGTACATCCTCGGCTTCCTTGGCAATGAGGTACGGTAGGCCGCCTATGAGCTCCACTCTTCCAACCTGCTTTCCCCTTCTTTCGATGGACACCTTCTTGTTCTCGAAGACTATCCTGAGGCTGGGGTCTTCTGTGAGCTTGGTGGTGGCCAGGACATTATATGGAATTTCAGGAGAGTAAAGGACGCCTTTGACCTGACCAATTCCAGGGATGAGTACGTCGCCCCTGCCTGTTACTCTTGCGTGTTCCTGGTTGGCGACTTTGATTCTGAAGGAATCTTCTTCAAATGAGTTGAATATTTCCTTGTGGCATGATGTGTGGGTGGTTGCCCCAGAGTCGATCAGCCACCGCTGTAGGTGTGCATTTGAAGACCTGTCTGCCTTGTGGCAGCTGGTCCCTTCACTGTGCTTGACCACGTTCACTGAATCTGGTTTGTGTCTATCTTGCCCCTTCTGTGGCTTAAGCTCTCTCTTTGGGCTAGGTGACCTTCGTCGTCTGTCCCCCCTGTCGTTGTCGCCCTTGTGTCTGCGTGGGTATTCGTCCTGTGCCTCACGTCTGGGTCTCGGAGTGTCCTCATGGCGTGTTTGATCGCGTGTGGGTTTGTGTTTCCTTGGTCCACATGTGTGACACTCGAAACTAGGGCTCCCCTGCTCAGGGAAACTGACTCTTTTGCGTGGCCTGTCCTCTCTGCGTATGGTGGCCCTACTTCTCCTAAGATTATCCTCAGCTATGAGTTTCTTAGTGATGTACCCCAATGTGGCATTGTTACTTCCCAAATTATCTAGCTGAGTCAGGAAGTAGTCCCAGCTTGAATCGAGGGAGTTGTATATAATGCTAATCTGGTGCTGGTCCGTCACGATTTCCCCCCTTCTTATGAGGTCGGATCTCATGTTGTTTAGTTTCATCAGGTGCTCGCTCATTGTTGAGCCCTCTTTCATTTTGTATGCATACAACTCTCTCAATAGCAAGCAGGTCGTAGTCCTTTCATTGCAATAAAACATTTCATACAATATCCCCCAAACCTCATGCACAGTTAGCCCATCAGGAATACTCCCATACATTGAAGTGTCAATAGAGCTTAAAAGCAAACAGAACACTCTGTGGTGTAGCCTGTCCACCTTTAGGGTCCATGGCTTTCTTGGTGGGTCCTGGATCAGGTACAGTGCCCCCTCCCTCATCAGAATTACCTGGAATTGTTGTGCCCAGTCCATTAGGTTCTCCCCAGTCATGTGAAGGATTGGGAAGCTGTGAGGTAGTTGGCTGTGCTGGCCGGCATTGCTTCCTTTGCTGGATCTGGCCTGGTGCCCTGGAGTGTCTTTATATTGGCAGTGGGGGATGGGTACACATATATTTGCTATTGGATGTCCCATTTGCAGTTTTTCTGGTCGCCTGTAGAGTGAGTTCGCTGGTCCTCTGCCCATGGAGCGACCTGAGTTGACCTGCAGTTCCTCTTCTTCGCCAGAGAGGGAGTTCCCCTGCTCCTCTTGCGCCTGCGTGAACCTCATTGTTTGCTGGCTGCCAAGGTGAGCGGATCTCTGTCTCAGAGGTCCTGCTGTTTCAGGTTGGAGCGTTGGTGAGGGGTCGCTTTCGTCGCTGGAGCTGCTTTCCTCATCGGAGGGTTCTGTGGAGCTGTCGCGTGGAGGCCGCCATCTTTGCTGGACTGATGGGGGTTCGGGTCGTCGTAGCTCCGGCCCCTCGGGTCGTGGCTCCGCGTGGAGGTCGGCTTCCTTCTCCGGACATTCCCTGTGCTTGGTTCGGGCAGACAGCGACTCGTGGTAGGCCTCACTTTCTTTGTTCTGCCTTGCGTGTGCTTCCGGCCTTCCCACGTGGATGCGTGCCTTGCGGGTCTCGCGCCCCTCCCGTTCGCGGTAGCGTGTTTCTGAGGGGGGGCTGCGTCCCCTTCGGTTTCTAGCTGGGAAGGGTTTGCGGTGGCTTTCCTCCGGGGAGAGGTCATGTCCCCTTCGGCCTTTGATTGCGAAGGGGGCCTCTGCCCATGTGAGGAGTTCGGCCCGGTTGTCAGCAGCGCCTCTCTTGGGGGCGTGGTGCCTGCTTGGGGGTCTCCGCTCCTCTTCTAGTTCCTGGGGGCTGAGGGTCGGCATGTCCCGCATTTCTAGGGTCTGCATGTCCACCCTCCAGGGTCCCAGGGCCTTTTCTTTTCTTCGCGTGGTTGGGGCGCGCGGGTTATCTGTGGGTATTGTTGTTCCGGTGGGCCTTCCCGCCTGTGTGTTCGAATCTAGGGCCGCCGCTTGTAATTGGTCGGCTATCTCGGCTAGATTTGAACTCGGCACGGTGCTTGGGGTTCCCGCCATGGAGGATCTCGTGGTAGAGCTTACCGTGCCGTTGGTGTGGAGTTCATCTCCGATGTTCATCAAGGCCAGTAGCTCTGCCGTGGGGATCATTCCTCTCCCGGCTATCGCCCTGTGGATTTTGGTTGTCAGGCTTTCGTCTTGGTCGTCCCTTTCGGTGGGTGCCCCTCCGGTTTCGGCCTTCGTTTGGCCATCTGGGTCCATCTCCGTGATGGTCCGGTTGGGGTTGTCCTCTTCCATTACCGTTTGGGGTCGTGCGATTGCCTGTTCCAGAGTTTCGGGTCCAGTTGGTCTGGCTCGTGTTCTGGACCCTCCTTTGTTCAGCCGGGTCCTTCTTTTGGTCATTTGTTTTAATTTTGGAGTTGTTTGTGGGCGAACCAAACCTCTGCAACCATTTTGTAAGAGTGTTTCAGATGGCTCGGCCCAATAACTCCAGAGACAGTATATTATAATTAAAGTCTTTTATTCTTACTGCCCGCATGGCGGTCAGTGGCTGTATCAAGGGTCAAAGATGGAAGGGAAGGGTATGAGGTTGAGGTGGTCCTTTAATAGGGTCGGATGAGGTCAGAGGCATAAGGCTCAAGGGAATAGGGTTACAGTGGCAAGGCATTGTGGTACATGTAGTTCAGGTCAGTTTGATATTACATCTGACATAATCAAGTCTTCTCTTCTAAGTGACAGAGTATATATTTTCAGAGCCCTATGGTTAAGATGCTGAACTTGAAGATTGGAAGGTCAGGAGGTGAACAGTTCAAGACCTGAGTGCTGCATGATGGAGTGAGCTCCAGTCTCTGTCCCAGGGTACTTAAGTGACCACATCACCCCAAGGACATCTGGCTGTCCCACTAGAGAAGACCGGAGGGGGTCTCTAATAGTTCCATCTGCTAGAGCGGCTCACCTCTCTAGCACGAGAAGGCCTTCTCTGTGTCTTCTCCGGCCCTGTGGAACCACCTGCCAACTGAACTTCATCTCCTGACAGAGCTTTTATCCTTCCACAGGAGCCTTAAGACCTGGCTTGCGCAGCGGGTGTGGTGTGGTGTGGGGAGATAGCCATCCTGGGCTGGCTTATTTAAGTATCGCCTGGGCTGTCAGCTTTTGAAAAATCTGGTGATGCTGCACTGGAGGGCATTATAAAATTTAAAAAATAATAATTTAATTTTAAAACAAATTTAATTTTTAATGTTTTTAAAGGTTTTTGTAAAGTTTTTATTTGTTTTATGTGTGAGCCGCCTGAGTCACCTTGGCGAGGGGATGGTGGTAAAAATGTGATTAAAATAAATAAATAAAATAAAACTCCTGCCAATCTAGCAGTTCAAAAGTAAGAAATTGCAAGTTGATAAATAGGTACCACTTCGATGGGAAGATAACATTGTTCCATGTGCTCCAGTATCTAATTATGCCTGCCACAAGACCAAAGAAACAGATGCAGATGCAGACAGCACTGGCTCTTTGGCTATAAATGGAGATGAACACCACACCCTAGAGTTGGATACAACTGGCTTTCTAGCAAGGACTACATTTAACTTTACCTAATCATGCATTGTACCACATAAAGAGGGGAGTCTTCTAGCCCCTCCTCAGCCCTCCTGTGCCTGGGTGAATCTTAAGAGGAAAAGCCCTTATTTTCCCAAGTTGTAACTCATTTGGAAAGTTTAAGAAAATGACAAAATTTGGGATTGAGGGGCCAGGACAGTGATTATATACATAAACATAACATCTAAATAGGGCTTGAGTATGTTAGTTCTCTAGGTTTCTAGGTATGATAATATATAACTGATTTGGCCATATACAGGGTACCTTGTATATGCTTTTACCCCAAAATATTAGTTTGTTGGTGAATTCACAGTTCTTTTTATATGCAGGTTGTGTATTTTTAAAAAAGAAGTCTGGCTTTAAAAGATAAAGCAAGGCAGAGAGCAATTTTTTCTTTTAAGAAAAGTACAACTATTATATACTTACAGGGCAAGCATTTGCTAACAATAATGGGCAGGAAATTGAAGGTTCCCCTTTATACTGTAATTTTTGGATACGCTTACAATAATGCTCTGCATTTCTATGCTGGCAAGAGAATGGCTTGCTACTGACAACAGCTGAGACTTATTCCACATCTTAAATTTCAATGCCTATTTCCAAACTGAGTGTTTGATAATTTAACTTTATCTCTTTTCATCTGTATTTAACCAGCAATGGCAGAAAATGTTTATAGAAAGGTGCTGCCATTATATTTTAAAAATTATGCTCCTGTTATACATTTTTTTTAAAAAAAATTACTCTCAAGCAACTACAGTTTTTTACTCTTTCCACACAGAAGTTAGTTTTTGCTCCCCCCCCCCCCTCATTTTAAACAGCTGAACTGTGTAATATTTTGGTCAGCTCCTCATACAGTTCCCATTATTGAAAACTTACCCATCAATCCAGAGTTTCTCCGTCCATCAAGGTATAAGCTTTGCAGTATCAGAACTGAAGGATCTGTGACAATTAAATAATTGCACTCCATAGTCTTGAATTATGCACTTTGGCTTCATATAAACCTGGTTTTAAAAATATGCTTTGGGGTCCAACTGCTGACTTTGTCACCCCTGGACAGTATTTCAAGAACTCATTTGTTTGAGGGGGTTTTAATCTGAAGACACTGAAAAGTTATACCCACTGTGATGTCGTCAATCATGCCAGGAGGAAAAATAGTGGCATGATTTGTTATCTGTTATTTCCCTTGCTGCGGTGACTGTCTCTCGGTGCCAGCGATGTCCTTATGGCCATCGCTTATAGGGACCACTGTCTGTCAAAACCACAGCCAACTTTAAGGACTGCCTTTGTTGGAGCAGACAAATGAGGATGACCTTTAACAATAAAATAGGCACCCACTGAGCAAGATGAAACAGCAACTGAAATTAAGAATGCCATACAGCTATTTCAAACACTTGTGAAAAGTTAAGAGTTGAACCATAACTTAATTATAAGAGTAAATGTGGGCAGATGCTGTCAATAATGAAACAGACATGGTCAGAATCATCGATCTGCCGTGTGGGCTAAAAAACTTTAGTTCATCCAGGAACCATCCTGCAACTCATTAATAATGAATAGCATTGATGGGGTTCATAAAGAATTGCGGAAGGGATTAAATTATAGCAGCTCAAGGTTTATCAGGGGATTGAAAGCCAGCTGCAAACATGGATGGACCATTTATGAATATTCAAGATGGACACAACAGGGTAAAGAAAAAAAATAAGAACACACTAAACCTTTGATTTGCACTAATAGCTTCTTCAAAAGATCTTCAGTAAAGGATCTCTGCCTGAGTAGTTATTGGACATAGAACAGTCATTGATATTTTGTAGTGTTTCAAAGCACAGCCTGAGAAATTCCAGGCAATGTACTGTAAAGGCAGCCGCCCTGTTTGTGGTTTTCAAAGTCTCTTCCAAGCCCGGCTGGCAAGTGGTCAGTCAGGATTTCAGCGTTACAGATGGTAAAACACAAATCAATCGTATTGAGCACTTTTCAGGTAATATAATATTCTGCCTGTGGCAATAATGAAATTAGCCTATGGATTTTGTTTAAATATTGCAGAGCCATTTGAATATTTAATGAAATATAGGACTCTGTAGATATGCAGATTTTTGCGGTCTATATAAAAATATATCATTGATTTTGTTTAAAGGTCGTATTTGATGATCAAGGCAACATGAGGTGGAGAGAGTTCATGGTGCTCTTCATAATCTATGCCATTAGAATACATAATACCTCTAAATACTGACATATGCAAGCTACTACATTTTCTTCAAGTAAATAGCAGTTAGAACCAAGAAAAGTATCCCTGTTCATCTATCATTGAGATAGGATTTATGCTACAATAACATACGATTTCTTTTACTTCAATAATTTTCTATGAGAATCAGAGGCACAGCTGATTTTCACTATGGGGCATTTTTACGTGCCTTGAGAGGTAAATGTGTATAGAGGGGTTTGCCCTGCCTCCATTGAGTGAACTTGTTTTTGAGGTTAAGTGCAGGTAGCATGTGGCTCCAAGCTATTTCATCTGAAAAACAACAGTCTGCCTTCTCTCTACAATTCTCTACAGTCATTGCTGAACAGGTTGTTCTGTGAGTGGATGGTTTAGTGCCATAGCAAGGGAATGGTACTAGGTTAGCTTTAGCTACATTTCAACTTCAATTTTACAAAGAAACTGTCATAAACTGTCCCTGAGGCTGAATTCGTAAAACTATGAGAACCCAAAACATGGCTGAACCCAAATAAAGCTTTTTAGAAAGAAGTGTCTGATTTTTTTTCTTTTATTTGATCACTACTGTAGGAAAAAAACTTTCTGTAGATTTTTCTGCAAAGCATTTTTGGTTCAATAGGGATACTCATATTCCTGTAACAAAATCCCAGAGTGATCTTGCTGGGACACTGTGAAAGATGGAAAATGGTGGCCAGACAGCCAACCCAATTGCCATTGTTGTCATCTGCAGTAACAAAAGCTCCTATCTGTCACATAGAAACGTGGTGGTGGTGCTAGCCTTGTTAAGCCTCTGCTTTGGCCTGACTCCTAGGGGGGAGAGCTTTACACACACTCTCTTCTCCTCAAAAAGTGGTACCAACCAGCAGCATGGATAAATTTATCTGTTGCTGCTCTCTAGGTCTACTACAATAAAACCTGTTTTGTTGTTTAAATATTGCTTCTGGCCTTCTGCATGATTATTAGCTGGTCCAAGAGCTTAACACCTGGTCACAATCTTCTTCTTCTTATATACCTAAAAGCAGAGGTGTAGGTACCATATCCGGAATGGGGTGCTGCACTCCTTGACCAAACCCCATGAAATTTTTCACACACGTACCTTGCGCACGTGAGCAGGTCACTGTTGGGGCCCTGAAGCCCATGGGGGGGTGCCCCATAAATTGATCTGCAAAGGGGGTATATTTGACAGGAGGGTTTGTGTCTGCCCCAGAGCTAGGCCAACCAGGGGGGGAAACCCACAGGCCTACCCCTGGCCAGTGGGTTTCCCGGGCAACACTGGCACTCAGCTAGCCAGGTTGGGACCATCTGGGCGAAGCCGGGCACCCCTGCTAGTCAAACAATTAGATTATGGAAAATAGAAAGAGAAGAGAGTACTATGGCCACTGCCAATAATGAATCCCATCCTGCAGAAACTGTTGTGGAGGTTTTTTCCCTCTTTTTGGAGAAGAAATGCAGAAGTTCAGTGACATGGTCTTCTCTTCTTTCCACCATATTCTCTATTGGCAGTTTTGCTGGAGAATTTTGAGAGTCTTTCTACACATAGCATCACTCCAATTTGGTACATGACATTCATACATATAAACTGTACCTATGAAAGCTTCAGTGATTTAAGCAGAAACTGTACAGCAGTTATGTTTGTTTGATCATGTCTTCAAAGTCTGAAAATTACATGGTAAACAGGAAGGTTCTATCAAGTGATTAAAATGTTGTCTAATGCAAATATTTTGTTCATCCATTATTTGGAATTTGCCTTTTTTAGAATGCTGTTTTTAAAATACCAAGAAAGGTATTTACTGGCAATCATCTTTGGCTCAGAGAATTAATTGTTAGCTTTTTCTCCCAGTTCTATGACTTCTGTTTATAGATGGTGAAACTCACCTTATCAGCTTTCCCTAAATTTATTCTCTTTTATCAATTTTCTTTTTGCTCCTTGAATTTTAACTGACATTCTAGTCAAGAACAGTTCCAGCTCTGATTATGTATATTAGTACAGTATTGTACTAATTGTACTTATTGCCTCTGCTGATAATCACCCAGCCACCCTATTTCAGGTGACCAGGTCCCTCCTTGGCGGGGGGGGTGCCTGGTTGGCAGGGTTCAGCTGAGGACTTTACTGACCATCTGGTGGAGAAAATTGATTGGATTCACTTGGGGCTTAACCTAGGCATGGGCAGTGAGGGTCCGGGGGGGGACTGGAGCACAGTCTTGCCATTTGATCTGGGATCAGTTTGATCCATTTGTCCCTGATGAAGTGGACAGGCTCCTTGCAGCAGTGCGGGCCACTACATGTCCTTTGGACACGTGTCCCACCTGGTTAGTGAAAGCCTCCAAGGTGGTGACATGAGGCTGGGTCGGGGCAATAATGAATGCATTTTTGCTGGAGGGGGTGTTTCCTGCAATGCTAAAACATGCTTTGGTGTACCCCTCCTGAAGAAACCGTCCCTTGACCCAGCTGTCCTAACCAACTATAGGCTGGTCTCCAACCTTTCCTTTTTGGGGAAAGTATTGGAGAAGGTGGTGGCACACCAGCTGCAGGGGGTTCTGGAGGAAGCGGATTATCTGGACCCCTTTCAATCAGGATTCAGTCCCAGACAGGGTAAGGAGACGGCATTGGTCGCACTGATGGATGATCTCTGGTGGGAGCAGGATGATGGTCATTCGACTGTCCTTGCTCTCCTTGACCTCACAGCAGCCTTCGATACCATCGACCATGATATCCTTCTGGAATGGCTCAAAGGATTGGGGATCCAGGGCACTGTTTTGTCCTGGTTATCCTCATTTCTGGAGGGCCGTACCCAGTCGGTGTGGTTGGAGAGTGAGAGATCCAGTCCTAGGCCCCTCAAATATGGGGTTCCACAGGGCTCGGTGCTCTATCCTCTCCTATTTAACATCTACATGAACCTGCTGGGTGAGATCATCTGTTCCCACGGGGTGCAGTACCATCAGTACGTGGATGACACTCAGTTGTACATCTCGGCCCATGGTGATCCCAGTGATGTGGTCAAAGTTCTGTCTGGAGGCCATTGAGGTCTGGGTTGGGGACAACGGGCTTCAGCTGAATCCTAGCAAGACCGAGTGGCTTTGGGTCTGGGGTCCAGGGTTATCCAGTGAGTTACCACCTTTGGTCCTGGATGGGGCAGTTCTGCCCCAGACAGACCTGGTGTGCAACTTGGGGGTCCTCCTGGACTCACGGCTGCTGCTGGAAGAACAGGTGGTGGCTGTGGCCTGGAGGGCTTTTGCTCAACTTTGAGTAATCCGCCAATTGCACCTGCTCCTGGACCGGGACTCCTTACTCATGGTCACTCATGCTCTGGTCACCTCCAGACTAGATTACTGTAATGCGCTCTACATGGAGTTGCCCTTGACGACTATTCGGAGGCTACAGCTGGTTCAGAATACAGCTGCCCAGGTGGTGATGGGGTGTGCCTCCGGATGTAATTCAAGGAGCTGGTTATGACCTTTAAAGGCCTATATGGCAGTGGGCCAAGATACCTGAGAGACCAAATTGCCCATCCAACCAGAGCGAACCATAGGGGCTCCCTAGTTGTGCCTTCAGCGAGAGGGGCTCGCCTCTCTGGCATGCGAAGAAGGGCCTTCTCTGTGTCCGCACCAGCCCTCTGGAACCTCCTGCCAACAGAATTGAGGTTACAGACAGAATTGCTGCCCTTCAGGAAAGGACTGAAAACATGGCTGGCAGGGCAGGTGTGGGGCCTTAAAGGGAATACGGCCCCAGCCTGTTGGCTCATCTCCAGTTAGTGTTCAGTTATTGTCCCTCCTTCTGTGTTGTTGTATTCCTCCTATTCACTTATTTTTTTAAATGGAGCTGGAGTAGGAGGGTGGGTAGGTGGGTGGGTGATTTGTGGTTTTTAACCTGTTTTTATATGTTTTTAATTGCTGTACGCCACCCTGAGTCAGGTTCGCCTGATTGGGCGGTATAAAAATTTAAAAATTAAATTAAATTAATATATACGAGCAACAGCAGTAGTAATGTAATGTACCCTATTTTTTGGCATATAAGACCCACTCCCTCCACCTTAAAATACACTGGAAAATGGAATGCATCTTTTACTGTATATAGTGGCCTATAGTGGGCTATTTTGGTAATAACGGTAATGCATTTTATATACCAGCAAATAAGGTAATTTCGTGTCAGAGATTACTCTGGTTTGAAGGGAGTTTTAGGGAATGCCAGAATACGGCTCCTTTCATGCCCCCAAGTGCAGTTCTCAGGTATCGAAACCTGACCTTCCAGTCTCCAGCTCAGCACCTTAATCACTAAGCTACCGGGGGAGCTGCAACAGCAGTAGGGATATAGTAAAACTAGATGCTACACTTTGTACATCCTCAGCACCCAAATGAAAGTTGCTTGAAGAATAGAATTAAAATGCCTCTTTAAAACCAAATGAGAAAAAATATTGCAACATAGCATTATTAACATAAGTAGGACATCCACAACATTGAGAAATTAGCTCCACATATCATAGAATTACTGAGTTAGAAAGGGCTTGAGTCCAACCCCCTGCTCAATGCAGGAATCCAAATGAAACCAGATCTGATAGTTACACAATTTTCTCTTGAATGCCTCCAGTGTTGGAGTGATCACCACATGTTGAATTAATTGGTTCCATTGTCATACTGCTCTAACAGCTAAGAAATTTTCCCTGACATTCAGCCTATATCTGGTTTACTGAAGTTTGAGCCTGTTATTATGTGTCCTGGACCCTGGAATAATTGAGAAGAGACCGCTATGAAGATTCGTCCTTCCACTGTTCCTCCTGCACAAACATATCAAAATTCTACTACTTAAACCAAAGTGATACAGGCTTTGTGATGGGAAAAGCAGCTCCTACCGCTCTAGTTCTTTCTAATTGAAATCCTGAATCACTGTACCTGACCATTGGGCTGAACCAAATACAGATAGTCCATAGGGATTACACAACCACATATACAAAAAATTGTGCCATTTTTCAGGATGAAGAAGAATGGGAGCCTTGATTTTCCTTTGCAGCTATGCCAATGGAGGAGAAGGAATTTACCTAAGGATAAGATTTCCTGTCATTCTACTTTTGCTTTATGGAAAGAACAAGTATTCTTCAGGGTACACAAGAGCAAAACCAAATTAGAAGGTGGAGGAAGGAGCTTACTGGACAAGGAATAATATTAAAGGAAAATATGACTGAAGAACTCCCCTATGTCACTTGGAGGACCCTGAACAGGGTCCCTAAATGTAAGGCCAACATGCTCAAGTAGGGGCCACTGGTGGACAACACACTGTGTGAACATGGAGAGATGCAGAATCATTTGTTGGTCTGCCAATTACTGCCAGGAACATGTATTGATGAGGATTTAGGTCTGGCCAATGGCAAAGCCAAGAAGATGGGTTCATTTTGGCAGTTTAAAGTTTGATCTAGACACAAAAAAGAAGTCTACTTTTCATTGGATTTCACAGAATCTCAGTAGCATTCTAGGCCCATGTCACTTCTATACTGGGTTGTGAAGCTTTGCTTCAGCTGAATCTTTATAAGTATTGTATATGCATATCAAGTATGCATTTTCTCTGTTGAATAAATTGTTCTTGTGCACATTTTTCTGATATATGTATTTTCAGCCATGTGCAGGCTTTTTTATATACTTGGAGCACATTGCTGAGAAACGCTTTCTCAGGCAAAACATGCATCATCCTAATTTCAAGCCCAGGAGGTATCAAGTGGACCCATCTTGCACATAGAAAGGTGGCATGAAATTATTTAAAAATCAAAATGTAATATGGGAAGCTTTGTTTGTAATTTGTGTAACTGAACTGATACTGTGATATGAAGTTAAATAATGTTGTTTCACTTTACAGTGAAAGAAACCCATGATGGTTAGTAGGAGCAGTCCCAGCAGAGAACTTGCCCTACTTAGGTGGGCAGGGTGAAAAGAAGCAAAGAAGAAAAATCACGTCATTTTGAGGCATACATTCAGGCACCTTCCACTAGCTGACTACCCACAATGAATGGCGGGAGTATGTGTGGAAGTGGTAATGTAATCATGCTATGTTGCAATATTTTTTAAAAGAAATCTTGTTAGATAAGGTATTTAACTGAGAATAGACATGGTTAAATCTTAAGGTACTTTACTATGATTAAAATATGCTAAAATAAATGCTTATTATGTCTTAAAGCAGGAGATCTCAACCTTTTTAAGCCAGGGGCCAGGTCACACTCCCTCAGACAGCTTCAGGGGCCGAATGGCCATTTTGCCCTTCCTACACCACATGGCACTTCCTGATGTGGTGGAGGCATTGGGGGGGCACAGGAAATAGTGCCACGGGCTGCATCCGGCCCACAGGCCGCAAGTTGAGAATCCCTGTTTTAGAGTGTTTTTCTTTCACTTTACACTGTGTTCCATTTTCCCATTTAGGAACCTGTATGCCTCCTTTTCTTACTTCTCACTAAAACCTTTTTTCTTGATTAACTTTTAAACTGAAAGTATTTGCTCAATGCAATATCAGGCTACTTTAATGAAACTGAGTTTTTTAAAAAATAAGACAAGTTTGCATTATTATCCTATTGTTTCACATTCTATCAAGACTATAAGTTTATAAGTGTGTCTTAAGCAATTTGACTCGTCTATTCCATATGTCATTTATAGGAGCTTTATGCTTTGCCATGTAGTCATGCCATATACCTATGTTAAATAAATGGTAAAGAGGAACTTCTTTTTAAATGGGTGTGTATCCATTTATTCTCATTTACAAAGGTACTGGGAATTCAAAGCCTCGAGTATTTTTTTCTTTTTCTATGGGACTTTGTCAGTCAAAAAGAACCTGGTTTCTGAGAGTTACAGAAGTTTTTTCCTGTGGTATTTTAAAAGAGAACTATTTTCTCTTCTGTACTCTAAAGAGATTTTTACAGGCACTTTCAGATATCAGATATCTTTGTATGGAAGAACAATCCATAACTAATTATTAAGTATTATGGACAGTGTAATGAACCCAAAGCAACAGGCTGCCACTGGAGTCCCCAATTTCAGAAACCATGAGATTTTTCCTCTTTGATATACATTTTAACTACTGGGCACTGCAAAGTGCAATTTGAAGTCTCATTTGGCCCTTTGATGCCATATTTTAATCTACAAACAAATTTTTAGAGGAAAACAAGTTTCATTTTATTCCTGTCCATCCAAAAAGATAGGTGTCATTTTTTTAAATTAAGAAATGGCTGTGCTTTATGTTAAAAATGGCCCTGTTTTCTCTGCAATCAGAGCCCTTTGCCCTTTAAAAGACTCTTCTTTTTTTAAATAGTGTTGAAATTACAATTGTAATCATACTCTGGGGTGGGTAATCCATTCAGTTTAGGGTTAACAAGCTTTGACTAAGCACCATAGGGAAGCTTGGATTGCCCTCACCTACACTGTTCCTAGCCTTGGGATGGATAAAAACGGCCTCATTCACTAATGTGACTGTACCAAGAACCTCCAGGAATACTAAATGTTGAGAGGGGAAACATGAATCTTGACTTTCAGCAGAGGTGGAACTAAGCCATTGTTCACTCCCTTAGAAAAAGACATTTGGTGGCTAGTTCAGACTGCCCTAGGGACACTTAAAACTGTATTAAGTACTTGTGAGAGTAAAAATCCCCTGGGAAACCAATTCCAATGTTTAAACCTCAGCATGAGCAGTAGTGTTGCTAGCAGGGTCACTTTTTACATGTCTTTATAACCAGTTCAAAATCTACTGTACATGGAGTAGGGGATATTTTATTGGAGCTCACCTGTAAAGAAGCAAGCAGGAGAAATACTGAAGTGCAGACCACCATTAGGATGAAGATAAAAGGAGAGATGATGCAAGCAAATGAAAGTGAAAGATCTTATACAAGATCCTGTTATGTGCTGTCAAGTCTCTTCTGACGTATTGCAACCTAACATCTCTCCATGAGTTCATATGGTATTTGGACCCAGAGCTCATGGACCCTAGTCTCACTCTCTACCCACTGCACCATATGGGAAGGACCTACTAATATAAAAGAGTTTTTCCATGTGGTTGCATTTCTGTGAGGATTCCTGCCACCAGATATTACTACTAGGGATGTGTGACTAATGTTGAAATCTGATTTGTATAGAAAAATTGCTGTACAGCTCATGACCAAAAATGATACAGATGAAATCTAAAACAATTTGTTCTCAAGATTCTGCAGATATTTCTATGCATTTCTATTCTTTTTTTCATAAAGGAAAGGGGAATCATGAAAATGTGAACATTAAAGGCTACAACCTGGGGAGACACTATGCAGTTCCATCAGTTTGGTAATATGGTAGCCCATCAATGGTAGTCCATGAAATAAGACTATTCTTATATTCTGATTCTGACTATTCTGATTCTTGGGAGACAAGCTATGAGAAACCTGGGGAACATAGTGAAAAGTAGAGACATCACAATGCAAACAAAAATTCGTATAGTCAAAGCAATGGTATTCCTGGTATGTATGGTTGTGAGAGCTGGACCATTAGGAAAGCTGAGCACAGAAGAATAGATGCCTTTGAAATGTGATGTTAGAGGAGAGTATTGAGAGTCCCTGGACAGCGAGGAGAATAAATAGGTCAATCTTAGAAGAAATCAACCCTGATTGCTCATTGGAAGGTCAAATAGTAAAGATGAAGCTGAAGTACTGTGGACATCAAATGAGAAGAGAGGATTCACTTGAGAAGGCCTTGATGCTGGGAAAGGTGGAGGGCAAAAGAAGAAGGGGGAGGCCAAAGATGAGATGGCTAGATGGCATTGTAGATACAATGGGCACAGAGCTGGGAGTGCTGAGGAGGTTGGTGGAGGACAGAGGTGCCTGGAGGACAATGGTCCATAGGGTTGCAAAGGGTTGGGATCGACTGTGCGACTGAACAACAACAAATCAATGTCAGGTTCTACCAGCTTCTCTCCTCCCCCCCATTTCCATCCACTACCCAGGGAACTGTGCTCAAGGAAAATATGTATTGAAGGTGTGGAAGATATCCTTCACTGTGCCCAATCAGTTGCCTGGTCTGCCCACATGTGCTTATGTAGGAATGGCTTAGCCTTCACTCCCAAAGTATTCCTAGCTCACCCCAAGAATTGCCCTCATCCCATAAGCCTTCAGTCCCTGACAGGAGAAAGGCCAGGTCGCGCAGGTCACGCAACCTGGGAATCATGGCCAAAGGCATGAGAGCAAACCTCCGGACATCTCCTGGATGCTGCTGATAAGCGCATCCCAAGCGCAAGCCCCTTATCAAGATCCACAGGGCTGCTTCCATAGTCACGAACTCCTTGCCTTTCTTTCCCACCAGATCATCTCCATCACCCCATTCCTTGACCCCTTGCTTGACCCCTCACTTCCCGGCTGCCCTCTGACACATAGGATCCCTAATCTATAACCAACATACATGTAACCCATTGTTCCACCCTATTTCCTTTAGCCTGTAATGGACATGTGGTGGTTCTTATAATCGCATGATCCAGGGGGCATGGCTAAGATGGCCGGCGAGTAACACGCAGATTTGTGTGCTCGCGCTTTACAAAGTGGAAATTAATGAGAAACCTGATTTAAACTGAATAAAGTTTAGAAAATTCTTGCTGTGAGAAGATTCTCTCTCGTTTGCCTGGAAAAGTTGCTGTAGTGCGGTCAAAGTTCAGGAGGTATTCTCAGCTGGAGAGGCGCATGACGGAAGCCACGGGGTTTCTTCGGTTGAGGTGCCGAGAACAGGACCAGCGGGACAAGCGGAGGCAAAGTGAAAAAAGTGGGAGAAATCAGCGAGAAAACGAGATAAGTAATTGATGCTGCTGCGGTGGTGTTCAGAGGGGGCAGTTGATTGTTTTGAAAAGACTGGAGATTAAGTAAGGCCAAGTGAAAGAGGAACGGAAGGGTGGTGGATGGGATGATAATGGCGGTGATGGTGGAATTCGAAAGCTGTGTCCACCATTGGATAATGGCGATTGAGTAGCTTCCAGGAGCTCCGAAGTGCTTTTGGGAGTCCTGAATGCAGACACAAGAAGGAAGGAGGTGTATTAAAAAGCATTGTTTGGTTTGTGAGTTGGAGAATCGGAAGGAAGGAAGAGAGCGGCTTAAAAGTTTGTTGGTTTGGGGAAGAAGAAGGAGGGGCTCCCCCCTGAAGCCGCGGCAGAGGAAAAGAAAAAAGTGAAAGTGGGCGCTGTATAATTGGGATCTCTCGTTTATACTCCTTGCTTGGTGGATTATAGCTCTCATCCCTGCTTTTTTTTTTTTTGAAACACTTGGATACTGTGGATTTTCCTTTCCTTTCTCTGTGGCTTTGGATACAATTGGATACATTTGGATACAATTTGGCTCATTGGAAATACAGTTACATGGCTACTCGGTCACACCATTATTGAAGCCTGGATATTTTTTTTCTCTTTTATCTTTGGATTTAATCCTCCTCTTCTTCCCTCTTTTGTTATTGGTTGGAGTTTCAAAATACAATTATTGCTCTGGATTTTTTAAAGTGGGATTACTGAAAAAGTCCTGGAATTTTTTTTTAAAGGCAAATTTTAAAATCTGGGAAATTCTAGGAGTTCTTCTTAATTAGGATCTATTAGCTGTTTTTCAATGTTGGTTGCTCATGGATTACAATATTTTTTTTGTTGTTCCTGGATTCCCACTGCCCACGGATTACAAAAATTAATCTTTTTTTTCTTCAATCAAGTGTCATCAAGTTTAAAGGATTATAGTTATTATAGTATGTAATATTGGCAGCAGTGGAACAGGCTCAAGGGGAGGGCTCAACGAGAGTCAAGAACATTGCTGCATTAAAGCTTTTAGTTGATATTACCATGGATAAGGGCACAAGAGGAAAAGCAAAAGAGGAGGAGCCAGTGGTGAAATCTAAGAGAAAGGAAAAAGCACCAATGGAGGAGGTCCCTCCATCATCATCACCACCACCCGAACCTTATGACCAAACTCAAATTATGGTTGAACTTGGCAAACTGATTCAGAAGATTGAGAAGATGGAAGAGGCAAGAGTGAAGGACAAAAATGAAATGTTGAAAAAACAGGACAAGGTGGTTTCTACTGTTGTGGATTTCTCTAAAAAAGTAGAACTAAGTTTGCAAAAAATAGAAGGAAATGTGAAATTGGTCCAAAATGAGGTGAAGGCTATGAACGGTGAAATAAAAGGGACACAGGAAGGGGTGAAGGAAAATAAGGTGAAAATTGATGATCATGAAAAAAAGATTGATGCTATGGAAGAAATGATGAGAAAGCAGAATATTGTGATATGTCATGTGATTGAAAGGATGCCAGAACAGCTAAGAGATAGAATTGTCCAGTGGTTAAACAATTTGAAAATGGGAAAGGATTTGTACAGGAAGATATTGTAAGTGCATATAGGGTGGGCCCAAGAAAAGGAAAAGTGGTTCAAAGAAATGTTTTGGTTAAATTTGCAAATTGGGGAGACAAACTTAGAGTAATGGCTTTTTTAAAACAAGCTGGTTCTGGCGCTCTGAAAATCGATGGCTCTGATGTGGAAGTATATAACGATATCTCTATTAAGGAAAGAGCTTGGAGATATAGGATGAAGCCGGTAACTAAAATGTTGATGAAAAAAGGTGTAAGGTATAATTGGAGATTCCCACAGCAGTTAAGTTTTTTTTATGGAAAAAATGCAGGTTATTGATGAAGGGACTGATCCACTGGAGTATTTGAGTTTGCTTGATTTGGTTAAGGTGGGCTCTGAGGAGTGGGTAACTCTCAGAAAAGATTTGTTGGAATCGGGTGCCATAAGAAGAGATTATGAGGGGGCAGATGCAGGTGGTGCCACAGGTGGAGAGCAGCAGGGACGAGAAGAGGAGGAGTTGTCAGTGATCATGGTGGAGGAAGAGCCAAGTAAGTAGTAGTGAGTAACTGATTACTTTGTAAAAAAAATTTTTTTTTATACAATCAGGTTTTTAGAAAGGGGAAGATGTGTGGCGCACCAACTATACGCACATCTTGCATGTTCCCCCCTCCCCTCTTTGGAGAATGAAGGCGGCTTTTTTTCTAAGAAAGGGGGAGGGTGGCATTGTGTGGTTTTTGTATGTTTTTTTTATTTTATTGGTGATGGGTTTGAGACAGCATGCCTAATGGAGAGCTTGGAAGTAATAGAGGATGGATTTGAAATAAAATATGGGAAATATTAAAGTTTTAACATGGAATGTAAAAGGTACTGGTTCTGTTCTTAAGAGGAGGAGGTTAGAATTGGCTTTGAGGAAGGATAGACCCGATATAGTCTTCTTACAGGAAACTCATCAAAAATCACAGGACACAAACAAAATTTTCTTAGGTTGGATGCAACACTATGAAATGGTGTTTGGTACTTCAAAAGCAAGACGAGTTGCAATTATGATCTCCACTAGATTAGGATTTGAGATAATAAAAAGTATCTCGGATCCTGAAGGCAAATATTTGATAGTGAAAGGGAAAATAGATGATGAGGAAATAACTCTGGTGAATATTTATGCTCCAAATGAACATCAAGCTGAATTTTTAGAAAAAGTCCATAAAATTGTGGTAATAGAAAAAGCGGTAAAGATGATAGTGGCTGGTGATTTTAATTTGATAAGATCAAACTTGGATTGCACGAATTTAACAAGGTGTGGAGCAGGTATTAAGGGGAATATTTTGGACAATTGGATGGTTGCACTAGGTTTGAAAGACTCATGGAGAGAGATTAAGGGATCGGAAAGGGCGTATTCTTATTTTTCACACGTTCACAGATCCTATTCTAGAATAGATTATGTGTTTTTAACGGAAAATATGGTTAAAAATATTGAGGAGATTGAAATAGGAATTTTTAAGGAATCAGACCACGCTAAAGTAATTTTGGAATTGAGGCTACAAAATGATAATAGAAGAGGAAGAAATTGGAGATGCGATCCTAATTTATTTAAGGATCAAAAATGTAAAGAACAAATTATAGAAAGTTGGATGGAAAGTTGGCATTGGAACGATAACGATGAGGTAAATTTTAATGTGGTTTGGGATACCATGAAGTTGGTTTTTAGAGGTGAAAGTATAAAGTTGGCAAGCAACAGGTATAAAAAGTATAAATTAGTACAGGATGAAAAAGAAAAGGAAATAAAACAATTACAGGAAGAACATTCAAAAAAGAAGGATAAATTTTTTTTTGCTAAACTACAAAGATTGAAGGCAGAACTGATGGGCAAGGATATAGAAAAGGTAAAAAGAGACTTGATATATTTAAATAGAGAATAATTTGAATTCAGCAATAAAAACTCAAGATTATTGGCAAGAGCTGCAAAAGCTAAAAGGGAAAAGGGAAATTGGAGTTTTGGTTAACAATCAAGGGGTAAGGTGCAATAAAATTAGTGATAAATGTAAAATTGTGAAGGAATTCTATCAAGCCTTATATGCGAAAAAAGAGATAGATGTGGTGAAGCTTAAAATGATCCTGGAGAGGCAAATAACGAGTGGAATAAAACAGGAATACAGGGATAAAATGGAAGAACAAGTCTCGGAGAAGGAGGTAAAGGAGGTAATTACTGATTTGAAGTTGGGGAAAGCCCCGGGAGAGGATGGATTACCGTCTGATTTTTATAAGGAATTTAAAGATGTTGTGGTACCAAAGCTGGTAAAGTTATATAACTATATAATAGATGGTGGACAAATTCCGACTTCATGGTATAGGACCACGATCGTTCTGCTGCCAAAATTGGGAAAGAATTTGGAAAAAGTGGAATCTTATAGACCAATTTCTCTTATAAATCAAGACGCTAAGATCTTCACAGCAATATTGGCTAATCAGTTAAATAAATTTATGGGTGAATATATAAATGCAGACCAAGTAGGGTTTTTAAAAGGGAGACACATGGCTGATTTGACTAGGAGAGTGTTAGATTTTTTTTATATATATAAATTTTTATTGATTTTTCAAAATATATGACAACATTCAGGACATAATAAAAAACAAATAATCTAACACAATAAAAATAACTATATATATAGAAAAAACATGAAAATACATATACATCAAGAATAGGGTAAGAACAAAAAATCTGACATGACCTTGAATTCTGTTTCAGTATAAAATATTCTTACTTACACACTATATTCTTATCTTATTATTAACCATTATCTTCCAGGTCACATTTTTCAACTCTACTTTTATATCCATACTTTACTTTTATTAACCTCTTCAACCTTGCTAAGGTCTGTTATACTTCCATTTTAAGAATTACAAAGTATTTTCCAAAAACAATATCAACCTCATCACATTACATACATCATCACCCTGTGCTATGTACATTGCCCTGGAGGATGTGGGATTTCCCATTAATTTCTATTGTACCCAAAATTTCATTTGGTCTGGTGTCAGTTTATTTATTCCATCTCTCGTCAATGAGTAATCAACAAATTGTCGCCATATATTCCAAAATCTGTTTTCTTTTATTATACCTTTTTTAAAATTTAGCTCCCATGTTAGGTTTTCATTCAATGCGAGATCCCACATCTGCTTATACCACTCATCCACCTTTAACACTAAGTCATTTTTCCAATTTTTTGCAATACACATTCTAGCTATTACAAGCATCATGGACAACAATTCTTTCTTATCATTATCTAAATTCATATTGTCTACGTCAGTCAACAAAATGTTATTTGGCCCCAATTTGAGACGCAATCCCATAATCTTATCAATCTCGTTCTCGATTTTTGCCCAAAAATTTTCTACCACCTTGCATTCATACCACATATGAACATAAGTGCCCAACATATTTTTACATCTCCAACACATTTTATTATTCTTTTTGTCCATGTGATGTAATCTCATAGGGGTCAAATACCACCTCCATAACATTTTAAAATTATGTTCCTTTACCCTAACCGACAAAGATCTCATAATTCTTTTTCTCCATTTATTTTGCCATTCCTTTTCTGTTATCTTCATATTCAAATCTTGTTCCCATGTGTTTCTTAATATTTCTTGTGAGTTAACTTCTATATTTATTATTTTATAAATTTTACTAACCATTCCTTTAATTCCAATTTCCTTCTTCCTTATCTTCCACACTAATTCCTCAAATTCTGTCCTATATCTTTCCAAGCTCTGTTCCCTCAAATATTTATTATTCCACTTGTTCATCATCGCTATCTGAAACCAATTCAACTTCATCTGAGTGTATAGCTCTCGTTTCATCACTTTATCTTTACAGACTCGTATCCAATCTTTCAGCAGGAAAACCCCATTCGTCAACAAGATTTCTCTCATCTCATTGTCCAATCTTATTGGAAACTTTTTCAAATCTTCTAATTCAATTATCGGTGAAATATTCGGAACTAATTTCATTTTAACCTTCTTCCATGCTCCCAACATTGACCTCAGCATTCTATTTTTAACTGGTGTTTTCCATGTTTCCTTATCTAAAAAAAGGCTCTTACCCACTTCCTTTAGTTCCTTCATTTCAATTTCCTCCCAAATAACCGGCTCCTTCATTAAAATCTTAACTACATTCTTTATATGAAATGCTTTATAGTAATTCTTTAAGTTAGGAATTCCTAAACCCCCTTCTTTTTGAGATAAATACCACATTCTCTTTGAAATTCTAGGTCTACGTCCCCCATTACAATAATTATTTAATAATTTTTGAAATTCCTTAATTTCTTTATCCGTCAGTTGAATTGGTAAGGCATCAAACAAAAAATTTAATTTTGGTAGTAACATCATTTTAGCCAACGCTATTCTGCCGAACCAGGACAATCTTAATTTTTGATATTGCAAAATTTTATCTTTAAACTCTTTCTTTTGTTTATCATAGTTTAATCTTTTCAAATCATCCAATTTATTAGAGATATTTATCCCTAGATATTTCAAGCTCTCTTTAATCTGTAGTTTAAATTCGTCCCTTATTTTCCTTTGCTCATCCTTTTCGATATTACTTAAAATCATTTCAGATTTATCCCAGTTTATCTTCAGACCTGTTATTTGTTCAAATTCCTTTAAATGTTTTTGGATGCTTTCCGGAGTCCTTCTAGGGTGTTTCATGATTATCAAAGTATCATCCGCGTATAAACTAATTTTATTTTCCATTATTCCTTCTATACTTTTATCTTCCCTTATTGCATTTGCTAGTATTTCCAGCGCCATAATAAATAATATTGGTGATAAAGGGCACCCTTGTCATGTCCCAGCCTCTAATCTCACTTCCTCTATGAGACCGTCATTAACCCTAATATTGGCGTATCCTTGTTGATATAATTATTCTATTGTTTTTACAAACCTATCACCAAATCCGTAACTTCTAATTATCTCGTTAATTGTTATCCATTGCAAGGAGTCGAATGCCTTGAAGATATCTAACTTTCTCCTTATTTTGCCCTGCAACGTCAATCAGGTCTACAACTCTCCTTACTAAATCTGCCATGTGCCTACCTTTCACAAATCTGGCCTGATCTTTATTTATGTATTTATCCATAAAACTGTTTAATCTATTTGCCAGTATCGCCGAAAAATCTTGGCATCTTGATTTATCAGAGAGATGGGCCTATATGACTCTACCTTTTCTGGGTCTTTTCCTGGTTTTGGTAACAAGACAATTATTGTTCTATACCATGATGGTGGTATCTGTTCCCCATTAAGTATACCGTTATACAATTTTAACAATTTTGGAATTACTATATCCTTGAACTCTTTATAAAATTCTGCAGGTAATCCGTCTTCTCCCGGCGATTTATCTGCTTTCAATTTAGTTATTGCTTCTTTTATCTCTTTTTCAGTTATTAACTCTTCCATTTTTTGTTTATGTTCCTGACTTATTTTATTTTTAATTTGCATTCCCAGTTTATCTTTTAATTTATCTATACTTACCTCCTTTTTAGAATATAAATCTTGATAAAATTCTCTAACCACCTTACATTTATCTTTAATCTTGTTATATCTTGTACCTTCCTTATCTACTAAAGTCCCTATTTCTCTTCTGCTTCTTTTTTCCTTAGCCGCTCTTGCTAAGAGTTTTGAATTTTTATTACTGTATTCAAAATATTCCCTTTTTAAATACACCAAATCTCTTTTCACCTTTTCAATATCTTTTCCTATTAATTCCTTCTTTAAGCCTTGCATTCTTTCATATACTTTTCTATCCTTGGTTGTTGCATGTTTCTCCTGCAGCCATTTAATCTCTTTTTCAATTTCTTCTTGCTTACATTTTAACTGTTTATTTTTAATGTTTACCAACTTAATACTTTCTCCTCTAAATATTGCTTTCATTGTATCCCATACAATACCGAATCTAACATCACCTGTATCATTCCATTTCCAATTTTCTTCCCATTTTTCTACCATTTGCTCTTTACACTTTATATCTCTGAACAATTTAGCATTATATCTCCAATTTTTCCTAATCTTTGTAGCATCTATTTTTATTTCCAACAATACTTTTGCATGATCGGACTCTTTAAAAATTCCTATTTCTATATCTTCTAAATTTCTTATCAAATTATCAGTAACAAATATATAATCTATTCTGGAATACGTGTTATAAACTTGTGAGAAAAATGTATAAACCCTTTCCAATCCTTTAAATTCCCTCCATGTATCTTTCAATCCTAGAGATTTCAACCAATTATTTAACACATACATTTTATTTCCTCCCACATATCTTGCTATGTTTGTACTATCTATATTTGATCTTATTAAATTAAAATCTCCAGCTACAATCATTTATATTGTTTTTTCTTTCTCCAATATTCGGTACACCTTATCTAAAAAACTATTTTGATGTTCATTTGGCACATACAGATTCACCAACGTTATTTCCTCCTCATCTATTTTCCCTTTTACTATCAGATATCTACCTTCTGGGTCTGAGATACTTTTTACCATCTCGAATCCCAATCTGTTTGATATCAGAGTTGCAACCCTCTAGCCTTTGAAGTGCCATATGCTTTTTCATAAAACTGAGTCCATCCTAAAAATAGCTTGTTGGTTTCTTCCGATTTCTGATGGGTTTCCTGCAGAAAGATTATATCCGGTCTATCTTTTCTGAGTGCTGCTTCTAACCTCCTTCTCTTCACTTGACAACCAGTACCTTTCACATTCCATGTTATTACTTTTATATTCCTCATCTATTATTTTCCTCCCATAATTTTTTACATTTCCCACTTCCTCCTACAGGCATGTGATTAACATGTAACATTTCCTTCACCTTAAACAAATAAAGAAAAAAAGAACAACTAAAAAATACACACTATACATTCTACTACTAACCCTCCCCATTTTTTTACAAATAGCCTCTGAATTACAAAGGGGGGAGGGGGAAGGTGCGACAGACTGTACGAGCCCCGAGGAGATCTGAACCTAATCTCCACCCAGAACAGTTCCTCCTTCCGCACCTTTAGGCATAGTCTCATTTCCATTGTTCTCCCGACTTTTATATACACCAGATATAATCAATTCTTCCTTCAGATCAAACCACTCTTTAGTTCCTGCTTCCAATAACTTTGCATCTACCATTACATCCAAAACATCAGGACCTTCGCTTATCAAATAACGTCTTCCCAGGTAGGAGAAACTCAATTGTCGTGGGAATTTCCAATTATACCTTATTCCTTTATCCTGGAGTCGCTTTGTGATTGGTTTCATCGATTGTCTCCATAAGCGGTCCTCGATTGGAATATCATTATAAACTTCGATATCAAAGCCTTCCATTTTTAACACTTCTGCACCTTTTTCCCGTATAAGAGCCATTAAACGCAGCTTGTCTGACACATTAGCAAATTTTAACAACACATTCCTTGACCCAGTTTTGCCTCTTCTTGAACCCAGCCTAAATACACTTACAACATCCTGCGGTGTAAAACTATCTTCCATAATTTCGTCCAGCCATTTCACTATTCTTTCTTTTAATTTATCTGGGGAGTTCTCTGGCAATTTTCTAATTATGACATTTGCTCGTCTTAGATGTTCTTCTACGGTTTCCAATCTCTTTTCATGATCTCCAACCTTATTTTCTCTTTCTTTCTCTCTCTTTCTCAGTTCCATGACCTCCACCTTAATTGTTGCCTGTTCTTTTTAATATCTTCTTGTTCTTTTTTAAGCTTATCTTGTCCTTTTTTTAGACCATCAATTCCCTTCAAAATGTCTGCCAATATATCTTGCATATCTTGTTTTCGTTCTTGTTTATCTTGAGCCAACATATTCCCAATTTTATATTCCAGATTGTCCACCTTCTCATTAAATCTTTCAAAATCAGATTTAAGTCCTTGCCCCCCCCTTCATTGTCAATGTTGTTGGTGTTGTTACTGTAGCTGTGGTTGCAATTGTTGTCAGTGTTGCCTCTGCTGTCGCCGCTGTAGTTGTTAGAGTTGTTGTAGCGGTTGTTGCTGTTGTTACCTTTGCTGTTGTTATAACAATTGTTTTTACCGCAGTTGGTGCAATCATAGTTGGAGATGTTATTGTCTTCTGCTGCTGTTGCTGTTGTAGTTGTTGTGCTATCTTCTTCACTGTCTCTTGCTCCTCCAAATCCTTCATCTCTTGTTGTGTTGTTTTCTTCATCTCGTCGTCCTCCTCCTCCAACCTTGTAAGCCTTCTGAAACTCCTGTCCGAAGAGGTTGGTCTTTCCACTCTTGTCCAAGCCAATTTCTTCTCCTTCTCTCTCCCTCTCCCCTGCCGTTTCATCCAAATGTATTTCCAGTTACGTGACTTTAACAATTTACATAAACAATTTACCATTTAAGTCTACCTTATATATTGACTCTAACCAATTTTAATATACTTATTTCCAAATACAATATTAGACCTTTATCCTCCCCTCCCCCCTCCCCCTGTGTCAAATATATGTATATATACCAAAGTTCAAATCAATATAAAGATGAGGAAAAGAAAAAGAAAAAATGAGGAAAAAATCCCATTTCAAACCAAATTAATTTCCCTCTTAAATTTTAATATTCCCCCCGGATGAACAAAAAAAAAAGGAGAGGGGAGAAAAAGAAGGGGAGAAAAAAAGAAAAAGAAAACAAAGGAACAAAACTCCTAATCAAAAAGAAAAAAATGATCACTGTTCTTCCACTTTATTCCCTATTTAATCCTCAATCTGCATCTCCCAATGGGAAGGGAGATAAGGAAAGGGAGAAAAAGGAGAAAAAGGAGTCCAAAAAAGCCACAGCAGGAAGGTAAAATGAAAAAATCATCAATATTTGTCCCACAAAAAGAAGAAAGAAAAAAGAAAAAGAAAAAAACTGATATTTTAGTTCTCTTCTATCAACTTGCTTTATGTTACTGTTGCAGCTTACAAACACTATCCAACTTAAAAAGACAAAGAAGGAAAAATAACTCTTATATTGTTCCAGGCCGAGAAGAAAAAACAAAAATCAAGGACAAGGTCAGGCGTCTGCTCTCCAAGATTCAAAGGAAACAACACTTTGTCTCTCACAGCACATTTCAGGGCCCCAACACCATCTTACTCTTTTTTTTTTGCCTCGAAAAAAGTATGCAAGACAAAGCCAGGACCAATTCTCCAAAAATCCAAATTCTTCTTCTTCCTCCTCTCTTTCTCTTTAATACCCAAATTTCAAAGTCCAAAACTCAAACAGCAATGAAGAAGGGAAAGGAAAAAAAAGGAAACAAAAAAGTCCCGGTATTATCACCGTTACTTGGCCCTGACTTATCTGCGCTCCACTGACGTGAGAGAAACAAAAGGTCCGGTCCCAATTATTTCACTTTTCTTCTCCTTTTCTCCTTCCCTGTGTATTTTTACAAATTTGCTCACCGTCTAGGCTTCTCCACTTCTCCGCTTAAGTAATTTTCCGGCTCCGCTAGGCTCCGCGCGGCTCCGGTCGAAAGTGCCGGCGAGGCCGAGCGAGGCTCGCTTCAGCTTCCCCCTTTCAGATCCCCACCGGGCTTACCCTTTTCGATCCGATCGTCCGCTTATCTGTTTGCCTGCGTTTTATCGAACTTTATCAATGAGCCGATCTCCACACTGTTTTCCAAACCGTCCGTTCTTCAGCTAAAAGCTTTGTTGGGTCGGTGCCATTAAAGGCCGCCCATCCCCCGCTCTCTCCAAGATCGAAACTCACAGTTTTCTCCCTTTTTCGGCACGACTTCGGACCAGCCAAGATAATTTCCGCAACTATTTTTTCTTATAGATATTCTAATCTATTTTTTTACAGGTCTCAGGAACTATTCACACTTTTAACAGTCACTTTCATTTCCCTCCTTTCTGAGCGGAAGAAAGTTCGGAGAGTGTTAGATTTAATTGATAATGTAAACCAAATGAATGAAAAGGTGGGCTTAATTTCTTTGGACATTTTTAAGGCATTTGACTCTTTACAATGGTCCTCGATAAAGGAAATAGTTAAAAAGCTACGGATTTGGGGAAAGATTTAGAAGAGTAATCAATTTGTTATATCAGAAAGGGATGGCTAAGATCAGAGTAAATGAGGAAGTCACAGATGAGGTAAGGCTTGAGGCAGGTACCAGGCAGGGCTGTCCTTTGTCCCCTATTTTGTTTATTATGGCAATGGAAATTTTGGCTAAAAGTATAAGAGAAGATGTAAAAATAGAAGGGATAATAAGGGTGATAAGATAAGTATGTATGCAGATGATACATTGATAACGGCTAAGCATCCTGAGATGGTTATGAATAGGATTAAAATACAACTCGAGGATTTCGAGGATATTACGGGTTTGAGGATAAATTGGGATAAATCGGAAATGATGCTGTGTAACATGGGAGAAGGGGAGAGGGAAAAGATTGTGGGATTAACCAATATACAAATCAAAGATAAATTGAAATATTTGGGGATAATTATATCAAATAGATTGGAAGAATTTAAAAGATTAAATTATGTTAGCCTGAAAATGGAATTTAAGGCTAGAATACAAAGTCTTTTAAAGTTGAAGTTGTCATGGTTTGGGAGGATTGCAATTTGCAAAATGATGTTGTTACCGAGAATTAATTTTTTATTCGATGCACTTGCAATTCAAATGAATGAAAAGGAAATTAATGAGTTTCAAAATATGTTTAATAATTTTTGTAATGGAGGTAAAAAACCTAGATTACTAAAGAAATTATGGTATCTGCCTCAGAAAGAAGGGGGCTTAGGAATGCCACATTTATTAGCTTATTATCGTGCCTTTCAAATTAAGAATGTTGTGAAGATTTTGGCAAGAGAAAAAGTAATTTGGGAGGAGATCGAGATGAAAGATTATAGGAATATAGGCAAAATGATTTTTTGGGGAGGCAATGTTAAAATGGCGGTTACTAGTAACACAATGATGAAGGGACTCGTGAACGTGTGGAAAAGATTAAAGAAGGACCTGGCCCCAGGTGTCTCTCCAATTTTGGAATTAGCAGATATGGCATCCTTTCCGATAAAAATAGATAAAGAAATAAAGGAAATAGTGGATAGAAATGAAGTTTTCTTGGTGAAAGATTGGCTATGGATCTGTGGGGACAAGGATAAGAAGAAAAAGTTGTTTGAACAGTTAAAACTGGATTGGTTTCAGATAATGAAGGTTAATAATTGGAATAACAAATATAGGAGAGAATTAGATATAGATAGAGAAAGATGGAATTTGAAGAATTGGTTTCAAAGATTCGAAAAGGAGACAGAAGTATTAAGGGTCTAGTAAGCAAACTTCATGTCGTATTAAACAGGGGGGGCGAACCACAGGAAGTTTTGAAATCGAAGTGGGAACAAGATTTGAACATAAAGATAGGAAAAGATGAATGGAGAAATAAGTGGAAAAAGAGGATAATGAGAACTATGTCAGTAAGAATTAAGGAGCACAATTATAAAATGCTGTGGCAATGGTACTTGACACCACTGAGGTTACATCAGATTGACAATAAAAAGGATAATTTATGTTGGAGATGTAAAGACACTATTGGAACTTATGAACATATGTGGTGGAGCTGTAAAATGATAAATGATTTTTGGAGAAGAATAGAAAAAGAGGCTGGGGAAATAATGGGTAAGAAAATTAACCTGGAGTCAAGTACCATTATGTTAACAGATGTGGCTGGTATGAGTTTAAACAAGGAGGAAAAAGAATTACTAGAAATAATGTTAACAACGGGTAGACAATGTATTGCTAGACAGTGGAAAAATGATGTAATTATACAGACGAGAGAATGGTTAAAAGAAATGTGGAATTTAGCATTGAACGATAAACTGACATGGGAGATTAAAGTAAAAAGGGATAAATTGAAAGAAAACAGATTTTGGAATATTTGGAAGCCTTTTGTAGATTATTCCCTCACGGGTGCTGAAAGTAGCAGACCTGTACCAATTCAAAGTAGTTTCTGGAGGTAAATATTGGGACCGAGCTTTCCAGGGCAATGTAAATAAACACTGGGTGGAATTCAAGGGAAAGTCCAATTATTATGTATGAGTTTATTTTTTATGAAATATGTTTTTTCTTCTTTTTTATGTATGTCTGTATATTTTTAAAAAGTTAATAAACAATTTTTTTTAAAAAAGAAGTGTTTTGATCATGAGTGCTAATAAAGGCAGCTAATTTCTGGAAAAGAAAAAGAATCGCATGATCCAAGGTACGCTAGGCTGTCAATAAAAGAGACAACCCAGTTCCCCTGGGTGTCACCTCACTTGCACCCTGATCTATGTATGTGCATGTTATTTCATCCCTGTGAGCGGCCCCAATCCCTACATGCTTATTCAGTGATTAGTGAATCTAATCAGAGTTCTATACATTTTGTACACATTCACTTTGGAACATACACATGCACTCACAGAAAGAAAGAAAAAAAGGGCCCCATGGAGTTAGTAGCAGAGAAGATACAGCCCTGTGCTGTTGAGAAAAATAACAGGCAGGTAGTTTCAGGCAGAAGTATTGTTTCTCTTTGGGGAACTTCCCTACTTTTGAAGCTTGACAACACAAAGTTTGATCAAACAACTATAAAGTTAGAGGCGGATTAAGGGTTATCCCATAAACAAACAAAGGAAACCAACAGCAATAGAACACCTTGAACGTCTCACCTTCTTCCAGTAATTCTGTCATCATCCATCAAGAAATTAGATCTATTCAGTGACAAGTAGCTACTCTTTAAGCCTCTCTATCACAAGGTGTTTCTCATGATTGGGATGCTACTTAGGAGTTTCTCTCAAAAAGCATGTTGCAGAGTAAGATACATTCCACCTAAAGCTAAGGTAAAGGTAAACACATAAGAGAGGAGTGTTAGAAAGTGACAACATTCACCCCACAATTGACACTCTAAATTGTCCAGTTGAGTAAAAGGTAGAAACTGAGACTTCAAGCTCTCAGAAGGTTGGTAAGATTGAGCGGTAGAACTGCAACGTCCATTAATAACAGCCCTAATAAAAAGACTGGCAAAAGTGGGAGGGGGGAGCACTGTCTTCAGAATTTGTTTTTGTGGAAAAGAGAATTTAGAAATCTTTCATCAGCCATAACTTTATGGTGGCTGGAGACAGCATACATTATTTGATATCCTCCATCTACTTTTGAAATTTGCAGATTTTACATTTGACAGTGAGTGACAGCTGAAATGCCACAGATGACAAGTTTTTTTAATATTTAACATTTAGCAATCAATACTGGACAGTACCTGGAAGTTGCCTTGCAGTAGAAGTCAGCATTTGACAGAAACTGGCATGTCGCAGACAGCTGGTCTGCAACAGTAGTTTTTGATAGTATCACACATGAGAATTTCTACATATTTTACGAGATTTGTCTATCGGCATGATGAAACCATAGTCATTATTTGGCATTATGTGATTAAGACAATTTGTAAACTTTATATAAATTCTGTGTACTTATTGCCTTAGCATGACAAACAGGGAAGCACACAATCTGACCAAGAGAAAACAAAGAGACGTTGGAAACAGTATATTCAAGACCTATGTAGGACAGATAAAAGGATGGCAGACTCCTTTGAAGAGAAATCCTATGGTGAAGAACCTGAAGCTTACTTTCACTAAAAAGTAAAGAAAAAGTTCCTGTGAAAGTATTAGGAAAAAATAAATCACCATAGACATATGGAATACTGATAGAACTGTTTCGAGCTACAGAGATGGGATCTGTCAAAAGCATAATAGTTTGTGAATAGTTATAATGCAGAGGTTCCCAATTTTTTCAAGCCAGGGGCCAGGTCAAGCTCTTTCAGTCAGTTTTGAGGGCCAGCACGATGGGGGTGGCCATTTTGTCCCAACAGCTTCAAAGGGGGTTTCTCAAATGCCCTTGGAGGGGTGGGAGCCACATGAAATGGTGCCACAAGCTGGATCAGGCCCACGGATCTTAGGTTGGGAACCCCTGTTATAATACTTACTTTAAAAAACAAAAAACATATGAGCCCATAACAACTGTCACTATTTTTTAAAGGCAAAAATCACCTCCTGGTCCATCTGGCAGGCAAAGGGCAAAACTCACCAATATCAGACAAAGAACACACTGTGAGACATTTTTCTTTGAGCTGTTAATGAAACACAAGAGAGCATGGGATGGTAGTAAAGTAGAACTGAATGAAAAAGCAGGAACACATGAAACTGAACAAGACAGAAAGGAATTATTTTCATACAGGTCTTAGTATACTCGCAGAGCACAAAGCTTCCCTTTTCAGTACCTAACAAATATACTGGGCTACCATTCCTGTCACCTCTAGGGAGGTGATCAAAAGGATGATAGTTCAACTTCAGGTGTTATTGGATGGAACAAACACCAGTAGTAAGCATAGGGTGGTCCTCAAGATGTTGCTGGATGGGAACTCCTATCAGCTGTAGCCAGGGCACACAACAGATATATAGAAACATTTTAGCATCACTTCTGAAAGATTGTTATGTTGGTGATAACTTGGTTATTGTTTATTCTGATTGTGTAGGAAATAGCTGACTGATGAATTAGTTCCTGTTAGTTCTATGATCTGCTCATTTCTTGTGTCATAGTCTATGTGTAACTTTACATTTGTTTGCCCTGCTAGAACCCATTTTGGTGGTTGAAGGGCAATCTAGAAATTTTTAGGAAAAACATGAAGTAGCTCCTTTAAACCCTACTCATTCCTGGATTAGACAATAATTTGCCAGAAAGGACAGTCCATGAGCTCCTGGCTTTCTTAAGCCAGAGTTGTATAGCCTTAGTAAAGCCACTGTTCATAGATACATAGGAGACACATTTTTTAAAAAAAAGTGTATTAGCCCTCCAATGTAGCTGGATCTAGCCACCCTTAAAATTTCTCACAATACTTGTGATCAAGCAGTTTGAAATATTAAAAGTCAACTACAGAAGAGCATTTCCCCACATTGTTTTCAATATTATGCCCTGGACAGGGTCTGCTGCTAAAACTACTGTTGTTGTTCACAAATAAATATTTAATTACCTCATTGCAAGAGTGCACACTGTACCTTACAGTTGATAACATTTTCACCTGGACCACAACCTCCCCCCACATCAATATACTTTCTTCCTCAACCTTTTCCTTCATCTTTCCCTTTCAGCCATTCTCTGTTTTGACTTAAAGCTAAAGGAAAAAGCAATCACACTTATATACTGCTTCACAGCGCTTACTGCACTCTCTGGGCAATTCACAAGTTAATTAACATTTTGCCCCCAACATGCTAGGTACTCATTTTACCGATATCAGAAGGATGGAAGGCTGAACCAACCATGAGTCCTGGTCAGGATAGAACTCACAACCTTTTGGTTGTGAGACAGCAGTTTAACCACTGCACCACCAGGACTTATTCCCTTTTTTAAAAATGCTGACAAGTGATACAGCCCTGACTTTATATGACCTTGTTAATCTAGAGCGGAGCAAGACTAACTCAAACTCTAGTATTCTTGATGGGAATAGGACAGTTTATGATGATTACGATGGTGCTAGTTCCTAAAAATATGAAATAAATAATAATCCAAGAGCCCTGAAGTGCGCATAATGGATCTTTTCTCATTAAATAGGAAGCTGGAATTGTGCTTTGCTCAGGCATGTCAGAATGTTTTTCTTTTCCCAATAGCTTGGTGGAAAACATCATGGAGATAGACCTGGAGGAGGAGAAAATGCTTTGTTTTGCAAATTGTGCTCATGTGTTGTTGTTTTTTAAGTGAGTTGGGCAGGGTAAAAAGCCTCTCCAGTCTGATGTGGCCAAGTTAATTGAAAGAGGAAGCACATGGAGGAATCATACATGTAATAGATAAAAGAAAACAAATGTATGTCTTACGGGTGACTCCTCCCCAATATAATAATAATAATTTTGTGTCAGAAATTATTCTGGGTTGAAAGGATTCTTGCAGAAGAAACTCCTTATATGTCCCCAAGAGCTGGGACCGAGATGGGTGCTCAATCCATCATACAGTACCCGGATCTCGAACTGCCGACTTGCCAGCCTTCCAGGTAACAAGGCAAGCTTCTTAGCCACTGAGCCACAGCCCTTAAATATTCAGTGTGCAATTGCACATAACAAAACTCAAAACAAAGCACTGCATGTGAAATCACCATAAAAAGTAGTAAAACCTCTGCCAACCAACAAAAAGGTGTGATGGGTGACCATGCAAAATGACTGGAAATAATCAAGTAAGCTGTACATCATTTAGCCTATGGAAAATAACAAAAAAGTGGAAGTGACAACTGCAACTCAAACAGTTGGACAAACTGAAGTGTAATCAACCCTTAGAGCACTCTTGCTATAGCTATAACTGGATAACCTTGCCAAAACCTACTGTTGTAGGTGAGAACCTAGCAAAGAATACTTACCCAGGGCTTTCTCAAACCTGGCATTATTCCCAGACACATCAAATAACCCCAAAGTAGAGATCAAGTTAGCTGAGTTTTAATTGCTTGATCAGTCAGTTCAGTTTATGTGGATTTGTAAAATTTCACCTTTACTATGACTTTCTGTATTTTTAAGCTCCCCCCCCCAAAAAAAAGATAAAACATTTCTTATGCTAATTTGAATGAAAGAGACAAAATGCTTTGAAGAGACCCCATCTTCCTTTTCCGTCTTGCCAAGGCCCTTAGTTTGAAAGGGGCAACAATTTGTTATTTTTGAAATTCACAGCTATTCATACAGTTTTGTGCTTTCATAATGCCAAGGCCAACCATGAATTTCTGAATTCTGAGGTCTGTCAATATGGTTCCACTCTCAAATCTACCTTCACCTGCTTTTTACTCAGAGGATTGCTTTGTCTAGTAGGGAAGAATAATGCAGGAGAAACCTATTGTTTCTCCTTGGGAGAGGAATGTGGTCACGCTGCAGGAATTCCCTGTTTTGCACAGTAAGAGGTTGATGATGATGCTTTGTGCCGCTCTTCAGGTGACAGTTGAAGAAACAGAGAAATGCTCGCCTGTAATTTCAATCTTGACATGCACCATACTATTTTAATACCTCTTATTTACTGGCTTTACAAGTGTTTCCTAGAGAAACAGATGGAAAAGATTCTTCATCGATGGGCAGCCGCAGGAATAGAATGAACATAGGAAAAAGAAACTTTGTTTTCCAATTGGAAGGAAAAGAAAGTAAGTGGAATCTCAAGTAACAAACTTTGCATCTGATTATGTAATAATATATCCGTCCACATGCATATTCCCATTTTGTTTTCCATCTTGTTCAACCTGGCACATTTGATTAGCAGTTTCTTCAAAAGATCATTTTCATCTCAATACTGGACACTTTCTTCTCAATCAAGGACTAAGCCTCACTCCTTTCATGTCAAGAAATGATTTTGGTCTCCAGAAGGGAGCTCCATAGCCATCTAATTTTAGTATCTGGCAAATTTGTCTTTGCAGCAGTTCTGTTCCTCTTCCTACCAACACATGAAATTTCCCTGGGGGGTCATGGTGGCTTCCTGTTTCCCAGTGTGCATCTGCCTCTTTGTCTTTAGCTTATTATTTTGCATGATAAATACTCATGTTTGTGGAGACAAGAACTAGTGTCTAACACAGAGTCTAACCTATGTAAGCTTAGTGGCCAGGTACATCAAGTAAAGGTGCAAGACCCATGCCCTCTTTTGAATTTGATGGCCTGCATACTAGGACACTAAAGGAAATACAGGTATATACTGAGAATCACATCTCAAATGGGCCTTCCTCATTTAAAAGTATTTTCCTTCTATGTGGTTCCTTTTTCTCCTTTCCTCTTCCCTTCATCTGACAGTCTAATCATTAATTTCAGATACAGTGGAACCCCGGATAATGACAAAACTTGGTTCCACAAGTTGTATTGTTATCGGGTTTTTGACGTTATGTGATCCCCATGGGATATGCCCCAGATAAAAAAAAATCGCCAAAAAAATTTGTTAGCTGGTTCATCGCTACCAAAAGCCCGCATAAAGACGTTTTTCGGAATGTTTCCGTCGTTATGCGATGCATCATGTGGTGCATGACGAACACGTTGTTATGAGGTTTTGATGCTATCCGAATACATCATTATCTGGGGTACCACTGTACTTAACTGTGTACAAATTTAAAAAGTTTAGCATTCATAGAAACACATGTCCTAAATATTCCTCATACACCATTTAGCCATCCGTGAAGCACTAGTATATTGTTTTCAATATAACCTTCATAATTTGAGTTCTGTGCTTCAATGGTGCCATCCTAAACGTTCACTTGGCTGTTCTCTGAATGTACTTTTCACATTTAGCAGGTTTGAAAACAGTGTCAAGGCAGTTCTATAGGTGAAATTTCTGTGACCCTCCAGATGACATTGGGCTCTCATAATCTTAATTATTGGCTTTATAGGCTGAGGCTATGGGACAGGAAGTCCAACAATATTTGGAGGATCAGTGATTACTCACCTCTGGCCCAAGTGTTACTCATTTTAGTTATTGTTGCTCTAGGACTTGACTCTTCTTCCAGTTTCACTGCTGTTCTTTAACATCAGAAAAATTTATGTCTTTCCCTGCTGGTGCTTACACATCACTTGGGGGAAATGAATAATAACCAAACAAAATTTAAAAATTTAAAATAAAAACCTTGATTAAAGAAGGCAACAGGTTTTAATTTATCATCTGCATTTTCATACTATGTACTGATAACACCAAAGTCATAGGTTCTCTACAGCTTTTTGCACAAAGCTCTCTATCTTTTGATTTGAATGTGACAAATAACTTGCATAATTTCTAACCTTGGTCTTTACATGTTAAAATATACTATGCTAGCATATAGCAAGCTTGTTATAGTAGCATACAGTAGATCAATGCTTACCATAATGAATTATTTCTTTATTCTCAATAGCAAAGTCAAGCCTCAAATGGAAGTTCATTGCTACCAGCTGCACACAGTCCAATTCTACCTCAACCCACCTTCATGACAGATAGGCATAGAAAGTAGCCTCACCATTAGATCTGTATACATAAGGAAATCAGAGAGCAAACAAAACAAGACAAAACACATTGTGGCGCCTTAAAGACTAACTGCTGTATTTTACTGTTAGCTTTCATGGATCAAGTGATTAAGATGCTGAACTTGCTGAATGGAAGGTCAGAGTTCGATTTCCGGGTACTGCATGATGGATTGAGCTCCCATCTCTGTCCTAGCTCCTGCCAACCTAGCAATTCGAAAGCAAGAAATTGCAAGTAGATAAACAGGGACACTTTGGTGGGAAGATAAACAGCATTCCATGCACTCCAGTGTTGAGGCATGCCTGCCACATGTCCATGGAAATGTCTGCAGATGCAGACAGCGCTGGCTCTTTGGCTATAAACAGAGATGAGCACTGAACCCTAGAGTCAGATATGACTGGCTTTCGAGCAAGGGTGACCTTTACCTTTGTGAGTCAAGTCCATTTCGTCAGACATAAGAGTGAGACCTCATGGTTTTGTTTTCTTTACTCTCTCATTTGCTTGCACAGACTAACACGGCTTCCATTTCAAAAATTTATAAACAAAACACCTGTCACTTTACTTCAAACTAATTGAAGATGAATGTTTTTATAAAAGTACCTCCATGTAGAGCTCATTGCAATGATTCCACCTAGATGTAATGAAGACAGGAATCAGTGTGGCCAGGTTTGACCTCACCACGTGTGGACATAATAGTCTCATAGTTACTTTGTAATGACAGTCAATTTAGAAGAGCAAAAATATAATGTGTGTGTTCATGTGTATTCCTATCTACCAGTTTAAGACATAGAAAAATCAGATGGTTCTGCTAATCAGAAAAAAATGCATTCTGTATAACAAAATATGGAACTATGTTACTATTCACCTTAAAATATGTGCTTAAACACAGTATGTTGATAATTGTATGTTAATAGATACTACAGCCAGATGTGCATTTGATATATGCAAAGAAGTTCTGAGGTCAAGTAAAGGCAAGAGGAGAGGGAAAATCTTAGAAAATGTTTATTGAATATGAAGGGAACACACACTTTAAATTAACCACCTTCTGGCATCAGAAGATATAATATGACTCAAAAATAAAAGCGAAACTCTTAAAAAATAATGATCAAGTATGTGCTTGGAAAAGTTTATGTCTGTCTGGATTTTGGCCAGAGTCATCACTCCATAGATTATTGTGACTGTTTAGCTTACACAACCGATGCCATTTAGTTGAACAATCAGATGACAGTTTGTCACAGGACAACTGCATTGATGGGTTACATTTTAAGGAGCTTTCTTCAGAAGGTCAGTTTTATAAAGAATAAGCTCTGGTTGATCTTATGTTATTTCCATTCACAGCTAGATGAATATAGCTTGTAAATGATCTGAGGCTGTACACCAGGAGTTCTCAACCTTTTAAAGCCGTGGACTGGGTCACACTCCCTCAGACAGCTTTGGGGGCCATTTTGCCCTTTCTCCACCACATGGCACTTACTGATGTGATGCAGTGGGGGGGGGGTCACATGAAATGGTGCTGCGGGCTGCATCCGGCCCATGGGCCGCAGGTTGAGGATCCCTGCTGTACACATTTGAGGGTGAATAGTGGGATACTAATACATGTTCTGAGATGAAGAAGTACAGAAGGAGACCTTACTTTAACTCCACAGAAAGTTAAAGTGGTCTGTGTAAAGCTCTGCAAGGCCTTGTCTCAAAGACATTTGAGTCTGTCTTACATCTATCTCTGGGAATGCTTGGAAAGTGTTATGAATATGATGAATTCAAATTCAGAGGAGCTACTTTGCAGGCGCACGCCCCAAAGAAAGGCTCAGACACCGGTATATGGATAAAGGCATCGGGCCACTTTTATTGAATAATGCCCTAGTCTGAATTATAACTTTCAATTGGTGTAATCATCCAATTGTAATTCTTTAAGGCAAGCAGGCCGCAGTAACACTGGTAAGGTTCCTCCCAAAATGCCAATGGCAATTGGCTACATGTAACTATTTGTATCAATTTGTTTGTTGACACAAACAAATTGTTGACCGGAGTCAATAAACTATCTACTGACCCCACCCTATGACATGTATCCGTTAAATATCAAGGTGATGCAGGCTGTGAAGCTCCTGCCATCACCCCTTGCCTGGTTCGCCCTTGACCGGCCAAACCTATTTCCCCTGTAACTGTCTACGTGTTGGCCAGTCAATAGCGAACCTGCCGGATACCTATGGGTCATAAATCTTTACCTTACCAGTGCTACCCGCCACACGGGGAGGCGTCCATGATGACTCACCCCCCCCCCAGACCGTCAGCTCGGTCACCAGGCCTGCTTGCATATCTTCTAGAAAGAGGTTCATACCTCTGGCCGACAGGTGGACCCCATCTCCTGCATAGAGATCATAATCCTGCAAGCCTATCCTAGGGTGCTGGATGGCTGTCCCCAAGCCCTTGTCTACCAGGAACCGGGCAACAGCCCTGTTCACCGACCGGCGAGCGTGGTCAAGGGCACGGAGGTCAATGCCTCCCATGTAATTATGTCACGGCACAATGTCCGACCATAGCAGCCGCGTGGACGGCCATACATAATGTAAATAGGCTAGGTCACTGCAAATCGTGAATTTTAAAGAAAGGCCAGTGACCTGGGCGAGGTCATTGCCACCGAGGTGCAGGATAAGGACATCAGGTGGTCCAGCATCCCTGATGGAAAACAGGAATGGCAACAGTTCCTGCCATCTCATACGCGCTTACCGTACCACCGCATACGTGCAGCCACACGTAGCCCGAGATGGGGTCCCCACTCTGTCGCCGCAGCATACTGTGCTGCCCAGTGCACGTAACTGTGGCCCACCAGCCATACTGCCACTGGTGTGCGGGGACACACAGGGTCTGAAAAAGAAGAAAGAAGAATAATGACCTAACTGGTACCCATACATGGAGGGGCCGTGCGTACAATGCAAAGCACATGGATCCCCATCTTCCCATCCGGTGTATATCAGCCTCAGAGTACCCAAACGCAGCCGCAGTGGACGCAGCGCCTATCCTAAATGAATGGGTGCCGTAACGAGCCCCAGGGAGGCCAACACTGTGAAGTGCCATACCGGTCACCTTCCAAAACTGGAATTTAGGCAGGGGAGACCCATCCTGGTGGCAGAAAAATGGGCCAGGGTGCGTACCACGCACTGCCAAAAACTCATGTAGGGCACCAACCGGACAGATGTCTTCAATGGAACATCGTAGCAGTCTTACTCCACTGCCTACGCTGTGCTGATCAACCTTTGAGGAACGTATCCTCAACTGAGCCCACTCATGTGTAACATAGACATCGTCGAGTTCCAGTGCCCTACGAGACGCATCCGCCTTAGACAATGGTACCAACTCACTGATGCGGAGCGCTCCAAAGAAGGCTACCGTGGTAGCTGCGTGAAAAAGAGCCACCTCATACCTATCATAACATAAGTTATGCCAGCCTCGTGCAAGGTGGGTAAGAACCTCTGGCGAAATCGGGTGATGTGTGTCCAGGCGGCGGCCACGTTCACGTATCCACCCCCCTAAAACATGACGTATGCGGAAGTCAGTGAAGTCAGTGAAGCCCCTCACCTTGGCCATAAATGCCAGTGCCGAAAGCCTAGAGGCTATAGTACGGGGGGCCAACCCCTGACCGTGAAGATAAACCATGTATTGTAAAACCTGGTCCACTGGTATTGGCCACGCTTCAGGCAACCGTAGTTGCTCGCAAAAGGTTCTAAATTGTATGAAAGCATGTTGATATGCCTTACGCGTGCGAGGTGCCAACGACATGCCGATCGCCCGGTTCACCTCTCCTCGCCAAATGTCCAAATCCCGGCCGGGAGTGGCGAGGGGAATTCCTCTGCTTCCCGAGCCAAGGCACGGAACCGGGAGATCTGCAGGCGGGATAAAGCATCAGCAATATCGTTATTAATACCTGGTACATGTCTGGCCCTGAACAGCACATTGAGGCGTAGGCTTCTCAAAACAAATTGATGAACCAATGCCATGACCCTAGGGGATTTGGACGTCTGGGCGTTAACAACGTGCACCACTGCAGCATTGTCACACCAAAAATGGACCACTGAGTTGGCCCACTTGTCGCCTCATAGCATCAGTGCTCCCAAAATGGGGACAAATTCCAGGAAAGTAAGATCGCGGAGGCGATCCGTGCCCAGCCATGCGTGAGGCCATCGGCCATATGCCCACCACCCCTCAAAATAAATCCCATAACCCAGGGAGCTGGAGGCATCCGACTGTACTTGAAATTTAGGGCAGACCATAAGGTCTGTTCTCCAAAAAGAGATCCCGTTAAAATCCTGGAGGAATGTGAGCCAAACCGAAAGGTCTGCCTATATGCCTCTGGTCAGTCAGACCCTGTGGTGGCGTTTTAATAGGCCGGCCATGGCATCACACAGACGCCTGGCAAACGCTCTGCCCGGTGTCACCACCCCGCAGGCAAAGTTAAGATGGCCATGAAGTACCAGTAGCTCACGAAGGGACACTTTACGCTTGGCAATCAGTGCCAGAATAGCCGCAGAGATCCGAGTCACCTTGTCCATGGGTAACCTGGATGCCTGTGCAACAGTGTCAATTTCTATGCCTAGAAAGGTGAGCTTGGTAGCTGGGCCCTCGGTCTTTTCAGGCACTAAGGGGACACCCAGTTCCCACATAAGCGTCTGAAATGTAGTAAGGAGACGCGTACACGTGTCTGAGCCCCGTTCACCACTGAACAAAAAGTCATCAAGGTAATGGGCTACAGACCGGGACCCTGACCTGCGAACAAAGGCCCATTGGAGGAAAGTGCTAAATCGTTCAAATGTCGAACATGAAATAGAACAGCCAAAAGGCATGGCCTTATCTACATAGAACTTTCCTTGGAAATGAAAACCCAACAGCTCAAAGTCCCCGGGGTACACTGGCAGTAATCGGAATGACGATTTTATATCACACTTTGCCAGGAGGGCACCGGGACCACAGGAGCGTACCATCTGTAGGGCCTGATCAAACGACGTGTACCTGACTGAGCAAAGGTCATCAGGAATAGCATCATTGACCGAAGAACCTGCAGGGTAAGAGAGATGGTGAATTAAATGAAATTCACCTGGGGTCTTTTTCAGTACTAGCCCCAGAGGGGAGACCTTCAAATTAGGGAATGGTGGTTCAGTAAAGGGCCCCGCAACTCTCATAGCCTCAACCTCCTTAGCTATGCTTTGTGCATACCCTTCAAAGAAAGTAAGTTCGGGGCGTCCTGCGGTCCCTGAACACCCCTGAATGGAATATGAAAGCCCAACTGGAAACCTTCCAGCAGGTACCTTGCATCATCCTGTCTGGGATAAGCTGAGAGCCATCGCTCCAGCATATGGATATTAATTGGGGAGGGGGCCTTTTGTGTGGCTAGCCCCATCAGAGAGAGCTCTGACCACTTCCTACCCACCCCTACCTCTACCTCATGACCCACCAGCCCGTGGGCACGCAGAGGCGGCGTGAGGGCCAGAGCAAGAGGGACACTCATGTCGGAAACGACACTGACACTTGTTACACACGCCGTTAGCTGAGAAGCTCCAACACAGCAGGCGGGCTGGAACCCCCTACCCCGCCGGCTGGTGGGGAGCCTGTGTTGCAGCCGCCCGCTGCACGGCATGGCCACAATGGTACCTATCACCAGGCGCCGGATGCGTGGGAGTCATATACAAGAGCCACAATTGCTGGCAGGGCTCATCCCACCTCATTTCAGGATGTAGGGCCACCCTCATCCTAAATTCCTCATCGTAAGACAACCACGATGGGCCAGGGAAATCAACCATCGCCCTGTAAATATTGTCTATGCATTGAACCATCGGAATGGCCAAATCAGGCCGGGCCCTAAGGTATACCGCCATATATATGAGGTATGCCGGCAACCAATTGGCCCAGGAACGCGGTGGCCTACGACGACGGGACAGCTCCTTGTCTCTGTCATCCTGTCCCTCCCTCTCCTCCTTGGTGGGCTCACGATTCAAGAGGGAGAAAATATCAACATACTCCCCTCGCCAAATTTTTTCCCTCGTGGTCTTTGATAGATGATCACCCAGGGGCAAGGAATAACCAGCCGTCGGCAAAGCCATCGTCGGCACATTTTGGATGGAAGGTATGCGCAGCGGGCCCTGAACAGCCCCTGGAACACTTGGCATACCCCCAGGGGCGGACACCCCTGCCCTAATCGAGGGACCATTCGGCAACCAGGGGTTAATGGGGCAGTGTGGAAGCAACTGCCCACCCACATTAACTTGATGTGGCCATGGCCACTGTACTCCCCCCCCCAGTGTAACTGGACAGTGTCGGTGGTGCACTAAATTGAACTGGATACTCACTAGTCGCACCCCCGTGAGCTGCCCCCACTGGGGGTTCCGGCCCATGGCGGGCGTCAGAGCTCACGACGGGCATCGAGCTCTGGGACCACACCTGACTGCTCCCCACCGGTAAATCAGAATGTGCCGGGAGCTGCGAGGTGCCAGCCGGGGCTGGCCTGATGGCCTCGAGCAGCTCGACCTTGTTGATGACCCACTGGAGAGTCACGGCCGTTGTGTTGGCCAGGATCGACGAAGGGGCCGTAATTGAAGCAGCGGCTAAACCCCCATCAGAAGGTGGTTGGGCAATGCCCATTGATGCCTCCAGCACTGCTATGCGTGCTATGAGTGCATCAACGGCCTCTGAGCCCCCTGTATAAGGTGGGCCGGGTGGGCCGGATGGCCCACTAGGTAGTTGATGAAATGGAAACCCGAAAGGGGATCCAGGGCCCGAATAGGGCCATGCCCAGAACTCTGGCCCATGGGGGGCCGGCGGAACGGTGGGGTGGAAACCCACACCGGCCTGGGCCACCCTGTCCTGAGCCCTGAAAAGGCCCTCCGAGGGCCGGGGTCCCCGAGGGGCCAGCCTGTGCCGGCCCAGCCTGGAAACTGGTGCCTGGCTGCCAGGCAGGAGCCTGATCAGCCCCGCTGGCAGCAGTGGGCAAGTCCCGCACGCTGCCCTGCTGCGGGGGCGCAGCCCGAGTCCTCCAACCTGCAGGCTGCCCCCTGTCCAATGGAGGGCTAGGGAAAGCCCTTCCCCTCGGCCGCGGCTTAACCGCCGGAGCCCTACGCTTGGGAGCCATGTCTCCTGAAGAAATCGACTGAAGGATCCCTGGCCAGGGATCAGATCCTAAGCCCAGAGTACCGCGGTAGCAAAGAGCAAAGAAAATCCGCTCTAAGCCAGGTACGAAGGGCGAAGCTCAGCAGAAATCGCAACGGAGAAAAATTCTCCGCTCTGTCGCTTATCTAAAATGGTGCTGGAGGAGAGCTGTGTGTATGCACTGGACTGCCAGAAAGACAAATAATTGATTTCTAGAGCAAATCAAACCTGAACTATTTCTGGAGGCAAAATTGATGAATCTGAGGCACATTATGAAAAAGCAAAATTACCAGGAACGGACAATAATGATGGGAAAGATTGAAGGCAGCAGGAAAAGAGGAAGACCAAATGTGAGATGGATTTACTCCCTACAGCAGGGGTTCACAACCTACAGCCCAAGGGCCAGCCCCAGCCCCCGACACCAACACTGGTCTTTTGAGGACAGGACATTTTGAAGACCTCTCATTCATGGGCCAACATTAATTGGATACAATTTGATGGTACTGAACATAACACACAGTTAACATTGTTGTGTCAACATCTTTGTGTGAAAAAATAAAATAAAAACAATAAAATATTAAAGTAACATAGTAAACAAAATTCATTTAAAGGGCAAAAATGGCATCATCATACCCTTTCCAAATGAAACAAAACTGAACTGATTAAAAATTCAAAGGGAATCTGTTCCACAATATGAAAACAATAGAGGAAACAGGATTCCATTGTTTTGAATGGCACAGTGGTTAAGCCAGAGTAGCCAAAGGTCTGCTTGCTATCTGAGTTAATTCTTGACAGAGCTAAAGATGAATCCAGACTTCTGAGATCAATCAAATAAGTACCCAGCATGTTGGGGGCAAAATGCTAATTTCTATTGCTATTGGGCCTATCAAGTTGGTCTCTACAGGCAATTCACTTCCATTTTCGGGGCATATGATCAAAATGTTGTTATGTTGTTATACAAAATGTTGTTATACATAATTTATATTGATGTTTTGCAAAATGAATGCTACTTGCATGTATTATTATATGCTTCCCATCCCGGAGATGGGAGCCAGGTGCACCTGCTGATGCACCCGAGGACTTTCTGTCTCTGTTTCTTCCCCATTGATTCGAGGAAGTGTAGTCTGTGTTCAGCCGAGACCTTGCTATGATGTGAGCTAAGGCTTGTACTTGTTTTTGAATTGAATTGTTTTGTTATGTAATTGTATTTTATTGTATTTACTGTATTGCACTGTGACACACTGTAGTTTTTTGTGATTTTTTTATGTTGTAATTTGTGAATTTGTACCTTGTAAACCGCATTGAGAAGTGTGATATATAAATTAAAATTCAAATCAAATCAAAATGAAATTTATTATTATTATTATTATTATTATTATTATTATTATTATTATTATTATTATTATTATTATTATTATTATTATTATTATTATTATTATTATTATTATTATTATTAAGTTTGTTAAGTTTATTAAGTTTATTTCTATACCGTCTTTCTTACCCAATGGGCAACTCAATGCGGTTCACAGCAATAATATACATGAAACAAAAAAACTAAATCTAAACAAGAAGCAGCAGCAATAGCAATACAATAGTTACAAGATAAATAAATACATAGCAATGCAGCATAATCTATACACTCAATATGACAATAATAGTAACAAAGGTCCCAGAAATACAGTATTCAATCCCCACACAATACAATACAATAGCAGAGACATATCAAACATGTTATAAAACACTATACTACATATAGAATGCCAACAGCATACAATAGAATAAAGATATACCCCAAGACAGTCCCTTCCCATCCTTCCAAACCTGGGAGGGGGCGCAAGAACACCAGCAGGTGCGCAAGTCCTCACACTCCTAGCCGGCAGTTCTCCTTGCCTCTGCCAAAGCTGAGACCATGTTCTAAGTCCTCAGGCGGCGGCAGTCTTCGGCCCTTTATCTCACCCGCAAGGGATGGGAGAGGAGGGCGGCGGGCCCTGCAGCTGTGGCCACTAACGACAAAAGACAGCAGCTGCGGAAGGTCCTTTTATGCCCCGTATGGCTGGAGCAGGTGTTACCCATTCCTCACCAGTTTGTCGGACCAGGTGGGGGCTCCAAGCCTCGGCGTCCAATCTCAAGAGTGGCTTCTTCACTGTGAATCTACCACAGATAAGCACAGCCTTTAATTTTAGGTAAACAAAATATCTGAGTTTATTTCATATATAGAACAGAACTGCTACAAAGCACTGGTCTGTCTACTGTCATTCAAACATTGACTGGCAACAGTTTTCTATGGTTTCACCAGCCCTCTTTGCAGGCGCACCCCGCAATAAAGGACTCAGACACTGGTAAAAGGGGATAACGGCATTGGGCCACATTTATTGATTCATGCCCTAGTCCGAATTATAAATTTGCATTGGTACTTCACCAATTATAATTCTTAAGGCAAGCAGGCCGCAGTAACACTGGTAAGGTTCCTCCCAAAATTGCCAATGGCAATTGGCTACAATGTATCCATTTGTATCAATTTGTTTGTTGACAACAAACAAATTGTTGACCGTAGTCAATCAACTATCTACTGACCCCAACCTCTGAGGTGTATCCTTAAATCACAGGGTGATGCATGCTGGAGAGCTCCTGCCATCACCCCATTGCCTGATTCGTCGTTGACCGGACAACGTTAACAAACTTGTACCTATCTAGTGTTGTCCAGTCAATTGCGAACCTGCCGGATACCTGTGGGTCATCAAAATTTACCTTACCAGTGCTACCCGCCACACGGGGAGGCTTAATAAAGGCTCACCGCCCCCCCCCCAGACCGTCAGCTCAGTCCACAGGCCTGCTTGCAAATCTTCCAAAAAGAGGTCCATACCTCTGGGCGACAGATGGACCCCATCCCCTGCATAAAGTTCGTAATTTTGAAGACTAATGTTGGGGTGTCGGATGACCCGCCCCGCACCCTTGTCTGCAAAGAACCGGGCCACTGCCCCATTCAACGCGCGACGAGCGCGGTCAAGGGCCTGGAGGTTAACTCCTCCCCTGTAAGCGTGACGCGGTATGATGTCCGACCATAACAGGGTCGTGGCAGGCCACACATTACACAAATAGGCCAGGTCACTGCATATCTTATGTCTCAAAGAAAGGCCAGTGACCTGGCCTAGGTCATTACCCCCGAGGTGGATCACCAATACATCAGGCGGTTCAGCATCCCTGATAGAGAATAGGAATGACAACAGTTCCTGCCATAACATACCACGCTTACCATACCACCTGAGACATGCGGATGCACGTAGTCCAAGCTGGGGTCCCCACTATGTCGCCGCAGCGTACAGCACTGCCCAGTGCACATAGCTATGGCCCACCAGCCATACTGCCACTGGTGTGCGGGGGCACACAGGGTCTGTAAGATAAAAAAGGGGAGAGACAGGCCATTGACTTATGTGGTACTCACATTTGAAAAGGGGCGAACGTACAATTCAAAACACTTTGAGCCCCACCTCCCCATTGTGCATATATCAGCCTCTGAGTACCCACATGCAGCCGCAGTAGAAGCAGCTCCTATTCTAAAAGAATGGGTGCCATAACGATCCCCGGGGAGGCCAACACTGGACAGTGCCTTACCGGTCACCTTCCAAAATTGAAATTTAGTAAGAGGAGACCCATCTTGGTGGCAGAAACACGGGCCAGGGTGCGTACCACGCAGTGCAAGGAACTCATGTAGGGCACCAACCAGACAGATGTCTGCAATGGAACATCGTAGCAGTCTGACACCACTGCCTACGCCGTGCTGATCAACTTTGGAGGAACGAATCCTCAACTGAGCTCATATATTGGAGACATAGACATCGTCGAGTTCCAGTGCCCTACGAGCCGCATCCGCCTTAGACAGTAGCACCAGCTCACTGATGCGGAGCGCTCCAAAAAAGGCTACCGTGGTAGCTGCATGAAAGAGAGCTGCCTCATACCTGTCGAAACACAGGTCGTGCCAGCCTCTTGCAAGGTGGGTAAGGACCCTCAGGGAAATAGGGTGGCGAGTGTCCGGGCTGCGCCCACGTTCCCTCGCCCACCCTTCCAAAACATGTCTGATACGGAAATCGGCCATGCTATCATCCGTACCCCTCACTTTGGCCATGAATGCCAGTGCTGAAAGCCTGGATGCAATGGTGCGGGGAGCTAGGCCCTGACTGTGTAGGTAGACCATAAATTGTAAAAGGTGTGCAACAGGAATGGGCCACACCTCGGGCAACCAAATTTGCGCACAAAATTCCCTAAATTGACTGTATGCATGGTGATACGCCTTACGCGTGTGGGGTGCCAGCGACATGCCGATCGCCCGGTTCACCTCTCCTTGCCAAACATCCAAATCTCATCCGGGAGCGGCGAGGGAAATTCCTCTGCGTCTGGAGCCAAGGCGCGGAACCGGGAGATCTGCAGGCGGGATAAAGCATCAGCAATATCGTTATCAATACCCGGCACATGTCTGGCCCTAAAGAGCACATTGAGACGCAGGCAACGCAACACGAATTGGTGAACTAACTAATGCCGCCCTGAGTCGGGTTCTGCCTGAGTGGGCGGCATATACAAATGTGATTAATAAATAAATAAATAAATAAAAACTCCATGACATTGGGTGATTTAGAAGTCTGGGAATTGACAATGTGCACCACCGCAGCATTGTCGCACCAGAAATGAACCACAGAATTGGCCCACTCCTCGCCCCATAGCATCAGAGCACCCAGGATCGGAAAGAACTCAAGGAACGTCATGTCACGTAGACGATCCGAGCCCCTCCATGCGGGAGGCCACTGTCCATAGGCCCACTTCCCTTCAAAGTAAATCCCGTACCCCAGGGACCCCGAAGCATCCGATTGGACCTGGAACCTAGGGAAAACCAAGAGGTCAGACCTCCAGAACGACACCCTGTTGAAGTCCTGCAGGAACTGAAGCCACACCCGCATGTCAGCCCTCATGCCCCTAGTCAGTCGAACCCTGTGATGGCGCCTGGTTAGGCCAGCCATGGCATCGCACAAGCATCGAGCAAAAGCCCTGCCCGGCGTCACCACTCTACAGGCAAAGTTAAGGTGACCATGTAGTACCTGGAGCTCACGAAGTGACACCTTGCGTTTGGCCAGTAAGGCCAAAATCAACGCAGTGATCCGGGCAACCTTGTCCATGGGCAACCTGGATGACTGCGAGACCGTGTCGATTTCAATACCCAGGAACGTGAGCTTAGTCGATGGGCCCTCGGTCTTTTCGGGCGCTAAAGGGACACCGAGTTCCTGCATTAGCATCTGAAATGTGTTGAGGAGACGCATACACGTGTCCCCGCCCTGTTCGCCCCCGAACAAGAAATCATCGAGGTAGTGGGCTACAGATCGAGACCCCGACCTGCGAACAAAGGCCCACTGAAGGAACGTACTAAAACGTTCAAATGCTGAGCAGGAGATAGAGCAGCCAAAGGGCATGGCCTTGTCTACGTAAAAGTTCCCTTGGAATCTAAAACCCAGCAACTCAAAGTCGCCTGGGTGCACAGGCAACAAACGGAATGCCGACTTAATGTCGCATTTTGCCAGAAGTGCACCCGCACCACAAGAGCGCTCCATGCGCAAGGCCTGATGTATACCTGACCGAACAAAGGTCATCAGGGATGGCATCATTGACCGAACGGCCAGTCGGGTACGACAGATGGTGGATTAAACGAAATTCCCCAGGGGCCTTTTTAGGAACCAAACCTAAAGGGGAAACCTTCAGATTGGGAAATGGTGGCGAAGGGAAGGGACCAGCCACCCTGCCTGCCTTGACCTCCTTAGCGATACTCAGGGCGGCCACCTCCTCCCTGCCCTTCAGTGAGAGTAAGTTAGGGGCGTCTTGGGGGCACCTATCCCCTCTAAATGGGATGCGGAAGCCCCACTGGAAACCTTCGAGTAGGTACCTAGCATCCTCCCCCCTCGGGTAAGTTGAGAGCCACCGCTCCAACATAGGGACATTAACCGGGGAGGGGGCCTTTTGAATGACCAGCTCCATCAGCGGCAGGTCTGCCCGCCCCCTGCCCACCTCTGCCTTTGCCCCGAGACCCGCCCGCTCGCGGACACGCAGCAGCGGCGTGGGGGCCAGCGCAAGAGGGGCACTCGTGCTTATAGCGGCACAGTTTTTTATTGCATACGCCATTGACCAAGAAGCCCCAACACAGCAGGCGGGCTGGAACCCCCTGCCCCGCCAGCTGGCGGGGAGCCTGTGTTGGAGCTGCTCGCTGGACCGCATGCCCACAATGGTACCTCTCCCCAGGCGTCGGGCTCGTGGGGGTCATGTACAAAAGCCACAGTTTCTGGCATGGCTCATCCCACCTCATTTCCGGGTGTAAGGGGACCCTCATTCTAAATTCCTCGTCGTAAGCCAACCACGAGGGGCCAGGAAAATCCACCATTGCCCGATAAATGTTGTCCAAATATTGGACCATAGGGATGGCCAGATCCGGCCGGGCCCTGAGGTACACCGCCATGTATATGAGGTAGGCCAGTTGGCCCAAGTGCGAGGTGGCTTGCGACGACGGGACAGCTCTTTGTCCTTCTCATCTTGCCCTTCTTTCTCCTCCTTGGTGGGCTCCCAATTCAACAAAGAGAAAATGTCGACATACTCCCCCCTCCAGATTTTCTCCCTCGTGGCCTGGGCCAGATGGTCTCCAAGGGGCAAAGAATACCCGGCTGTAGGCAGAGCCGACACCGGCACGGTGTTGATACGGGGAGCCGGGAGAGGAGCCTGGACCGCCCCTGTGACCCTCGGCGCCACCCCGGGGGGGCAAACCCCAGCACTCCAGGGTATGCCCCCATGGGACCAAGCTGCACCCGGGAAGGCCACGACCTGTTGCCCCCCTACCCCCACAGTACTAGGCCACGGCCACTGGAATCTATCCCCGTTGGCAGAGTGTGGTGTGGGTACACTAGTTTGAACCTGATACTCACTGGGTGCACCCCCGTGGGCCGCCCCCACTGGGGGTTCCGGCCCACGGCGGGTGTCAGAGCCCACGACCGAAGTTGAGCTCGGCGGGTCCCCCCGACCACCATCTGTCTGCGCCGCTTGAGGCACGGGGAGCTGCGAGGCTGCGGCAGGCAGGGGTTGGCATGCCTCCAGCAACTTGACCCGGCCAGTCGCCTGCCCCATCCCACCGGTCCCGGTGGGCGCATCCGGCATGGGAGCCTGAGGCGGGGGAGCACCCGCACCATACCCACCCCCCTGCTGAAGGGCCGTGGCCGGCCATTGCGGGCCGGGGGCCATCGCCCCAACGGGGGTAGTCTGAGGCTGGGTAGCCACGGGCCACGGGCTGACCTGCCCCATCCCACCGGTCCTGGTGGGCGCATCCGGCACGGCGTGGCTACCCCTCTATAAAAGGGGTAGCCACGAGGCAGCCGAGCTGCCATTTTAAAAAGCGACAGAGCGGAGAAGTTTTTCTCGCCCTTCGCCGCTTTAGGGAGCTGTGCTCGGCAACGGAGCCTGTGCTGCTTTCTTTAAATTTTCGGCTTCCCAGCCAAAGGCTCCTATCCCTGCACGGGGATTGTCTTCGAGCTTTTGCTGCTCACCAATTTGCTCTTATTTCTTTCGAAGGGATCGATCTTCATGCCTCTTAAGAAGAAGGCTATGGCGACTCAGTCTCGGCCAACTACAAGGCGGCAGTCGGGTCGGAGGGATGGCAGCCTGTTGAATCTGTGGCAAAGGTGAGTTGTTTTCTAAACTAAACAGGGTTCATCAGAAATTTCTGGACCCGGTACGAGCCCACACACACACACACACACACACATTTTGGCCACGCCTCTGTGGTTTTCTGCACATGTGTGGGTTTTTTGCACATGCGTACATCAGTGGTTTTCCGGCGGCATAACGCCCCTGTGGTTTTCTGTGCATGCGTGGTTTATTTGCGCATGCACACATCAGTGGTTTCCTGGCGCCGCTGGGCCCCCATCATCTCCAGGCCCAGGATGGGAGTCCTGATGTGCGCACCCCCCTGATGAAACTAAAACCTCAGTATTCAGATTAAACTGCTGTTTTGGCACTTTGGGATAAATAAGTGGGTTTTGGTTTGCAGTTTGGGCACTTTGTCCCTAAAAGGTTTGTCATCACTGATGTATTCAGAACTGCTTGCCCTTCTATTGGGGGGGGCACTCTGCAACTGTACAGCTGACCCAAAGCTAAACAAGCTGGCTTTTTTGTGTGTGTGTCCTGGGTGGCACAGTGGTGAATCAAACTCTTACACTCTGCTGCAAAACTAAGCAAACAACTCAATGAGCTTTCCCGTCAGCTCTGACTTAGATTAGGAATGGGGGGGGAACGCTCCCTCTTTCATCACCACTTTCCCTTCAAATTTGATTTTTGACCAATTAGGTGGCCAACCTTGGTGCTCCTGCTGTGCTTGGACTTCAATTCCCAGAAGCCCTGATCAGCCGGTGTGCTGACTTGGGCTTCTGGTAATTGAAGCACAGCTGGAGCACCCAAATTGGCCACACCTGATTAGGGAAAACCTACAAATATGTTTCCCTATTGGGCTATTTCAAGGAATATAGCCCAGTCCTAATGTGAATTTTCCACATTTCTGTGGTTACTTTTTAAATACAAAATATTGGGGAGCTCCAAATCACTTAATTTGACCCTTAGAGAAAGGTGCCTGAAGTAGATATAATGATAGGGGAACTCTGTCTCTGTGGCTGTTGTTATGTGCTGTTAAGTTGCTCCTGACCTATGGCAACCCCTCCATTAATGGCTTCCAGAAAGTCCTGTCATTAGTAGCCCTGATTAGGTCTTGCAAACTGAAAGCCACAACTTCCCTTTTGAGTCACTCCATCTCAAGTGAAATTTTGGTTTTCTTCTAATGCTTCCTTCTTTTCCTAGTATTATTGCCTTTTCCAGTGAATTGTGTCTCCTCATGACATGTCCAAAGTATCAAAGTGTTAATTGTCATTTTAGTTTCTTCTGAGAGTTCACACATCTAGAACCTATTCATCTCTCTGGCAGTCTATGGTATCCATACAACACTTCTCCAGCATTACATTTAGAATGAAATGCCCCCCAGCCCCCAGCCCCCCCCCCCCCACACACACACACATTTTCTAGGTTTCTCCACTGCCCAGCCTTCACATTCATACATAATAAGCAGAAATCCATATATTACAATGTTGGACTTTATCTTTAGCTACACATCCCAAGTTGTGCCCTTTTTATGTCAGGTCCCTAACAACATTGGTCCATCCACTGGATAATTCAAGGATTGAGTACTGTAATGCTCTGTAGGTGGGGCTTCCCTCGAGGCTGATATGGAAAATACAACAGGTCATATCTCCCTGATTCTGGTCCTCTTGTACAGGTTGGCTAGCTCCTTCTGTGCTAGGTTCATGCTTTTGGTACTAACTTATAAAGCGCTAAATGGTGTGGGACTTCATTACCTATTGAACTGTCACCTATTTAATTTCTACCTACTCTGTGTGTGCGATATGGTGGGTATGGCCCGGGGAAAAAGCCCTGCATTGCACCCAAATTAGGACTACTTTATTTCAAAACTTGGATGGGTGGGGCCAGCCAGAATTTCTGCTACCGGTTCTGGTGAACTGGTGTGAACCTGCTGATGGCCACCACTGCCCATAGGTCATCAACTAAACATGAGGCCTTTTCTGCAGTGGCCCCTTCCCAATGGAACGCCCTTCCACAGGGGATAAGTCGGGCCCCTTCCCTTGGACTTTTAAAAAGCTTTTTAAAACTTTTTCGAGAAGCATTTTACAGGATCCTACCTAGGTGAAATGAATAAAATGTAAAGCCTCTATCCATTAGTGCTGGCACTACCAGCTGTCTTATTGTTTGTATAGTTTATGTTAATTTTATCATAGTTTTTCCTCTCTCTTTTTTTGTGTATTACTTTGCACATCTGAATTTGTCTTTTTTATTTGTAAAATGCCCAGAGTTATGTTTTCACTAGAAGGATGGTATATACAAAGGATTCTCAACCTACGGCCTAGGGGTCTGATGTGGCCCACAACACCATTTCATGTGGCCCCCCACCACCTCTGCCACACCAGGAAGTGCCATGTGTGGCAGGCAGGGCAAAATGGCCATCTAGCCCCCAAAGCTGTCTGAAGGACTGTGACACAGCCCTCAGCTTGAAAAGGTTGAAAACCCCTGGTATATATGTTTAATAAATAAATAAATACTTTTTCTATTTCCATTATAACTAGTCTTTGGGATTTCTTAGTTTCAGTCTCCATTTGGATTGATGCTAGAACCAACATATAGAAAATCCTGAACCATTTCAAACTCAACATTGTCAAGAGTTGTTTTTCAGTCACACAGTCAAGTCTGACTCTTTGCAACCCCATGCATCACTGTACGCCAGGCTCTTCTGTCAACAGTAAAGTTACGCAACTCTTCTGTAGCAATTATTTTTGACTTCTTATGGCTCTTATGCTTTCTTCTTCAGGCCTCAAGAGTAGTTATTTCAAATTATAGTGGGGTTGTTGTTTTTTGCCATATATTCAATTACTGTTATGGTACTTCTTCCACCAATTTTCACTCCTCTTTCATTTGAATCTAATCCTCCTTTTTCTATGATACATTCTGCTTTTACACCCCATGGAAGTACAGCTGGATGATGTGTACAACAGTGCAACACTGTTGTGTTTGAATACATTAATTGCTGTAACGTTTGTAATATTATTGGGACCAGTACGATCCTTCATTTTGTCTCCTTCTTCTTGGTCTTAAAGTATTGCGGGACTGAGTTCCCGCCTAAATTATGTAGTCATGTATAGTCTTCACTCCAGTCCGATGACCTTCCAGTCACCCCACTCCTCTCCCATCCAATCCTGTTGTTTACCGCCCAAATGTATCCATTCCTGATTGTATATATTTAGCAGTGCCGCGCCATTGCTCCCCATGTTCTGACTGCCTAATAAAGTTGTTTGGCCCTGTTATGCTGGCTGCTTCGCATTTCTACCAGAACATCAAAAACACCGAGGATGATTACAGTTCTGACTCCAGATTCACATGTTGTCACTCCAATGGGAAGGACTCCTATTCTTTTGCTTGAAGTACATTGATGTGATACATTACTTCCTTACCTGCCTTTCCACTGAACAACGCAGTCATGAAACTGCATTAGCATCATTGTCATTGCCATTTATTAGCACCACCAACAGGAGAGAATTACTGCTGAATAAGTGTTCTCAGATACAGCAAAAACTAGTCTTAAAGTGTAGGGAGGACCTAATACCTGCAATGGGTGTTGTGCACTCAAAGCAAACATTATTACAGAACATTACAAAGCTCACTGGGGAAATCAACTGGAGACAGTAAAGCTGTTTGAGTGTATGGCAGCTTTTGAATTCTATGATTCGAAGATGTTGGCAGGAATTTGTCTTTTTGCATCATCCTACGATCAAGTACTGCAGAAAAGATGTTTTGTGCCATCTGAAGTCTGACTGCAAAATGAAACAGGTCTGCATTCTGAGTGTCGTTGTCATTATTAAGCATTTGTATTGCACTTCTCTACAGTACAAAATACTGTACTGGGGAAATCCTTTTGATCCTCATCTTAAGTATGCAAAGGAGAATTGCACTTGCCTACAACTGCCCAACGTGACTTATAGCTGAGTGAAAATAATAACTAAAGGCCTCCTATGAAAACCAAATTTCTCTGATATCAAGCAAGGAAAAATTATTCCCCAAAGGCAACATTAGCAAGAGGAAACTGCAGGTGTTAAAAGCAAAGGTAAAGGTAAAGATTTCCCTTGCTCGAAAGCTAGTCGTATCCGACTCTAGGGTTCAGTGCTCATCTCTGTTTCAAAGCCGAAGAGCCAGCATTGTCTGCTTCTGCAGACGTTTCCGGCTCTCTGCCAGTGGTGGGATTCAAAATGTTTACTGCCTACTCTGTGGGCGTGGTATGCTGGGCATGGCCAGGGGGGAAGCCCTGC